>CM077167.1:121136747-122336747 GCA_039583875.1 Platanthera guangdongensis | reverse complement strand
AATGCTTGTGGACTTATAAACATTTATGTTTAGCCAATAGTTGGGCATAGACTAACTAAACTATAGTCAATGCTTTTATTTACCTAGCATTGAGTGAGTAGACTTCATTCAATCCCTGTTGACTTGGGCGATTTCTAGCATATACAACATCTTTCCTTGCATATGACGTTGAGTGAGTTGACTTCACTGAATGCCTGTGGACTTAACTGAATTCCTGCACCTGGCGTTGAGTGAGTAAGCTTCACTTAATTCCCGTGGACTAAGGCAAATTCCTGCCTGTCATGTATCTATCATTGTGTAAACCTATTCAATCACTTAGAATACCCACCCTATTAATGTTTCAAGGACAACCTGCATTCATGAACTTACACACATGAAATACAACTTTATGTATATCATTGACATGTTTGACTTCTTTAAATCTAGGACATTGTGGGAAATGGAACCAACAATCTCCCCCTATTTGAAGAAGTCAAAACCCTCAATCCATTGATTCAATGACATACACTAACATATGTAGCAGTAGAGCATTAACTTGGAAAATTTAACTAAATAAGTGAAGGTTTAGTAACCACACTTCCTTGCCTACATGGTGATCAACATCACACCTACTCCCCCTAAATTGATGCATCATGGTCTTGATCAATTTGATCATATCCTTCTTATAGTTCTGATACCACTTGTATCCTTCTCCTCTTCTCCTATGATACCACATTCATATCCTTCTCCTCCCCGTTTTTGACTTCTATAAATAGTTAGGGAGGTCCTGATCTTCTGCTTCCCCTTTTTGATTACAAATAAGCACCTATTAAACCAATTGAGAGTGCTAGAGTAGTGCTGGACTTACTCCCCCTCAACTGAAGCATCATCTAGCATGTATCCTGATAAACCCTTTGATCAACATCATCTAGATAGTGCTTTAAGCAGCATGATACCTGATGAGTCCGATTTATATAGTGTTTTTTGAACTTATCTGGGCTTATTATCATGCTTGTGCACTACTATTTCAGTAGACAATGTCATATATTTAATTAGGGCCTCACTTATCCATTGTGCACTGTTTCAGCCCAATTTTGTTTGTGAATTGCACCAGGATGTCAGTGGTATGTACTGGGGTTCGCCCCGTCCGGATTTGGATATTCTTTGCTGTATATTTACTGTTGGGAGCTTGTGCTCCAATTTTAATCTTTTTTGCTATGCAGGTAGTGCGTTTTCCCCAGGGCAGGAATTCTGATTTGTGGAAAACGCACTATCATCTGTTTACTTACTGCACGCTTTTTGCCCGATCGTGCATTTTGTTGAGCTGGAGAGGAGTCGAGTGGAGCTCGACGAATATCGACAAGCTGAGCTCGACGATCATCAAAAAAATGCTTCTTTTTTGTATATAATTTCCAAACTTAACTTCAATTTGTTTTCTGAATTTTTTTAGGAAATTGTCAAAATTTCAAAGTACACGGCCGTGAACTTCTCGATCACGCCTGTGACCTGGGCTTGTGACTTTGATTCCAAAAGATGTTGCCGCCAGCTCGATGATCTGTGTTCGATGATCGTTAAACTGCCCGACATACCCGTATTCATCCCATGACACGCCCATGTCATGCCCTCGACGTTCGTCGATCTCAACTCAATGATCTGCATTGGACGATGTTTGAACACTCCCCGTGTGTAAGACCCATTTTTTATTTTAAAACCACCAAGTTTTTATGCCCAGAACCGCCATTTTGTGGTGAAACCAAATCTCAGGAAGGTCGCCACTACAAAATGCTGATCCTGCCGGCCTTTACGATCACCAAAGGGAAAGAGAAGTATACACATAGTATGGATAAAACTAAGTCCACAATCACATGTATTTAAAGGAAAATCACATCAAGTACACATATAATAAAAGTACTGAAATAAAACAGTACAATGAAATATAAGTGGGCTCAAGCCAGTACATCAAATCCTCACTACAAACACTCACGGAAGCTAAGTAACTAATCACACACGGAACTAGTAGCTGGTGCTCCTGTGCTAGACTGACCCACCTCCATGAGCACCGTATTTCACTGGTGCTATGTCACCAGCTGCTGCTCCCTATCTCCCATCTAGAGTCCCTAAAATATTGTGGTCCAAAAACCATTATTCAAAAAGACTAAGTCCTATCATCCCATACCCCTCCCCTATGGCTCCTAGGCACCGAGCGGGGAGGAGGAAAGGGAAGATATGAAGGTGGAGAATAAGCAAAGTAGGTGACGGTGGAACTACTCTAGCAGTTAATTATAATGTATATACAGCTAAGGAAGAAACGTACAAGCTGGCAGTTCTATGATAGTAAGAAGTAAAGTAAAATAATTAGAGCAAACAACACATGTAAGATAGACATACTATGAAGTAAGTAACCTTAACTTATATGAATGCCCATACAAACTTATAAGTTAAGGGGTCTTCTGCAAGGCTTCCATCGTATAAAAGTCCCATACCTATTTATACGATGAGTTGTTAGGTTTAAATGCAAGTATGAGTGTAGTGCTATGTTATGCCATGATTCATGCAAATATAACTCACGCACACGACTCTATGCACATAGACCTTTAGTTCCCCCATTTGGGCAACTAGCTTCACTCCCAGGAACCTCCGTAGTTTCAAACGGAGACAGTGGATCGGGCCCCCCACTCCTAGGCGGGTATCCACACTACTGATGCTAATGATTACGACAGTGAACCAGTCACACAAGTAATATAAAATGGGCGAGTTTTCCCAAGTATCAATCTCTCAAGGAACACAACAAGGTGGAGTTAATTTCGAGGAGGACTTGAGATTGAATTCCTTCGGTAGGAGTTAACTAAGGGGGGGTTTTGATATTTGCAGAAAAAGAAAATAAATGGCTAACAACTACTCCTATGCAACGCTGTTACGCGATGCTTCGCCGGGGGGGGGGGGGGGGGATGGAAGACTAGTCGGGATGCTATGCACCGAATTGCTGGGCGGATGGACGAGTAGGCTTGAGGATGAGGTGGTTAGAACGGCGGTATGATGGTTGAAAGTACCTCTTCGCTACGCACGCCACTAGCAATTACTAGTGCGACAAGGGTGGATGGTGGTGGATGGAATATGGCGCACCTCAAGCAAATATAAAGAAAATACAAATCACGAAAACATGATTTAATATAAGCATTTTACACTAAGCGCACATCACCTATAAATAAAGTTTACAACAACACATAAAAAATAATAAAGGAAGAACAAGGCAAGAGATCGACCGAATCCGAAGTCTTGCTGAGGATTCACGGTTGGAATCGTCAGGTTGTTAATCTGCGTCCAAGTTCGGTCCTCTACTGCGTCCGGGGTAGAGAAGGGCTGTCACCACCTTCCAATGGCCCGTCTTCTTCGTGCCAGGATAGTGGATGAAAGTTGCAAGATTCTCTTTGCTTGATGACTATGGCGTTGAAGCTTGAAATGATCCCAAGAGATGATGGAGGAGGCCGAGAGGAAGCTCCGGCTTGGATTGGGCGGTGAAATCTTGCCCGGAGCACCTCCCTAGGGTGGATATTGAAGGAGGACGGCGGAATCCCTCCTCGGAGATGAAAACGGCGGAGGAAAAATGAGCTATATCCAATTATGGCAGAACCTACATATTTATAGAAAGCAGAATTGAACAATACGCACGATCACGGGTGCACGACCAGTGGTTGTGAGCACTATGTCCAGTGATCGTGCGGACTGGCATGGCAGGTTAGGAAGAAGAACTAGGGTACTGCGCACGAGAAATGGCGTACGACCGGTGGTCATGCGCACTATGTCCAATGGTCGTGCGATTACCCCAGACAGAACTCGAGGAAAAGAGGAATCAATGCACACGATTAGTGGCGCATGACCGGTGGTCGTGCGCACTATGTCCAGTGGTCGTGTGATTACCCCAGGCAGACTCTGGAAATCAGGGTACATTGCGCACGATCATCGGCGCACAACCAGTGGTCGTGCGCACTATATCCGATGATCGTGCACAATATTCCTACTTCCAAATGTCCCCGGAACACGCACACGACCCCTAAACCCAGCACTGATATGTGCAGACATTCCAGACGAGCACAAAATGGAGTACAAAAAAATATACACAACCACAGGCTTAAATGTGCACTTCCTATGGAACTAACGATAAGATGAAATATATACGATAATGAACTAAAAGTGAAGTGAATGCGAAGGAAAACTAAACCAGATGAGTCCGAAAATAGGTATATAAAATGGACTCATCACACCCCCAGACTTAACGGTTTGTGCGTCCTGAGCAAACAAAATCAAAGCAAATAGGGAAAATGATTTAGCGAACAAGGAAATTGCGATACGGAGTACCATGCGAAGTCGCATGCTCGCACGCGTAAAAATATAATAGAAGAAATTTCTAAGTATACAAAATAGTTTATACTTTTCACAATGCGTATCAAAATTTTATTACTACTCAAAAATATAATCACGGTGAATCATCCAGTCAGGCGTAGGGAGAAAGTAGACTAATCGCTAGGCAAGCATTGCCAAAGATCGGGGACCGGAATAACCTCCAAAGGAATCCACCAATGTCGGTGACCATATGGTTGCCCTTTCACACTCTCTCCACGACACTGGTTGGTTCACATACAAATCAGTAGGACTTTAGCTAAAGAGATGGGGCTTGGGTTTCGGTGAGGTAAACAAAGATAAACAGGACGGGTACACACCTAACCCAAATGAGCTATCATAAAAGGAATCCCTCTGATAAGCAAAATACACGCGGGTACACCACACCCCTAAACTTAATTTTTCAAATATGGGTGTGTGTACCGCCTACTCCAAATACAATCTCATCTCAAAAAGAATTTTCAATCAAACTTTTTCTTCTTTTCACGTTTCTTTTTCACAATTAAAATTTTTTTGTATATATTTTTTCGAATCCTATTTTATTTTAACAATTTCAGCAAATAAAACTTTGTAGCACATCGACATATTCACATGTAATATCACCACATCACATCCCAGAATGAAAATGTAAAACTCTAAAGCTCAACTTGGGTGTGCGACTAGGATTGGCTATGAGGCTTTGGTGAAATCATGGTGGAGCTGGATCAAAAGGAGGGGTAGGCACAACAGGACTACCGAACATAAGACGTTATGAATGGTATAAAGCTCAACCGGGCGAAAATGATGGCCTACATCACGCTCATGCGAGTGAACTAACCTATAGCCATGCTTCAAGAATAGCTTGGGGCAAGTTCTTAGCCAACGAGAAAGACTATCCATCCTCCCGACTCGAGCAATACGAACATAACGACCATCTACACACATCCCTAAGCTACCGTCAGATTTACACCGAATTCACCAATTTTTGAGTAGAATAAAAAGTATTTATGCAATTAGAAAAATATAAAACTAAAAGCATACAAAAAAATTAAATCTACTCTAATTTCTACACGAGATGAGAGTAGTTGACTCGAAACACAACAAGGTCAACATTTTACTCTGTCTCACAATCCTAAGTCAGCACCATAATTTTCCCAAATCTAACGAAGAAATGAGTTTAACTCGTGGCACACTAAAAGCTAAGCACGCGCTCAAGTGGGTGCAGTGGTGTGCAGTGCAATGAACTAATCAAAATAAAAATATAAAAGCTTCTAGTATGCACATGAGATGTGCACGTGCAAAAGGTAACAAAACTGTCTCTCCGCCAGACTTAAACTAAACTACACAACATATGATAGAGAAATTAAAATCATAAAGAGCTAAGGGAAAAGGTTACCCAATGCTCAGCCAGTGAGCATACCAGAAGACGCGTGGAAACCTGAAGCAGGCCCGCCATACGAAGAATCACAACCCCGCCAATGCGATTTTCCATGAATACCTGCAGGGGTGAGCTCCGCAAAAACAAAAGAAAAATATACAAACAGAAATGCTAAAACTAAAATAGACATGAAAATAAAAGCACAGAAAATGAAAGATAGGTACTGGGGTTATTGTCATCCCAACACGACTTATTAAATTGTATATAGTTCTAGCTAATGGGCCTATGAAAAGAAAAATGCACCGGTAACTGTTCCATTATCCGTTGCGTTAACCGGTACCAATACGGTGATAAAACAGTTACCCCTCTGCCTAAATAATCATACTTTCTCCTTACAGGCAGAGGAAATAGTAAGTAGGATGAGGAGCAGGCCTAGTCCCCACTCATCTCACCACAAAACAAATCCTTGCCTAGCAAGATTTTGTCCACCATAAGTTCGCTGGAGGCGAAGATGACGGTAGGGGCTTCCACTGTGAATGAGGTAGGAACCTCCTCACTCAAGAGGATGTACTTGTTGACAGCCTGAGCCCAAGGCTCAATGTAAACCCAACTTACCCATGGAGATTCAACCTGCACAGGCGCAGATAAGGAATGGGGGTCAAGAAATAAAAGAGACGAAGAACATAAATAAATAATCAGGGGAGTGATCCTGGTTTCATACCCCAAAGGCTGAGGTAGAAAAATAACGTCAGTAATGTCGACAATGCTATAATGCTCGGCCGGATCCATAGAGGCCTCCACCAAGACTTGGACTTCCTCCTTTGGTATCGAGACACCAGGAAGGTTGTCCTCCTCCATGGGAGTGGAAACAATCCATGTATCACAAGCCTCAACTTGTGTGGCATCGTCGAAAATGTCGTCAGAGACGACTGAAGTAGAATGCACAAAAGGCGGAAGAACTTTGCTTGGATAAAAGTCAAGCACAGGTTCCTCACAAAGAATCAGCACCATGCTTAGAGATGTATGCACATGAGAGATGGGCTCAGCCACGTCGAAGCCTAGATCAGCCACACATCTGGTGGTTGTGTCCACCTCATTCCCTTCAACGAATGAAGGTGACAGGGACACATAACCATATGATGAAGTTGTGCCACCGAGGGTAGGAGTCGGGATGATCCGGATGTACGGCCCATCATCCTCTTCCATAACATGGAGGTACTCGGCACAATCCTTCAGGACATGATCTGTTCTACGAAAATACAAACACTTTCTCCAATTACTCTGCGGTCCTTGTGGGGCCGGAGAGAAATAAGTGAACGGTGTATGTGGCGAGGACGATTGACCATAAGCTCGGGGCACGGTGTTTGAAGGGCTGTACGAATACAACATCTCATGCATTGTGCGTTGAGGCTTATACTCAATATCTCCCAAAGGGCATTCATGACTAGCGTGGGAAGGCTTTCCACACCAACGACATTGGGCATACGAATATCCCCACATGGTGTCGAACTAGCAGATTCAAAATAAATTGTGCAAATTACTAAATCCAACAATATATTACTACAATTGCCTAAACAAACAAGAAAAAGGCATGCAAAATAAAAATAGAACAAAACAAAAGCGATTTACAAAGGAAAAGGAAAGAAATCTCACGTCTCCATCTCCAGAAACTCACACGACTGTGTTCCCCGACAACGGCGCCAAAAACTTGATGCTAAAGATCACGGCAGTGAACCGGTCGCACAAGTAATATAAAATGGGCGAGTTTTCCCAAGTATCGATCTCTCAAGGAACACAGTAAGGTGGAGTTAATTTCGAGGAGGACTTGAGATTGAAGTCCTTAGGTCAGAGTTAGGTCGGAGTTAACTCGGGGGGGGGGGGGGGGTTGATATTTGCGGAAAAAGAAAATAAAAGGCTAACAACTACTCTTATGCAATGCCGCTATGCGATGCTTCGGCAAGCGGGATGGAAGATTAGTAGGGCTGCTATGCACCGAATCGCGGGGCGGATGGACGACTAGGCTTGCAGATGAGGTGGTTAGAATGACATAATGGGGGTCGAAAGCACCTCTTCGCTACGTACGCCACTAGCCATTGCTAGTGCGGCAAGGGTGGATGGTGGTGGATGGAATATGGCGCACCTCAAGCAAATATACTGAAAATACAAATCACAAAGAGATGATTTAATATAAGCGTTTTACACTAAGCGCACATCATCTATAAATAAAGTTTACAACACCACATAAACAACAATAAAGGAAGAACAAGGCAAGAGATCGACCGAATCTGAAATATTGCTGAGGATTCATGGTTGGAATCGTCGAGTTGTCAATTCGCGTCCAAGCTATGTCCTTAACTGCATCCGGGGTAGATAATGGTTGTCACCACCTTCCAATAGCCCGTCTTCTTCATGTCACGATAGCAGACAAAAGTTGCAAGCTTCCCTTTGCTTGATGGCTATGGCGTTGAAGCTTGAAATGAGCCCATGAGATGATGGAGGAGGCCGAGAGGAAGCTCCGGCTTGGATTTGGCAGTGAAAGCTTGCCCGAAGCACCTCCCTAGGGTGGAGATTGAAGGAGGATGGCAAAATCCCTCCTCGGAGACGAAAACGGCGGAGGAAAAATGAGCTATATCCAATTAGAACGGAACCTGCATATTTATAGAAAGCAGAATTGAACAATGCGCATAATCACGGGCGCATGACTAGTGGTCGTGCGCACTATGTCCAGTGAGCATGCACACTGACATGGCAGATTAGGAAGAAGACCAAGGGTACTGCGCACGAGCAAAGGTGCACGACTTGTGGTGGTGCGCACTATGTCCAATGGTCGTGTGATTACCCCAGGCAGATTCTGGAAATCAGGGTACATTGCGCACGATCATCGGCGCACAACCAGTGGTTTTGCGCATTATATCCGATGATCGTGCGCAGTATTCCTGCTTCCAAACGTCCCCGGAACATGCACACGACCCCTAAACCCAGCACTGATATGTGCAGACATTCCAGACTAGCACAAAATAGAGTACAAAAAAATATACACAACCACGGGCTTAAATGTGCACTTCCTATGAAAATAACGATAAGATGAAATATATACCATAATGAACTAAAAGTGAAGTGAATGCGAAGGAAAACTAGCCCAGATGAGTCCAAAAATAGGTATATAAAATGGACTCATCAACACCAGGCCTACCCCTTACGTACGGCTCTAGATGGACACAACCTAGACTCACCATGTACTAGTGCTGGCCATATCCACCAGACTTTCTTTGGCTAAGTGTCAACCGCACACGCTGAGTCAACGTATTGACGTCGGTGTGAACGATCATCCAATACCGAAGACCCACCACCTTATTTTTGTATCCAAATCCTTCCGAGACACCGGCTCCCCTGACTATCCCGTACGTTAAATCTATCTTCCGAACCTAACGTTCGGATGCCTTACCATACAAACCTAACCAACCTCCCGAGCTACCGGGGTGTGTGAATCTGAAACCCTAGTTATACTAGATGCTGTTAAACATTGATTTTACTTATGGTTTAGGTTAGCACAGGACTGCCCAAGGTATTCCCGTGAAGTGCTCTCGAGGGCACTAGGAACTACGATGGGCTAAAGCCCAAAGCTCCCTTTCGCAACACACTTTCTATTATTGGTAAACGCCCAATTCCCGATCCCTTTTTAATATTACTCTATATCTAACCCTAGTGTGTTTTGACGCTCTCTCTCTCCCTCCCTCCATAGGAAGGACGAATGTTCGTCGATCCCGAGCACCTCCTAACTCTAGCCAACCCAACAATCTCATCCAAGATCCTAGTGGTATACTCCATTCCACTTCACTAAAATCAGTAAACCATGATCCCTTCTCCCTGTTAAAATTCAACAAACCTGCAGAGGCCTCCTCGGATACCCTGTTGAAACTCAACAAACCGGAGGAAGACACCTCCACTTATAATGTTGAACGTTTTCCCGGATCTTGGAGAAAGAAGGGGTTATCTCAACAAAGAAGTAACAACCGGCAACACATGCAGCAAGCAAATATCTTTATTGATCAACATCAAACTTCTTTACAAGGCGAGACATACATGGCGAGACATGATTCGCCAAACCCAACACAGGGAAAGCAGAGATAGATACAAAGACAAAAAACAACGCAGGCCGCGCGGTATCAAACACGAAGCCGGTCTACTACTGTGGAGTCCGCTCAGACCACCAGGTCGCCAGACCGCAACCAAAGCCGCGCGGACTACCCCTTATTCCAATGCTTAGCTCTTCACCACCAATTTGCAGGCCGCTTGACCGCGAGGTCGCCGAGCCGCCAGACCGCACACGCTGCGATACCGAATGGAACAGTCCTCCTGAAGCATGCAACTTCTTGAACCCCAAACCAAGTTGCCAAAGAGAAGACCGCCTAGTCATTGTCCGCGACCTGCTGTTTACCGCCTATTGCTTAACCGCAGAGTCTGCACTATCCCTAACCGCAATCAGAGCCAAGTCCCGGCTTTCCAGCGCTATCCGCACAACCTGCACAGCACAACCCGGTCAACCCATTCAAACAGCGCGGACATCGAAGTCCAGTCCGCAGCAACTTATGCGAGCTCAAATTACTGTAAACTTACTTCGGTTCTGGTGCTTAATCCTAATGTGATAAGGGTCCTATTTATAGGCACGATGATGAGTGTGGTCACCTTCCTAGCCGATAGGATCACCGCCACATCCCGCAGCAAGAATAATTTTGTCCGCCAGCCCGCAGACACACACTCCAGTTCGCCGCTCCTGTGCAGATAGCCAGTCCGCCCCAGCTTCTCCAAGGCCGAACTCCAATCTCCAGTCCGCCAGGTCGCCAAAGGCCAAGCCAGGACAACCACAACCAGACTCTGCAACAGCTATGTCCGCCAATCCGCAGACACAGCACCAGCCCGCTTGACCCGAGCCCGTATCCTCGCGACCAAGGCACCTGCCAGACTCAGCGGACCCTATCTCCAGTCCGCACGCTTATGCACGCAATCTACAGTCCGCATATCCTCAAGCTAGCCATCAAGGCAACTGCACTCCTGCTGATCTTGGCGGACTGAGGAAAACAATCCATGCTCCACTGCGCCATCTCCTGGGATTGAGCCAACCTGGACTTGGTTCAGTACTCAGCAAGTACAATCCACTGGCCACAAGGGCTAGTCTGCACTTACTGGCAGACACTGGATCTAGCCCGCCATACTGGGCGACCTCCAGCCTCTGTCTGCATTGACCTGTAGTTTCCGCGGCTTCCACTTGCCGCTTCACCAGAGCAAGACCAAGGCAACTGCCAACCCGGTCTGCCGAGCTCCAGTTCATCAGTCCGCTTCACGCCGGACTCCGCAGATAGAGATTCTATCCGCCTGGTTACTTCTGGGGATTCAACTGTCTGCAGAGTGATTGCCGGCCTGCCAGACCGCTGCTGCTGTCCGCGTAGTCCGTGCGAACAGACCGCCCAGACCGACATAGAGCAAACTGCCTACAACACCCCTGCCGACTTAGCAGTCCGCCAACCCTATCCGCGTAGGCCGTGTGGATGGGTTGCCCAAGCCTTCCATTCACCCACTTTCACTTCACAGATTTCAACAGTCCCCCTTGAAGTGAGAAGTGGTGAACAACTCCACCAGCTCCCGTAACCTTGCACCTGGTCCCTCTGATAGCATCTACGAAGAGATGTCTTAGACATAGTCCTCGCCCCGCATACCATGGACCATGAGGGAGCACTTCAGCATCTCCAAAAAAGAGTCATGCTTCCCTCTGCCTTCTTCAGCTTCAACCTCCACTCATGCATCACAGGAGTATCACCAACTACCTTTGGCACAAAATCCCAAGCCATGTTACCTCTGAGAGAAGTCACCTCTTCAGCCTTGGTGTCAACCACCTCCTTGATTCTAGTGGGGTCATCACAGCCAAAAGTACCTTTCTCGACCTGAGGGCTAACAAAGAAACACAGAAACAAGTCCGTCGTGTTCCCTTCACTATATCGAGCTGGTGGCTTACTGATCCTCTTCGATCTCCGAAGATCCTGATCAAGGCTAACCACCTCCGCTGCTTCTAAACCAGCTCCGTTCCCGGGCAAACCCAAAACAATGCTCCCCTTGCTTCCTGACCAAGACGCCTCCTCACTGGAACCAGAAGCACCTGGAGCAACGCGCCCCCTATTACCTGAACCAGAAGTCTCCGCTCTCAAACAAGAACTACCTGGAACATCGCTCTCCCTGCTTCCTGAACCGGAAGACTCCTCCTTTGAGCCAGAAGCACTTGGAGCATCGCTCCACCTACTTCCTGACCC
The DNA here is from genome assembly GCA_039583875.1 of Platanthera guangdongensis. Classification (NCBI taxonomy): domain Eukaryota; kingdom Viridiplantae; phylum Streptophyta; class Magnoliopsida; order Asparagales; family Orchidaceae; genus Platanthera; species Platanthera guangdongensis. The sequence continues at coordinate 122,324,711 of CM077167.1, read as the reverse complement.
TGACGCCTTTGTCCCGGAGCTAGAATAACCTGGAAATCCTGGTGTCTCAGGCAGCTCCACATGAACATTAGCAACAGCCTCCTTCAGCCCACCATCTAACCTGCTCATCTCTAGCTCCATATGAGAGCTACCCCAATACGCCGTCAACTCATCGAAGACCACGTCTCTCGACACGATGAGTCTCTTCATCGCCGTATCCATACATCTCCATCTTCTGCTCTACTCATCATACCCAACAAAGACTAGCTTTGTCTTGAGAGCACCCAGAGAGTGTATGTAGCAGGTAGATCCAAATACCCTTAGGTGTTTCACACTGGGCTTTACTCCGAACATTAGCTCATAAGGAGTCTTCACTATGATCAGACTAAGAGGCATCCGGTTGATGACATGAGCAGCACAGGCCATCCCTTCCACCCAAAGAGCCTTCAGAATGCCTTTACTCTGAAGCCAATACTTGCAGGTCTCTGTTAACGAACAGAGAATCCGAGCTGCAACAATACCTTGTTGTGAAGTATGTCCACAAGAAGGCTTCTTCCGGATCCCTTGCTTCCTACAAAAGTTTGAGAACTTGGTTGAGCCAAACTCACCACCGATGCTTGTCCTCAACACCTTGATCCGCAGACCCAACTGGCCTTCCACAAGCTTCTTGAACTCCACAAGCAAGCACATTATGTTGGACTTCTCCTTCATGAAGTATACCCAAGTATACCTTGAATAGTCATCAACCAATATCAACATGAACCTGCTGCCTCCAAGACTGGCAGTGATGGACGGTCCAACCAAAGCACAATGGATAACCTCCAAAGGCGCTTTATATCTGGATTGTGCCTTATCAACCATGAAGCAATAAGCTTCACTTTGCTGACATCTTCTACACCCCTGACCAACGTCATAGGATGACAATCTAGGCAGCCCTCATACGAGTCTTCTTCCTGCCATTGCTTTCAGCTTGTCCATTCCTACATGCCCAGTCTTTCATGCCAGATAGCTGAACTATCACTGTCCTTCATTCGATCAGCTCCAGAACTTGTTGATAACCCGACAATATTCTTCTCCTTCCTCCCTACTTGAGCCACATTCGCAGAGAGCAAGACAACCTTGCACTCCTTCCTGAGATGACCATGCTGCTTGCATTTATAGCACCTTATTCCTTCCTTCCTCTTCCTATCATTCCTAGGAGAAACACTCCTTTCTTCCTGATATGAAGTAGAGGGACCATCTTCAGCAGCAACCTTCACCTCCTTCCTGAACAACCCAACAAGGGAAGTCCAAACCTCTGTAGCTGACCGACATCCACTGATGTGGTCCAAGAGCTCCGATGAGATCACCTGCCTGAGAATAGACTCCGCTCTCGCATTTGTATTTTTCCATGCTCTCATCTGTTCAGCATTGCCAGCAGTAGCCTCTTGTCTTCCTACTCCGCATACAACCTCCCAAAGGTCCTCACCAAAAAGAAAGCTCTTCATACAAGACTTCCACCTTTTAAAGTTCGTCTTTGTAATAAGATCAATTCCAAGATAACTTGCATCTTCCGCTGCCATGGTTCTACCACTGGTTTCCTCTTCACAAGAGCAACTACTTCCGTTGATCACTGCTTGACCACTCCAACCTCCCTCTGATACCATGTTAAAATTCAGCAAACCCGCAGAGGCCTCCTCGGATACCCTGTTGAAACTCAACAAACCGGAGGAAGACACCTCCACTTATAATGTTGAACGTTTTCCCGGATCTTGGAGAAAGCAGGTGTTATCTCAACAAAGCAGTAACAATCAACAACACATGCAGCAAGCAAATATCTTTATTGATCAACATCAAACTTCTTTACAAGGCGAGACATACATGGCGAGACATGATTCGCCAAACCCAACACAGGGAGAGCAGAGATAGATACAAAGACAAAAAACAACACAGGCCGCGCGGTCTCAAACACCAAGCCGCACGGTCTACTGCTGTGGAGTCCGCTCAGACCGCCAGGTCTCCAGACCGCAACCCAAGCCTTGAGGACTACCCCTTATTCCAATGCTTAGCTCTTCACTGCCAATCTGCAGGCCGCCTGACTGCGAGGTCGCCTAGCCGCCAGACCGCACACGCTGCGATACCAAATGGAACAGTCCGCCTAAGCAGGAAACTTCTTGAACCCCGAACCAAGTTGCCAAAGAGAAGACCGCCTAGTCGCTGTCCGTGACCTACTGTTTACTTCCTGTTGCTTAACCACAGAGTCCGCACTATCCCTGACCGCAATCAGAGCCAAGTTCTGGCTTTCCAGCGCTATCCGCATAACCTACACGGCACAACCCGGTCAACCCTATCAAATAGTGCATACATCAAAGTCCAGTCTGCAGCAACTTACGTGAGCTCAAATTACTGTTCACTTACTTCGGTTCTGGTGCTTAATCCTGATGTGACAAGGGTCCTATTTATAGGCACAATGATGAGTGTGGTCACCGCCCTAGCCGATAAGATCACCGCCACATCCCGCAGTAAGAACAAATGCGTCCGCTAGCCCGCAGACACACACTCCGGTTCGCCGCTCCTGTGCAGATAGCCAGTCTGCCCCAGCTTCTCCAAAGACGGACTCCAATCTCCAATCCGCCTGGTCGCCAATGGCCAAGCAAGGATAACCACATCCGGACTCTACAACAGCTATGTCCGCCAATCCGCGGACACAGCACCAGCCCGCTTGATCCGAGCCCGCAGCCTCATCACCAAGGCACCTGCCGGACTTAGCGGACCCTAGATACAGTCTGCACGCTTATGCACGCAATCTCCCGTCCGCATATCCTCAATCTAGCCATCAAGGCAACTGCACTCCTGCCGAGCTTGGCGGATTGAGGAAACAATCCGTGCTCCACTGCACGATCTCCCTGGACCGAGCCAACCTGGACTTGGTTCAGTACTCACCAGGTCCAGTCCACTGGCCACAAGGGCCAGTCCGCACTTACTGGCGGACACTGGATCTAGCCCGCCATACCAGGCGGCCTCCAGCCTCTGTCCACATTGACCGGCGGTTTCCGCGGCTTCCACTTGCCACTTCACCAGAGAAAGACCAAGCAACTGCCAAACCGTTCTACCGAGATCCAGTTCATCAGTCTGCTTCACGCCGGACTCCGCGGATAGAGATTCTATCCACCTGGTTACTTCCGGGGATTCAACTGCCTGTTGAGTGATCACCGGCCTGCTAGACCGCTGCTGCTGTCTGCATAGTCCGCGCGAACAGACCGCCCAAGCCGCCACAGTACAAACTGCCTGCAACATCCATGCCGACTTAGCAGTCCGCCAACCCTGTCCGCGTAGGCCGCGTGGATGGGTGGCCCAAGCCTTCCATTCACCCACTTTCACTTCACAGATTTCAACACTCCCTACGACCATTCACCATGTTAACTCGATTTCCGCAGTTTTACTAAATGCAGACCAATTTACGCTATATGACGTGCATGATAGGAGGTACTCTAAATCCCCATCCAAACACCCTAAGATAATTAATGGAGGCCTATCATGACATTTATAGCCTAAATCCAAAAACTTAGAATTTCCCTAATTTATCCGACATTTTATTTATTTTTCCTAAAAATCCAAATGCCCTAGGTTGTATATGAAGTGGCCCTTACAGTCATGCAAAATGCTCAATAAAATTATGATAAAATAATAGGCTTCTAATTAACAGTGAATTCAAGTCTCCCAAATTTTCTTTGCAAGGTTTAAGCCTTTGATCCATAATTTTAAATATAATCACATAGTTAACAACTAAATAAGCAAGTGTTGTAAATAAGCTTTCAAAGATTATAATAAAATTCAAGCATAACTAAAGTGCACTAAAAACACTCCTGACCAAGTTTTCAAATTTTTCAGTGGATAATAAACTCAAATTACAATTTTGATCAATAACCCACTACCATAAATCAATGAAACAACTACTGAAAATATTCATCTATAAATTATTAAAAATTTTGCACATGAGCATAATGACCTAAGTTCACTTTTGCATAAGTTTCACAATTTTCTAAGCATTATTGAGCTCTGAATCTATTTTTGAACATAATTGCATAATTGTAAGCTTGTGAAGAAAGTACTGATAATAAACTTCTTAAAATTATAATAAAATTCAGGTTGAGTATAATGACCTAAAACTTCCTCTGCCCAATTTTCATAAATTTCCAATGAATAGTGAGACCAAAATAAAAAAATGACTATCAAGGGCAAATCCATGTAATACAAAGGAGGTATCAAATATATTATTCCAATATTCCCAATAAAATTACCAGAGGCTCATATTAACCAGATGCCCATACTAATCAAGTTTTATAGCTTTTCGTTACGTTTTGATGGATTATCTTACATATATAAGGTTTGTGCCCAAAACTAAGGTTAGGGTATTAGGGAGTCTAACAGCCTCTAAATCTCATGATATTTTTACGAGAGGACTTTGACAACCCTGAAGTCCTCTCCACCAAGTTGCAAGTCATTTCAAGGTCATTTGACCCCTTAACCTTCTAACCATAGGTTTGCACGCATAGGACCAACCCTAGTGTCCTAGGGCTCCACACTTCAACACCTCCTAATATCAGTGGAGGGGGTATTTTGTGTGCTAATACAGCTGAGTGCCAAGGTCCATCACCTTTGGGTGAGGTTGGCCAACTCAAGAGCACCTAGGGCACTTAACCCTAATTTGACCTAAATGGGGCCAACCCTTGGCTACACAATTACCCTATCAAACCAACCCCAAAAGTGATGATATTGTTTCCCAGAGCCTAATAATACACCCCAAGATCTCCCTCCAAATTTGAGGGGTTTTTGAGGTGTTTAAGATACCTAATTAATTTGTACATGATTTATTAAAATTTTCCAAAAACTATAGATAAAGTATCTCCAAAAATTACCAATTTTGTACAGGACCTCGATATAGGTTAAAATGACTCCTTGTCAAATTTCAGGTCATTTGGACAAGAGTTGAAGTGGGGGTACTCATTTTACTCTCTGACTAACCCTAGGTATAAACCCCACCAATATGAGTGCCTTGGTCAAACCACACATCGAAATTTGTTCAAACCAATTTTAAATTAAAGTAGACCCATAGGGCTACAATTTATATGTTGACCACTTTCTCTGTACAAGCATCTATGTATTTTTAAAATAATTCCTAATCTAAGTGATTTTGTGTGACAGAATTATACAAAATATAGAATACATATAACATGATCTTGCACAGATCTTGACGTAGCATGGACGACATCTGGTCATCATCTCCAGCATGCCAACGACCATGATTTAAATTTCTTGGGCCATCTTCAATCCGCTGCCGCTGGCCACCCAACCACCTCCCTGTCCAGCCACCGCCACCACCAACTTCGTCGAGGTGGTGGCTATCGCCAGGCAGCGGCACAGCCGCCGGAGGGGTGGATTCTGGCAATCCCGATAGGTCGATTTTCATGGAAAAACTGGGAAAACTCCTTTCCCGATCGGGCTCAATTAAACCCGATTTTCATCCCTAATGATTCCTATGATCTACCCATAGAGAGAGGAGGAGGGGAGGACCTTGTTAGTGGTCTGGAGACGAGCCGATCTCCGGGTTGCCATGGTGGTGGTGCCGCCGGACGGATTTCTGTAACTACACAGTGCGATGCCTTGTCTTCTTCAGGTAAAATGTGTCAATTACTCCCCTAAGTCCAGTGAAGCTTTTAAAACCACCAGAGGAGGAAGAGGAAGGGTGTGGGCTGAATGGCCATTTATGGCCATTAAAGGCCATTCTCGGCCATAGTGGTGGGGCGGGGGGAAATCTGGCTTAGGGTGGACAGGAAATGGCTGGAAAGTCCTCCTCTTCCACAGAGGAGTTGAATCCAGCCATCAAAGGTGGCTCTTGGCCTCCCTAAGCCATGAATGGCTTCTCCCTCCCTCTTTCTCTCTCCTCCATTAAGGGGAAATTGAAGCTTTCTCTCTTCTACCACTCATGGACGAAATTGTTCATCACACTAGCCTAATTGCAGCCCACTAATTCCTAATATAAATGATTACGAGGTGACTAGCCCAAGTGAACAGGGCTTGAGCTTGGGTTAGCCCATTTGGGCTAAATTGACCTAAACCTAGACTAGGGTTGACCTTAGTCATTTTGACCTTTTGGGTAGACCCCAATGTATCCTTGGTGATCCATTGGCCTCCCCTAGGGTCTATGTTGCGCTGGGTAGGGTTGTATTGGCACTTTGGAGGTCACCTGCCCTTAGGGAGGGTTCTTTGACTAAATTTGGGTTAGGGTTGACATTGGTTAACCTAGACTCTTGGGTTGACCCCAATGTGTCCTTGGTGACCCATTGACCTAACTTTAGGGTTAGGAAGGCATGTGTGGGGTTCACTTAGCTAAGGGAAGGTCAATTGATCCTATGTAGGCCAGTTTGACCCATTTAGGGTTAGGGTGGACTTAAGCCCACTTGGCCACTTTGCTTGTCCCCATTGGGTCCTTAGTGACCCTATGAAACGCCCAAGGGGGTTTAGGGTGTCGTGGTGTGGTCATGAAGTCAAGTTCAAGCCCTAAGTTTTGTGGTGAGGTTGTGTTATAGATAGTCCAAGGTGATTTTCACCATGGCCCTTGTTCACTTGATCCTTTGAGTTTTTTAAGTTTTTATCATGACCCAGTCATGATAAAAGCCACTCCTAGGGGTCTAGTTGTTTGAGGGATATTATAAATCCCAATATATAAAAATAAAAATTTTGTCCCCGAAATTAAAGTTAAGCCTATGGGGTTTCTACAGAAGTAAAAGTATGTAGCATCCCGAGGAGTTGAAGGTATACCAGACTCCAAGAGTTCCGGGTACTTTTGCAGCATCAAGTCCTGTGTCTCCCAAGTATGCTCCTACTGCCCATGGTTTCTCCACAGAACCTTGACTAGCAGAACCTTCCTGCATCACAAGACTCATATCTCCATATCATCGATCCTGATTGGCTCCATGCTGACTAATCGATCTGAGGCCACAAGGCTGTCTGCAGTGGAAATCAGCTGCTCAGGGCGTAGTAGAGCCCTCCTAACTGAAGACACATGGAAGACATCATGCAATCCCGCCAACTCCAGCAGTAGCTCTAGTCTATAAGCCAAGGGATCAATCCGCTCCAGGATCCTGTAAGGCCCCATATATCTCGGACTGAGCTTCTTCCGCCCGCGAACCCGCGATAGTCCATGCATCGGCCATATCTTCAGGAAAACCCGGTCTCCCACCTGGAACTCCACCTGACGATGCCGCACATCAAAATATTTGTCTTGCCTACCCTGGGCTTCCAACATCCTATCCCGGATCAATCTAACCTGAGCATCAGTGTACTCCACAAACTCTGAGCTGAGTGTCTTTGGATCCTCATCCTAGATCCAAGATATTGGGGTCTTGCACCTTCGTCTGTATAATGCCTCATATGGCGCCATGCCTATGATGGACTGATGGATGTTACTGTACGAGAACTCGATCAGCGGCAGCAGTCTCTCCCAAGGCTCGTCGTGGTCCAAAATGCATAGGCGTAGAAGATCTTCTAGTGTTCGATTGGTGCGCTCCGTCTGTCCATCTGTTTGTGGGTGGAAAGCCATACTGAATGTCAACCAAGAACCCATGTGAGCCTGAACTGACCTCCACTCCTTGGACATAAACCCTCCATCCCATTCTGACACGATCATCCTGGGCACCCCATGATAGCGCACAAACTGCTCGAAGAACCTCCGTATTAGCACGCTGACTGGGGCATCCTTGGCAATCGGAAAGAACCTGGCCACCTTCATGAGTATATCGACAATCACCTAGATTGAATCATTCACCACACGAGATCGGGGTAGCCCATGTATAAAATCCATGGCTATGACCTCAAACTTCCACTTTGGCACTGGAAGTGGCTGTAGTAACCCGGCCGGATTCTTGCAGTCTGCCTTTTTGGGCTGATAAACCTCGCAATGCGTCACAAAATATGTAATGTCCTTCTTCATTCCCAGCCATTACATCGTCTTTTTCAGGTCCGCTGCCATCTTTGTGATACACGGGGGCACTGAATATCTGCTACAGTGTGCATCTGACATGAAATCCTCCCGAATCTGGCCTCCTGCCGGTATATAGACCCTATCTCTAAAACATAGCAGTCCATCCCTCAAGGAGTAATCCCCGGCCGTGCCTTCCTCCAAGGCTCTGAATATCGGCTCTTCCCTCTCATCCAGCCTCTGCCCGTCCCTGGTACGATCCTGAATATCATCGGTTGCAGTCATCGATGCCAGGTACTCTTTATATAACTCTGGATCATCCTCGTACACTAAGGATATATCCATCTCCTCCAACATCGTCACCAACTCCCAGGCCAAGAGCTGAGGACCTGCTCCTAATATCGTTGCTCTCCGGCTCAAAGCGTCTGCCACCACGTTTGCTTTCTCGGGAGGGTAGTGCATTGGTGTACTGATAGTTCGACAAAAACTCTACCCAACGTATCTATCTGATGTTTAGCTCCTTCTGCATTTCCACGTACTTCAAGTTTTTATGGTCTGTGAAAATGTCGCAGTAAACACCGTATAGATAGTGTCACCAGTGTAACGCCCCAAAATTTGAAAGAAGGACGAGCAGTGTCGAGAGCCATTTTGGGTCTTGGTGAGGGTCACACAGCCACGGACACGGGCGTGTCCATGGCAGTGTCGTACCGGGTTCGTCGAGAGCTTAGAAAGTTGACGATTTTTTCGCTCAGTTCATTGACTAGTGGGGGATATGCCCTCCGAGACGCTATTGTCAGAGCCCGTGTCGCAGGCGTGTTCTCTCAAGGGTCGACACAGATGTGTCGACATCGTGGTGTTGACACAATGGTGTCGACACAAAGGAGGTGTCGAAAAATAAGTGTCGACACGGTGGTGTCGACACGGAGGAGGTGTCGACACAGGCAGGGAACACAGCCTAGGACAAGGGCATGTCCAAGGCCATATCGAGTGTGTTCGACGAATTCCTGCGAGCTCAACGAAGAGGCAGTCGACGATCGTCGAGATGTCGAACACAGCCTGAGACACGGGCATGTCCTAGGCCGTGTCCTTCTTGGGTTGTGAGACGGGACTTATGAGGGGTTGTACACGGCCTGGAGCCCATGCGTGTTCAGCTTGGACAAAGCCGTGTCAAAAGTGACACGGGAGTGTCAAGGACCCGTGTCCTGTTTTGGGTGCGACGGTTTCGACGTCGATTGGGGAACACGGCCTTGGACATGGGCGTGTCACAAGCCGTGTTCGGCCCAGGTGTTTTGTTTTCTAGTTCGGATCGTGACCGTTCATTCCCTTCTTTTGGTATCTGATGGTCCAGGGTTGCCCTTGCTGAGTTAATTCCGAGAATAGGGTTAGAAACCCTCATTCTTCTCCAAGGAATCTCTTTCTAAGATCTAGAGAGAGGTGAGAGCAAGGAAGAAGGTGAAGGAGAGATCCGACTGTTGGAGAGGCTTCGGTGGTCCAAATCATGAGCCGAGTCTGGATCCGTGGAGGCAAGACCGTTGCGAAGGTTTTCATCCGGCTAGGTTGCCATGGCGAGGAAGAGGGGTCGGAAGGTATCGACACTTCTCCTCTTGGTTTTAGGATGCATGTTCTAGCATCTTTTATTTTCTAGTTTTTGGGCACCAAACTCTCAAATGAGAGGGGTTTGGGTCGATAAGGTTCAAGAGGAACCTTCAGATCGATTGAGTCCGTCCCCGACATGTTTTTGCCTTAGAGATCCGCTCCATTAGTGGATTTGGCATGGTGGGTGAAGCCGTAGTCGCGACCGTTAGTCCGACTCGGTGATGATGCATACGAGCTTTAAGGATTCGTAGAGATCCATTGCGGCAAGATGCCGTTTGTGATATTTGTGATGTTTTCCCCCTTTTCCCGAGTGAGTACTTGTAGTTGGAATCGGACATGGTTAGCTCCTCAATGGCGGTAGATGGTTTCCTTGGTGAACAAGGTTAGCTCCGCTTTAGTGGTAGATGGTTTCCTTGGTGCGCTGGAACACTGCAGTACAAATGAGGGTCTAGGGTGGAATTATCTTGGATTGTGATGTGCCAAGGCGTGGCTGTGTCTCCGTGGTCGGCTGGCTATCCCGTGACGTGCACATCATATATGGAGAGTGTCCCGGCGAGACTAGTCCCCTTCTGTGAGACTGACGAGAATTCCAAGCATGGGGCAAGCCCAGGCAATGAGGCCATGAGCGGGTGGGGGTCTAGCAAGGCTTCTTAGAATCGGTCAGTTTGTGCTTGTTGGAATCCTGACATGAGAAGTCAGAGCTTGCAGGCAAGCCCGGGACTAATACCTTGAGAGGGTGGGGCCTTTGCAAGAATTCCGTATGACGGCTTGTGTGCCGTTGGGGGAATGTTGGTAACCCCCATTGTTTTCGGCTTTATGTCAATGGGGAAATGATGAGTACCCATATGATGTGATGATGTACTATATGCATACGGGATACGGTGCCCTGGGTGAAGCCCGGGTATTTGCATACGTGCTGCATAAGTAGGCCCTTTCATTATATGCTCAACAATAGAGAACGTGTATATTATTTGAGACATCCAAGCCTGTACTTAGTGCATTACTTGTGTTTATATATATATTGCATACGAAGTGCTTACTTGCATGTTGGAGGGCTTTCTCCGGGGTCTGTTAGGAGCGACCGGGAGGAGATGTTTTGGTTACACAGTTTGAGGTCAGCCTTTGCTAACCCACGTTACAATTAAATTTTTTCAGGGCAAGCATCGCAAGCAGGAGCTAGCTTGCCGTCCAAAAGGGCCTAAGCCTCGTGAAGTGTACCGTTTTGTTGTAGCTCTACTTTTATGATATTGTATGCTTGATGCTCATGTTTTCCGGCTTGTATGCCGAGGTAGTCTAGGAGTGCTTTTGCACATTTTTGACTGGTGCTATTATTTGAGTTTTGTACTCACTTCTGTTGTAAGGCCTTAAGGCCGCTTCGATACTCCTATATGTTGTGGATAACTTCTACTCTGTTTGCCTTTTTTTCCGCTATGCTGTGGTTAGGAGTATTGAGATCGGTGAGCTATATCATCTTATAATACTGAAGGTGTGGCGTCTGCATGTTGTGCGGCCCCGACTGGACCCATATTATACGGTCATTATAGGGGAGGTGTTACAATTTGGTATCAGAGTAAGGTTTGGTTCAAGGTCAGGGCGTATAGAAGTTATGCACATAGGAGTAATGCGGGACCATGAGTGTCCTTATGTTTGAGTCTTGCGATTAGAGACTGATTCCTTGTTTTCTTGCTTCCTTGAAGAGTACAGGAAATGAGGCAGGTACGTCGAGACCAAGAGAAGAGATTTCGGCGAGCAGCGCCACAGCTCAGGGTCCTTTGGGCATGGGTGTAAACCCGACCGACTTCTGCCGCATGCTTGCAGAAGCAATGGTGGCAGCCCAGGCTGCAGCAACAGCTCAGGTAGCAACCCCTGCTACACAAAATACGGCGACGGTGGTGCTGGGCGAAGATGCCAGGCGAGTAGAGCCTTTGGTAGAAAGGGTGGTTGTCGGGCAAGGAGACCGGTAGATGAAGTACTTTCTGAGTTTCCATCCCCTGACATTAAATGGTGTCGGTACTCCGACTGATGCAGAGGATTTGTGTGCACGGATTCAAGAGCTTATGAGGGCGGCAGAGACACCAGAAGAGAAGAAATCTGAATTTGCGGATTTCATGTTGGAGTGAGACGGAAAGTTGTGGTGGGTGAGCCATAGCGGCTGCCAATTTCCTGGACGCACCCCATCGATGGAAGAATTTGGGGATGCTTTTATAAAGAGGTACATTCTCATTGCTACGAGGTTGGCCCTTCAGAGGCAATTTCTGCACTTGATGCAGCGAGACAAGATGGTGGACGAGTATGTGCAGGAGTTCACCCGTTTGGGTCATTACGCGGGAAAGACGATGGCAGATGATGTAGAGAGGGATAACCTCTTTTACCAGGGGTTGAAGGGGAATCTAAGGCAACCCCTCATTGCCATGAAGAGAGTTGGTTATAACGAGCTAGTTGAGGCTTCCAGGTCGTTGGAGAGTGATCTAGATCGAAGTCAACGCCGCAAGGGTATTGAACCCAAGCAAGGAGAAGGGAAGCCTTCTCAATCCTAAGGAAAGTCGGAAGGGAATAGATGGAGGAAGAAGTCTCACCCATACAAGTACGGTGAGAAAAGCAGGTGGACGTCTGGAGGGTCTCACTCTAAGGGGCCACCGACGTGCTTCAACTGTGGCCAGGTGGGGCACATAGCTCGTTTTTGTATCCAAGGGGGTACAGAGCAGGAGACAAGGCAGGAGCATACTGTATTCTCCGGCCCTAGTGCTGTAGAGAAAGGGAAGATGGCGTAGTCGAGCGCTTCTCGGTTCCAACCGGTGCAACAAGGGCTTAGAACCTTGGACAGCAGGAAGCAATCCGCCAACCCGACGTGGTGACAGGTATGAGGAATTTTAAGTTTAACCTTGCGCTCATACGTTTAGACCATTATTATTGATGTCTGTGTTGTAGGCTTTGTGTTGGTTTCCAGTTACCTCGCTAGAGTACTGTTTGATACGGGAGCGTCACACTCCTTTCATGCGGAAAGCTTCATCCGGAGTATTGGAGTTGAGTCATTTTTGGCGGATGCGGAGCTGAAGGTGCGCATGCCCAATGGGTCATTCATGACTACCTGAAGGAAAGGGCGTATTTGTTGGGAGATAAGCGGAGTTGACTTCGTGTTGATAGCAGCAGTCTTACCATTGGTCGAGTTTGATGTGATTTTGGGAATGGACTGGCTAGCGGAGCAACGTGCCAGTATTGATTGCCTATCCAAGGTGGTGACCCTAAGAAGCGAAGGGCAGTCGAAGGTCAAATTTGAGGGCCTCAATGGAGTGGCCTGTTCTCTGATTTCGGCGTTGCAGTTAGCGTGGGAAGTTAGCCAGGGTGGAGTAGCACTTGTAGCGTTATTGGAGGTTCGCCTTTCTAGGTTATCACTTGGGGAAGTGCATATGGTGGCAGAGTTCGAGGATGTATTCCCGATGAACTTCCTGGAGCGCCTCCTCGACGGGAGATCGATTTCCCGATGGAGTTAGTACCGGAGGCTAGGCCGGTGTCGCGTCCTCCATTTAGGATGACACCAAAGGAGTTTGCTGAACTCAAGGTACAGTTGCCGGAACTGTTGGAGCAAGGATATATCACACCCAGTTCTTCACCGTGGAGCGCGTCGGTGTTGTTTGTGAAGAAGAAAGACGGTAGTATGCGGCTGTGCATAGACTACCGGGCGCTGAATAAATTGACCGTCAAGAATAAATATCCGATTCCTCGGATAGACGACCTGTTCGACCAGTTGGTGGGGTCGGTAGTGTATTCAAGTTGGAATTGAAGTTAGGATACTACCAGTTGCAGATTCGGGACGCGGACATACCCAAGACAGCGTTTGGTACAAGGTATGGACACTTCGAGTTCTCGGTGATGCCGTTCGGGCTGACGAACGCACCATCTGTATTCATGGATTTGATGAATCGAGTATTTCGAAAATACTTGGACTCTTTTGTAGTTGTCTTTATTGACGACATCTCTGTGTATTCAAAATCGGAAGTGGAGCATGAGACTCATTTGAGAATGGTCTTGCAAGTGTTGAGGGACAACCAGTTGTATATAAAGTTCTCTTAAGTGTGAGTTCTGGTTAGAGAAGGTCGCATTTTTGGGCCACATGATTAGTGGGGTTGAGGTGGCGGTAGATCCAACAAAGGTGGAAGCCATCAGAGATTGGCCGATTTTGAGAACCGTGGCGGAAGTCTGAAGTTTTCTTGGACTAGCCGGGTATTATAGGAGATTCGTGGAAAATGTTTCGCGGATAGCTCTACCCCTCACCTCACTCACTCGTAAAGACCAGAAGTTTGTGTGGACTCAAGAGTGCAGTCAGGCATTTGAGATGCTGAAGGAAAGACTGATGACGGCTCCAATCCTAAGTCTACCGAAAGGGACCGAAGGCTTTCAGATCTTCAGTGATGCATCCGGATGCGGTTTTGGTTGCGTGTTGGTGCAACATGGCAGTGTAATAGCCTTTGGGTCTAGACAGCTGAAGCCTCACGAGAGGAATTACCCCGTTCATGACTTGGAGTTGGCGGCGATAATTTTCGCGTTGAAATTATGGCGGCACTTGTCTATGGTGCGAAGGTAGAGATCTTCACGGATCATAAAAGCCTGAAGTATCTCTTAGATCAGAAGGACTTGAATATGCGTCAGCGCAGGTGGGTCGAGTTCCTTGGAGACTATGAGGTGGCGATTCAGTATACACCAGGCAAGGCCAATGTGGTGGCCGATGAATTAAGTAGAAAATACTCTGAACAAGGGAATTGGATTGATGCTCATGATGAGCGGTTGGTTCGGGAATGGGAGTCCCTTGGCTTGGAGTGCGTAGCAAGAGGCGAGGCTAGTGTGGCTCGATTAAACTGTATTAAAATGCAGAACGACTTGTCTGATCATATACGAGAAGCGACCCGTTTGGATGTGGAGTTTCAGCCATTCGTGGTGGAAGCTCAAAAAGGCGAGAGCAGCGCCTGGGAGATGATTGACGGGATTTTGAGGAAGGATGGAAGGATTTGTGTACCGCAGTTCGGCAAGCTCCGTGAGGAGTTGTTGTTTGAGGCTCACTTTACAAAGTACTCCATTCATCCGGGCAGTACAAATATGTACTTGGACATGAAGAGATCCTTTTGGTGGCCTGGGCTGAAGCGGGACGTAGCTTTGTACATGAATCGTTGTTAAACTTGAGCCTTGGTGAAGGCCGAGTGTCAGAAGCCGGGCGGGTTCTTGAAGCATCTTCCAATCCCCGAGTGGAAATTTGATGACATCTCCATGGATTTTGTGCATGATTTACCTAGATCACAGCAGGGTAACGACGCGATTTGGGTGATTGTGGATCGCTTAACCAAAGTGGCTCACTTCATCCCAAACCAGAAGGAGGACAGCGTGGAAAAGCTGGTGGAGTTGTATGTTCGCAACATTGTGCGGCTACATGGGATCGCTAAAAGTATAGTCAGCGATCATGACGGACGTTTCACCTCCAAGGACTGGAGGTTGGTTCAGAAGAGTTTGGGCACGAAGCTAAAGTTCAGTTTGACTTTCCATCCTCAAACTGACGGGCAAACTGAAATAACGAACCGTACTATGAAGGATATGCAGAGGATGTGTGTTCTTGACTTCGACAAGAAATTTGAGGATGACCTCTTCATGGTGGAGTTCGCATATAACAACAGTTACCAAGCAAGTATAAAGATGGCTCCATACGAAGCTCTGTATGGGAGGCGTTGTCGAACACCGATGTCATGGACAGAAGCAGGAGACACCAAACTATTGGGAAAAGAAGCGGTGGCGGATGCTTGTGAGTTGGTACGGACCATTCAAGAGCGCATGAAGGTGGCTCAAGATTGGCAAGCAAAATATTTTAATGCGCGCCACAGGAAGTTGGAGTTCGCGGTAGGCGATTGAGTCTATTTGAAGATTAAGCCGTTCAAAGGCGTTTCACGGATCCGCCGACTCAAGAAATTGAGTCCAAGGTTTTTGGTCCCTTTTGAAGTTGTTGAACGAGTGGGAGAAGCAGCGTACCGGTTGGCGTTGTCCGCAGAGTTGAGTGGATTGCATGACATCTTCCATGTTTTCGTCTTGAGGAAAGCCTTGGTAGAGGCTAGTGTGGTGATCGAATCCGCATCGGTGCCGATAGAAGAAGACTTAAGGACGTGAGTCTGTTCAATTACTATAGAGGACACAGAAATTCGGCAGTTGCGGAACAAAGATGTCAAACTCGTAAAAGTCCGATGGGACAACTGCGGCCGTGAGGAGCTCTCTTGGAACCGAGAACAAACCATGCTGGAGGAATATCCAGAGTTTTTCCGTTCAGGTATCTTTTAATTTCATGTACCTCTTCTTGTTTTTTGATAATTTCGGGACGAAATTCTTTTAAGGGGGAGAGAGTTGTAACGCCCCAAAATTTGAAAGAAGGACGAGCAGCGTCGACAGCCATTTTGGGTCTTGGTGAGGGTCACACGGCCATGGACACGGGCGTGCCCATGGCCATGTTGTACCGGGTTCATCGAGAGCCTGGGAAATCGTCGATTGTTTCGCTCAGTAAGTCGACTAGTGGGGGACACGCCCTCCGACATGCCCGTGTCGGAGCCCGTGTCCCAAGCGTGTTCTCTCGAGTGTCGACACAGAGGTGTCGACATGGTGGTGTCGACATAATGGTGTCGACACAGAGGAGGTGTCGACATAGAAGTGTCGACACGGTGGTGTCGACACGGAGGAGGTGTCGACACGGAGGAGGTGTCGACACAGGCAGGGAACACGGCCAAGGACACGGGCGTGTCCATGGCCGTGTCGAGCGTGTTCGACGAAATCCTGCGAGTTCGATGAAGAGGCAGTCGATGATCATCGAGACATCGAACACGGCCCGAGACACGGGCGTGTCCCAGGCCGTGTCATTCTCGAGCTATGAGACGGGGCATGTGAAGGGTTGGACACGGCCTGGAGCCCAGGCGTGTTCAGGTTGGACACGACCATGTCAAAAATTACACGGGCATGTCAAGGACACGTGTCCTATTTTGTGTGCGACGGTTTCAGCATTGATTGGGGAACATGGCCTTGGACACGGGCTTGCCACGAGCCGTGTTCGGCCCAGGTGTTTTGTTTTCCAGTTCGGATCATGGCCGTTCTTTCCTTTCTTTTGGGATCTGACAGTCCAGGGTTGCCCTTGCTGAGTTAAGCTTGAGAATAGGGTTAGAAACCCTCATTCTTCTCCAAGCAATCTCTTTCTAAGATCTAGAGAGAGGTGAGAGCAAGGAAGAAATTGAAGGAGAGATCCGTCTGTTGGAGAGGCTTCGGTACTCCAAATCGCGAGCCGAGTCCAGATCAGTGGATGCAAGACCGTTGCGAAGGTTTTCATCCCACTAGGTTGCCATGGCGAGGAAGATGGGTCGGAAAGTAATGACACTTCTCCTCTTGGTTTTAGGATGCATGTTCTAGCATCTTTTATTTTCTAATTTTTGGGCACCAAACTCTCAAATGAGAGGGGTTTGGGTCGCTAAAGTTCAAGAGCAACCTCCGGGTCGATTGAGTCTGTCCCCGGCATGTTTTTGCATTAGAGATCTGCTCCATTAGTGGATTATTCATGGTGGGTGAAGTCATAGTAGCGACCGTTTGTCCAACTCGGTGATGATGCATATGAGCTTTAAGGATTCATAGAGATCCGTTGCGGCAAGATGTCGTTTGTGATGTTTGTGATGTTTTCCCCCTTTTCTCGAGTGAGTACATGTATTCGGAACCGGACAAGGTTAGCTACTCAATGGCGGTAGATGGTTTCCTTGGTGAACAAGGTTAGCGCCGCTTTAGTGGTAGATGGTTTCCTTGGTGCGCGGGAACGTTGCAGTACGAGTGAGGGTCTAGGGTGGAATTGTCTTGGATTGTGATATGCCAAAGTGTGGCTTTGTCTCCGTGGTCGGCTGGCTATCCCATGACGTGAACGTCATATGTGGAGAGTGTCCCGACGAGAATAGTCCCCTTTTGTGAGACTGACGAGAATTCTAAGCATGGGGCAAGCCCGGGCAATGACGCCATGAGCGGGTGGGGTCCAGCAAGGCTTCTTAGAATCGGTCAGTTTGTGCTTGTTGGAATCCTGACATGAGAAGTCAGAGCTTGCAGACAAGCCCGGGGCTAAGACCTTGCGCTGGTGGGGCCTTTGCAAGAATTCCGTGTGGCGGCTTGTGTGTCGTTGGGGGAATGTTGGTAACCCCCATTGTTTGCGGCTTTATTCCAATAGGGAAATTATGAGTACCCATATGATGTGATGATGTGCTAGATGCATACGCGATAGGGTGCCCTGGGTGAAGCCCGGGTTTTTTGTATACATACTGCATAAGTAGGCCCTTTCATTATATGCTCAACAATAGAGAACGTGTATGTTGTTTGAGACATTCAAGCCTGTTCTTAGTGCATTGCCTGTGTTTATATATATATTACATACGAAGTGCTGACTTGCAGGTTGGAGGGGTTTCCCCGGGGTCTATTAGGGGCGGTCGGGAGGAGATGTGTTGGTTACATAGTTTGAGGTCATCCTTTGCTGGCCCACGTTACAATCAAAATTTTACAGGGCAAGGATCGCAAGCAGGAGCTAGCTCACCGACCAAAAGGGCCTAAGCCTCGTGAAGTGTACCGTTTTGCTGAAGCTCTTCTTTTATGATATTGTATGCTTGATGCTCATGTTTTTCGGCTTGCATGTAGAGGTAGTCTAGGAGTGCTTATGCACATTTTTGACTGGTGCTATTATTTGAGTTTTGGACACACTTCAGTTGTAAGCCCTTAATGCCGCTTCGATACTATTATATGGTGTGGATAACTTCTAGTCTGTTTGCCTTTTTTTCTGCTGTGTTGTGGTTAGGTGTTTTGAGATCGGGGAGCTATATCATCTTATAATACTAAAGCTATGGTGTCTGTATGATGTGGGTCCCCGGCCGGACCCATATTATACGGTGATTACAGGGGAGGTGTTACAGCCAGATCTTCAGGGAAAAAATAATAGCCCCCATCTACAAGTCATGCACTGGGTAGTTCTGCTCATGTTTCTTCAACTAACGGGAGGCGTAAGCTATCACGTGCCCATTCTGTATTAGAACGACACCCATCCCCTGGTAGGAAGCATCTGTGTACACCTGGAATCCTTCCTTTCCCGAAGGAAGAGCAAGGATAGGGGCCGAGGTAAGCCGACCCTTTAGCTCCAGAAAGGAAGCCTTGCACCGTGGCGTCCAAACAAAAGGAGATGCCTTCTTTGTCAAGGATGTGAGAGGGAGAGCAATTTGCGAGAATCCCTTCACGAAATTCCGGTAGTATACGGCAAATCCTAAGAAACTCCTGACATTTGTTGCCGTCTTTAGTGGCGGCCAATCTCGTACTGCCTGAATCTTCGCTGGAACTACCATCAATCCTACTCTACTGATAATATGGACCAAACAAAGGCTACCTCTTTTAGCCAAAACTGACACTTGCTGAACGTAGCTAATAACTTGTGCTCTCGGAGCTTTCCCAGCGTTAGAGCCAGGTGTCTCGCATGCTCCTCTTCTGTCCTCGAGTAGATGAGGATGTTGTCCTTAAACATGATGACAAATACATCCAGATATGGCTCAAATTCCGAGTTCATCAAACTCATGAATGTGGAGGGTGCATTCGTGAGCCCGAAGTACATCACGGTAAACTCGTGCAATCCATATCTACTGCTGAAGGCTGTCTTCAGAATGTCCTCCTCTTTAATGCATAACTTGTAGTACCCCGACTTTAGATACAGATTTGAAAACGAGTGAGCCCCCTACAACTGATCAAATAGTTCATCTATCCTCGGCAGAGGATACGTGTTCGGGATCATCAGCCTGTACAATGCCCAGTAGCCATCCTTCTTCTTGACGAACAACATCAGAGATCCCCATGGTGAAAGCTAGGCCAGACAAATCCGGCTTCCACTAGCTCTTATAGCTGGCTTCAAAACTCTTTAAAATCCTTCGGGGCCATCCGGCAAGGAGCTCTAGATGCTGGCTTAGCCCCAGGTACGAGTTGAATCTGAAAATCCTTCTCTCGGTGCGGGGGTAGCCCTGGTAGCTTCTTTGGAAATACATCAGCAAAATCCCGCACAATCACTACAAGAAAATTGACATTTAGTGACGAAATTTTTGGTAACAAAATATTGCAGTTTGGTCACTATAGACATTTAGCAATCAAATTTGGTCTGTCACAAGGTGGTTGCAAAATGGGCGTCACAAAATATATTTAGTGACCAAATCAATTTTCGTCATAAAATGTATATTTTCAGTGACAAATAATTTACGATACTATATGTATATTTTTAGTGACCATTAATTTTCATTAATAAATGTACATTTTTTGTGACATCTTTTTGTGATGACTAGTAATTTTCATTACAATCACGCAAATGTTATCACAAGAATTAATTCAGCGAGTTTTAAGACAGTATGTGATGGAAAAATGTTGAAGTGTGTATTGTCTGTTAGAAGGTGACAAGATGTTACCAGCTATTATGAGGAACAGATGATAAGAAAATCATAGTAAGAAGAAAGAATAATAAGAAAATGGAGATTTTGATTAGTGCAGGCTCATTCTACTGGAAGATGGATTCTATTTTCCTCCAAATATCAAGTAAACATGAAACACTTTCTCAACATCTATGATCAGATGGAAAAATTAGGAGGTACATAAAACACCAGCTTCGAGAGCGATGTCTTTCTCCCCTGTTGCTAAGCCAAGTTCATCATTAAATTGTCCAGCTATAGAAAAAGTACTCATCGAGGAAGAATTTGTATACCTTTATCTTGTCACCTAACTCTCGCTTGATGCTGCTGCAAATTAAACTCAAAATCTTCTCGTCTGATCATAGAGTTCTTCTCCCTTTCGAGCTTCTAAAAACAAGGAAATCTTATAGACCTAATAGTTAAACTGATAAAAATGTGAACAAGCTGAAAACAAACTACTGGTAGCATTGTGCTTTGAATCAAAAAAAATAGTTATCCTACCTCATTCTGTTTCCTGTCCAGCTTTTGTTTGTACATAGCCCTCAACTTTATCAACGTATATTTTTTAAGTTGTCGTCTTGGACGGAATTCTCCTTCTCCACCCATTTCTCCACTTTCTCAACAGTCATCCTGGATGTGTTTGAATAACAAATAACTGAGCTGACTCGATTGGAAGATTCTCATCCGGCGAACAAAGGGAAGCAATGACTGTAATAGATGAGAGGAAGAAATGAAAAAATCCAAGCAAAAATATAATAGAGGAAGAAGATACCTATTTACCCCTTTGATCGAGCAGAGGTTGTCGTCGTCCAGAGGAATAGCTGTGTCAGATCTAGCGAAGTATGTCAAAAGGGAGAGGGATCGCCGTTGTCGTCGCGCGTCGAGAGGGATTTTGAAGTTAGGGCTCGTCGTCGTCGTCGTGGTGAGGGATCGGGAAGTTAGGGCACAACATCGTCGCGAGACGTCGGGAGATGGATCAGATAGATCGTGAAGTTAGTGTTACATATTTCGAAATGAAATTGAGGCGCCGTTCCGAAAATTAGAGGCAGGTTTCGAAAATTAGAGGCGCGTTCGGGCGGTATATGTCAGTATTTTTTAGTATGATTTGTATTTTATTTGTGACTATTTTATTTCACTACTAAATAGTATTATTTAGTTACCCAATCTAATTTGTCTAATAAATTTGTTTTGTGACGTAATATTATGTTCATCACTAAAAATATTACTTTTAGTAACCGATATTTTATTTTAGTCACTAATTAATTTAAAATCATCTTTTCGTGACCACCTCCAAATTTGGTCACAAAAAATTCACTTTTAGTGACGAACAATATTTCGTCACAATTATTTTGTCACTAATGGTAAATTTTCTTGTAGTGAACCGGGATATTCTGAATGGAATCTTTGCCCTCGGCCATCTCAAAGAGCACCTGATACACCTCGTCTCCCTACAGATGGGCCTTGATGGCTTGAATAAAAGATAAAAACATACAAGGTGCGAGTTCAATACCTTGGAAAATGACCTCCGAGTCCTCATGTCTCAAGACAATTTGTTTTTCTGCACAGTCAATTATGGCGTGGTGCCAACATAGCCATGCCATGCCCAAAATAAGATCGAACCCCGATATTTCCAATACCGTTGCCGGGGTTTCGAAGGTCTTTCCTCCAATGCAAACTTCCATATTGCACTTTGCGGACGAAGTCATAACGGAGCCGTCTAGGAGGCATACCCACCGAGTGGTGCCGGTAAAGAAGTGCTCATCACCTAAGTGTTTAGCGATGTCCTCCGAAACGAACGAGTGTTTGGCACTGGTGTTGAACAAAGTATAAGCAGGCTTTCCGTTGATAGAGACTATGCCTAAGGTAGTTAAATGTTTTAGAATTCTAGTTATGATTTTCTTTCCTATTTCTAACTATTATATATGCATGAACCTAGTTTTTTTGAAAGGAAAGAACTTAAAAATTACTGGAATACCTACTATCACCCGTTCCGGATTCCGAGGCTCTGCCAGGTCCAAGGCATATACTTTCCCTCTCTCCTGCCATCGATCTCTGTCCTTAAATCCACGTCCTCAGTCGCGTCCTCGACCACCAAACTGTCGAGGTGGTGGGGCATCCTGAAGTGCTGGTCGGGGTGCTTACTTCATGGGGCAGTTCCTCTTGAAGTGTCCCGGCTAGTTGCAACCAAAACATGTCGATGCCTTTTCCGCTGTCCTTGGCATCTCTAACATCTGTAAAGGATGAGGAGCCAGTACGGTCTGGCTCCTCTGCTCATGCCTATCCTCCCGGCGTGGATGATCCTATTCCTCCTTTCCCTAATAACCTGACCTCGAGGACGGTCTCTACGGCCTCTAATCACAGTGTCGTCGGCTGATCTCTTCAGGCTCCTGATTGTGAGCTGATCTGCCACTCTCTTCTTGGCCTTCTCCAAAATAATATCCAAGCTCACCTCAGAGACGAAGAGGAGGGCCTATCTCATATCATCATGAAGACCCTTGTAGATTCTCTTTGAGTAGCCCACATCATCCAACTGATAGGACTCTACATAGCGGGTTAGGTGAGTAAACTCCTGGTAGTACTATAGCACGGTCATGTTGCACTGCCTTAACTATAGGAACTATCCTCCAACTCATCCATCGCTGATTGAGGTACAAAATGTCCTAGTAATGCTGCTCTGAACTCCTCCCAGGAGATGTTTGCGCAATCCACTCCAGCAAAGGTGGTGTCCAGCTGGGACTTCGACCACCTCTTCCCATGTGACTCGAGGCAGGAAACTTCCAAAGCAACCGCCTCCTCTGTAGGGCATCGAATCCCTGCAAGCATCTCATAGATGGTGTCTAACCACTCCTCCGTGCGGACTGCCGACTTCGTCCCTAGGTTGGATGGAGGAGAAAGCTCCCGGAAGGCACTCATCCAGTTGTCCCTAGGATTTGGCTGTGGAGCTGGGGCCTGCTGAGCTTTGAAGGCCTCCAGAATGGCCATCAATGTTTGTACCATCTCCGTCTGCTGGAATGTAGCAGGAGCCTGCATGGGTGGAACCATATTCTGTGTTTGAGGTGTTCCCTGTTGTGGGGTATGGTTCGTTGCAGGCTACAAGGAAGAATTCCAATTGTTAGATAGCGTACAAATGGAATGAATGGAAGGGATAAAGTGGACTTTTACATGTGATTACCCTTATAGGTCCACAGCTACTTCCGCAGCTATTTTGTCCGCAAACTAAGCTCGAGCGGGGGTGACCCAGGATTTTGTGGACTTCTTCTCTTGGATTGATGTTTGCTCTGATACCAGTTTGTGATACCAGTTTGTAAGACCAGTTGGCGCAGTGGAAGCATGGTGTGCCCATAACCCACAGGTCCCAGGATCGAAACCTAGCTCTGATACCAGTTTGTAAGACCCCCATTTTTTCTTTTAAAACCACCGGGGTATTATTCCCAGAACCGCAGTTTTGTGCTGACACCGACTCTCAGGAAGGTCCCCACTACAAACCGTCGATCCTACTGGCCTTTACGATCACCAAACGGAAAGAGAAGTATACAAATAGTATGGAAAAAACTATGTTCACAATCACATGTAATATATGTAAAGCAAAATCACATCAAGTCCACATATAATAAAAGTACTGAAATAAAACAGTACAATGAAATATAAACTGGGCTCAAGCCCGGTACATCAAATCCTCATTACAAACACTCGCAGAAGCTAAGTAACTAATCACTCACGGAGCCAATAGCTGCTGCTCCTGTGCTAGACTGGCCCACCTCCATGAGCACCGTACTCCGTTGGTGCTGTGTCGCCTACTGCTGCTCCCTATCTCCCATCCGGAGTCCTTGGAATGTTATGGTTCGAAAATCATTAGTCAAAAAGACTAAGTCCTATCATCCCCTACCACTCCCCAATGGCTCCTAGGCACCGAGCGGGGAGGAGGAAAGTGAAGCTATGAAGGTAAAGAATAAGCAAAGCAGGTGACGAAGGAACTATTCTAGCAGTTAATTATAATGTATATACAACTAAGGAAGAAAGGTACAAGCTAGTAGTTATATGATAGTAAGCAGTAAGATCAACAAGTAGAGCAAGAAGCACATGTAAGAAAGGCATACTAAGAAGTAAACAACCTTAACTTATATGAATGCCCATACAAACTTATAAGTTAAGGGTTCTTCTACAAGATTCCCATCATATAAAATGTCCTATACCGATTTATATGATCGGGTGCCAGGTTTAAATGCAAGTATGAGTGTATTGCTATGTTATGCCATGATTCAAGCAAGTGTAACTCATGCACACGACTCTATGCGTACAGACCTTTAGTTTCCCGCATTTGGGCAGCTAGCTTCACTCCCAAGAACCTCCATAGTGGCAAATGGAGAATGTGGGTCGGGCCCCCCATTCCAGGCATGTATCCACTATTGATGAGCGAAAATGGCACCGGGCAGCAAACATGGGGGGAGTGTTCGATCTCACAAGCTAGGAGAGGAAGAGGATGAAGGTTGTGGGGGAAGAGAAAAGAAGGAAGCTTCTGAGTGCTCGAGAGTGGAGCAAACGTTTGTCAAGGAGGTTGCGGGGATAGAGGAGAGGATTGCCGAGGGCAGCCGGGAAGGCTGATGAGAGAAGAGGAGGTTTAACAGGAGCTGCCGAGCAGACGGGTACTTGGACGGTTGTGCTTGCAGGTTGATGCCGATAGGAGGATAAGCTGAGCTGGGAAAAAGAGAGAAGGGCCGCTAGCAGCGAAAACAACAGACTTCGCCCGCCGAGGCTTAAATGCCACTCTTGCGACGGGCTTTCCTTTGATTAATAGCGAGAGTTACAACTTGCTAACACACCTTTAAGGGGAAAGCAATAAAGGGTACAAGAAGGAAGCTGACGGCTAAGGAAGAAGTGCCAGAAGAGACCATGCGGACTGAAGAGCGTAGCAGGCATGCCGTGCGGTTAAGGTCAACGGGAGACCACGCATACTGCAGAACCAGAGGCCGGCAGGCCGCTCGAATAAAGGCGCAGAGGAGGATGCGGGCTGAGAAACGGAGTCCGCAGGAGGAGTGCTGGCAGGCTGACTTCGGGCGTGAGCACCTTGGCGATGATCCTCCCCCGTGTGAGAGGCATGGGGGTCTATTTATAGGCCCGAGGAGGTAACGGCTTGCAGTGAAGTTACCCCTGGTGAGGCGGTAACTTGAGCGAGATGGAGACGGAGTCCGCCTAGTCCGCAATAGGCTGCACGGGCTGGTGCTTGATACTGAAGCCGGTGCTGCTGATGGTAGAACAAGAGACTTAGTGGCGGACAGTGATGCGGGTTTGCAGAGTATGTCAATTCCAAGCTGGGACTGTTCTCCTATTATTGCGGTGGCAGATAATAGATGACAAGCGGCGGACTGCAAGGAGAATCTGCTGAGTCCGCCACTACTGCACTGAGTGAGCTTTAAGGGGGCGAGCAGGGGAGTGCCTGCAGAGTCCGCCGAGTCCGCACGAGGTTATGTGGACTAGAACTGTCTTCTGGAGGATCTGATGCCAGGCGGGCTGGAAGGAGTTCGCTACTGCTGACTCAGTCTGCGCCAAGGCCGCAGACTGAAGAGGAGTTGACCCTGCTGTTGTCGAGAGGCTGGGGCTGGCCAAGGAAAGGAGGACTGCAAAGAGAGTCCGCCAAGTCCGCTGCTGTTGTGAGGCTGAGTCCGCTTGTGTTGGAGATGGAGCCTGGCTGTTGCTGTTGGGTTTCAGCGGTGAAGGAGAACTGGATGTCTCGACCGTACTTCAAGTCCGCCGAGTTCGCGATGATCGGGACGTTGTTGCTGGTCTTTGCAGGTAGCCGACTGGCAGCCTGGGGTAGGTAGGTAGTTGAGTCCGGCAGAGAGGGTCCTACGGATACAACCTTACGGTTAAGCAAAAAGGGGAGCAGCCTGCAGAGGCGGACTACAGGAGCAGTATGCGGCCCCTATAGACCAAGAGAAGGCACGCGGCCTGGTCGGTTAGGCCGCTGAGACCGGGCAAGCCGCGCGGCCTGAGAGGACAGAGAATTCTATCCGCCCTCCCTAGAGCATCGCGACCTCCAGGAGGAACCCGGGGCAGGCCGCGACGAGCGAGGTGGCTGCCTTGGGAAGGATCGCTGATTTCGGGGTTAACATAATCCCTGCACTTTTTTGAGTTCCGAATAGAACTTCGGAAAAGTTGGAGACCCACGAAAATCGTGATACACCCCAAAGTAAAGAGAAGGGGCAAGGAGAGCTAGAATTGAAGCCTCTCCTTAGGAGTTTGGTGCTGTCTATCTATTTTCCTGCAAGAGGAAAGTTAGGGTAGGCATGTATGGGTGGTACATCTTGTGCGTACCTGAGTCTGCCTTTGCAAAAATGAAGAAGATGTGTCTTCCACTAAGTTCTGCAAAATGAAAGTGAGAGGAAAACATAGAAGCATAATAACTTGCAAGTACCTGATGGAGGCTTGCAAGCACCTGTTATCCTCTGCAAAAAGGAAGGATGAAGAGTATACAAGAAGGAAAAATGAGCTGCAAGTACCTGGAAGGGACTTGCAAGTCTTTGCTAGTTTCTGCAAAAGAAGAGTTAAAAGTAGGCATAGTATACGAAAGTAACTTGTAAGTACCTGTGAAGAAACTCGCAAGTATCGGATGATCTCTACAAAATGAGAGTTAGGAACAAACATGGCATACTTGAGTAGCTTGCAAGTACCTGTGAAGAAACTTGCAAGGGTCTGCTGATCTCTGCAAGAAGAGAGTTAGGAGCAGGCAAAACATGAAAATAACTTACAAGTACCTGATAGAAAAACTTGCAAGGATATGCTGATTTCTGTAAAGCGAGAGTTAGAAGCAGGTATTGTATACAAAGAATAAGCTGCAAGTACCTAGATATGACTTGCAGGTGTCTGCTATTTACTACAAAGAAAAGAGTGAGCCGTAGACATAGAATAATGAATTAAACTGCAAGTACCTGGATGAGGCTTGTAGGTGTCTGCAAATCACTGCAAAGAAAAGAGTGAGCCGCAGACATACATATATAAAAGGATCTTGCAAGTACCTGAGAGAAGTCTTGCAAGTGTTAACTGTTGATAGGATAAGGTCGATATAACCAAATAGTATGGGAAATGCCTGATACATCCTGGTAGAACTTTGAGCAGGCAATGTATATAAGATGAGCAAAGTGAATGATGGAAATCCTTTTGGTAGGTCGGATTAACCTGTTCACCTATGAAAGAAGGCAGTTGACAAGAAAGAGACATATACTTGGAGGTGACCAAGAAAGACTGGATGCTGCCACAGGAGATCACCAGTGGGCCTTATGTATCGCTTTCCTGAGGAAGGTCATCCCAAGTATAGTCCTACTCAAAGCGGGCTGGCCGTGCATCCTCTAGGAGGGCACAAAGGAGAAAAGCAAGAGAAATCCTGAGAAGGACAGCTAGAGGCACTGATCACATGGTTCGGATTACTACATCACTGATCAACGAGACTGGTTGCGCCAAGAGGCCTATAGCTTATCTGTTGATTGATCAGTGGAGTAGAGGACCCCACGAAAGCACAGATTGGGAGTACTAGAGAATGCTCAGCCATCACAGTTGTGAGATGATCAAAGAGACAAGGCTACGCTTGGTCTCCATTGCTTGTCAAGCAAAGATCACCGTAACTGTGATGTATCCTAACAGAGCATAGCAGATCTAACACATGGGGCCTCCCTAGCACGCAGTCTGTGTTAGATGCCGACTTGGATCCAAAGTCCAGTATTCCCCCGCATGAGAGTTGGATAGCCCCCACTACACACATATGTGAAATCTCCCCGTGATAGGCGGTCACTGTGGTCTAACGCCAGAATCCAATCCCAAGGGGGCCTATAGCAAGACTCGGTGACATCCTTGTGGCTTAGTGACCTCTTGGAGAAGAGAGAATAGAGGAGGAAGCAATACAAGATGGGAACTGTGTCAGTATGGGATCCCTGATAAAAGCTTTGTTGAAAAGCAAGAAAGAACACTAAAAAGTGTTTTGTAAAGAGAATGTTTTGAAAGGCTAAGAGTAGAGATAACCCATCATAGTTGTGAGAGAATTTGGAGGACTATGAAGTCCTTTGCTGGCTTAGAATAGCCTTCCAAGCACACCCTTGTCATCGACATCGAAGCATTCGACAGTTTTGTTAACAACGAGCAGATGGGGTTCTTCGACTAGGTTCACTCCTCTTGAGGAGCAAGGAACATCTGCAACTTCTTTGCCCTTTGAGGTTGCTGGATCAGGGCGATCTTCTTTGGGAAGCAAGTCACGCATCTTACCCTGCCGGAGCATCCTTTGCACAAGCTGGCAGAGTGCTCGACAGTTCTCAGTCAGGTGACCTGGCGCTTTGTGGAATTTGCAGTAAGGTTCTGAGTCACTAGGCCTTTTATCGGTTGGTCGGTAAGGCTTTTTATAGCTAGCCCTATCTTTCATGATCTGGCTTACTTCTAGCATGACTTCATCTAGTTCAGACTCATACAAGTCATCTTCTTGCTGATGGAAGACTGCAGCTATTTGAGAAGAAGCTAGTGGTAGCAATGAATCTTGAGCACGATCACGACTCAGGAAAGGGTATCGATGGCGCTGAAACCTTTTTCCTTTCCTTGAATGAGTTCGGAAATCATTGCGAGGAGACCTCGGAGGCCGTTTGTGAAAAGGATCTTTCTCTGATATGAGCTTGGAGACGAAGCCTGGGTTGCTTTTTTCGCCTCGGATGTATAAGTTGGCTAAGGAAATCAACTCTTGATACGTTCTTGGTGCACGACCATTGGCTTCAAACTTGAGAGGACCTTCATGGAGACCGTGGATAAGAGCCACTCAGTACATTTCTTCGCTGACAATCTCGATGTCCAAAATCTCTCTTTGGAAATGATCAACGAACTGAGACCAAGTTTCATTGCTGCGCTGCTTGATCTCAAAGAGGGCTTCAGGACCGCCCTTTCTCTTGATTGAGGAAGAGAATCTGAGCAAAAAGTCCCTTTGCAGATCAGCAAAGGAAGTGATGGAGTGAGGGTGAAGACCATATAACCAGTCTCTCACTTGCCCATCAAAAGTTGTCACAAGGAGCTCGCACTTAGTTGCATCTGAAAGGGTTTTGAGAGCAACGGCTGATTCGAAGGCTTGAAGATGCTTCACTGGATCAGACTCTCCGGTGTAAATTGGTAACTGGGGTTCTCTGAAATTTGCTGGAGTTGGTTCATGACTAACATTATCTGCAAATGGCGAAGGCTCTTCCTACTCTCCTACAGCATAAGATAAAATGGAGCATAAGCTGCAGCAACAAAAGGAGCAGGAGGGTAAAAGTGAAAAGTTGCTGTAGGAGGAGCAAATGCAGGAGTTGCTGGTTAAGGGAGACTTCCCTGAAAGTTGAGAAACCTAACAGGGCTTCACCGAGCTGCTTCTCGGAAGAAGTTTTGGCGAGCAGCAAACTCTTCATCTTGAGGTAGCAGGGGGGCTGCAGGCCCTTGCGGGAAGGTTGCTGTTTAAGGAGGATAGACCGGCGGTCAAGCTGGAGGACAAGCTTGTTGGTGCTCCAAAGTTGGTGCAGGATTGATTGGAGCAGCTGGAGCAGCTGGGGTTATTGTTAGGTGAGAGTCTAGTCGCTGCGTGATCATATAGAGCATTTGGTTGATTGCTTGGAATTGCTAAGCATTCTCACGACATGATTGTTCAAAGGCCTACCAGAGAGGATCATATATGGGACTTGGAGCAAGGTTCTCGGCTGGTTGATGATCTGACATGGTTAACTGCCACTGTTCACCGTCTGTTCGGATTTGAAGATCGTGTGTTAACTGTTGATGCGCGAAAATGGCACCGGGTGGCTAACACGGGGGGAGTGTTCGATCTCACAAGATAGGAGAGGAAGAGGAAGAAGGTCGTGGGGGAAGAGGAAAGAAAGAAGCTTTTGAGTGCTCGAGAGTGGAGCAAATGTTGTCAGGGAGGTTGCGGGGATAGAGGAGAGGATTGCCGAGGGCAGCCAGGAAGGCTGATTATAGAAGAGGAGGTTGATCAGGAGCTGCCGAGCAGATGGGTACTTGGACGGTTGTGCTTGCAGGTTGATGCCGAGAGGAGGATGAGCTGAGCTGGGAAAAAGAGAGAAGGGCCGCTAGCAGCGGCAACAGCAGACTCCGCCTGCCACGGCTTAAATGCCACTCTTGCGACGGGCTTTCCTTTGATTAATAGAGAGAGTTACAACTTGCTAACACACCTTTACAAGAAAGCAATAAAGGGTACAATAAGGAAACTGGGGGCTAAGGAAGAAGTGCCAGAAGAGACAGTGCAGACTGAAGGGCGTAGCCGGCAGGCCGCGCGGTTAAGGTCAACGGGACACCGCGCTGAAAGAGAATAGTTGTCAACCTAAATCACCTAGAGGGGGGTGAATAGGTGAGTTTTGTGTCTTTTGCGGAATAAAAAATCTTACAGCACAGCACAGATCTATCTACTCAAATATCACAGACGAGACAAGATTTATAGTGCTTCCCCGATCTTGGGTACATCCACTTTCCCTCGCCGATCTAGAAATAAACTAGACTCGGCTACTCCACTATCTCGGATTGAAACTCAATCCTACCCTCGGAACAAAGTTCCTACAATCTCAATCCAATCGAAATGGATCTACAACTCGAAAGAAACACCTTCCTACAAACTCGGAGTGGAAAACTCCTACACTCGGAGATAGATTCTCCTACAGAAATAAAATACAAGTATTGAAGAAATACAAACAGTAAAAATCTTCTGGTTCAGATCTTAAACTAAGACAGAAACTGGAATCTTCTTCTTAGCGTGCGGCTTTATCAGAAAAGTCGAAGAATGATTCTCGGCAACAGTAGATCTGAACTCCTTGCTTCCACAATCGGACAGAAGATGAGTATGCGAAACACGATCCTGATCTGGAGAGCTTCTTCAATCTATTTCCTCTGAAGATCAAAACCCTTGCCGGAGAAGAACTGCGCCAGCGGCGGCTTTCGTTCCGTAAAGAGAGAGAGAGGAAATAACGATTATTTTGGAAAGCGACGGCTGCAAAACTCAGAGGAATTTTTCTTCTTGAAAGATCTGTTTTTCTTATTCTTATTATTAGGGTTTGTCAATTAGACAAGATCTTTTATAGGAGTACTGAAAGAATATGTGTCAAACCACCTAGAGGGGGGTGAATAGGTGTAATTTTTCTTTTACTTTAAAGGCAGACAAACTGTTCACTAATTTAAGCATCAAATGCAAATTCTACAGCTATCAGCACAATAATCACAGTAACAATCATACACAGAGTGCACACATTGTTTATAGTGGTTCCCCAAGGCCTGGGTACATCGACTTTCCCCCTTCCCCTATCTAGCAGTGTGCCAGATTCGGCCTAACTTCTGCACTTCTCCTCAGATCCTCAGATCTTATAGCTCAGAACCCCAAACAGGTTCCTACAACTCAGAGTGTCCCCACTCCTACAACTCAGGCTAAAAGCCCAACCACTCAGATTTCAACAAGACCTACACTCAGGCTAAACAGCCCTACCTCAGCCTTCAACAAGGCCTACACTCAGAGAATAGATTCTCCTACACTCAGGCTCAAAAGGCCTACCTCATCCTTTATAAATTGAGGCTTACAACTCAGATCCCTTAGAATCCTACAAAAAGATAATAAAAAGTTTTTAGATCACCACTCTGTTTGAGCGAATGAAGAGAGCAACCTTCTTGATCAGTTCTTGATAGCACTGATTGCTGAGATCAACTTTGTCTTTGCTTTCTTCAAGGATTCTTGAGTCTGAACTCAATAAAAGTTGATCTTCTTGAAGTAGACCGGCTGGCAACTTTCTTCTTAAGATGAAGAATTATATCTGGATCCTTCTTTGCAGTCTGGTTTAGTACCTGCTCCTTAAGAGATTTGATTGAACAAGTCTCTTTCTTGATTTCAATTACTGGAGTTCTCTCTCTCCAAGTAAATCTTAAATTTCTTCAAAATACTGATTTACAGTTTTCTCTGGATCTGTATTCTGCAATGATTGATCTTCTGATTTCTCTCTATTGTTATTAATTCTTTTATGTTGAAGGAGAAAGGCCTTTATATAGTCTTCCTCCATGGTAACCGGCTGATCCGGTTTCTAACGAACTTCTGATAGCTCTGACAGTTGCAGTAGACCGGCCGAAATGGCAAGTGTCAAATCATCCAGTCACTTCTTGAAATCACTGTCTCTATCTGAAAGTGTCGAGACTGATCTTCATTATGTGTCGACATAAATAGACCAAGTGTCGACGCAAGTAGACTAAGTGTCGACACATGCCTTGGTGGTGTCAACACAACTCCTTCTATTGTTGTAACAGCTTCTCGACTCTGCTTCTGTTGAATGTGTTGACAATGATTGAGTGTGTCGACACAAGTACTTCTTCTTTAAAACATAGTTGAATTAAGCTGTGTGTCGACACATCTCCTTTGTGTCGACATAAGTACTTCATCTTTAACACTGTGTTGAAACTTAATATGTGTAAGACCCCCTCTTTTTTTT
This sequence comes from Platanthera guangdongensis, assembly GCA_039583875.1. Lineage (NCBI taxonomy): Eukaryota > Viridiplantae > Streptophyta > Magnoliopsida > Asparagales > Orchidaceae > Platanthera > Platanthera guangdongensis. Next base: position 122,292,243 of record CM077167.1, on the reverse strand, counting down.
CTTTTTTAAAACCCCGGGGTCTTAGGCCCAGAACAGCCGCCTTGCGGTGACACCTTCGCACCCGGGAAGGTCTTCACTACAAGATGCCGATCCTGCCGGCCAAATCGATCGCAGCTGACGCAAAAGTAGTAGTACAAGAGAAGACAAGTCCACAGCATATCACATTGTTGGAACACCCTATTACTAATTTGGATCAGGATCACTATGTCTCTAGGAATCTGTGTTTGACCTTCTGTATAGCTTAATAGGTCAATTAGAATTGAGTCTAAGGGTTAGAAGTCTAGGATTGGAAGCTGCCCTGAAGACCAAGTTTTTCTGTAGACCAAGTCTAATCGTCGAGCTCAGCACGACGTTTCGTCGAACTCCGGTCGACGATCGTCTAGCTCAACTTCTACAGATCGTCGAGCTCCATTCGACGATCGCTGAGCTCAACCTCATAATATCGTCGAGCTTCACTCGACGATCGCTGAGCTCAACTTCACAATATCGTCGAACTCCATTCGACGATCGGTGAGCTCAGGTCGACGATTTTGACTCTGCACTGGATCCTTATCTCTGAGCTCAGTTCGACGATCTTTGAGCTCAGATCGACGATTGTTTTGCTGCTTGAATTTTCCAGTTCGCTGAGCTCAGCTCGACGATAGCAGAGCTCAGTTCGACGTTTTCAGTTATCTTTCAGAATTCAAATTCAAATCAGTTAGAAGTTATTCTGCATTTAATTCAGAAGATCTGCTAGCCGTTTTCATTTACTTCTGGACCAAGTTTCAAGGGATTTTTCAAGGAATAATTCTGTGGACTTTCCTTCAGAAGAAATTATGCAATTAAGGCTGTAATCAATGCAGACCAACGACTATCTTTGACAGAGTGATATTCTATTCTGGCACAGAGAATAAAAGACAGAATGTTTTTGAATCAAAATAGAGATTTGACAAGAAGAGGACACACAACTCAGTATACAGAGACTTTTTCAAAATTTTCTGTCAAGAAGAATTCTGAAGAACATTCATCAAAGAGATCAAGCATTCTTCAGATCTCTTCAGCTCTCAAAGTGTTCAAGGCCAACATCATTTTCAAGACTCCAGACTCTCAACATTTCAGCTTGCTGAAATCATCTTTTGCTGGAGATCTAACTTTGAAGGCCTATCACCCTCAGCAAAGCTCTTCTTCCTGAAGATTTCAAGGATTCAGGGGGAGCTTTGACATCAATCCACTTAGTCTTCTCAGTTGATTGAGAAAGAGAAGACTGCCATCACTCTCTCACCCCCACTCTGTAAAGGGTTTTTCAAACTCCCTTCAAAAGTTTGAATCTGGTTTTTGAGCACCTTGTCAAAAGCTCATTGGTGGCAAGACACCTGATCAAAAAATCTGATTTGGTTTTTGAGCACCTTATCAAAAGCTCAATGGTGCCCAGGATACCTGATCAACTCATCCTGCAGTGGATTTCTACCTAGGGTGGTAGAAGAGTGGATGTACCCAAGTTTGGGGAACCACTATATTTCCTTGTGTCATCTGGTTCTGCTTGTTTTTCTTTTTGTTTCTGGCCTAGATTCTCTTGTGCTTAGTCTCTGCATAGCTTAGTTTTGTGATTAGTTTTATTTCTGCTTCCCTGCTCACACTCATTACAACAATTATTGTAAAGCTTTGCAAAAGTTTTTCTTTGTGTTTTAAAAGCACCATATACTCTATTCACCCCCCTCTAGAGTATATCAGATCTAGTTTCCCTTTAAATTGGTATCAGAGTGAGGTTGGTTAAACATACCATACCTGATTGGTTGTACAGGCTAACACCTGAACCCCAAGATCCTAAACTAGATCTGTTTTTCTTTTGTATTTTATTATTAGATTTTGTTTGCACAACTCATGGCCCAAAACAAAGATTATGCAAGCACCAGACCTCCAGTGTGCAATCTGTCAAAGTTTGCACTTTGGAAAGCAAGGATTAGACTCTACATGAATTCTATTGACGAAGATATTTTTAATTCTGTTTTGACAGTGTGTCCAAGACCCCCAGAAAGTACAAGTACAAATGTTGTTTCACCTCCATCAGGAACAGATACTGACATCAAAAAGTGGAAAGTAGCGGATGCCAAGGCTATGAACATTCTAGCTCAGACAATGTCAGATGACATTTTTCAAAAGGTAGCTGAATGTAATTCAGCCAAGGAGATTTGGGACAAGCTCTCATAAATAGTTTCAGCCTCAGCTGATGAGAGAAAGGACAGAAGATCTCATCTCATCTCCCAATATGAGAACATCAAGAAGGGAGAAACTGAGTCAGTGGGAGACATGTACAACAGACTGAGTCTAATTGTCAGTGAACTGAGGACATTAGACAAAGAGATCTCACTGACAGAACTTAATGACAAGATCCTAATGTGCTTTCCCAGCACTTGGGATTCAAGAATCTGGCCAATTAAAGATGCCAGAAGTCTGAATGAGATCACCACTGAAGCCTTGTTGGGTAAGCTCAAATCTTATGAGCTACTCATCAAGAACAGAGAGGAAGAACAGAAGGCTGCTTCACCAGCCACAAGAAAGGAGAAGACCATAGCATTCAAGGCAACTGAGGATCTGCCTGAAGAAAAAGGAACAGGCAATGATGAACTTCTCAGCTTGTTGGCCAAAAGATTCTATAAGATGGCCAGAAAGGACTTCAGAAGAAGATCATACAAGGAGCAGGATAAGCCAGGGTATGACAAGTCCATTGGCAATAACAAAGACATTATTTGCTTTGGTTGCAGGAAACTAGGGCATATAGTTCCTGACTGTTCAGAGAACAAGAACAAGGACAGAAGGGAAAGAAAAGAGAGAAGAAAGGAGAAAGACTCCAAAAGGTGTGGCAATAGCAAACCTTCTTCCAGCAAAAATAAGCATACAAGGAAAGGATTTGTTGCTGAATCCTGGAGTGAGACTGAAGAGGAGTCAGAAGCCTCTTCCAGCTCCAGTGATGATGAGGATGATGCAGAGGAAAAGGAGTTCTGTATGATGGCAATCAATGCCTCACAACACAACTCAGAGGAAGAGGAGTCAGAGTCAGACTCAGAGACTCAACCTGAAGAAGATCAGGTAATCAGCTCTTTTGATTTTACTTCAGATGATTTTAAATTTGAATTTAAAGCACTATGTTTAGACCTGCTAAAGTCTGAGAAAGAGATCAACTCTCTCAGAAATCAATTATCTGAACAAAATGTTTTAAAGTCAGAAAACCTCAAACTCTCTCAGGAGTTGGAGAACTATAGGGAACAGATAGCTTCACTGAAAAGTGAGCTCTCTGAGGCCAAGAAGCTTGAAGAATCTCTCAATGGGAGAAGCATCAAGCTGATGGACATCACAAGCACATTGAACTCAAGATTCAACAGTACACTGGGCTTGGGTGCCTCATCCAGCCAACCTATTGTTCTGACAACTCCCATCAAGTTCATTTCTGACAAGGGAAAGGGAGTTGTAGAGGTTGCCAGGAAAAATTCTGATCTGCCTCAGAAAACTAAGTCCCAGCACAAATCGTCGAACGGAGATCGATGATCGCCGAATGAAGATCGACGATCGCCGAACGCAGCTCGACGATCTCAGGACAAATCGTCGAACGCAGATCGACGATCTCATCCAAGATCATCGAACGCTGGTCGACGATCCCAAATACCTGACCTCACCCATAGTCGACCGGCGAACGGAGCTCGACGATCTGACCCACGATCATCGAACGCAGCTCCAAGATCGTCGAACAGAGGTCAGAGCTCTGGAAACTTTTTCAAGGGCAAGTCAAAATTGAATCCTAAGGGTTCTTCATCCCAAACCTTTAACCCTTATACTGAATGGATTATACCTCCAAGGAGATATCATCCTGAAGGATATTAGAGTCAGCCAGGGATGTCCTTCATTTCTGAATTTAAAGGTTATCAACCTAGGCCCAAGGTAAAATGGGTCAAAAACAAGTGAATTGTTTTATGTGCAGGTGAAGACCTATCCAACATCTAACCAGTAATGGTATTTGGATAGTGGGTGCTCTAAGCACATGACAGGGAATAAGGACAACCTCAATTCCTTTAGAGCCAAGCTTGGACCCAAAGTTATCTTTGGTGATTCCAACTTTGGACAAACTAAAGGATATGGTGCAGTCCAGATTGGTTCAGTAACCTTCAAGAAGGTAGCATATGTGGAAGGACTGAAGCACAACCTAATCAGCATCAGTCAGCTATGTGATGAAGGGTACCAGGTGACCTTCAGCAAAACCTTATGCAAAATCAAGTCAGAGGACAACACAACTGTGTTGACAGGTAAAAGGAAAGGTAACATCTATCTAGTAGACTTGTTTCAACTGATATAGATATTTGCCTGTTTAACTCAGTTTGTAGACCAAATGTTTTATGGCATAAGAGACTAGGACACCTAAACCTTAGAACTATTGCTAGGCTCTCCAAGGACAATCTTGTTAGAGGACTAGCCTCTGGCCCCTACAAGAAGGAAGGACTCTGCAAGGCTTGTCAATTAGGCAAGCAAACTAAAAACAGTTTTAAGTCACTTAATAAGAGTGATTCACCTAGGATATTGTATCTGTTACACATGGATCTATTTGGACCCATCACAGTACAAAGCCTAGGAGGGAAATCCTACACTTTAGTAATTGTAGATGACTTCTGTAGATTCACTTGGGTGTTCTTTCTAAGGAAGAAGTCTGATAACTTTAAGTGTCTGACAGAGTTTCTCAAATGTATATAGATTGAGTTCAATACTCACATTGTCCTGATCAGAAGTGATCATGGGACAGAGTTTGATTCTTTTCTTATGCAAGAGTTCTGTCAGAGTGAAGGGATCAGACATACTTTCTCAGCTCCTAGAACTGCTCAACAAAATGGGGTAGCTGAAAGGAAAAATAGAACCCTTATTGAATCTGCCACTACATTATTGTCAGATGCTCATCTACCTCTATCCTTTTGGGCAGAGGCAATGAACACCTCCAACTATGTGCTGAACAGAAGTCTGATACATAAACTAAAGGGAAAGACTCCCTATGAATTACTCAAAGGGAAGAAACCTAAAGTTGACTATTTCAGAATTTTTGGTTGCATTTGCTATATTCACAATAATGACAAGAAATATTTAGCAAAATTTCAAGCCAAAGCTGATGAAGGAGTGTTTCTGGGATACTCCATGATCAGCAAGGCCTATAGGGTCTATAATAAATCATCATTGAAAATTGAGGAATCTGTTCATGTTTCTTTTGATGAAACTAACATGTCTTTCAAGGAGAAGATTTCTTCTACCATAGAACCTTTGCAGGAACACTCTCTAGTTCAAGATATGAACAAGTTACAGGTTGCTCAAGAGGATGAAAGCAGTGAAGATGAAGGGAATGCTCAACACATTGAAGCACCACCTGAAGAGCCAGTTGTTGTACCACAAGAGGAAACAACAACACAGGTTGGTGAACAATCAACACCCCCTGTTGATTTAGTAACATCAAGAGACCATCCAATTTCCCAGATAATTGGAGAAATCTCAGCTGGTGTGCAAACCAGAAATCAGGTCAACCAAAACCTGTTGCACACCTGCTTCCTTTCTCAAATTGAACCTCAGTCCATTCAAGATGCAGAGCAAGATCCACACTGGATCATTGCAATGCAAGAGGAGTTGCATCAATTTGAGAGGAACAAAGTATGGGAACTAGTGCCAAAGCCAAAGGATCATTCCATTGTTGGAACAAAATGGGTATTCAGAAATAAACTGGATGATCAAGGAGTAATAATAAGGAACAAGGCAAGGCTAGTTGCCCAGGGATATTCTCAAGAAGAAGGAATTGACTACGACCAGACCTTTGCACCTGTTGGAAGATTGAAAGCCATCAGAATATTTCTAGCTTATGCAGCTCACAAAGGCTTCAAGGTTTATCAGATGGATGTCAAGAGTGCTTTCTTAAATGGAGACATCAAAGAGGAATTCTATGTCAGACAACCTCCAGGTTTTATCTCTCCAACTTATCCTGATTATGTTTTTAGATTAAATAAAGCATTATATGGTCTCAAGCAAGCTCCTAGAGCATGGTATGAGACCCTAGCATGCTTTCTCTTGGAAAATGGTTTTATCTGGGGTAGAGTAGACCAAACTCTTTTTATTAGAACCCATAAGTCTCATACCTTACTAGTACAAATTTATGTAGACGATATCATTTTTGGTTCTACTGACTCACAATTGTGCAGAAGGTTTTCTAACCTAATGCATTCTAAATTTGAGATGAGTAGTATGGGTGAGCTATCCTTCTTCCTAGGATTGCAAGTCAAGCAACATGCTGAAGGCATCTTTATTTCTCAAACCAAATATGCTAATGAGCTGGTTAAGAAATTTGGCATGTCTGAGGCATCTTGTATGAAAACACCCATGCCTACCAATGTTGTATTGGATGCTGATGAACATGGGAAACCTGTTGATCAGACAACATATAGAGCAATGATTGGCTCTTTACTGTATCTTACAGCTAGTAGACCAGATATAATGTTTGCTACATGTATATGTGCTAGGTTCCAAGTTAGCCCTAGAGAGTCACACCTCACATTAGTAAAGAGGATTCTCAGGTATGTTAAAAGTTGTCCAAATCTAGGTCTCTAGTATCCAAAAGATTCAGCATTTGAGTTAACTGGATTCTCTGATGCTGATTATGCTGGATGCAGAATTGATAGGAAAAGCACCAGTGGAACTTGTCAGTTCCTTGGTGATAGACTTGTCTCTTGGTTTTGTAAGAAACAAACATCTGTGTCAACTTCAACTGCTGAAGCTGAATATATGGCTGCAGGAAGTTGTTGTTCACAAATACTGTGGATTCAAAATCAATTCCTAGACTATGGTTACAACTTAGAGAAGTCAAAAATCTTTTGTGACAATACAAGTGCTATTTCCATAGCTCAAAATCCAGTCCTCCATAGTAGGACAAAACACATAGAGATTAGGCATCATTTCTTAAGGGACAATGTTGAAAAGAACAAAATTGAACTGCAATATATTCCAACTGATTTATAAAGGGGAGATATTTTCACCAAGCCTTTGGATGAAAAGAAACACACTTTCTTCCTAAATCAGTTAGGAATGTTAGATGGAGGAAGTCGTAAATAATATCCAAGATTTTGAAAGCTAAAAATTGACCAAGACTAGGCAAAATTCTGATTTCTCTTAGTGTCTAGAATTTTCTGATCTCTGAACTGCGCTCCACGATTTCCCCAAAGATCGTCGAACGGCGCTCGACGATTTCCAGAATCGTCGAACTGAGTTCAGCGCCCCTCAGATAGTATGAACTATCTCTTCCGGTCAACGATCGTCGAATGGCGCTCGACAATTTTGTTCCCTGAACGATCGTCGAACGGAGCTCGACGCCTTTCCAGATCGTCGAACGAAGATCGACGATGTTGGAGTCTCTTCAGATTCCTTTAGAAGCCTCGATCGTCGAACTGAGTTCAACGATCTTTCCAATTCTGCGTCGAACCCTAATATAAAACTCATTTTTCGCCGTCGTTCTCTCTTGCGCTTTCAATTTCTCTGCAAGAATTTTCTTCCCTCCAAACAGTTCTACGCTTGTTCGGTTTGTTTGTTAAATTTTTGCAGGTACAATGGCCGTATCAGTTGCTGTTCTAGCCGCCATGAAGTTCGATGCAGGATTCGACATTGATCTGGACTCATTCAACACTACTGATCAAATCTTCCAGGACATTTTGAGTTTATTCAAGGATCAGAACTTGTCTACCCTCATGACCACTAGAATCAATCTTGCTTCAGATGAAATAAAAGAATGGGTCTATACTGCTCACAACCTTGACAACAACACAATAGTTGGATCTATTGCTGGAACCCAGGTACCTCTGACCCCAACAGTCTTAACAGAGGTTTTTGGTTTGAGAAATGGAGAAGACACTGCTGAATTATCTGGGGAGGAATTTTCTGATATACTTGCCAGGATGGGTCATCCAGAGGGAAACCCTAACAAGTTGATTAAAAGGAACTTGTCTGTTGAGTACAGGTTCCTAGCAGATGTTGTAGGTAAAGTGCTGCTGGCAAAGCACTCAGCTCATGATACTATCTCCAGACATCAGCTCTGCCTCATGGGAGCTCTGGTAGATAAGAAAAGTCTGAATTGGGGAGAGGTTTTCTTTGACCTAATAAAGAAAAAGATTAACAAAACCTTTGTAAATTTTGGAAGAATTCTTGGAGTTTTCCTTCAGGCAAGGTGCCCTGCTCTGCTGGTCTCCTCTGGAGTGCACATCAATGCCTCCAAGAGACTTACCTGTGCCCTATTTGGCAAGTGGGACAGGCAAATTAGCAAACCCAGCAGGCCCTCTTCAACTGCTCCTTCAGGCACCAGGACTCAAAGAGTCACTCCCCCACAGGTCTCTGCTCCTGCAGAGGACCTGGCTGCTGTTGTTGCTGCTTCCTCTCCTCCTCCAAGTCCAACCCTACCTCCTCTACCATCCACCATTCCAGCCTCATCCCCCATTACCATATCCAGCCCATCTCCAACATCAATTCCATCTCCAGCAACCATTTCATCTCCTCCAGTACACCATTTCCACCCATTGTTCTCCTATCCACCTCCAGATGTCACCTCTTCTCCATCCATAACATCATTCACCCTTCTGGATGACTCCTACATGGATGATTCCCCCTCTTCTCCTCCAGAATTACCCTCCTCCTCAACATCTTTCCAAGATCTCCTCCACCACATCCTTGACCAACCCACATTCACTCCATCCATATCCATCCCCTTGTCCTCCATCTCCACAATCCCCACACCTCAGCCATCCATCCCTCCACCATCCAGCCCTCCACTTCCAGCATCCTCAGCCATCCCCATACCCTCTACCTCTGCTCCTGCCATTGAGCATGTAGATCTGCCAGCCATAGCTGACAAGTTGTATGAGCTACTGGCCCCCAGGCTCTCTCTTCTCATGGAGGCCTCCTTAGCTCCTCTACAACAGTCAGTGGCAGCCCTGTCTGCCAGGCTTTCCTCCCTCATTCCTCAGGAACCACCTCCAGCAGTGTGCCTTGATACAGATGTATCTGCATCCAGGCAGGGGGAGATGCCATATGAAGCCAGCCTTCATGCTGCTGTTGCTGCTGCTTTTGCTCCTGCTGTTGATACTGCTGCTGCTGCTGCTGTTGTTTTTGTGTCTTCTGCTCCAGTTGCTGTGCCTACTCCAGTTTTGGCAATAGACCTAAGGTCTTTGCTCTCAGCCTTTGATCCTGCCTTTTTCAGTTGTTTTCCAGAAGTTATTGCTGTCCAGCCCTCAGAAGACCTATCTAAGGCACTGGTGCCTTTCTCTGGCTGTGACCCCAGTATTATTTCTTCTTTTATACACTCAGTGACTGCTGCTGCTGCTATTGAAGAAAAGACTGAATCTGCTTCTGAAACTATCTTTGCTGCTTCTGAAGAAAATGTTCCTACTGCTGCTGAAATCTCTTTTGTTTCTGATGAGCCCATTTCCAAGGAATTTCTGATGACAGAGGCCTTTGATGTTGAGCCTGCTGCAGTTTCTGTTGATGTTTCTGAAGTTGCTGCTGCCATCACTCCTGAAGTTACTAGTGTTGTTTCTGATGTTGCTCCTGTATCTGCTGCTGAATCTGTTGTTATATCTGCTGCTGTATCTGTTTCTGTTGCTCCTTCTACTTCTGCCTCATCTGCTGCAATGCAACTGAAGAAAGATCTTATGAAGAAGATAGATGATATATATGATGCCCAGAGTTCTGACTCTGATGAGTTTAAGACAGATTCTGATGATTCTTCTGCCACTATTGCAAGGAAAAGGAAGGCAAGAAGTAAGGCAATGAGAAGGGTTCCTCCTGCCCAAGTCAAGGATAACAATGATGTTCCTTATTATATTCTGCACAACTGCCCAATTACTGAACATTGGATGCAGTATTCCAAAAATCAGCTAAAAGCAATGAAAAAGAAAAGAAAGTATGAGAAGGGCTCCTACCAGTTCAAGCACCCTCATCCTCCTCCACCACGTCCACCTGATGCAGGTGCAGGTGGCAGCTCTGCAAGTTCAGCCCCAGCTAGAAGCCAGGCTCCCTATCAACCCCATGCTAGAACCTATCAAAGGGAAAGCCAACCTAGGGGTTCTTACTCTAGGAGAGGAGGATATAGGGGAAAACAAAGAGAGACTCAAGTTTATTCCAAAGGGCATTCCAGGCAGCACCCTTATTCCAGGGGAGGACATGGTTCTTCTGATACATCATCAGGTCCTTTCCCCTACAAGCTCAAAGAAACTGTGACTGCCAGGACGCCTCAAGATAATTCTTCCAACATGTATGAGCCACCTGTACCATTTGAGGACCCTGAGAAGAATCCTGTTGCTTGGACTGCTAGGATGAAGGAGTTGGCTGCATTAGACCAGATAAAGAAAGCCAGAGAGCAAGGGCTAGACACTTCCAATATCTCTACTATGTCTGAGCAAAGACAAAAAGAGCTAGAAAGATATGCCTCCAGCAAGTTCTTTGATGCAGACAGATACATGGAGTTGCATCCTGCTGCTGTGGTTCCCAGGACTTCAAAGCAAACATACTTGGGTGCAGCTGATGACACTAGGTCCAACAAGGAAGCATTGAACCCTAACAGAGAAATCAAGATGGTTAAAGGCAAAGAGAAGAAGTAACTCTGTAAGGTGACAATCCTTGGTTTTTCTGACTGCTATCTGGATGTGATATATATATATATCTCTGTGATGTTTCTGCAATGTGTCTAGCTGCTGTTGTTTTTATACTTTTCTGATTGTATGATGTTATTTAATTTTCCAAAATCTGTAAATAGTAATCCTAACCCAAATAGGGGGAGATTGTTGGAACACCCTATTACTAATTTGGGTCAGGATCACTATGTCTCTAGGAATCTGTGTTTGACCTTCTGTATAGCTTAATAGGTCAATTAGAATTGAGTCTAAGGGTTAGAAGTCTAGGATTGGAAGCTGCCCTGAAGACCAAGTTTTTCTGTAGACCAAGTCTAATCGTCGAGCTCAGCACGACGTTTCGTCGAACTCCGGTCGACGATCGTCTAGCTCAACTTCTACAGATCGTCGAGCTCCATTCGACGATCGCTGAGCTCAACCTCATAATATCGTCGAGCTTCACTCGACGATCGCTGAGCTCAACTTCACAATATCGTCGAACTCCATTCGACGATCGGTGAGCTCAGGTCGACGATTTTGACTCTGCACTGGATCCTTATCTCTGAGCTCAGTTCGACGATCTTTGAGCCCAGATCGACGATTGTTTTGCTGCTTGAATTTTCCAGTTCGCTGAGCTCAGCTCGACGATAGCAGAGCTCAGTTCGACGTTTTCAGTTATCTTTCAGAATTCAAATTCAAATCAGTTAGAAGTTATTCTGCATTTAATTCAGAAGATCTGCTAGCCGTTTTCATTTACTTCTGGACCAAGTTTCAAGGGATTTTTCAAGGAATAATTCTGTGGACTTTCCTTCAGAAGAAATTATGCAATTAAGGCTGTAATCAATGCAGACCAACGGCTATCTTTGACAGAGTGATATTCTATTCTGGCACAGAGAATAAAAGACAGAATGTTTTTGAATCAAAATAGAGATTTGACAAGAAGAGGACGCACAACTCAGTATACAGAGACTTTTTCAAAATTTTCTGTCAAGAAGAATTCTGAAGAACATTCATCAAAGAGATCAAGCATTCTTCAGATCTCTTCAGCTCTCAAAGTGTTCAAGGCCAACATCATTTTCAAGACTCCAGACTCTCAACATTTCAGCTTGCTGAAATCATCTTTTGCTGGAGATCTAACTTTGAAGGCCTATCACCCTCAGCAAAGCTCTTCTTCCTGAAGATTTCAAGGATTCAGGGGAGCTTTGACATCAATCCACTTAGTCTTCTCAGTTGATTGAGAAAGAGAAGACTGCCATCACTCTCTCACCCCCACTCTGTAAAGGGTTTTTCAAACTCCCTTCAAAAGTTTGAATCTGGTTTTTGAGCACCTTGTCAAAAGCTCATTGGTGGCAAGACACCTGATCAAAAAATCTGATTTGGTTTTTGAGCACCTTATCAAAAGCTCAATGGTGCCCAGGACACCTGATCAACTCATCCTGCAGTGGATTTCTACCTAGGGTGGTAGAAGAGTGGATGTACCCAAGTTTGGGGAACCACTATATTTCCTTGTGTCATCTGGTTCTGCTTGTTTTTCTTTTTGTTTCTGGCCTAGATTCTCTTGTGCTTAGTCTCTGCATAGCTTAGTTTTGTGATTAGTTTTATTTCTGCTTCCCTGCTCACACTCATTACAACAATTGTTGTAAAGCTTTGCAAAAGTTTTTCTTTGTGTTTTAAAAGCACCATATACTCTATTCACCCCCCTCTAGAGTATATCAGATCTAGTTTCCCTTTCACACATATATATATATAAATCTCCACTAAGGGAGTGTCCACAGAATAATAAAGTGTACAGAAATAAAAGGGCTGAAGCCCGGTACATCCATATCCTCACTACAGATCCCTCATGCGGAAGCAAAACAAAACAACTACTAGAAGTCGAAACTCACGGTCCCAGCTGGCTGTACTCCTGAGCTAGACTGCCCTATCTCCAACTGCACCGGTCTCCTGGGCTGCTCCTCCATACTCGGCTCCACGATCCCCTAATATGATGTGGTTCGAAAACCATTAGTCTAAAAAGACTAAGCCCTATCGTCCCCCACCCCTTCCCCCAAGCTCCTAGGCACCGAGCGGGGAGGAAGAAAGGAAAGGACATAAAAGAGGAGAGAAATCAAAAACAGGTGACAGCGGGACCTAGCTAGCAATTTATAATCATGTTATAATGAGTAAGGTAAGAAAGGAATATAACCTTCACTTATGTGAATACACATAAGCCAAGGGATCTTCTACAAGGCTCCCATCGTATAAAATGTCTCATACCACTTTATACGTTGGGCTGTCGGTTATCACAAGCAGCATATAAATATTGAAATAACCTTAATTTATAAACTTGCCCACACAAGCTTATAGACCAAGGGGTCGTTTTGCAGGGCCTAATGTATAAGCATCCCATATCACTTATACTTTAGGCGTCAGGGTTAAATGAATCGATTATGCTATGACATGCAAGTGGGTATGATGGACATGCAAGTGCAACACACACACACCCGACTCTGTGTACACAGACCTTTAGTTCCCACTTTTTGAGAGCTAGCATCACTCTCGGGTACCACCGCTGTGGCTACGGCAGCAGCGGAGCGGGCGTCTCCGCTTCTAGGCCGGTATGCACACTACCAAGCCTTAGACCCCTCTCATACGCCTCTGTACACGTCCAAGGTGCACTCTAAAGTCTCGCGTACGTACTTTGCTGACAACCCGTCAGTCTTGTTGGGTTGGATGTGCGTTATCGGGGGTCGTCCTCCAGACCGCAGTGTAAAATAACCCACTGGCCCCTCTAACTCTCACAACCGCCTGGTGCACCGTACTGCCATCGGTGTGGCGAACGGCCTATACCGCATGCCCCGCCACTAGATTTATGCACATGCAAGTATTTTACTCCGAGCCTTCCGATCGCAGGACCAAACCCGTCCTGAAAACCCTCAAACCCAACCCGGGTGAGAACGCACATTAGTGCCTTTATACCAACTCCCTGAAGCCCTACACGAGTGAGCATATATCATGAATCTCTCCAACCCTACACGGGTGAGAAGGTACAACAAATGTCTTAACCTATTAGACAACTCTTATCTACGGGTTATTATACTTAGAGATTTAAGGTTAATCCTAGGACTGCCCCCGGTATTCCCTGTGAAGGCCTCTCAAGGGGCACTAGGAACTGTGTTGGGATTACGCCCAGCGTTCCCTTTCACAAGGTACTTATTAATATTATTGGTTGATTTCCTTTACCCATTACCTTCTCATATTGCGATAGGCTAATCCTAAGGTAGTTTAGACCTTTCACTCTCGCGGGCACGACGATCTTTCGTCGAACTTGCTTACCTTCTAACACACATCCACACGATTCCCACCACTCTTAGAACTTTCTAGGTGACTCATCCACTTTTATTCAAACAATTCAACATGACTAACTCCACCCTATTCCAACTCTTATCCTAATACAACTTTTCCCCAAATTACTATTTGCAGACCGACCTATACTAAGTGATGTTCATGATAGGATGTCCTTCGAGTTTTCATCAGAATGACCTAGGATTATTACTGGAGTCCTATCATGACATAAATGATTTAATTCCCGAATATTGTATTTTCCTCAATTAATCTTCTATTTAAATAATTTATTACAAGGGCCAATTATAGTCGAGTTGATCATGAAGTATACATTTTAGACATCATTAATGTTCCATAAATTCATGATAAAATTCCATATGTCCAAAAGTGACAATTTCCAAATTTGACATTTTATACAAACATTTATGAGGCCTAAAATTATTTTTGCAGTAAATTCCCATATTCTAAGATTTGTAAAGCAACTACTTGAAATTATCATCCAAATAATTTGATAAAGCTATATTACACTACTACTGTCATAAAATTATCACTAGCCAAACTTTCATGATTTTCACAAAATATTTAATTCTAAATAAATTCAATACCAAAATCAACAAAGAGCATAATTGTGAATCAAGCACTATAAATATACTTCAAAATTTCTAATTAAATTCCTAGTAGTAGATATCATCCTAAAATCATCAGTGGCCCAACTTCACATTTTTAAATGTTAAATTATTCTTTAAATGATTTATTTATCAAATATGGCCTTTACAAAATTTATGAAGGAAGCAATATATAAAATCCTTTAAAAATTATAATAAAATTCAGAGACCTCTATTTAGGTCAAAAACCTCTACTGGCCAAGTTGTACTAGATTCCAATTAAATTAAATGATCAAATTAAATCAAATACTGAATTGGACACTTTGATAATTAACAAAGGAACTACCATGAATATAATCCATAAAACTCCACTAAAATTATCTATGGGTTCAACTCACCCTAATATTAGTTCTACCCCATTTTCACAGTTTTTAGATGAGGTTAAGTTACCATTTTGACCTATTAGAGCTTCTACCCTAAAACTAGGGTTTGACTTTGGAGTTACTTAACTACTTCAAAATTCCCTAATATTTCAACCAGAGTCTTAAATATATCTAAACTAACTCTCTACTGATTTACAAGGCCATACAAGCGCATTTGCCCCTATGTCGTTCACAACCCCCTAAAGGTCCATCCTTAGGGTGTGAACTTGGGTCCAAGGGTAAGTCAACCCTAATTCATCTATTTTCCCCAAAGAGGGGAGGGTACTTAAAGTAATACTAAGTCAGTGGTCTAAAAAGGGCTGTGCCTTCAATATTTTATTTTTTTCTTCTTTTGGCTATAAGCACACCAAGTCCTTTACAAGCCAACACATGCAAGGGGTTTCCCTAACTTGATGTGATCCATGTGGGTTAAACATTTATCCATGCCCTAATAATGTCTGCATGGACATGCCACCAAAAATTGGGGCCTTTTGGAGTTGAACTACTCCAAGAATCACCTAAACAAGCCTAGGGGTAATTTGGTAATTCCACCCTAATTTTAATTCCAATTAATCCCATTTTTTGGCAGAACCTAAATATGCACTAAACCAGTTACTCCCCAAAATTGCAGGTCATTTGGGCCTCTGAATGGGCTTGGGCATCACTTTCAAATTTCTGCATTTTGCTATTTGCAGCCCAAGGCCATTTAATTTTTAGATCTTGCATGTGAGACATCTCAACATACAGAGGGTTAAATTGTCTAATTTTTTACCATAGGTCTAATATACTCCTAAGGACAGGCCACCAAAAGTTGGGGCATTTTGGAGTTGATAAGCTCCAAATATCAACAAATTTAATTTATCATATTTGGACTAAAACTATATACTTATTTTCCCCAAAAATTCCCATTTTTTGGTAGGGCCTAGATATACCTAATTCGGCCACATGCCCAAAATTTCAGCCCATGTAGACTTAGGGTTTGGGCAGGGCACCCATTTTAGTTTCTGACCTATCATAGGACCAGCCCTAGGAAAATTGCTCTCTAGGGCAGTACACTTAACCACAAATTATGTGTAACATATCAAATTAAAGGTGACTTCAAGATATATAAATGTCATGTTGAGAACATTTTATGAAAAATGCTTTAGGTGCCCTAAAGGTTGCATGTAAAGGTCGGTTATAAAATGGCATAAATTGACACTATTCATGTAATTAATAATTCCTGGATTTAATATTTTTGCATGGCACAGATCTTAAAGCAATCTGACGGCAGCTGTGTTTTCTTATCCAAACGCCTGGTTCCAGCCCGAGCTTTCACGGGGCTCTTCCCGGCGGCTACCGGCGGTGCCTCCACCGGCAAACATCTCCTCCCCCCTCACGGTGGTGGGGGTAAGCATTGGCCGGCGGCTAGGGCGGCCGGAGGTGGCGACGCCACCTCACCCGAAGCTTGCAAAACGCCATTAATGGCTGCAATGAAGAAACTGAGTTCGGGCTCATTCAATCCCGATCCCTACCCTAATCATTCCTAAGATCTATGCATGAAGAGAGAGGTGAGGGAGGGCCTTCCCAGCGGCCTTGCGACGTGAGGAGCGGCGGGGAACCATTGCGGCGGCGGCGACGCTTCTCCCTTGGTTTTCACGGCTAAGGCTCGGGTTCTATCTCACTCTCTGCTGCTCTCCTTGTCCTGAGAGAGATGAAACTGAAAGGAGAGAGGGGAAATGAGGAGACGAAGTATAGAGGTGGGTGGGTGATAATTCCTATGTGAGAGGTGGACGGTTTGCCTTGTTTTTTTCACCGTGCATGCATGGGTGGGCCCCACTCCATCCAACTCCTCCTCCATGACTCCATGGGTCGGCCAGCCCATGTGGGGGCTGATGGCATGGGTCCAAGTGGCTTATTCCACAAAATACCCTTAAATATACCCCTTTCTCTCTCCTAAATTATTCTTTAATTTTGAGATTATCTCTCTCTCTCCTAGTAACTAAGTTGGCTGGTAACTCTCATATTGGCAGCCCACATGTTTATTTCATCCACCAAAATATGGTTAGCCCAAGTGAGTTGGGCATGAGCTTGAGTTAGCCCATTTGGGCTAGCTTGACCCAAACCTAGGCTAGGGTTGACTTAGGTCAATTTGGTCTTGGAGGTTGGCCCAAATGGGTCCTTGGTGACCCATTGGCCTCCTCTGAGGCCTAGGTAGGGTTGTATTGGCCCTTTAGAGGTCACTTGACCCTTAAGTAGGGTACCTTGACTACTTTAGGGCTACAGTTGACTTTGGTCAACTTAGCCTTTTTGGTTGGCCCCAATGGATCCTTGGTGACCCGTTGGCCTCTCACTATGGTTATGAAGGTATGTGTGGGGTCCACTTGGCTAAGGGAACTTCAATTGGCCCTTGTGTAGGCCAATTTGACCCAATGTAGGCTAGGTTGACCCATTTAGGGTTAGAGTTGACTATGGTCAACTTAGCCTCTTGGGTGGACCCCAATGGGTCCTAGGTGACCCATTAACCTCACTCTAGGGTTAGGTGGGCTTGGCTGGGGTCCACTTGGCTTGGGGATGGTCAATTGACCCTAAGTAGGTTGGTTTGACCCATTTAGGGTTAGGGTTGACTTGGGTCAACTTAACCCTTTTAACTGCCCTCCATGGGTCCTTATTGATCTAATGGATCTTACCATGGTTTGATGAGAACATGGTGGGGTCTTGAAGTCTTGGTGAAGCCCCATGGTTATCTTAAACAAAGGTTCAGGAATTTACTATTTGCAGACCATAGTGGTCTCACCCACATTCTTAGGTTTCCTTGGTCTTCTTGGGCTTCCTAGGGTTTGGTCATGACCTAGTCATGGCCAATAACCACACTTAGGGGTCAGTTGGAAATGGGATGTTACAAATCCCAATAAACAAAACAAAGATTTCGTCCCCGAAATCCAGGTTAGGGCTACGAGAATTTCTACCGAAGAAAAGAAACTTGTAACATCCCATAAGAAGTGGAAGATTACATTTCGACGCCATGTTTGCTTAGTGGGGTTTAAAGGAAAAAAAAACCTAGATATATGACCAATTCGCCCAATTGGCAAAGCCAAGACCCCAATAAACAAAA
This sequence comes from Platanthera guangdongensis, assembly GCA_039583875.1. Classification (NCBI taxonomy): domain Eukaryota; kingdom Viridiplantae; phylum Streptophyta; class Magnoliopsida; order Asparagales; family Orchidaceae; genus Platanthera; species Platanthera guangdongensis. The sequence goes on along the minus strand of CM077167.1, from coordinate 122,274,158 downwards.
GATTAGCCCCTACTCTTCCTAGAGTAGCCTTACTAGTTTAAAAACAGGAAAGTAAAATGAACATGTTGAGAGGTTGTGAGGTATACCTGACTAAATAGCTCCGGATTTCTTTCCTGCATCAGGTCCTGTGGCTCCCAAGTATGCTCCTCTTGTCCGTGGTTCATCCACAGGACCTTGACTAGCGGGATCTTCTTGCGGCGCAAGACTCGTATCCCCTGGTCGTCGATCCGTATCGGCTCCAAATGTACAGATCGATCCAAAGCTACCGGCCCATCAGTGGCCGTAATCTGCAACTCCGGTCGTAGTAGAGCCCTCCTGAGTGAAGACACGTGAAAGACGTCATGCAAGTCGGCCAGCTCCGGTGACAGCTCCAGCCGGTAAGCTGATGGACCGATCCGCTCCAGGATCTTGAACGGCCCCATGTACCTCGGGCTAAGCTTCTTCCGCCGACCACATACTCGTGAAACCCCATGCATTGGCTGGATCTTCAAGAACACCCGATCCCCTGCCTGAAATTCCACTAGACGATGCCGAGCGTCATAATACTTCGCCTGCCTGCTCTGCGCCTCCAGCATTCTATCCCGTATCAGTCGTACCTGCACCTCAGTATCCTCGATAAAGTCCGTGCCCACAATCTTTGGACCCTCGTCTTGTATCCAAGACAACGGAGTCCTACATTTTCGCCCATACAACGCCTCATATGGAGCCATCTGTATACTAGACTGATGACTGTTATTGTACGAAAACTCCACCAGGGGCAACATCCTCTCCCAGGGCTCTCCACGGTCCACAATACACAGTCTCAGCAGGTCCTCCAGTGTCCGGTTTGTGCGCTCTGTTTGCCCATCTGTCTGGGCTTGGAGGCAGCAACAGAATTGTCGCTGGAGCTTCGAAGGGTTTTCCGCCTATCCATGCCTCCAGGTTGCAATGGGATGATGCGAACAGCTCCGACCCATCAGGTAGCCGTATCCGTAACATCTGGGCGGTGATCCTCTCCACGCCTCCTAACCCTTGGATAAAGGTCTCAGACACAAACGAGTGCGAAGCACACGTGTAGAAGAGAGTGTGTGCGGGCTTGCCGCAAATGAAGACGATGCCTGAGATTGAATATTTGCTTAGAGTTCTATTTTCTGGTTTTACTGCCTAGTCTTTAATAATTCAAGTTCATGAAACTACTTTTCTAGGAAGAAAAGAAGTTAAGTAAAAAAGGAAAACTTTTGGTCGTACCTGTAATAACTTGCTCCGGGTTCCTGGGTTGAGCCAGGTTCAGTGCATAAATCTGCTGTCCTCCCGACCTGCGATCTCTACCCTGATATCCGCGTCCTTGGCCACGTCCTCGGCCTCCAAAATGCTGAGTCGGTGGGGCAATCTGTGGTGCTGGTGGAGGCATCCCTCTCACGGGACAGTTTCTCTTGATGTGCCCCACCTGATGGCAGTGGTAACATTCCGGCGGAGTGTAAGCCCCACCTCCCGGTCTCTGCACATCACTCATCTGAATAGGCTGAGGGGCCATCATCACCTGCCCCCTCGGCTCCTGCCTCACCTCCTGTCGAGGCTGATCCTCCACCTTTTGTACCTCTGGCGCACGACCTCGCCGCTGATCGTTTCGGGCTCCCCGACTCTGATCCTCCGTTGGCCGTTTTCGACCTCTGGTGGTGAGCCAATCTGCCTCTAACCTTTTTGCCATCTCCAGAATACGAGAGATAGGCCCGTCTGAAACGAAAAGAAGTGCATCACTCATGTCTTCCAGTAAACCTTTGTAGAACCTCTTGGTGTACGCTGCCTCATCTAGCCGGTAGGAGTCTGCAAAACGGGCCAGATGGTTGAATTCTCGATGGTATTCCACCACCGTCCCGGAACCTTATGTAAGACCCCCTTTTTTTTTTCTTTTTCGACACCGGGGTCTTAGGCCCAGAACCGCCGTTTTGCGGTGACTCCTTCACGCCCTGAAGGGTCATCACCTCAAAGCGCCGATTCTGCCGGCCAATTCGATCACAGAAAAGTAGCATAATGAGGTAAAATGGAAACTATCTGTCCACAGAGAATCACATGACAAAATAAAAATAACTCCACGAAGGGAGTGTCCACAGCAAATAACATCAGAGTAGCAAAACGGGCTTATGCCCGGTACATCAAATCCTCACTACAAGATCTCTCATGCAGAAACAAAAGTAGAAAACTGCTCAGGGTCGAGACTCACGGTCCCGGCTGTGTGAACTCCGGAGCTAGACTGCCCCACCTCCAAGCGCACCGGTCTCTGGGGCTGGTCCTCCATGCTGGTCTCCGCGATCCCCTAAATGATGCGGTTCGAAAACCGTTAGTCTAAAAGACTAAGTCATATCATCCCCCACTCCTTCCCCCACGGCTCCTAAGCACCGAGCGGAGAGGAAGAAAGGGGAGGACTTGAAGGTGGAGAATATCAAAAGCAGATGGCAGCGGTCCTACTCTAGCAAGTTCTATAGCATATAAAGACAATAAGCTGTAATATGAAATGTAACCTTCACTTATGTGAAAAACACATAAGCCAAGGGGTCTTTTGCAAGGCTCCCATCGTATAAAAAGTCCCATACCGATTTATACGTTGGGGTGTCAGCGGTCAAACAACAGTAACTAAATATATCAAAATTAACCTTAATTTATAAACTTGCCCACACAAGCTTATAGACTAAGGGGTCGTGTAGCAGGTCCTAAAGTATAAGCGTCCCATTCCACTTATACTTTAGGTGTCAAGGTTTAAGGTAACGATTATGCTATGACATGCAAGTGGGTATGATGGACATGCAAGTGCAACACACACACCCGACTCTGTGCACACAGACCTTTAGTTTCCCCTTTCTGGAGCCGTAACCTCCCAGGATACCTCCGTAGTGGCAGACGGAAGCGGTGGGTTGGGCCTCGCCCACCTCTAAACCAGTAAAGCACTACCGGTCAGACCTATCGTACGCCTCAACGCTTGGTGCACGAAGCGGACTCCTGCGTACTCTTGTCGGCTGGCGCACCGGACTTCTGTTGGCGAAGTGCTAACCACACTTGCCGAGTCAACGTATTGGTGTCGGTGCATCGACCCTCCAATACCGAAGACCCAAAACCTTAATTTCCTTTCCTCTATGCACATGCAAATTAGCGTAATCAAGAACCGAGCCGAAGCTCCCCGGACCAACACGTCCGACTCAACAATCGAGCCGAAGCTCCCCGGACCCAAAGTCCGCCTTTTAACCATCCGAGCCGAAGCTCCTAACCAACATCTGGTGCCATCAGTGCCGTGGAATGTGCAACCCTAATTACTAAGTTACTCTTTTCAGCTTGTTAAAACAGTTTACGTTAACCCAGGACTGCCCCCGGTATTCCCTGTGAAGGGCTCTCAAGGGGCACTAGGAACTGTGTTGGGATTACGCCCAGCGTTCCCTTTCGCAAGGTACTTATTTTATTATTGGTTGATTCCCTTACCCATTATTTTCTCATGTTTCCGATAAGCTAATCCTAGGGTGATTTGACTCCACTCACCTCGGGGAGGACGATCTTTCGTCGGACCCGAGCGCCTCTAAACCCCAGACAAAATAACACCCTACTCACTTATCTTCCAAGATGCACCTAAATCTATTTATCCTTCCAACAAACCAATCAATACTCATCACATGTGCCCTAATTCATGTCCCAACCGATTTTCTGCAGTTTTACTAAATGCCGCCCACTTAAGCTATATGGCCCGTAAAAAGGGAAGTATGTCATATGATCATCCAATGCTCATGTAAAAATTATTAGAAGTCCATAGGGGCATATGCAGACTGAATCCACAATTTCCTAATTTTTATGATTTAAATACTAATTTATTTATTTATTTTAAAAGCCAAAAGTTCCAAGGTTGAACAGGAAGTACAAGATTTAAGCAATATAAAGCTCCACTAAAATTATGATAAATGCAAGATGGGTAATCATTTAAAAATCAGAAATTCCAAATTTTTCCAGCAAGATTTTAGCCCTTAAATTGTATTTTCAATTTATTCCAAATAATTCATAAAAAAGGGATGTACAATGAAAATACTTCCAACAATTCAGAGAAAATTCCAGGATGATGGTAAGGGCCTATGAAACCTCTATGTAAACTTTCATAATTTTATTGAAAGAATTATTGCCCAAACTAATTAATTAACAAATTCTCAAAAATATGGCCTTGTAAAGAAAGTTCTGAAAACAGACCTCTAAAAATTATAAATAAATTCATACAAGTATCTTGGGGCCTACATACCTCAAAACCTAAGTGTCATGATTTTTAATCAGATATATCAACCATAATGAGTTTTTCTTACCAAAGCCCATTTCTGAACTTAATGAAGGAAGTACCAAATAAAGTTAATTGTAAATTGTGATAAAATTCAGAGGTGATCAACTAGAACTATAATAACCTCTGACCAAGTTTCATCATGTTTTAAAGCACATAACATCCTTAATAAAATTAAACATCATTTTGGGCCTTTTGGTAATTAACAAATGAAGTACTACCAATTTTAATCAAAATTCCTCAAGTAAATTATCAGAGATCCAAAACACCCTAATCCCCTCACTACCCAAATTTGGTTAAGTTCAAGGTGTTTAGCTAACCTAAGCCTACACTACAAGTTTTAGGACCTAAGCTAGGGTTAGGGTTTTGGGGGCCCAAGCATTTTCACAATTTGCTAATATTTTTACCAGAGGGTTTTATATATCCTAGGAACCTCCTTGCAAAATTTGGAGTTCACCCAAGGTGTTTAGGACTCATACCCTTCACAAGCCCAAAAGGTCCCTCCTTAGGGTTTGACCTAGGAACTTAGGGCAAATCTATTCCTCCCTACCCCATATTCCATGGGGAGGTGATAAGTGCTATAACAAACCAGTGGCCCAAATTTCAGCCTCTGTTGAGGTGATTTGGTCACTCAAAACCAAAAGTGCAACTTTTGACCAAAATGCCCTTTTTAAGGTATAGCTAGGGTTGGGTCAAAACCTATTCAAAACACATCCAACTTAAATGAAATTTTATACAGCTACCTAAAATAAACTCAGAGACCACTCACCAAAATTTGGGAGGGTTTGGAGGTGTTTAGGGCACCTATTTAATTTATCTAATAATTATTAAATATTTACAAAAACTATAGAAATATTTTCTCCACAAATTCCCATTTTTGGGCAGGCCCTAGGTATGTCTAAGATAGACTCTCTGCCAAAATTTTAGCTAATTTGGGCTAGGGGTGAAGAGTGGGCACTCAATTTAGTAACTGCCTAGCCCTAAGGGTATGTCCCACCAAAATGGGTGCCCTGGTCAAACCAGACACCTAAATGGGTTCAAACCAATTTTAGAATAAAGTAGACAGGAAGGGCTACAATTCATGTGTTGATCATTTTCCCATACAGAGCCTCTAACTATTTTTAAAAATTTAAAACATTAAATGCCTAAAGTGTGACAAAAATGCATTATTATGAATTAATTCCTATAGTTTGAAATCGGGCCCGCACGCATCTTGAAGCAAAAGGGACGGGATCCCTTCATCTTCTTCCTTGAGCCGATGACCAGGATTCACCCCGCCTGGAGCCACTTCCAAGCGCCACTGCCTGCGATCCAGCCCCTTCCCCGGCTGGCCACCGCCACCAACACCTCCGTTGAGGTGGTGGTTATCGTCAGGCGGCGGCCCCGCCGCCGGAGAGGCGTTTTCCGGCGGATAAAGCAAGAGATTTTCTTGCCGAAACCAGGAAAAATCCCGGATTGAATCGGGCTCAATTGAGCCCGAAACTCAAGCCTAATGATTCCTAGGATCTACTCGCGGGTTAAGGAGAGGAGGAGGACCTTCCTGGCGGCCTGAATGTGAGAGGAGCGGCGGGATGCCATTGACGACGGCGGCGGCGCTCGGCTTCTGCAACTGCACAGTGGAATGGCTCGTCTCCTCCAGGTAAACGCTCTAAAATGATCCCCTCGGCTCCCTGAAGGTGTTTAAATGGCAAATGGGGGAGAGGGGAGGCTGGTTCTTCAATGGACATTAACACCATTAATGGTGTGGCTCGGGTTGTGAGGAGGGGGGCTGAACCCACCCCTTGGTGGCCGGGAAACGGCTGGAATCAACTCCTCTCTCCTACAGGAGTTGATTGCAGCCATAATGGGTGGCTGTTAGTCTCCCTTGGCCGGCCTCTCACTTCCCCCTTCTTCTTCCTTGTTTTTCTCTCTCCTCCATTATCATGGAGAGGAGCTCCTTTCTCTCTCCTAGTCACCCCTGGTTGACTAGTCAGCCTTACAAACTAAATGCAGCCCACTAGATTATGACGGTCATGGGAATGGGTTTAGCCTAAGGGAGAAGTGGCTTGGGCTTGGGTTAGCCCCTTTTTGGGCTAAGTTTGACTTGACCCAAATGAGAGTTGACTTGGTCAATTTGACCATCTAGGTTGACCCCTTTGTGTCCTGGGTGACCCATTGGCTTCCCTTAGGGTCTAGGTAGGGTTATGAAGGGTTACCCTGTACCTTGGAGGTCACATACCCTTAGTAAGGGTACTTTGACCAGGTTAGTGTTTGAGTTGACTTGGGTCAACCTGGCCTCTAGGGCTGACCCCTATGTGTCCTTAGTGACCATTTGACTTCACTTTAGGGTTAGGAGGGCATAGGAGGGGTCCTTTAGGTTAGGAGTAGGTCAGTTGGCCCTAAGTAGGCTAGTTTGACCCCTTTTTGGGCTAGGGTTGACCTTGGTCAACTGGGCCTCTTGGGTTGACCCTAAAGGGTCCTTTTGGCTCCAATGGGTCTCCTAAGTATTAGGGGTGTTGTGGTAGGGTCTTGGGGTTAAGGTGAAGCCCCATTGTCATTCTAAACCATTGTTTAAAATTCTACTATTTGGAGACCATGGTGATCCTCACCTTGGCCTCCTATCTCTTGGCCCATTTCTGGCTTCCTAGGGTTTGTCATGACCTAGTCATGGCCAAAACCACTCTTAGGGGTCTAGTTGGAAATGGGATGTTACACCTTGCTTCAACTGCAAGAAGCAGTCCTCCAGCTCATCTCGGGCCGACTGCGGAACAAAGTGCTCCAACAGCATGAGCCTAAACTCCTCCCACGTCACCTCGGCAGCCTCCCTATCAGCAAAGGTAGTCTCCAGAACTGTCTTCCACCACCGCTTGGCATGGGACTCCAAGCAGGAAACAACCAGTTGCACCTTCTCCTCCCAAGGGCTGCGTATCCCTGTCAGCATCTCCTCCATGATGTCTAGCCATTCCTCTTTCCAAACTACCCCCTCTGTCCCCAAGTAGAACGGGGGAGAGAGTCCTCGAAAGATGCTGAGCCAGTTGGCTCCCGGAATAGGCTGCGGAGCCGGGGCCTATTGGTTCCTGAAGGCTTCCAGGATAGCCGTCAGAGTCTGTCCCATGTCAGACTGTAGGAATTGAGTGGGAACCGGCGGCGGTGGTGCAACTTCTGGAATCTGTGTAGGCAGTACTGGAGGCTGCGTCACAAAATTTATCGTCAGAACTTTTTCAACCTTAACTAAAATGGACAATTATATATGTGATCCCCACATGGGCATACCACTGCTTCCGCTGCTTAGTTTGTCCCCAAACTAAACTCGCGCGGGGGTGACCCAGGGGTTATGGACTGTTACTTTTGGACCGAGGTTTGCGCTCTGATACCACTTGTAAGACCCCCTCTTTTTTTTTCTTTTTTAAAACCCCGGGGTCTTAGGCCCAGAACCGACGCCTTGCGGTGACACCTTCGCACCAGGGAAGGTCGTCACTACAAGACGCCGATCCTACCGGCCAAATCGATCACAGCTGACGCAAAAGTAGCAGTACAAGAGAAGACAAGTCCACATCATATCACATATATATAAAAATCTCCACGAAGGGAGTGTCCACAGAATAATAAAGTGTACAGAAATAAAATGGTTGAAGACCGGTACATCCATATCCTCACTACAGATCCCTCATGCAGAAGCAAAACAAAACAACTACTAGAAGTCGAAACTCACGGTCCCAGCTGGCTGTACTCCTGAGCTAGACTTCCCTGTCTCCAACTGCACCGGTCTCCTGGACTGCTCCTCCATACTCGGCTCCACGATCCCCTAATATGATGTGGTTCGAAAACCATTAGTCTAAAAAGACTAAGCCCTATCGTCCCCCATCCCTTCCCCCAAGCTCCTAGGCACTGAGCGGGGAGGAAGAAAGGAAAGGACGTGAAAGAGGAGAGAAATCAAAAACAGGTGACAGGGGGACCTAGCTAGAAATTTATAATCAGGTTATAATGAGTAAGGTAAGAAAGGAATATAACCTTCACTTATGTGAATACACATAAGCGAAGGGATCTTCTACAAGGCTCCCATCGTATAAAATGTCCCATACCACTTTATACGTTGGGGTGTCGGTTATCACAAGCAGCATATAAATATTGAAATAACCTTAATTTATAAGCTTGCCCACACAAGCTTATAGACCAAGGGGTCGTTTTGCAGGGCCTAATGTATAAGCGTCCTATACCACTTATACTTTAGGTGTCAGGGTTAAATGAATCGATTATGCTATGACATGCAAGTGGGTATGATGGACATGCAAGTGCAACACACACACCCGACTCTGTGCACACAGACCTTTAGTTCCCACTTTTTGTGAGCAAGCATCACTCTCGGGTACCACCGCTGTGGCTACGGCAGCAGCGGAGCGGGCGTCTCCGCTTCTAGGCCGGTATGCACCCTACCAAGCCTTAGACCCCTCTCATACGCCTCTGTACACGTCCAAGGTGCACTCTAGAGTCTCGTGTATGTACTTTGCTGACAACCCGTCAGTCTTGTTGGGTCGGATGTGCGTTATCGGGGGTCGCCCTCCAGACCGCAATGTAAAACAACCCACTGGCCCCTCTAACTCTCAAAACCGCCTGGTGCACCGTACTGCCATCGGTGTGACGAACGGCCAGTACCGCATGCCCCGCCACTAGATTTATGCACATGCAAGTATTTTACTCCGAGCCTTCCGCTCGCAGGACCAAACCCGTCCTGAAAACCCTCAAACCCAACCCGGGTGAGAACGCACATTAGTGCCTTTATACCAACTCCCTCAAACCCTACACGAGTGAGCATATATCATGAATCTCTCCAACCCTACACGGGTGAGAAGGTACAACAAATGTCTTAACCTATTAGACTACTCTTGTCTACGGGTTATTATACTTAGAGATTTAAGGTTAATCCCAAGACTGCCCCCGGTATTCCCTGTGAAGGGCTCTCAAGGGGCACTAGGAACTGTGTTGGGATTACGCCCAGCGTTCCCTTTCACAAGGTACTTATTAATATTATTGGTTGATTTCCTTTACCCATTACCTACTCATATTGCGATAGGCTAATCCTAAGGTAGTTTAGACTTTCATTCTCGCGGGCACGACGATCTTTCGTCGAACTTGCTTACCTTCTAACACACATCCACATGATTCCCACCACTCTTAGAACTTTCTAGGTGACTCATCCACTTTTATTCAAACAATTCAACATGACTACATCCACCCTATTTCAACTCTTATCCTAATACAACTTTTCCCCAAATTACTATTTGCAGGCCGACCTATACTAAGTGTTGTTCATGATAGGATGTCCTTCGAGTTTTCATCCGAATGACCTAGGATTATTACTGGAGTCCTATCATGACATAAATGATTTAATTCCCGAATATTGTATTTTCCTCAATTAATCTTCTATTTAAATAATTTATTACAAGGGCCAATTATAGTCGAGTTGATCATGAAGTATACATTTTAGACATCATTAATGTTCCATAAATTCATGATAAAATTCCATATATCCAAAAGTGACAATTTCCAAATTTGACATTTTATACAAACATTTATGGGGCCTAAAATTATTTTTGCAGTAAATTCCCATATTCCAAGATTTGTAAAGCACCTACTTGAAATTGTCATCCAAATAATTTGATAAAGCTATATTACACTACTACAGTCCTAAAATTATCACTAGCCAAACTTTCATGATTTTTCACAAAATATTTAATTCTAAATAAATTCAATACCAAAACCAACAAAGAGCATAATTGTGAATCAAGCACTATAACTATACTTCAAAATTTCTAATTAAATTCCTAGTAGTAGATATCATACTAAAATCATCAGTGGCCCAACTTCACATTTTTAAATGTTAAATTATTCTTTAAATGATTTATTTATCAAATATGGCCTTTACAAAATTTATGAAGGAAGTAATATATAAAATCCTTTAAAAATTATAATAAAATTCAGAGACCTCTATTTTGGTCAAAAACCTCTACTGGCCAAGTTCTACTAGATTCCAATTAAACTAAATGATCAAATTAAATCAAATACTGAATTGGACACTTTGATAATTAACAAAGGAACTACCATGAATATAATCCATAAAACTCCACTAAAAATATCTTGGGGTTAAACGCACCCTAATATTCATTCTACCCCATTTTCACAGTTTTTAGATGAGGTTAAGTTACCATTTTGACCTATTAGAGCTTCTACCCTAAAACTAGGGTTTGACTTTGGAGTTACTTAACTACTTCAAAATTCCCTAATATTTCAACCAGAGTCTTAAATATATCTAAACTAACTCTCTACTGATTTACAAGGCCATACAAGGGCATTTGCCCATATGTCCTTCACAACCCCCTAAAGGTCCATCCTTAGGGTGTGAACTTGGGTCCAAGGGTAAGTCAACCATAATTCATATATTTTCCCCAAAGAGGGGAGGGTACTTAAAGTAATACTAAGTCAGTGGTCTAAAAAGGGTTGTGCCTTCAATATTTTATTTTTTTCTTCTTTTGGCTATAAGCACACCAAGTCCTTTACAAGCCAACACATGCAAGGGGTTTCCCTAACTTGCTGCGATCCATGTGGGCTAAACATTTAACCATGCCCTAATAATGTCCGCATGGACATGCCACCAAAAATTGGGGCCTTTTGGAGTTGAACTACTCCAAGAATCACCTAAACAAGCCTAGGGGTAATTTGGTAATTCCACCCTAATTTTAATTCCAATTAATCCCATTTTTTGGCAGGACCTACATATGCCCTAAACCAATTACTCCCCAAAATCTCAGGTCATGTGGGCCTCTGGATGGGCTTGGACATCACTTTCAAATTTCTGCATTTTGCTATTTGCAGCCCAAGGCCATTTAATTTTTAGATCTTGCATGTGAGATATCTCAACATGCAGAGGGTTAAATTGTCTAATTTTTCTACCATAGGTCTAATATACTCCTAAGGATAGACCACCAAAAGTTGGGGCATTTTGGAGTTGATAAGCTCCAAATATCAACAACATTTAATTTATCATATTTGGACTAAAACTATATACTTATTTCCCCAAAAAATCCCATTTTTGGGTAGGGCCTAGATATACTAATTCGGCCACATGCCCAAAATTTCATCCCATGTGGACTTAGGGTTTGGGCAGGGCATCCATTTTAGTTTCTGACCTATCCTAGGACCAGCCCTAGGAAAATGGCTCTCTAGGGCAGTACACTTAACCACAAATTATATGTAACATATCAAATTAAAGGTGACTTCAAGATCTATAAATGTCATGTTGAGAACAGTTTATGAAAAAGGTTTAGGTGCCCTAAAATTTGCATGCAAAGGTCGGTTATAAAATGGCATAAATTGACACTATTCATGTAATTAATAATTCCTGGATTTAATATTTTTGCATGGCACAGATCTTAAAGCAATCCGACGGCAGCTGTGTTTTCTTCTCCAAACGCCTGGTTCCAGACCGAGCTTTCACGGGGCTCTTCCCGGCGGCTACCAGCGGAGCCTCCACCGGCAAACATCTCCTCCCCCCTCACGGTGGTGGGGGTAAGCATTGGCCGGCGGCTAGGGCAGCCTGAGGTGGCGGCGCAACCTCACCCGAAGATTGCAAAACGCCATTAATGGCTGAAATGAAGAAACTAGGTTCGGGCTCATTCAAGCCCGATCCCTACCCTAATCATTCCTAAGATCTATGCATGAAGAGAGAGGTGAGGGAGGACCTTCCCGGCGGCCTTGCGACGTGAGGAGCGGCGGGGAACCATTGCGGCAGCGGCGGTGCTTCTCCCTTGGTTTTCATGGCTAAGGCTCGGGTTCTATCTCACTCTCTGCTGCTCTCCTTGTCCTGAGAGAGATGAAACTAAAAGGAGAGAGGGGAAATGAGGAGATGAAGTATAGAGGTGGGTGGGTGATAATTCCTATGTGAGAGGTGGAGGGTTTGCCTTATTTTTGTCACCATGCATGCATGGGTGGGCCCCACTCCATCCACCTCCTCCTCCATGACTCCATGGGTTGGCCAGCCCATGTGGGGGCTGATGGCATGGGGTCCAAGTGGCTTATTCCACTAAATACCCTTAAATATACCCCTTTCTCTCTCCTAAATTATTCTTTAATTTTGAGATTCTCTCTCTCTCTCCTAGTCACTAAGTTGGCTGGTAAATCTCATATTGGCAGCCGACATGTTTATTTCACCCATTTGGGCTAGCTTGACACAAACCTAGGCTAGGGTTGACTTAGGTTAATTTGGTCTTTGAGGTTGGCCCAAATGGGTCCTTGGTGACCCATTGGCCTCCCCTGAGGCCTAGGTAGGGTTGTATTGGCCCTTTAGAGGTCACTTGACCCTTAAGTAGGGTACCTTGACTACTTTAGGGCTAGAGTTGACTTTGGTCAACTTAGCTTTTTTGGTTGGCCCCAATGGATCCTTGGTGACCCGTTGGCCTCTCACTATGGTTATGAAGGTATGTGTGGGGTCCACTTGGCTAAGGGAACTTCAATTGGCCCTTGTGTAGGCCAGTTTGACCCAATGTAGGCTAGGTTGACCCATTTAGGGTTAGAGTTGACTTTGGTCAACTTAGCCTCCTGGGTGGACCCCAATGGGTCCTAGGTGACCCATTGACCTCATTCTAGGGTTAGGTGGGCTTGGGTGGGGTCCACTTGGCTTGGGGATGGTCAATTGACCCTAAGTAGGTTGGTTTGAGCCATTTAGGGTTAGGGTTGACTTGGGTCAACTTAACCCTTTTGACTGCCCTCCATGGGTCCTTATCGATCTAATGGATCTTACCATGGTTTGATGAGAAAATGGTGGGGTCTTGAAGTCTTGGTGATGCCCCATGGTTATCTTAAACAAAGGTTCAGGAATTTACCATTTGCAGACCATAGTGGTCTCACCCACATTCTTAGGTTTCCTTGGTTTTCTTGGGCTTCCTAGGGTTTGGTCATGACCTAGTCATGGTCAATAACAACACTTAGGGGTCTAGTTGGAAATGGGATGTTACAATATGTATCGACACAAGTCCTGTGTGTCGACACAGTTGATGTCGACAATGCCTTCAGTGTGTCGACACAGCATCCTGGTGTCGACATATTTGATGTCGACTAAACTTCTCTAGGTGTCGACACTGCCTTTAAGTGTCGACACTATTTATGTCAACTATACTTCACAGTGTGTCGACACTGCCTGTATGTGTCGACACTTTTCTTCTGGTGTCGACTCTGCCTTTTTTGGTGTCGACACAAATACTCCAAATGTCGACACAACTTTTCTCCAGTGTCGACACAGGCCTTCATAAGTGTTGACATTGCTTCTCTGGGTGTCGACACATGAACTTAGAATTTTTCCTGCAATCCTGCAGTTACTTAACCTGCACATATAAACTCAAAATACATCAAATACACATTGATGTATATTATTGAGTAGGTTGAGACTTCTTCAAATCTGGTACAAATTTTCCAATGTACCAAACAATCTCCCCCTATTTGGAGAAGTTATAACCCTTAGTCAATGATATACACCATACATAACAAATACACAATATGATGTATAATAGCATTATATGACAGAGTACATACTTAAACAAAACATGTATAAACAATCTTCATAGAATAACAATGTAACAGATTGAACATTAAACATTGTTTTATTACAACTTCCAATTGTTTCATGAACAAAAGTTTACATAGATGTTTCAATACTAAAGATTACAAAAGGTAAACTTAAGAAAATTCTATTCTATGGCTGCTCTGGCTCCTTGATGACAATGCCCTTACCAGATTGAATCTTGGCTTGAACTGGAGCATTAGTGTCATCAGCAGGCTTCTTGCCCTTAAGATCTTTCTTTTTCTGTTCTTCAGCCCTTATCTTTTTTTTTCTCTCAAAATAATGATAAGGCTTAGGGAAATACTTGCTAGGCTCCTGTGCATTAGGAGGTAACTTCCCAAGTTTAGCCTTTCTTCTATACTGCACTATGGCTTCTTATCTGGCTTCATGTTTTCTCCATTCTTGCTCAGAATACCATTTGTTCATTTCTAGGATATTATCCTTTGCAGCCTTCCATGCAGTCAGTATAATGTTTCTAGAAGTTGGGCTCCACTGCTCAAAATCTGGCTTTAACTCAGCCTGTTCTCTGAATCTTTTCTTAGATAGTTAAGTTTCTTGCTCTTTAGTCAATACTTCCTCAGGTACATGCTTATCTATTTTCTCAAAAATAATATTCTTATTACCCTCAGGAGGGCTATACATAGATTGTACCTCCTAATGTATCATTTCAAAATCTACTGGAGGATAAATTATTTGAGCCACTTCAGCTTGCTCACCTCCAAAAACAACAGGATTTATACCAGATTCAGCAACATTATCATCATCACATAAGGGTGGATATCTAAGGGTGGCTCTAATGCTGTTAGAAATCCATTTAGCATGGTCAGATCCTGCTTTGACTAACACCCTTTCCCCCTTTATGACTTCTCTTTCTATATGATCCCTAAGATCATCCTTCTAAAACCTGATCTGTTCATCCAGATAATTAACTCCATCTTTATAAAAACCCCTCAACTTTAGCAGCAATCCAGAAATAACCTGTTGAGAATCTGTAATAGCAGTTTTTACAGCAGTTATGCCTGCCTAGAAATCCTTATCAAACTTTTCCTTAGCAAACTCTGGTTTGGCTGTAGAATTATCAGCAGTTGGGGCAGTTGCAATTGTCTTTATTTCAGTAACAATGGCATTATGTGAGGAAGTTAGGTTATCATTCATCCTTAGCTGATTTTCCAGGATATATCATTGTTTTACTGCCAAATCATCAACTTTTGTCTTTATCTTCTCCTGATGAGTAGCAAGGTACACCACTGCATTTCCTCCTTTGTGAAAGCAGTCAGTCATTTCCTTTTTATTTTGATTCACTTCAAATCTAATGGATTTTATGTCTCGAGCCACATAAAATTGAAGTGATTTATGTCCTTCATCCATATATTTTTCTAGAGCCTTCCTTTGCTCATCCATTTTGATCTGCAAACCCACCAATAAAGAGCTGTAATCAGCTGTTGGGGCATGCTGTGGAGCAATTGTTTGAAGTGCCTTCTTGTAGCTCTGGCTTCTCCTTTTGAAGACCTGTAACTTTCTTTTCTTGGCTCGAGCAACTTCTTCATCCTCAGAAGTAGAAGTACTGGCAATGTCTACCCTTTCCTTAGTACTAGGAGGCAATTCCTTCTCAGTCCTTGGTAACTCTTCATCATCATATCTAATTTGCTCCTCTTCTTTTCATGCAGTCTCCTCCTGAGACCTAACATGCTCCCCCTCAAGATCTATCTGTTCCCCCTCAAAAACTACTTTCTCCCCCATAAAATCAGTCTGTACCAAATCAGGGAATAGCTTTTCTAGAGTAAACTCCTGTTGAGTAGGGACTGGACATTTTCTTATCTTAGGAGCATTATCAGTAACTGATATGTCTTCCATGACAACATCTTATGGTTGACTATGTAACTGAGTTTGCTGATTAACATCAATTAAAGACTCAGTTAATACTTCATCCTCAATATGTACAATTGATTGATTAACTTCATTGATTACCTATAGAATGGTTTGTGTTGCCCTTTCACTGTCTAAGTGAGTTGGTTCATCCACATGTTGAGGCTCCCCCTGGAGTGGATCCAGTTGAATGAGGCTAGCAGATGGTTGCTCCCCCTACCTCTGTGCATCTTCATTCCTTACTGGTGACCTTCCAGTAACATCAGCTTCTTCCTCATTTGAAGTGAAAACAACTTGTTCCTCTGAACTACTGAAGGATTCAGCAGCCACTATGGCTTTCTTCTTCTTCTTCTGTTGAGGAACTTCCTTTTCTGGAGTAGGCATGTCCTTTGTTAACACCCTATCCCACCTTGAGATAATTCTGACATCCATTCTCCTCATGTGATTTATCTTAGAACCAGCAACTTGGTTAATGATTTCTGGAATACTTCCAGCTAAGTACAAGCTCATAATCCTACCCAGATTGGGCTTCTTCAGACTTTCTTTAATCTTCTCAAACACCACTGCTGACCAGTCAGTTTTGAGCTTGAAAATGATTCTAGTCATTAAACTGAACATGTGAGCTGATACCCTATCTTGCCCACCTGGCTTGCTCAGAATTACCTTTCCTACCACTTCAAACAAGAACTTGACTTGCATGTTCATGCCTTTCCTATTAAAAACTGATCCACTTTTCATGTTTGAATCAAGTCCACACCATTTCAGTGCCTCCCTTGTCTTAGATGTAGGTACATCTCCTTTTTCTTTAGTTCTTGGTAGATGTAGAACTTTCCTTAAACTTTTCTGGGTGACTTTTACCTTGACTCCATGAACTTTGGATTTTATCTTGAGACCAGTGTCATCAAGAGTAGCTTCACCAAAGAATTCGAGTACTTCCTTCTTCTAAATCTTGATGGGCTCAGAAACTAGATACTCCAACCCAGTCTCAGCAACTAGGGTTACAACACCTTGAATTTCTGGTTCTGCATCGTCAAAGGCATGTCGTACGAGCTCATAACCTTCATTGATGTTCTCTTCTAGCTTGGGCGCCATTACGGTTTTGAGAAATCTTCAATTTAGAGGAGAGAGATGTCGACACAAAAGTTTGGTCTCAAAACTATGGAGAGCGTGTCGACAAACAAGGTTAAAAGCCTATTTATACCTTTCTAAAATCGAAGATGAAAAGGCGCGGCATAATACTCAAAATGTGTCGACATTGTTGAAAAGTGTCGACACTTACTTCTAATGTCTCGACAACTATGTGTCGACACAAATATAATCGACAAAATATATGTGTCGACACTTAGACATCTCAGCTCGATGATTAGTCGAAACTCTACTCGACGAAATTTGTATTGAACCTATGTGCCGACACAAATTTTGTATGTGTCGACACTTACTCTGGATGTGTCGACACAATTTTTCTGAAGTGTCGACACAAAATTCCTAAATGTGTCGACACCATTTCTCTGGAATGTCGACACCACTTCTATGTGTTGACACAGACAACTTCTTGTGTCGACACCATTTTACTTAGCCAATTTTATGAAACTATTTTAAGTTTAACATTCCTAATTCAACTTTAAACTTATTGAATTTGGTTTCATCTATGTGCTTAGTAAACATATCAGCAATTTGATAATCAGTTTTAACATATTCTAGGGAAATGTCCTCTTTTTCTACATGATCTATAAGAAAATGGTATCTAATTTCTATGTGCTTAGTTCTACTATGTGAGACAGGATTATTTGCAATAGAAATAGCACTTGTAGAATCACAAAGCAAAGGTGTTCTACTTACTTGAATACCATAGTCTACTAGCTGATGTTGCATCCACAATAGTTGTGCACAGCAGCTTCCTACAATAACATATTCTGACTCAGCTATGGAGATTGTCACACTGGTCTGCTTTTTACTGCTCCAAGACACTAGCCTTCCTCCTAGAAATTGACAGGTTCCTGTAGTACTTTTTCTATCTTCCTTACAACCTACAAAATCTGCATCTAAATATCCTGTTAGTAGAAAATCTCTATTCCTAGGGTACCAAAGGCCTAGATAAGGTGTGCCCTTAAGATATCTCAAAAATCCTTTTGACTGCAGTCAGATGAGATTCTTTAGGGCATGCTTGGTATCTAGCACAGACAAATGTTGCATACATGATATCTGGTCTACTAGCAGTCAGATATAATAGGGAGCCAACTATCCCTCTATATAAAGTTTCATCTACAGGTTTCCCTACATCATCTTTGCTTAGAGACACACTTGAACCCATAGGAGTTCTCATGGTAGTAGATGATTCCATACCATACTTCTTTATTAACTCTAGGGTGAACTTAGACTGGCATATGGACAAACCATCATCAGTCTGTCTTACTTGGAGGCCCAAGAAGAACTTAAGTTCCCCCATACTGCTCATTTAAAATTTTCCTTGAATAAGTTTTGCAAACTTCCTACAAAGATTACTTTTAGTAGACCCAAATATTATGTCATCAACATATATTTGGACTTGTATAATCTTACCTTTAGATTCCCTAAGGAATAGAGTCTTGTCTATTTTCCCCCTTAAGAATTTGTTCTCAATGAGGAAACTAGACAGGGTTTCATACCAAGCCCTTGGGGCTTGTTTCAACCCATACAATGATTTCCTAAGTCTATAAATATAATCAAGTTTGAGAGGATCAACAAAACCTGAGGGTTGCCCTACATAGACTTCTTCCTTTAAATTTCCATTCAGGAATACTGACTTCACATCCATTTGGAATACCTTGAAACCTTGATATGTTGTATAAGCAAGGAACATCCCGATTGCCTCCAGTCTTGCTACTGGAGCAAAGGTTTGATCAAAATCAATACCTTCTTCCTGCCTATATCCTTTTGCAATAAGTCTAGCTTTATTCTTTATGATGATTCCATTCTCATCCATTTTGTTCCTAAAGATCCACTTTGTTCCAATGATATTGTGGTCTTTGGGTTTAGGAACAAGCTTCCAGACCTTGCACCTCCTGAACTGATTCAGCTCCTCTTGCATGACATCAATCCAATGAGGGTCTAGAACTGCTTCTTCAAATTTCTTTGGTTCCACTTGTGATAGGAAGCTAGAGCAAAGAACAGTGCTCAGATTCCTGCTTCTTGTTTGCACTCCTTGTCTAGGATCACCAATTATCTGATTTGCTGGATGATCCTTTAAGTGTCTATTTACTGGAGGTAGTCTTTCTTCAGGTTGAACCCCTCCATTCTCTTCACCATGCTGCACCTCTTGGTTTTCTTCTGCATCTAGAGAGTCTTGTACTCCCCTGGACAGCAACTACCATTTTCTACTTCCTGAGTTGCAGTAGAACCTTCTATAATGGTAAGCTTGTCCATCTTCTCATCTATACCTGTAGAACTGCAAACACTACTTGGCAATTCACTGTTAATGAGTCTTGTTTCATCAAAGACTATATGTACAGACTCTTCTACAACTTGAGTGATCAAGTTGTAGACCCTATAAGCCTTACTATTGTTGATGTACCCAACAAATATCCCCTCTTGGGATTTGGCAGCAAACTTGGTTAGATAAGACTTTCCATTATTAAGTATATAGCACTTGCAATCAACAGTCCTGAAATAGGATAAATTTGGTTTTCTGCCCTTTACAATCTCATAGGGAGTCTTTTTGTGGATCTTGGTGATAGTAGCCCTATTGATCACATGACATGCAGTATTTACTGCCTTAGCCCAGAAATACTCTGGGAGAGATGTTGGGTATTGTATCCACGATTACCTAGATTTGAGGAAGCCACCTGTCAAGCTAAGATGAATTCACAATGTATTTGATGAAACATCTTAAGTTGTACTTGCAGCTCCTCCATGCTAAGTGCACACCAATGTCAGGGTGCAGTAGGTCAATATATGCGGGTCTGCACGACGTAATCCCTCGTTGAGCAGATCAGTGTGTTGGCCTACGTGTACTCTCTCTATTGGAGTGCACTTACTTTCAAGTACAGGGCCGTTCATATGCAAGAGAAGACAAGGAGCATGGATGGATCAAGGAGCAGCTCCTGGGTGGAAGACGAAAATTCGTCCAAGGAAAATTCGACGAGAATCACCAAGTGATTCTCGCCGATTCGGCGAGAATCACTAGTGATTCTCGCCGAATCGACAAGAATCATTAGTGATTCTCGCCGACTCCTTCTGGCTACCTCAAAACGGTGCCAAGTAAGATTCGGCGAGAATCACTAGTGATTCTCGCCGAACCAGTGGCCAAGCAGCTCATGTATACAAAGTGATATTCGTTGAGAATCAATAAGTGATTCAGCGAGAATCACTAACGATTCTCGACGAATCGTCGAGAATCACTTGGTGATTCTCGTCGATTCGTCGAGAATCGCCTGCGATTCTCGTCGATTTTCACTTAGCGTTTTCTCAGGATGCTGCTGGACCGGATTCTGCCTCTGGGCTAGTTTGAACCGGACTTAGGGATTTCTAGTGTGGGTCCCACAAACGGTCATATTGGAGTTATCTACAGTATATATATTCGGGTATTTTGAACAGTAAAAGAGAGAGAAAGAAACCGAGCCGCGACGTAACCCTAAAACCGCGATTCCTCTCCGCCGCCGCCGTCGCGCTCGGAAACGTAGGTCGCCGTCAACAATCAGGAATCCTTCGTGATCTCCGGCGACAGAAGCTTAGCAAAGCTTGAGTCTCACGTGTCTATCCAGAGATCTCTTGTCTCTCGATTTGTTGACCGGGAAAAACTCCCCCGTCCTAATCGATCGAGACGACCGATCCTAGAGTGACCGTTGGTAGACCTAGTTTGCTTCGCTACGAAGTTTGGATCTCCAAGTTCAGCAGCCGCTCATCATCGTAGCCGCCGATCCCGAAGCTAGCTGCCGCTCGTGTTGCCGCCGCAGGTTCCGGGGAGATCCTCTCCAAGAGAGACCAAGGTTGTAGACTCTTCGATGACTTCATGAACACGTCGTTGAACGAAGAGGAACACCGTAGTCTCCAAACGAAGTTTGTATCTCGTGTACATTCTATATTTACTTCTGTTGTAAAGGAACGATTGTTCCGTGTTGTAAGGGTTGGGTGCAACCCGTTGTGTGGGAGTGTTGACTCTCACGTGTGGAAGGGCTCCTTCCGTTAGTGCAGGGATTGGATTTCAATCCCGTTGGAGAAGTGACCGAGTCATCCCTTGTTGGGGAGATAGGTCGAAGGGGGAAAGTGGATGTACTCAAGTCGGGGAACCACTATAAATTGCCTGTGTATTCTGTGTGCTGTGCCTTTTATTTTTATTATGCAGGTACCGTCATAAATTCCGCAAAAGCGCTACTCGTCACCTATTCCCCCCCCATAGGTGCACATAGTTGACACTAGGTGGACTTTCAAGTGGTATCAGAGCCAGGTTGCTCTTCAAAGGTTAACACCTTGAGTAGAATCCTGCCACCAGTGTCAGAAACATGGATCTGGATTATGAGATACCGCCACTCAAACTCCCCGCATGCACAAAGGATTATTATCCCATCTGGAGAATGAGAGTGTCATTTCACCTTGATGCTATCGATCCTCGAGCATCCTTCATCCTGGAAGAGGGTCCGTTTATTCCCATGAAGACCTCCGACTCTGGGATCCAAGTGCCCATGGGCATTGCTGAGATGTCAGAGACGGAACTATCACTATTTCACTTGGACGAGAGGATTCGTCAAATTATTATGGATATCTGGTCTGGAGCCTCTCGCTCTAGATTGAAAAAATGTAGAACGGCTAAATCTCTGTGGATGATGATCTCTGAGCTGATGGGGGGGTCAGAGAAAGCTGGAATATGTTGTCAATCAGAGGATGAAGCGTATGTGGGGGTCCTCACTTCTGAAGATGAAGGCAAGGATCCCTCGGACTGCATCAGAGCTCTAGTGTCCGTGTCAGAGACTGAAGAGGACAGTGAGGAAAGCAGCTCTGATGTGGATGAAATAATAGTCACTGGATCTAATGACAATAACCCAGAGGTGCAGGTAACTTCTTCATCCTGCCCCGTATCTCTTGAAATTTCTGAAGACAGGAACTGCCCTCCTTCAGAAAATGCTGAGTCCCTGAACAGAGCCCTTCAGTCAAGCAATCTACTTGCTGAGGAGCAAGCTCAAGAGATTGCTCGACTGAAGGTCCTGTTGGTTCTCCAATTGGCGTCCAACAAGGCCAAGGACTCTAAGATCTCATCTCTAGAGAGTAGTCTGGAGAATGAGAAAAGAATAGTATCAAACTTCTCCAAGGTTGATGCCATTAAGAGAAAGTAAGAAAACAGGTGGATCTCCCGGATTATCAATTCGTGGAGAAATGGGGAAACGGTATTCCGACCCCCCACTCCAAGCAGGAAGGCAACTCATCATGCCTTCAGGTATGACCACAGGCATAGTCGTGGTCACTGCAAGGGTGATCTGTCCCCATGTGGAGACACCCGGAGTGCAAGGGCCGGCGTGGCCACCCACGAGAGAATACCTAAGGCTCATTCTGAGCCCTTTGTATTCACTGCCACTGCCTCAACACAGTGTGGATCTGCATGTCCCAGCTCACAGAAGACTTCTCACCACTTGAGGACACGGGATAGAGAGGATAGAAGCCATGATGTCAGGTTCCATGGGGCCTCTGTAAGGGAGATGCCTGAAAGAATGGCACCACCTTCCCGGCCCCATAACGCTCACAACATGCATTCTTTCCACCCTTCCATGTGTCACGATGGAAGAGGAATTTTTGTGACAAGATCATGCCCTATCCTGTTTAGACCTAGGACCGTGACCACATCAGTCACTAGATCAGGTCAGAAACGGCGATACAACAATCACCCATGTTGGTGCTGTGGCAAAGTGGGACACTTTGCCATCGACTGTTGGCACAACCCCTCTGTGCCCATGGCAAGGGCTTATCCACATTCTCGGGACAGAAGTAGTCTTCCAGACAGGTTTTCTGAAGGAAGGCAGTTGCGTGCTTATGCTAACAGGAACCTAGGACCAAATATGATTTGGGTTCCTAAGGTAAATTAATTTTTTCTTGCAGGGTAGTCTAGGTCCCCGTGAATATAATGGGAACTAGACAGTAGGTGGCTCCAGACTAAATTGGAACAAGCGTCTGCAATAACAGATGTGCTATCTGTTTGAGCATACTCACATTGAGCCTCCAATGTGTTCTACCTGTGGGACTAAGACGATGACTCTCAAAATCCCAGGTAATTTTGATCAGTTCAAGGACTTGCGTCATATTGCATCCTCATATATATATATATATATATATATATATATATATATATATATATATATTTCTATCCATGTGTATATTTATACTTATGCTTATACATGTATGTGTGCATCTCTAAGGATAGGTTAACTCGATGCATGCAAACCTTTACACATCAATAAAGGGTTAATGAAGATATGTCATCGTGAATCTCGACAACTCACAATTGACATCAAGAAGTTTTTGCAAAAGCCTCGTTCAAATCCAAATAGATTGACTTTAAAATATACATGTATTTATCATCTTTATATTGACTTGACATCAGAGAATTTCAAAAATGTTGCAAGCTTCTCAACGTGAAAATTTCTAGTCAAGAGACCTCTCAACTTCGAATTAGACAAATGGTATCAGAAACCGAATTAAACAAATCCCCTGTCCGACAAATCCCGCCGACCCTTCGCATTCTTCACGAATCTCGACGAATTAGTCAAATCCCGCCAACCCTTCGCCTTCTTCACGAATCCCGCCGAATTAGACAAATCTCACCGAACTAGTCAAATACCCGCCGACCCCTCGCCTTCTTCTCGAATCCCGCAAGAGCTCTCCCGACGACCCACAAGAGCTCTCCCGAGTTCTTCTGCAGACTTGCCGAAACCCGCAAGAGATCTCCCGACGACCCGCAACAAGCGCGTCGCACCGTCTACGCCAAACCTCGCCGACTCTCCTCCGCTGGACACTCGCCGAGGGGCCTCTAATCGCCGCAAGGGACGCTTACCGAAAGGACTCTACGCCGACTCCTGCTGGAAAGCTCTTCTAATCCGTCTCCATCAAAGGTTTCCCGCAAGCATCCAGCCGAAGCCTTCACCGACGAACTCTTCTAGTTTCGATTCTTCTCCACTCGAACTAACTCACCGTATACGCCCTTAGGTAACCTCTTCCTCACCCGTACTTGGACGCGCTCACTAGTGATGCTTTCTTTTTGAATGTTCATTAATGCTTAGAGTAGGGCTTCTATATCTAGATCTACAATGGCTCCAAGGACAACTGCAGGGTTGGTCTCTGGCTGCGAGCTGGTTCGAACTGGGTTTTCTCACGCCTCGGATGAATTCCGCAACATCATTCTAATGCTGGAAGAGGCTGGGCTAACCTTCGTCTTGGAGCACCCTTGCAAAATCCTGGACAAAGAGGTGCTGGAGTTCTTCGCTACCGCAAGACTCCGAGATGGAGACTCCATAATCAAGAGCAAGGTGGCGGGGGCAAAAGTAAAGATGTCTACCAGCAAGCTAACTCGCTACCTGTAGCTTTCTAGTTCGGAGCAGGAGGACTATTTGGAGGACGAGGACAAAACCAGAACTCTCTTATTCTACGGTCTTCCACGAGGAACTCGATCAATAAAGAGAAATGAGATGAATGAAGAAGGGAAGCTCCTATCTGACATTATTGGAAAAGTGCTCATCTGCAAGCCGGGCTCGCATGACCATATCTCAGGAGATATGTTCAAGATCCTCATAGCTGTTGTCTGCCGCAAGAGGTTCAACTGGGGGGAGTTGCTGTTCGAGAAGATCAAGGACACCCTGGGCACTCCTAGTTTCGGCCGCATCATCAGTCTATATCTAAACCAGCTAAACGGAGACAAGTTCGACATGAGCAAAGGTGTCCCTCTCCACTACTTGAAGAAGATGGATGCAAGTGTGTTTGATCGATGGGAGAGGCGGATCGGGCAGCCTGCCGTGGAAGAGCGACAGGAAGTATCTCCAGCAGTCACCCCCTGTGAAATTCCTGATACCCTGACTGCAGGAATCGAGGGGGAGACTCTACCCCCTCATACAGATGTAGTTTCTGAAATTGCCCAGGTGGCCAGGGATGCTGTGGCCGAAATTCTAGAAGAAAGTGACACTGTGTTGGAGACTGCTGACCGAGAATTGGAAGAGGCTGCTGATATAGATGAATTCTTGGATGAGGACGGAGAGGAAGATGAGAATGAGGGACATGAAGCATTTGAGACTCCGGATCCTGTTGAACCTCCATCTGACAAGTCTGCACCAGTGGAGGGGGAGTTAGATAAATCTACAGAGGCCGCCAACATTCCTCCTTTAGAGCCTGTGATTGTATCCAGCTCTACCGATGCGTCTGCTGAAATGCAAGGTCCACAAGTGCCTCCGGCTATTCCGTTACGTGATGAGCTCGCCTCTCACACTGTCAACATCATTCAGGGCATTGTGAATGAGCTTAAAGCCTCTTTCGATGAAGCTCAGAACAAACTGCTGCACAGGATTAAGACATCTGAGAAGCTCATGCTCAAAAATATGGTAGAAATCAACCATAAACTGGACGTAATGGAGAAGAAATTTGAAGAAAAGTACACCGAGGCCGGCCAAGCTGTCACACTTCTCATGGCCAGCTTGAAAAAGAATACTGATACTCTGGCCGTCGTAAATCAGAACGCACACATTGTAGCCAACAACATTCAGAAGTTTGATGGTAATATGGTCACTTTAAATGCCAATCAACAGGCCCTGATCACTGAATTCTCCAAGACCACGAAGCATATTGATGACTCCCTGCACTCATATGCCAACTGCATAGCTGTCGAAGCCAAAAAGGGGGAGAAAGAGTATATAGCTAAGTTGGCCGAGCTTCAAGAAAGCATGAGCACACACTTCGCGCAATCAAGCAAATATGTCTATGAGAGCTGCTGGTGGATGCTCCAACAGGCGCTAGGTACGTTAGGCGTCGTTCTGCCTGACAATCCTGCCGGTATTCATGTCCCTGAGACATCTAAGGCCGCTGAGGAAGTAAGTGTTGCTGAGGATGTAAGTGCAAGTGCTGCAGATATTCCCACAAATGACGCTGATGCTAGGGCTCTCTCCAAAGCTAAACTGAGGAGCATGTTTGACCAAGAGGCCTTAGCAAAAGCCAGGGGAAAGAGAAAAGTTCAAGAAGGGACCTCCAAGGAGACACAGGCTGCAAAGAGAACTCGAATGAGTGAGGAGGATGTACGAAACGAAAGGTGGAGTCCAGTTTCAAGGAACATCATCTTAGACACCTTCTGGCTGCAAGAAAAAGGAGAGATCAATCGAAACGAAGTATATAGCCAGTATGAGTGGGAAACGCACAAAACGTTTGA
The DNA here is from genome assembly GCA_039583875.1 of Platanthera guangdongensis. NCBI lineage: Eukaryota > Viridiplantae > Streptophyta > Magnoliopsida > Asparagales > Orchidaceae > Platanthera > Platanthera guangdongensis. Next base: position 122,248,058 of record CM077167.1, on the reverse strand, counting down.
AGCGAAACACAACATCTTTTTCAGAAATAACAAGGATGCAGATAAAGTTCCTCCTCCTAGGTATTACCTGAAGCCCAAAGAATACATGGAGAGGCAAAGCAAGAAGTACTTGGCTCAAAATCTTAAGGGTGACTTAGCTAAGGACAAATAGTCAATAATTTATAGCTTGTCACTTTGTCTTAAGAACACTTAATGATTATTATTGTCATAGAAACAATTCTGGATTATATGTGTATATATTTATATTGGTATATATATTTGAATTTGTGAATGACTCAAGTCCTGATCTGATTGCATATATTCTCTTGTGCTGCATGTTTAATTTCTGAATGCTATGTTTATTATTTGATAGGTGTTATTCATCTTAGCTAGTAGGGTTTTGGCTTCGTCAAATAGGGGGAGATTGTTGGGTATTGTATCCACGATTACCTAGATTTGAGGAAGCCACCTATCAAGCTAAGATGAATTCACAATGTATTTGATGAAACATCTTAAGTTGTACTTGCAGCTCCTCCACGCTAAGTGCACACCAATGTCAGGGTGCAGTAGGTCAATATACGCGGGTCTGCACGACGTAATCCCTCGTTGAGCAGATCAGTGTGTTGGCCTACGTGTATTCTCTCTATTGGAGTGCACTTACTTTCAAGTACAGGGCCGTTCATATGCAAGAGAAGACAAGGAGCATGGATGGATCAAGAAGCAGCTCCTGGGTGGAAGACGAAAATTCGACGAGAATCACCAAGTGATTCTCGCCGATTCGGCGAGAATCACTAGTGATTCTCACCGAATCGACGAGAATCATTAGTGATTCTCGCCGACTCCTTCTGGCTACCTCACTAACGATTCTCGACGAATCGTCGAGAATCACTTGGTGATTCTCGCCGATTCGTCGAGAATCGCTTGCGATTCTCGTCGATTTTCACTTAGCGTTTTCTCAGGATGCTGCTGGACCGGATTCTGCCTCTGGGCTAGTTTGAACCGAACTTAGGGATTTCTAGTGTGGGTCCCACAAACGGTCATATTGGAGTTATCTACAGTATATATATTCAGGTATTTTGAACAGTAAAAGAGAGAGAAAGAAACCGAGCCGCGACGTAACCCTAAAACCGCGATTCCTCTCCGCCGCCGCCGTCGCGCTCGGAAACGTAGGTCGCCGTCAACAATCGGGAATCCTTCGTGATCTCCGGCGACAGAAGCTTAGCAAAGCTTGAGTCTCACGTGTCTATCCAGAGATCTCTTGTCTCTCGATTTGTTGACCGGGAAAAACTCCCCCGTCCTAATCGATCGAGACGACCGATCCTAGAGTGACCATTGGTAGACCTAGTTTGCTTCGCTACGAAGTTTGGATCTCCAAGTTCAGCAGCCGCTCATCATCGTAGCCGCCGATCCCGAAGCTAGCCGCCGCTCGTGTTGCCGCCGCCGGTTCCGGGGAGATCCTCTACAAGAGAGACCAAGGTTGTAGACTCTTCGATGACTTCACGAACACGTCGTTGAATGAAGAGGAACACCGTAGTCTCCAAATGAAGTTTGTATCTCGTGTACATTCTATATTTACTTCTGTTGTAAAGGAACGATTGTTCCGTGTTGTAAGGGTTGGGTGCAACCCGTTGTGTGGGAGTGTTGACTCTCACGTGTGGAAGGGCTCCTTCCGTTAGTGCAGGGATTGGATTTCAATCCCGTTGGAGAAGTGACCGAGTCGTCCCTTGTTGGGGAGATAGGTCGAAGGGGTAAAGTGGATGTACCCAAGTCGGGGAACCACTATAAATTGCCTGTGTATTCTGTGTGCTGTGCCTTTTATTTTTATTGTGCAGGTAGCGTCGTAAATTCCGCAAAAGCGCTACTCGTCACCTATTCCCCCCCCCCATAGGTGCACATAGCTGACACTAGGTGGACTTTCAAGAGATGTGTCACTCAATAGAGTTCTACCAGCCTATATCAATGTTCTATTCTTCCTTTCAGCAATACTATTTTGCTGTGGTTTTCTAGGTGTGTAAAATTTCTGAAAAATCCCAAATTCTTCACATAGTCTTGTCATACTTTCAGACTGAAATTCAGTACCATGGTCACTTCTGATTTTGACCATTGTACTGTCCGACTCATTCTGAATTTGTTTAACAAAATTATATAAGATACTTGGGATTTCAGATTTTTGTCTTAGGAAGAACACCCAAGATTATCTTGAATAGTCATCTACTACCACAAATGTGTAGAGCTTCCTACACATTTTGTGAACTGGCATAGGACCAAAAAGATCCATATGCATGAGGTATATATACCTCACATGGTCCTTGTTTTCAAGGCTATGAAAGGTGGATTTGGCCTGCTTGCCTTTTTGACAAGCTGAGCATATCCCATCCTTAATACACTTAACTTGAGGACCATTCCTCACTAACTCTTTTCTAAAGAGTTGGCCAATAGTCTTGTAATTTAGATGGGCTAGCCTCTTGTGCATTTGACACAACGAGAGACTCTCTCATCAGCTACAAGACAAATAGGAGAAACGTTGTTCTCACATACAAATTCAAGATAGTAAACAGTCCTTTTGCTATAACCTCTCAAAATGATCTTTTGATCACTTGACCTTTTGATATGACAACCATTCTTGACAAATGAGATGTCATATCCTAAATCACTCAGCTGACTTATACTAATGAGGTTATGTTTCAAACCCTTCACATAGGCCACTTGAGTGATAGTAATCTGATTACTAGAAATGTTACCAAATCCCTTGACGATTCCTTTTTCTGAACCACCAAAGGTTACTTTAGGGCCAACCATGATAGGTGTGTAGTCCTTTAAAAACCCCCTTGTTCCAGTCATGTGCCTGGAACATCCACTGTCCAAGTACCTTATAGGGGCATGACCACTTGGACTCACCTGCAAAACAGATTACTTAACCTTAGAACATAAATAACTCTTGGGTCCTTGGTGCAAGTTAGTCTGACCTTTAACAAAACTAGATGTACCTCTTCTAGCAGGCAGTTTGCTACTCTCTTTGACACTAGAATTGTGCCAACAATCTAAGGCAAAGTGACCTATCTTGCCACAACACCAACACTCAAACTTGTTGTACCTTTGTTTAGGTACAACCCTGGCTGAATTATTTACAACAGGCTCTTTGTTTTGTGCTGGGACTTTGCCTTTAGATTTGGACCTAGTAGTCCAGTCAGTTTTCTTAAACCCCAATCCAGCCTTACCCTTTTGAGGTAGAAACTCATCTATCAAGGGTAAAACAGATTTAGGTTTAGAAAAACTAGTTACTATCTCTCTCTCTTTCTGAAGTCTAACCTCCAGATTTCTAATCTGATCATTCTTGAATGTTATAGTACTCATCTGAATAATAGTAATGTTTTTCAGTGTGGCTATCTCATTCAATTTCTGATCTAACAACTTCTCTGAATCTATTGCAGTCAACTTAAGATCTGTAATCTCCTTAGCCTGAGATTTGGCCAAGTTTTTGCTCTTCTTAAGTTCCTGCAGTAAGACTCTATATTCATCAATTAACTGATGAATACCTCCTTCAGATTCAGACCCACCCACATCACTTGATGCAGATGTATCTGACTCTGACTCAGTACTATAAATTGAACTAGAAGAACAACTTTGTACCTTACTTGGTACAGGCTGATCCTAGATATTGTCTCCTTCAGATGTAGCCATCAGTCCCTTGCACTGATGGTCTTCATGCTCATAAATTGAGTTCATTAGCTTCATGAACTCATCTTCTTCCTCTTCAGCAAATAATCCAATATAGGCTTCAGCTTCTGATTCTGTATCTGAAGATGACTGGTCTGTCAGACTCTTGTCTTTCTTAGCAACAAAGGACTTTTCCTTTTTGCTCTTAACCCGAGTCCTCTTGATGTCAGCTGACTCCTTCCTCTTTTCAGGACAGTCATCCACTACATGTCCCTGTCTATCGCAGCAATAGCACACAATCTTTGAAGATGTAGCTTTGCTTGACTTGGATCTGCTTCTGTCATTCCTGGATGACTTTCTCTTCTAATAGTAGTCATCTTTTGGCTGAGAAATGGAAGGCTTAGACCTCCACTGCCTCTTCTTTATAAATCTTTGAAAGTGCCTAGTAAAAGCAGCAAAGTCTTCATCACTTTCACTGCTAGCTGAACTCTTGCTATCTGAATTATCTGTGACAGCCTCAACAATTATTTTAGGTGGAGATGGAGACTTGCTTTTATACTTCTTATTGGCTTCAGTATTAAAGGCCACAGACTTTTCCTTGTGCTCCACTCTAGAACTCTCCTCTTCCTCCTTTCTAGCCATTAACTGCATCTCATAAGATGGCAGTTTTCCAAACAAAGTTGGAGGAAGTATATTAGCAAGTTTGGCCATTTTCCTAATGACACAAATCTTGGTGTCCCAGTTCTTAGTCAGGGATCTTAAGAACTTATCATTTAGATCATAGTTGTTGAAGTCTCTTCCATAGGACATCAACTCATTAACAATCCTATAGAACTTCTTGTAACATTCTGTAATGCTATCAGACTTTCCTTGTCTGAAGCTTTCATATTCTTGATTTAACATTGACTTCCTATCTTATCTTACTTCCTCTGATCCCTCCATATAGACTATTAATGTGTCCCACATTTCTTTAGAGGTTTTACAATGAATTAAGTTCTGAAATGTTGAATCATCAATGGCACTAACAATTATATTCTGGGCTCTCTTGTCCATATTAGCCAAGATGAATTCATCTTTAGTCATTTCAGAAAAGTCCTTGGGAGTCCTCTGATTTACATCCAGAATGGATATCTTCATTGGCACATATGAGCCTTCTTTGACTGTAATATATATCCTTGGGTCAGAAGCTTCCATAAAGAGTCTAACCCTCTCTTTCCATATGCCAAATATCTCTTTTCTACATATTGGCAATTTCATGGACCCCAGCTCTTTGTGATTGTCACTAGAACCCATTTTCTTGATTCTTGATTGTTTTGAATCTGCCTACAGGATCTTACTCAGACTGTTAAGTCCCTTTTTGAGTAACCTCTCTTTGATACCACTTGAAAGAATATGTGTCTAACCACCTAGAGGGGGGGGGGGGGTGAATAGGTGTAATTTTTCTTTATTTTAAAGGTAGACAAACTGTTCACTAATTTAAGCAGCAAAAGCAAATTCTACAGCTATCAACACAACAATCATAGTAACAATCATACACACAGTGCACACAGTGTTTATAGTGGTTCCCCAAGGTCTGGGTACATCCACTTTCCCCCTTCGCCTATCTAGTAGTGTACTAGATTCGACCTAACTTCTGCACTTCTCCTCAGATCCTCAGATCTTACAGCTCCGAACCCCAAACAGGTTCCTACAACTCAGAGTGTCCCCACTCCTACAACTCAGGAAAAAAGCCCTACCACTCAGTCTTCAACAAGACCTACACTCAGGCTAAACAGCCTTACCTCAGCCTTCAACAAAGCCTACACTCAGAGAATAGATTCTCCTACACTCAGGCTCAAAAGCCTTACCTCAGCCTTTATAAATATAGGCTTACAACTCAGATCCCTTAGGATCCTACAAAAAGAAAATAAAAAGTTTTTAGATCACCACTCTGTTTGAGAGAATGAAGAGGGCAACCTTCTTGATCAGTTATTGATAGCACTGATTGCTGAGATCAACTTTGTCTTTGCTTTCGTCAAGGCTTCTTGAGTCTGAACTCAGTAAAAGTTGATCTTCTTGAAGTAGATCGGCTGGCAACTTCCTTCTTAAGATGAAGAATTAAATCTGGATCCTTCTTTGCAGTCTGGTTCAGTACCTGCTCCTTAAGAGATTTTATTGAACAAGTCTCTTTCTTGATTTCAATTACTGGAGTTCTCTCTCTTCAAGTAAATCTGAAATTTCTTCAAAATACTGATTTACAGTTTTCTCTGGATCTGTATTCTGCAATGATTGATCTTCTGATTTCTCTCTATTGTTATTAATTCTTTTCTGTTGAGGGAGAAAGGCCTTTATATAGTCTTCCTCCAGGGTAATTGGCTGATCCGGTTTCTAACGAACTTCTGACAGCTCTGACAGTTGCAGTAGACCGGCTGAAATGACAGCGGTCAAATCATCCAGTCACTTCTTGAAATCACTATCCCCGTCTGAAAGTATCGAGACTGATCTTCATTATGTGTCGACACAAATAGATCAAGTGTCGACACAAGTAGACTAAGTGTCGACACATGCCTTGGTGGTGTCGACACAACTCCTTCTGTTGTAGTAATAGCTTCTCGACACTGCTTCTGTTGAATGTGTCGACACAGATTGAGTGTGTCGACACAAGTACTTCTTCTTTAAAACTTAGTTGAATTTTGCTGTGTGTCGACACATCTCCTTTGTGTCGACATAAGTACTTCATCTTTAACACTGTGTTTAAACTTGCTATGTGTCGACACAAGTCCTGTGTGTCGACACAGTTGATGTCGACAATGCCTTCAGTGTGTTGACACAGCATCCTGGTGTCGACATATTTGATGTCGACTTAACTTCTCTATGTGTCGATACTGCCTTTAAGTGTCGACACTATTTATGTCAACTATACTTCACAGTGTGTCGACACTGCCTGTATGTGTCGACACTTGTCTTCTGGTGTCGACTCTGCCTTTTCTGGTGTCGACACAAATACTCCAAATGTCGACACAGCTTTTCTCCAGTGTCGACACAAGCCTTCATAAGTGTCGACACTGCTTCTCTGGGTGTCGACACATGGACTTAGAATTTTTCCTGCAATCCTACAGTTACTTAACCTGCACATATAAACTCAAAACACATCAAATACACCTTGATGTATATCATTGAGTAGGGTGAGGCTTCTTCAAATCTGGTACACATTTTCCAATGTACCCAACAAGTACTAATAACAGTCATAATTGGCTTTAATGACGTACACGTGGACCAATCATGTCACGTGATTTGAAAATCTGTCAAATCTGGACTTAGAAAAAAATTTCAGGGAAAATGAGGTCATATACACGAGTATGTATAAAACTACTTGAGTATGTCAAGGACTACTCGATTAAGCAGAGAAATTTTACTCGGGTATAAAAATTATGGCTACTCGAGTATGTAGAAGAAAACTACTCGAGTGGATATAATCAACTACTCGAGTACTTGTGAGGATCTACTCGAGTACAAAGAAAAGTTTCTCGGAAATGAAATGAGCTACTCGAGTACAAGTTATACTACTCGAGTAGGCAGAATTGAACTACTCGAGTGGTTAGGAAAACTACTCGAGACAAACACTTAGAAAAATTCTGCACACGGGAAAAACAACCACTCGAGTAGTCAGATTGAACTACTCGAGAGGAAGAAAATTAACTCGAGTATATAAAAGACCTACTCGAGTATATCTTAACTACTCGACACAAAGAGAAGAGTCTTACTCGAGTATATAAAGTACCTACTCGAGTATGAATTACTCGAGACAGAATGATCTACTCGAGTATATGACTTGGACTACTCGAGTGTTTTACTTAGAAAAATTTGGAACCTGAATTCTGGGCAACTCGAGTAGGAAGAATGATCTACTCGAGTAGTTAAGTAAGCTACTGGAGTATGTCAATGAACTACTCGAGTGTTTTACTTAACTTCACGAGAGGAAAAAGTTTCTTACTCGAGTAGGCAGAAGTATCACTCGAGTATATCTCAAGCAATGTACTCGAGTAGTTAAGGACCTACGCGAGAGAAATACTTAGAAAAATTTCTGTCAGCAAAATTTCTTCTACTAGAAGGGAATCAGCACCAAGTCTTTATACATTCCTATAGCTTGAATATGAAGTGTATCCCAATAGAGAGACAACACATGAGTCAACACTTTGGAACAGACAATGAGGGATTACACTGTGTGGTCCTGTGTTTGGTGACCCATTGTAGACTGACATTGGTCTACACTTCCCATTGGAGTCCTGCACACATAACTCAAAAAAAGCATCAAATACAAACCAATTTATCTTAGTTTCAGGGTGACTTCATCAAATCTGGGTTAATGTGGGCATAGTTCCCAACAATCTCCCCCTATTCGTTGAAGTCAGAACCCTTTACACTAAGGTGAATTATAGACATAAAAAGAAGCTAAGTAGAAAATGTGCAAGCAATCAATAGACTATGATAAAGGATAATAGGAGCAAAAACTTAGAGTTATATAAATAAGAATGTCCAAAAATTTACATTTCTACAGTCAATCATTCCACACTCTCAAAAATCCTTGAAGATCATCCTTTATTTTGTCTGTCCAGTTTCTCTTGTTGTCTTCTATGGTAGCAGTAGGGTTTTGGATAGTACTTGGGAGGTCTAGGAGGGGCAGCAGGGTTGTTCCTTACATATTCTCTATCATAGATCCTTCTTTTTATCATGGACTTCTCATAAAGTTCCCATTCATAGGAGCTGTAATGAATAACCCAGCTATTATGAAATTCCATAACCAGTCTGAGAGTTTCCAAAATCAGGGATTTGGAGGTTGGAGACCAGACTTCAGCATGTTCAGTGGCTCTTGAGGGAGCAGTCTTGCTAGCAGAGGATCCTTCACCATACTTCATTTTCTTCTTGTAAGTTTTGATCTCTGGAGGTGCCTGAAGGAAGATGTCAGCAGGGTCTTCTTCCCAGCCTGGAACACAAGTATCTGGAGGAGCAACTGAGTCTCCAGGCCTGGGAGAGAAGGTAGGTTGCAGAGGAACAGCTTGAGAAGATGGAGTAGATGCATCTGTAGCTAGAGGGTTTAGATGATGGGGAATGATGTTGGGGTCAACTGCAAGGTCTGGCAGAATCTGATTGTGCATCCAGACAGCAGTGTCATTGGTGTGAAATTTGACACTCTGTATCTGGGCTAGCACATCATCATGAATGGTCTTCACATGAGCTTCCCATACACTGACTTCTGAGTAGCAGATTTTTCTACTTGTTCTTTAAGTTCTTTGATCAATCCCTCCCCCTTTCTGATTTCAACAGATAGCTTGGTTGTATCATCTTCTTCGAAAAGACCAACTTCGTCACAGATTTTCATTTTGTTAACTTCATTTCTCTTGTATAGCTCTATCTGATTGTTTGTAAGGGTGACACCTTGTTCAATAACATTGCCAACACTAGTGATAGTGTGGTCTAGGGCTTTGCCACCAAGTTGAAATAAATACTGGAGCTTGTCAGTGTTATGCTGAATTTCAGCAAATCCTCTGCTCATCTCAGTCTTGAGAGCAGTTACTTTGTCAGTGGTAGTCTTTAGAGAAGTATCAAAATAGTTTCTCTGTTCTTGAAGAAGAAGTGCAATTTGTTGCAGCAAATCTGAGGAGGAGGATACTGTAGCAGCAGTAGTAGAAGGAGCAGCAGATGGGAGATTAGGAGGTACCTATGGAGCTCTTTCTTCAATGATGACAGAACTAATAGCTCTGGTGGTATGAATTACAGCATCCAATTCTTCTGTATAATGAGGGATGGAGAAATCTAGGTTTCTGAGAGGAGCCTCAGCTGGCTCATGAGAGGGCTCATCAGAAATAAGAATAGTGTCTTGCTGGTCTTTGAGGGCAGCTGGAGATGGTGCTAGAGTCCTGGCTGGAGAATGTACAGGAGACTGTGCTGGAGTGGAGTCCTTGTGACATTCAAAGGATGGAGCTAGAGGAGATAGAGGAGGAATATGCATCACTTCTTCAGAGATCTCTGCAATAATAGCATCAATAGCAGCAGCTGTGGACAAAAGAGATTCTTGAGGTATCTGATCTGAAGGAGTTGCTAGACTTACTGGAGTTTGAGGGAGGGAAGAAATTGTTGGCTGAGGAGAGGGCTGCCTGACTTGGATAGAAGGAGCAGGCTCCCCCTCACTTAGTGCACCAGAGGAGCTGGCCACATGATGAGGAGATGGAGATGGAGTCCTGTCCTCTAGGGCTGGAACCTTTGGAACTTCTGAACTCTTTGCAGCTTGGGAAGGATTCTTCAGCTTGAGCTCCTATCTCTGAATAGAGGAAATGGAGACCTTTTTCATGTGATGAAGAGGGGTCCCTTTGGAGAAGTCGAATACATGAGGGTTTGTTTCATGGAGGAGCAGAGAGATAATTCTGGCGTAGTTGGGGGATTTCAAACTATCCTTGATTTTGTCCAGAATTAGCATCCCAAACTGATATTTCTTGCGGCAGACAATGTCTTGCATTATGTCGAAGAAATATAGAGGAATGTCCCTTATGGAGTTGGTCTTGCATAGCAGAATCTTGCCAATAATATCAACCAGAAATTTCCCTGCAGCGTTCATGTCTGACCTTTTAATATACTGAGCATCAGCTGAAATGCTACAAAAAAGGGCTGTTCTGTCAGAGTCTTCATCATCTAAGTCATCTTCTTCATCTACAAGTGGCAATCGGAGAAGCTGAGAGACAGAGGTATTGGTGAGCTTGATCTTTATTCCTTTCACTTTTGATTTCAGAACTAGGCCATGGCGTTTGACTTTCAGATTTGATAAGAATTCAGCAACTTCTGGGAAGAGAATCCGGCAGGGTTCTTACAGGATGAAGTAGAGCCCTACGATATCTAGAAGAATGAGCAGGTTGTGAAAATTGTCTGAGAGCTCGGCAATCCTGGCGGTAACGAGTTCCGATCCTACACCAATCTTAGAGACGACGGCCATGATCCAGAAATTGGAAGAATTTATGTCGCGGGGAAGAGAACGAGTCGCGGCTCTGCGATTTCTTGAGTGGAGATGAAGCGGCGGACGGGTACTCGAGTGCGTGGAGATGATTTCGTGTAGAAGTAATTTGGAATTTCGAATTTATATAAAACCCTAGGTTTAAGTCGAATTATCGAGAAGAAAATAATTTAAAGGAAGGGCGGTATGGGAAAAATGTGAAAGCCAAACGACATCTACACTAGAGGTAAAAGAAGGTACTCGAGTAGATAGGGCGTTACTCGAGTATATGGGGAGTTACTCGAGTAGGTCTACAGAAGGTACTCGAGTATATGGGGAGTTACTCGAGTAGGTCTATAGAAGGTACTCCAGTAGGTCTAGATAATCTGAAATGACTCGAGTAGATGAATGGACTCACTCGAGTAGATGAAGTGTACTACATGAGTACTTGGTTGCCTTACTCGAGTAAGTTGAAGGACTAATCTAGTAGGTCTATTGAGTACTCGAGTAGGTACGTTGAGTACTTGGGTCAGAGAAGGAAGACAACTTTGAAAAGCCAGATTTTGACTAATCTTATAATTTCCTTTGCTGCATGAAGTCCAAGCTTCTTTAATCTTCCTTGTTGAGCATCCCAAGTTCAGTTTTGAAGAAGGAGAACTTGGTCTCATCCAGCGGCTTCGTGAAAATATCTGCAACTTGCCTGTCTATGGAGACATATTGGAGATCTATGTCCCCATGCTCTACATGCTCCCGGATGAAATGATACCTTAGCTCGATATGCTTTGTCCAGCTGTGCGAGACTGGGTTGCTGGGTATTGCAATTGCGCTGGAAGAGTCGCAAAACAGTGGGATTTTCTTGAACTTCATGTTGTAATCTTCGAACTGATTCTTTATCCAAAGTAACTGTGCGCAGCAACTGCCTGCAGAGATGTACTCTGACTCGGCCATTGAGATTGCGAAACAGTTTTGCTTCTTGCTACTCCAGGAGATTAGCCTTCTTCCAAAGAATTGGCAAGTCCCTGAAGTGCGTTTCCGGTCGTCTTTGCTACCTGCAAAATCTGCATCTGAAAACCCAATTAGTTCGCTGTCATTACTTCTTGGGTACCATAAGACAAGATTTGGTGTACCTTTAAGGTATCCTAAAATCCGCTTTGCAGCAGCGTAGTGAGATTCCTTAGAGTTCACCTGAAATCTAGCACACACACATGTTGAAAACATTATGTCAGGCCTACTGGCAGTAAGGTAGAGCAAGGATCCAATTATGCTTCTGTACTTGGTTTCATCAAAAGGTTTCCCTTTTTCATCATTGTCTAGAGATATAGTTGAGCCCATTGGAGTCCTCATAGAGGTTGCGTTCTCCATTCCGAATTTCTTAATTAGCTCTTTGGTGAACTTGGTCTGCGAGATGAAAATTCCATCTTCAGATTGTTTCACCTGAAGCCCTAAGAAATACTTCAGCTCGCCCATACTACTCATTTCGAACTTCCCTAATATAAGTTTTGAGAATGTTTTGCAGAGGTTGTTATCTGTAGACCCAAAAATAATGTCGTCGACATAGATTTGCACTAGCAAAATCTTGCCATTAATTTCCCTAAGAAATAATGTCTTGTCTATCTTTCCCCTTGAGAACTTGTTCTCAAGCAGAAAGCTAGACTGCGTCTCATACCAAGCTCGAGGAGCTTATTTCAGACCATATAGAGCCTTGTGTAGTAAATAGACGTGATTAGGAAAGTTAGAATCAACGAAACCTGGAGGTTATTCCACATACACTTTCTCCTTTATGTTACCATTTAGGAAGGCAGACTTCACGTCCATCAGATAGACGGTGAAGCCTTTGAATGCAGCATATGCTAGGAACAACCTTATTGCCTCCAGTCTTGCCACTGGAGAGTATGTCTGGTCGAAGTCGAATCCTTCTTCTTGACGATAGCCTTTAGCGACTAGTCTGGCCTTGTTCTTTATGATAGTCCCGTCTTCGTCCATCTTGTTCCTGTAGACCCATTTTGTTCCAATGACGTTCTTTCCTTTAGGTCTTGGAACAAGCTTCCACACATTGCAGCGCTTGAACTGATTTAACACTTCTTCCATTGCCATTATCCATGATGCGTCTGAGTTTGCTTCCTCAAACTTCATTGGTTCAACCTGTGAGAGAAAACTTAGATAAAGATTCTTGTTAGTTGTACCTCTTCGAGTTCTGACACTGTCCCGGGGATCTCCTATGATTTGGTCCATGGGATAATCCTTCAGATGTCTTAGCTCTAAATTTTTTGCATCGGGATTTTCTTCAATCACTGGGGTGATTTCCTCATCTTGTATGACTTCTCCGTCTTGATCATCAGTGTCTCCAATAGGGGTTGGAGTCGTGATCTTGATGAACTTTTCGCCTTTGTCTTCGGACAGATCATCCAAGCTAGTTTCTTTCAGCTTTTCACCTGCATCTTCAATGAGCACACTGGACGGATTGCTTTGCAGCAAGCTTGTCTCATCAAATACAACATGTATCGATTATTCTACCACCAGGGTTTTTCTATTAAATATCCTATATGCCTTACTATGGCTACTATAGCCTACAAAATAACTTCAAAGCTCTTTTTGCTGAACTTGGTGGTATGATACTTACCATTGTTAAGTACGAATCATTTATAGCCAAAGATTCTAAAGTATGAGACTGTTGGTTTCCTGCCTTTCAGAAGTTCGTAAGGTGTCATATTATGGTCTTTGTTTATGAGTGCTCGATTTTGCACGTGACATGCAGTGTTGACGGCTTCAGCCCAAAAGTACTCTGGTAGTGAAGCATCACTCAACATGGTCCTGCAGGCCTCTATGAGTGTTTTGTTCCTTATCTCAGCCACTCCATTCTGTTGTGGAGTACGAGGAGAGGAAAACTCATGAAAGATACCTAAGCTTTCACAGAATTCTGTCATGGCCACAGATTTGAACTCTGTTCCGTTGTCACTTCTGATTTTGACTATGGAGCAGTTGTATTCATTCTGTACTTGCCTGACAAAATTAGAAAATATTTCGAAGGTATCTGACTTGTGTTTCAGAAAGAACACCCACGTAAAGCGCAAGTAATCATCAACAATTACCAATGTATAATCCTTACCTCCCAAACTTCTAATTTGCAGTGGACCAAACAAGTCCATGTGCAGTAGATGGAGACATCTATTCGAGTCTTTGCCAATAATGCTTTTAAAAGTAGCCATTGTTTGCTTGTCTTTTACGCATATATGACATGGTCTATCTTTGATGCATTTGACATTTGGGGCATCACGTACTAAGTTCATTGAAAATAATTTATTAATAGTTTTGAAATTAATATGTGCTAGTCTCTTGTGCCATTGGTCACCAAAAGACACACTATCTTTTGCTAAAAGACACACTGGTGTAGAGTAATCTATACAAATGAAGTTTAAACGGAAAATATTCCTGCTTCGAGTGCCGGATAGAATCGTTTCCATATTGTCAACGGATTTTATCAAGCACTTATCAGCATGGAATTCAAATATGTATCCTTTATCGCAGAGTTGGCTTATGCTTATGAGATTGTGTTCCAATCCTTCGACATAAGTCACATTCGAGAAGGATACATTACCGTTAGTAATCATACCATAGCCTCTAGTGATTCCACGGTCTGAACCTCCAAAGATGACCTTTGGTCCGTTCACGACTGGAGTAAAGTTCTGAATGAGGCTTCGAGTCCCGGTCATATGCCGAGAGCATCCGCTGTCCAAGTACCAGATGGGCGTTTTATTGGCCTTTGGACATACCTGCAATCATAATCAATTTGCCTTAGGAACCCAAACACGTTTGGGTCCGTGGTCTCGGGTTAGAGTACTCCCCCTACGAGTGTTAGCATTATGAGCGGTCTTTCTCATATTGTTAACATGAGGGGTTGCCGCATTTATGGAATTGAACCAGCAGTGTATGACGAAGTGAACAACCTTGCCACAGCACCAGCAGTCAAATCTGTTGTACCTTTGCCTCAAGATATCCTGTTTGACCTTTTGGAATTGTGGTCTAGCAGGGGCAGCATTCTTGGAGGAAGATGCCTCGTGATGATGGCAATTATATGGCTTCTTCTCCTTTATGGGCTTCTCTACAATAGGCTTTGTCTTTGGTGCCTTCTTGAAGTTATGCCCATGATTGAAAGGGCCATAGCTCTGAAGAATAATTTCTTCCTATGGTGCCTTAAAGACACTTTCGCCAAAGTTTCGGGGTCGAGTCCATCCTTGATAGCGGGACTTTGGCTCTACATAGGTAGGCCTAGCAAAGTGCCCGTAGGATGAGTCAAAATCAAACTCATTTGTCGGAAAGATGACTTTCTTGAATGTGGTTTGATCTTGAGGGGCTTTCCCCTTCTCTTTGGCTAAGGCCTTTTTGGCGGCCTTATTCTTCCGTTGATTCTTATTTCTCCTAGAGGATTTACTAGGAGCTTCTTCATGGCCTAGTCCAGCTCCCTTGGACTTTGCTGAGAATTCAGCAATGAATGGAAGGACTATTTTGGGCTTCGAGAAACTCTCAACAAGTTTCTTTTTAGCCGCAAGTTGGGCTTCCAATTATTTGATGATTTTCTCCTTAAGATCAAGGTGCTCAAGATCCTTGTTATATTCTTCAATAGCATTATTGAAGTTTTCTTCGAGGGAGTCAGTCTTTGCGACTTTCTCTCTCAAGATGCTCTCTTTGGCTTTTAGAGATTTGATCTCTTTAGCTTGAGTCTTCACGACTCGACGACATTTGTCGTAAGCCGTGATTAACTTCTCGTACTGGGCCATTAATTCTGACTCATCGTCAGAGGAGCTACCCTCGCAATCATGTTCAGAGACTTCAGAATCTGAAAGAGGGGTATGAGAGTTTACCTTCCCAGTGAACTGGGGCTCTTGATCATCATCTGTTTGAGCCATTAGACCAAAATAAGCTTCTTCTTCTTCACTTGACTCAGATGAGTCGGAGTCACTAAGAGACTTGCTCTTTTTGGCTATGAGGCTCTTCTCTTTCCTCTTCTTATTGTGTGAGGATTACTTTTCTTCTCTTCTACCACCCTCCTTCTTCTTATGAGGGCAGCCGACGATGACGTGACCTGGCTTATTATAACAATAGCAAATGATGTCAGTCGAAATGTATTTGTTCTGTTTAGTATTGTACCTTTCGTGGCTGCTTGAGCCTTTTCTTTGTCGATCACCATCGTATCGTGATCTTCTATAGGAGGCATCCTTGCCTTTCCATTGCTTTTTCTTGTTCAAGAATTTCTTAAACTGACGTGAGAGTAGAGAGAACTCTCCTTCTGATAGCTCAGAGCCTGAGGTGCTTGGCTCTGAAGTTTCTTCTTCTTCACTAATCTCTGGAGCTGGAGCTGGGGAAGCAGCCTTTATATTTCTGCAGGTGTCTGCTTTTAGAGCAACAGACTTTTCTTTGAGAGCAGACCTCCTCTTCTCTTCTTCAGCTTTTCTGGTGTTGAGTTAAAGCTCATATGACATAAGCTTTCCGAAGAGATTTTGTGGGTCTGTCTCAGCCAGCTTCCCAAACTCCCTGATGACACAGACCTTGTTGTCCCATTCTTTGGTCAGGGATCTCAGGAACTTGTCATTCAGTTCTCCATTAGTGAATACTCTGCCATAGACTCTTAGGCCATTCACTTTCTTGAAAAAGATCTCAAACGTATTAGCAATGGTATCTTTGCTTCCTTGTCGGAAGGCTTCATACTTCTGATTGAGGAGGGATCTCCGATCATCCCTCACTTCTTCTGTACCTTCCATCAATATAACCAGGGACTGCCACATCTCCTTTGCAGATTGGAAGTGTATTAAGTTCTGCAGTATGGAGTCATCAACTGCACTTGCTATGATGTTTTTAGCTTTCTTATCTAGTGAGACAAGTGCAATCTCGTCCTTGTCCAAATCCATCATCTTCTTCGGAACCTTCTTGGTAGGATCTATAGTTGAGACAGTCATAGGGATGTAAGGACCATCTTCAACTATCATGAAGATTCTCGGATCCACAGCTTCCATAAAAAATTTGATCCTTTATTTCCACATGGGAAAGTTGTTCTTGTTGCACAAGGGAAGCTTGGCGAAATCCTTTACATTGTCCATGTTAGATAGATCTCAAATGACAACTATGTGCAGGAACTGATCAATGTGCTAACCTTTTAACGATCAACCTGGCTCTGATACCAATTGAAAGATAATAGTTGTCAACCTAAATCACCTAGAGGGGGGTGAATAAGTGAGTTTTGCGTCTTTTGCGGAATAAAAAATCTTACAGCACAGCATAGATCTATCTACTTAAATATCACAGACGAGACAAGATTTATAGTGGTTCCCCGATCTTGGGTACATCCACTTTCCCTCGCAGATCTAGCAACAAATTAGATTCGGCTACTCCACTATCTCAGATTGAAACTCAGTCCTACCCTAGGAACAAAGTTCCTACAATATCAATCCAATCCAAATGGATCTACAACTCGGAAGAAACACCTTCCTACAAACTCGTAGTGGAAAACTCCTACACTCGGAGATAGATTCTCCTACAGAAATAAAATACAATTATTGAAGAAATACAAACAGTAAAAATCTTCTGGTTCAGATCTGAAACTAAGACAGAAACTGGAATCTTCTTCTTGGCGTGCGGCTTTATCAGAAAAGTCGAAGAATGATTCTCGACAACAGTAGATATGAACTCCTTGCTTCCACGATCGGACATAAGATGAGTATGCGAAACACGATCCCGATCTGGAGAGCTTCTTCAGTCTATTTGATCTGAAGATCGAAACCCTTGCCGTAGAAGAACTGCGGCGGCGGAGGCTTTCGTTCCGTAAAGAGAGAGAGGAAATAGCGATTATTTTGGAAAGCGATGGCTGCAAAACTCAGAGGAATTTTTCTTCTTGAAAGATCTATTTTTCTTATTCTTATTATTAGGGTTTGTTAATTAGACAAGACCTTTTATATGAGTACTAATAATGGTTATAATTGGCTTTAATGACGTACACATGGACAAATCATGTCACGGGATTTGAAAATCTTTCAAATCTGGACTTAGAAACAAATTTCAGGGAAAATGAGGTCATATCCACGAGTTTGTATAAAACTACTCAAGTAGGTCAAGGACTACTCGAGTAAGCAGATAAATTTTACTCGGGTATAAAAATCATGGCTACTCGAGTATGAAGAAGAAAACTACTCGAGTGGATATAATCAACTACTCGAGTACTTGTGAGGATCTACTCGAGTACAAAGAAAAGTTTCTCGGAAATGAAATGAGCTACTCGAGTATAAGTTATACTACTCGAGTAGGCAGAATTGAACTACTTGTATGGTTAGGAAAACTACTCGAGACAAACACTTAGAAAAATTCTGCACACGGGAAAAACAACCACTCGAGTAGTCAGATTGAACTACTCGAGAGGAAGAAAATTAACTTGAGTATATAAAAGACTTACTCGAGTATATCTTAACTACTCGACACATAGAGAAGAGTCTTACTCGAGTATATAAAGTACCTACTCGAGTATGAACTACTCGAGACAGAATGATCTACTCGAGTATATGACTTGGACTACTCGAGTGTTTTACTTAGAAAAATTTGGAACCTGAATTATGGGCAACTCGAGTAGGAAGAATGATCTACTCGAGTAGTTAAGTAAGCTACTCGAGTATGTCAATGAACTACTCGAGTGTTTTACTTAACTTCACGAGAGGAAAAATTTTCTTACTCGAGTAGGTAGAAGTATCACTCGAGTATATCTCAAGCAATCTACTCGAGTATTTAAGGACCTACTCGAGAGAAATACTTAGAAAAATTTCTGTCAGCAAAATTTCTTCTACTAGAATGGAATCAACACCAAGTCTTTATACATTCCTATAGATTGAATATGAAGTGTATCCCAAAAGAGAGACTACACATGAGTCAACACTTTGGAACACACAATGAGAGATTACACTGTGTGGTCCTGTGTTTGGTGACTCATTGTAGACTGACATTGGTCTACACTTCCCATTGTAGTCCTGCACACATAACTCAAACAAAGCATCAAATACAAATTAATTCATCTTATTTCCAAGGTGACTTCATCAAATCTGGGTTAATGTGGGCATAGTTCCCAACACGTGCGGACTGCAAAAATAGAGGACGGCAGGCCGCGCGACTAAAGGTACAGGGGAGGATGTAGACGGAGAAACAGAGTCCGCAGGAGGAGGGCTGGCTGGCTAACTTCGGGCGTGAGCACCTTGGCAATGATCCTACCCCATGTGAGAGGAATGGGGGTCTATTTATAGGCCCAAGGAGGTAACGGCTTGCGGTGACGTTACCCCTGGTGAGACGGTAACTTGAGCGAGTTGGAGACGGAGTCCACCGAGTCTGCAACAGGCCGCGCGGACTGGGGCATGATACTGAAGTCGGTGCTGCTGACGACAGAACAGGAGACTTAGTGGCGGTATGTGATGCGGGTTCGTGGAGTCCGTCACTCCCGAGCTCGGACTATTCGCATACTACTGGGGTGGCGGATGCTGGAGGCCAAGCGGCACACTGCAAGGCGAATCCGCTGAGTCCGCCGCTACTGCACTGAGCGTGCTTTAAGGGAGTGAGCAGGAGAGTGCCCGCGGAGTCCGCCGAGTCCGTACGAGGTTATGCGGACTGGGACTGTCTTTTGGAGGATCTGATGCCCAGCAGGCTGGAAGGAGTCCGCTACTGCTGACTGAGTCTGTGCCAAGGCCGTGGACTAAATAGCAGTTGACCATGCTATTGTCGAGAGGTCGGGGCTGGCCAAGGAAAGGCGGACTGCAAAGAGAGTCCGCCAACTCCGCGGCTGCTACGAGGCTGAGTCTGCTTGCATTGGAGATGGAGCCTGGCTGTTGCTGTTGGGGTTCAGCGGTGAAGGAGAACTGGAAGACTCGACCGTACTTCGAGTCTGCCGAGCTCGCGATGATCGGGACGTTGCTGCTGGTCTTGGCATGCAGCCCGCTGGCGTCCTGGGGTAGGTAGGTAGTTGAATCCGGCAGAGAGGGTCCTATGGAGACAACCTTGCAGTTAAGCAAAAAGGGGAGCATCCTACAGAGGAGGACTCAGGAGCAGTCCGCGGCCCCTGTAGACCAAGATAAGGCGCGTGGCCTGGTCAGTCAGACCGCTGAGACCAGGCAAGCCGCGCGGCCTGAGCGGACAGAGAATTCTGTCCACCTTCCCTAGAGCATCACGACCTCCAGGAGGAAGCCGGGGCAGGCCGCGACGAGCGAGCTGGCTGCCTTGGGAAGGATCGCCGATTTCTGGGTTAACATCCACACTACCATGCCTACCCTTACGTACGCATCTAGAACGACACAACCTAGAGTCACCATGTACTAGTTCTGGTCATATCCACCTGACTATTTTTGGCTAAGTGTCAACCACACATGCCGAGTCAATGTATTGACGTCGGTGTGAACGATCGTCCAATACCGAAGACCCACCATCTTATTTATTTATCCAAATCCATCCGAGCCACCGGCTCCCTAGACTATCCCGTCTGTTACATCTACCTTCCGAACATACCGTTCGGATGTCTAATAAAACTAACCTAACCAACCTCTCGAGCTACTGGGTTGTGTGAATGTGAAAACCTACTTATACTAGTTGTGTTAAACATTGATTTACTTACGATTTAGGTTAGCCCAGGACTGTCCAAGGTATTCCCCGTGAAGGGCTCTCGAGGGCACTAGGAACTACGATGGGCTGAAGCCCAAAGCTCCCTTTTGCAAGGCACTTACTGTTATTGGTTAACACCCAATTCTCGATCCCTTTTTAATATTACTCTGGATCTAACCCCAGTGTGTTTTGACTCTCTCTCTCCCTCCCTCTATAGGAAGGACAATCGTTCATTGATCCCGAGCACCTCCTAACTCTAGCCAGCCCAACACTCTCATCCCAGCTCCCAGTGGTATACTCCAATCCACTTCACTAAAATCAGTAAACAACGTTCCCATCTCCCTACCACCATTCCCCATGTAACAACCCAAAGCCCACTTTGGGTTTCAGGATGGGTGACACGACCTAGGATACGGGCGTGTCCCAGGGCGGGTCATGCTCGGGTTGAGTAGTTAGGTATGTGGTCGATGAATTTCGGTCAACGATCGTTGAGTGCAGAGTACACGGCTTGTGACACGTGCATATCACATGGCATGTCCTTTGCGGGTTATAGTTAGGAATGAGTGTGTCTAGGGACACGGGTGTGTCCTGGCGAACACGGTATGGGACACAGGCATGTCCTATGGCCGTATCCCGCTCAGGTGAAGTAGAGATTGTGTTGTGTGAAGTACACGACTATTGGACACGGGCATGTAGGTCATGACACGGGCATGTAGGGTGTGACACGGGCATGTCACATGGCGGTGTACTATATGGATTTGAGTCGGTTGCCTGCCGCTTACGGGACACGGCCTGTGACACGGGCATGTCACAGGGCGTGTCAGGCCATGTTCAGCCTATTTTGGGCAAATCCGAGCCATTTATTTCCTTATTCTATATCCAAGGGTCCATGACCCTTCCATGTGGATAAAGGTAGAGAAATGAGGATAAACCCGACCATGTTGTGATGAGAGGTCAATTTGTAGCACGCCTGGGGAGCGCGGGATAAACCCGGCCTGCTACACCACTAAGGTGGGTTGATCTGGATAGATGATGGGTCGATTGGTGGCAAAGCCTAGGGAGCCAAGTTAAACCCGGCTTGCTACAACACAAGGGTGGGTCGATTAGGAATAGATTGAGGGGTCGATTGGTGGTAATGCCTGCGGAGCATCGATAAACCCGGCTTGCTACACCACTAGGGTGGGTCGATCTGCTCTGGTTATATTTGTGGATGTTGTGAGGTAGTACCTCTGAGTGGTATGGACGGAATGTTGCCAGCCCGTGGGATTGGTGGTCTAGGATTGAACCGCCCAACCAACAAGTGAAGAACCTCTGATCGGCGGTGTACGACTTGGACATCCGGTACACCAATAAGGTGCCTTGAGTGCACGGAGTGTCTGGTGGATACCGACATTTGTGATGTGGTTGTGATTGGTAGATTGATAGCTTGTGATGGCAATGCATAGAGGGAAGGAACCACTGCCCTGGGTAAGGGGTAGGGTCGTTATAATTGGTCAGCTAATGCCGACCGTTACTATGTTTGTCGCTCTTTGGTGGATATCTAATTACAGGTACTGATGATTGAATTGATTTGAGTGGAATGGAGGCTTGCAGCTAAAGGCCCTTGAAGGACGTGCGAAGCGTGTTTGGATTTCATGTGTGGCCGGCCTGTATGCCGATGTATGAAATTGTACATTTGTGTAAAGAGAAATCTGTAAGGCCATAAGGCTATGGGTGTGTGTGTTGTATACATTTCTGATTATAGATATATAAATGTGGAGGTTATATATTAGTGGACATTGGCTGTGTTGCGTTCATCTAACATAATATGCCGCGCTAGAATGTTTTGAGTTAGGATACGAGTAGAATTTTTATTTGCACAAGTAATTCCACCGCCTGTCTGTGAAATATGGCGTGGGGCCCCGGCCAGATCCACCGTTATGTTCCATGTGATAAGTGGAGGCGTTACAAAGTGGTATCAGAGCCAGGTTGAGACTGTTTGAGAGGGAAGAACGTAATTGAACTCACGAATGTTCACTAGGAATGTTCATCAATATATAGTTGCCATTATGAACTGCATGGTTAATGGTGTTTTGTACATTGATTGATAGGTGGCGAGGAGTGGTGCTGGGCAGTATGAGACCCAGCGGTCCGAGGAGAGTGCAACACCCGTTGAAGCGCCTACGCCTCCCTCGGCGGAGACCATAAGGATGGTGATAGAGACGGTGCTTGTAGTGTTACAGGCACAACCTAATGGGCAGGCAAGGCTTGTAGGTGTGCCAGTATAGCCTGATGTAAGGCAGGAGCGTGCTGAAGTTATGGTGGATGAGCAAGCAATGGATGAGTCATTGAAAAGATTTATGGAATTTCATCCACCTACGTTTGGCGGGGCAATTTCCCCAACGCAGGCGGAAGATTGGCTTGCAAGAGTCAAAAGAATATTGGTAGAAATCCGGACTGCAGAGGCACAAAAGGTGACATAAGCCACGTTTCTGTTGGAAGGCATTGCTCGACTTTGGTGTGACAAAGTGGAAGTGCATCATTTGGCAGGGCGAGGACTGGAAGAAATATTGATTGAAGAATTCTCACGATTATTTCTGGCCAAGTATGTGCTAGTGTCGTAGCGGATTACCATGGAGAATGTGTTTTTATGTCTAGTGCAGGGTGAGCATGATATTGATACTTATGTGCGTGAGTTTACCAGACTGGGGCGCCGAGCCCAACCTGCTTCTCCTTTCTTCCTTTTTATTTCCCCCTTTAATTCCTCCTCTAATTCCTTCTTTAACTCCTTCTTTAATTCCCTCTTTAATTCCTTCTCCCTCATACCCGTGCTGCCCCCCTGTCTTTTGGAAACCTGTTTTTGACCTCCTGTATAGATCTAAAGGTCAATTAGAATTGAGTCTAAGGGTTAGTACTTAGGTTTGGAAGCTGCCCTCAAGACCAAGTCATATCGTCGAGCTCAGTACGTCGAATCATCGAAATCCAATCGACGATCGTCTAGCTCAACTTCGACGGATCGTCGAACTCAATTCGACGAACGCTGAGCTCAACTTCAACAAATCGTCGAACTCCATTCGACGATCTTCGAGCTCAGTTCGACGATCTTGACTCCAGTGTTGATTCTCTATCTCTGAGCTCAGTTCGACGATAGTTGAGCTCAGATCGACGATCTCTGTTGCTGTCAAAGTCCAAATCGCTGAGCTCAGTTCGACGATAGCAGAGATCAGTTCGACATTTTTCTGATGAGTTAAAGGATTTTTCAAGATTCAAATTCAGAACAGTTAAGGAGTTATTCAGCAATTAATTCAGAAGATTTTCTAGCCGTTTTCATTTATTCTGGACCAAGTTTCAAGGGATTATCAAGGAATGTTTCTTTGGACTTTCCCTGTAACATCCCATGTTACTTCTAGACCCCTCAACTTAGATTGGGTTAGGCATGGGTGAGATATAAGGAAGACCAACTATGTTTGACCCTAGGTAGTGGGTGGTAGCCATGTGGGGCCCACTATAGGACCATAGTCAAACTAGGTCAAACTAACCTAAGTGGGGACCCTAGCCACTCCATGACCCCACCACATTGCCCTAACCCTAAAGACAATCTAAGTGGACCCTAGGGCATATCACTAGGTCAACACTTTAACCTAAATTGACGAAAGTCAACCTTTGGGCTTAATTGGTTAAACCCACACTCATAAGCTCAATTAGCCTAAGTTGGGCACCCCCTTGACCCAAACCAGGTTGGGTGGTGCCACTAGACCCATTTCCACCAAGTAGGGTCAGCCCACCCACCATGGTTGACCAAGTCAACTCCCCAAGTCAACAAGTCAACAAATTGACCTAAAGGAGTGAAATGAAGACCAAGCCATTTTCCCTTGGACCAAGCCCACCAAAATTGGCCCATGGCCAGCCCAAGTGAACAATACCAGTCCTACCCCTCTAAATCAGGAGAGAGAATACATGCAAGAGGGTAAAATTGGGATTTTAAGGGTAGGAGGAGAGAGAAAATGAAAAGAGAGGAAATGGTGGCCACATGTCCACCCCATCAGATGGTTTTAGCTGCCCAAAACCAGGTGGCCGACCTCCCCTCTTCATTTCTAGTAGAAAACCAGGGCTGTGTGCCACTTGGCAGCTGGGCGGAGCAAACAAAGCTCAAACCGAGCTCACATAGGAAATACCTCCCCATATACTCCACCTCAGTCCAAATAGACCTCACCAACAGCTTCAGGAGATAGAAAAGAGTGGAAATCGAGTGCTGGATCATGGAGAATGGTGGAGAATTGAGTTTTCTGGGTGGAGCTCGCCGGCGCACCACCACTACGGCAAACCGCCGCCTGACCCGCAGCCAAGCCCCAATTCAGGTGCGTTTCACCTCACCTCTTCCTGTACTAGACTTCTAGATCTACTTAGGGAGATATCGGGCTCAATCGAGCCCGATGCCATCAGAGGAAGATGGAGAAAACCGAGCTTTTTCTTCTTGCTCGGGTTCGCCGGAGGAGCCAACTCCGGCGGCCCCACCGCCGGGAAACGCTAGCCCCCACCTTAACGAAGGTGGTGGCGATATCCGCCGGCGGTGGTGGTGGCTCAGCTGGCCGGAAAACGCCAGCCAACATCGTCCAGGAAAATACAATCATAGCCGTCCATTCATTGGGGACGATGAACCAATCCCGTCGGTTTCCGGCTTTAAGATTCGTGCAATGTATTTGAATGATTAAATATTATATGATGAATAGTGAAATCCCTGTCACACAAATACAGCCACTTTGCATGTTACTTTTATGCCTCTTAGTGGCATTTACAGAACTTAGTCTCTTAATGAAAATTGTAGCTGGTGGTCTTATCTTTAATTTGCCACCTTAAACATGTGATTTGATGTAGTGTACAGTCCTGTAGGACATTTCCCCTAGGACTGGTCCTAGGGTAGGGTAGAAATTAAATTGGATGCCCAGGTCAAACCATTAGTCACCATGACCCCAAATTTTGGGCTCATGCATGATTAGGGCATACTTAGCCCCTGCCAAAAATTAGGAATTTTTAGAGAAAAGTTTCCTATAGTGTTTGCCAAAATATCAAAATACAAAAAAATAAAATATATGGAGTTTTACACCTCCCCATGGTCCCAAATCTTGGTGGTACGTCAATGGGGACATCCTTGGTGCATGATAAAATTTTCAGCACCTTGGGTTCACTGCATGTTGGAGAATCCACTTGCATGTGTTAGCTCATGTTATGCCTTGGTGTGCAATTAGCAAAAATGCAAATATAGTGTATTCAGCCCAATGGTGGCATGCAAGATCTTGGAATTATTTACAGTGGTTCATTAGGGTAAATTTCATCTCTGAAATTAATCATGGAATTTTTGGAATCAAAAATTCCATTTATTGGAATTTATTTTAAATATAGCTATTTTGGAAATAAAATTGGAAAATAGGTTTTCCTCAAGCACAAATCCTAAAATTTTGCCAAGGCATAGATAAGGTTACAATTGACTTAGGAAAAATATGATCCCTCTGTTTTGAAGAGCTTTTGCATTAGATATCTTAAATTGCCCATTTTACCCATATCTTATTTAATTCTTGAAATGATGGATATGTACTTCAGAAAAATTTGGAATTTATTCAACTGCTATAAAATGGTAATATTAGTTTTGCATGAATTTCTCAGAATTAATGGATGCATTGTTAGTTGTTAAATTAATACAATTGCATTTTTGGTAAATATGTTATAATGGAATTTTATAGGTCATCACACAATAAATGTTGATGATACTCTGCTAATAGTTATAAATTAGTGTTCTAAAAGTGCTGTAATTTTCCTGGAATTTTTGATTACATAATGCCTATACTTCATTTGGAAAATGGAATTTGTGTGAATTTGATATTAAATAGGAAATGGGAATAAATAATTAAAGGAAAATTATGAAACTCTGTAGGCCGCAATAGTTTATCAATATACATCTCAGAAAAAATTTCCTAGGTCAGTGGATATTTAATCATACTACTTCATGTGTAAAGTGACCTACTGTTTAAATTAAAAGATTTAATTAAAGGACTATTTGACCAAGAAAAAAATTATGAGAATTCATAGGGTAGTTCCCTTAGTCCATACCACCCTAGGATAAATATTTAGAGGCAAGATGCCTTAAGGTTTGGAATATCACATTTTTAGGGTAATCATAGGA
This sequence comes from Platanthera guangdongensis, assembly GCA_039583875.1. NCBI lineage: Eukaryota > Viridiplantae > Streptophyta > Magnoliopsida > Asparagales > Orchidaceae > Platanthera > Platanthera guangdongensis. Next base: position 122,221,689 of record CM077167.1, on the reverse strand, counting down.
CATGGTCTGCATATAACACAAATAGGTCTTGCCTTAGGGGTTACCAGGGGATTGATTATCGGCAGAAATAAGAGAGTCAGCATGAATAACCCTGGTGGGTAGAGTTGTCTTAGTGAGGGATCAAAAGTGCAAGTCGTAGTTAGCAACTGGAGTGGGGGTCGGCGGAAGACCGTCGGTTTCCCGGTAACACCTTAAGTCACTAGGGTTGTACTAGAGCAATAAGGAGAGCTGGGGAGATACATGGGTAGCCATCAACTAAAATAAGTATCCTGGCGAAAGGGAATGCTGAGTGTAATCCCAACACAGTTCCTAGTGCCCTTGAGAGCCCTTCACAGGGAATACCGGGGGCAGTCCTAGGATTAACCTTAAATCTCTAAGTATAATAACCCGTAGACAAGAGTAGCTTAATAGGTTAGGAAATTGTTGTACCTTCTCGCCCGTGTAGGGTTGGAGAGATTCATGGTATATGCTCACCCGTTTGGGGTTGAGGGAGTTGGTATAAAGGCACTGATGTGCGATCTCACCCGTTTTGGGGTTTGAGGGAGTTGGTATAAAGGCACTAATGTGCGTTCTCACCCGGGTTTGGGTTTGAGGGATTCAGGACGGGTTTGGTCCTGCGAGTGGGAGGCTCGGAATGAATTATTTGCATGTGCATAAATATCGTGGCGGGGCATGCGGTACTGGCCGTTCGTCACACCGATGGCAGTACGATGCACCAGGCGGTTGTGAGAGTTAGAGGGGACAGTGGGTTGTTTTACACTGTGGTCTGGAGGACGATCCCTGATAACACACATCCGACCCAACAAGACTGACGGGTTTGTCAGCAAAGTACGTATGCGAGACTCTATAGTGCACCTTGGATGTGTACAGAGGCGTATGAGAGGGGTCTAAGGCTTGGTAGTGTGCATACCGGTCTAGAAGCGGAGACGCCCGCTCTGCTACTGCCGTAGCCACAGCGGTCGTACCCGAGAGTGATGCTAGCTCTCAAAAAGTGGGAACTAAAGGTCTGTGATCACAGAGTCGTTGTGTGTGAGTTGCACTTGCCTGCGCATAAAATTGCATCATATCATTCATTCATATTAGGTCATACGCTTCATAGATCCTTATCATATAAATTAGTATGGGCTCTTTTATATGATAAGTTAAATTTCCTGGAAATCCTAACGTATATATTTGTATGGGCATTTATATAAGTTAGGGTATGTTTGTGATGATAGCATAGTGGTAGTTTAGTTTATTTACTTGTTCCTATTACTGTTCTTTACTTTCCTTTACTGCACTGCTCTTACTTATTACTTGTACCGTACTTAGAACTGCTAGAGTAGAACTACATTACTTATTACAAACTCTAGTTAGATACTGTCACCTGCTTCCACCTTGCTACCCCTTTTGTGGTCCTCCGCTTCGTCCTCCCGCTCGGTGCCTAGGAGCTGCGGGGCGAGGTGCGGAGGAAATGACTTAGTCTTTTTGACTAATGGTCGGTGACCAACTATTTTTAGGAGCCCGGGGAGATGGAGCACCAGCACGTCGAGGAGGCAGGACATGAGGAGCAGATACCGCTTCAGCAGGCTACTACCACTACTATGCATCCTCAGGTGGGATGAGATCTGATGTTCTAGTATAGCTTCCGCATTTATTATTTTGTGAGAGAGTGATTTTGATGTACTGGGCATAAGCCCTTTTTACTCTTTCATTTGTACTCTTCAGTGGACTATAGTGATGTACTTTTCATTTCATTTATATGATTGTACTATGTGGCTTGTGTACTGATGGTTTTATATACAGTTTTACTTCTTTCTTCTCATATTGGCCTACAGGTTAAATGATCGTACTAGCCGACAGAATCGGCGTGTTGCGGTGTCGACTAACCCGTGAGTTAGTGCCACCGTAAGACGGCGGTTCTGGGCATAAGATCCGGTAGCCCTCCTTGGTAAGGGGGAGGGGGGTCTTACAAACTGGTATCACTTGAACAACGATCATATGACAAAGAAGTCCACAAACTGGGACCACCCCCGCCCGAGCATTAGTTTGCGGACAAACTATGCAGCGGAAGCAGTGGTGTGCCCATGTGTAAAGTCACATAAATGGTCCACAAAGTACAATGTGTTAGGCCAGTTTTGTTTTAACATTACCTTTATGCAACCTCCACAGGTCGCCGCGCCGCAAAATGTGGCTTCTCCCCCTCCAGCTGCCACTCCATTCCTACATACAGAGATGGGGCAGACCTTGACGGCGATTCCGGATGCCTTCAGAGCCCAGCAAGTCCCGGCTCCACAGCCAAATCCGGGGTCGAGCTGGCTGAGTGCATTCAAGAGCCTGTCCCCACCGACGTACCGTGGGACAGAGGATGCGGTGAAGACGGAAGAATGGCTGGAGGCCATACACGAGATCTTAGCAGGCATCAGCTGCCCAGTCGGCGAGGCAGTACCTCTAGCCACCTCTGTGCTAGAGGCTCATGCGAAGAGATGGTGGAAATCAGTCCGAGAGTCCACTTATGCGGACTTTGAGCTGTCAGAGATATCATGAAAGGAGTTTGGCGATGTGTTTCTGGAGCACTTCGTCTCTGCTACGGACAGAGATGCCTTGGAGGAGAGGTTTTTGAACCTCAAGCAGGGGACTAGATCGGTGATAGAGTATCAGAGAGAGTTCTCCCATTTGGCCAGGTTCGCGGGGATTCAGGATACCGATGATAGGAGGTATGCCAAGAGGTTCTACCGGGGCCTCAGGTACGATTTGAGGCAGGCCTTGCTATTCATTTCTCATGGCACATCTAGGCAGATCATCGAGATGGCGAAGAAGCTGGAGGCTGACCAGCTAATGGTACGAGCCGGAGGGAAGAGTCCATTTGATGGGTCGACATCAGGAGAGAGCAGTAGGGGCTCTCAGAGAGGCAGGACCATCAGATACAGGAAGGGTGGGGGACGTCGTCGTCCCAACTTCAGGCAGGAGCAGGGCCTCCTCCAGCATTGGCTCCCCCACCTCTACAGATGCATGATCCGAGGAGACAGGATGACCGAGGCCACCGACAAGTGGTTTGTTAAGGATGCCGCCAGCCCGGGCACATCAGGTCGGAGTGCCCGCATCGATTCCATCCTCCTCCTCCTCCTCCACCTCCAGTGGCCCCAGTACAGCAGGGCCGAGGACGGGGCCGAGGACGAGGCCGAGGCCGGGGATATCACGGCAGGAGACGCGAGCAGGAGCAGATATACGCCTTGGACCTCACAGAGCCGAGGAACCCCGAGGAGGTTATCACAGGTACTTAAAGTTAATTATTGGTTTTCTTGAATTTTCAATTATATATATAGTACCTGGAACCATAGGATAACAATTAACCTTCACATAAACAAACCTCAGGCATAGTTATGATCAGCGGCAAGCCCGCTCATACTCTCTTCGACACGGGTGCTTCGCACTCATTCGTATCCGAGGCCTTCATCGACGGACTTGAAGGCGTGGAGAGGTTTCTTGGACTAGAGATGAGGGTGCGTCTACCCGATGGGTCGGAGCTGCGGACCACTGCACATTGTGATATGGAGGCCGAGATTGGCGGCAAGGCATTTGAGGTGCCGACAACTATTCTGAAGCTGCAGGACTTTGACTTGATTTTGGGCATGGCCTGGTTGCATCGGAACCATGCTCAGATAGATTGTCCGTCCAGGAGGATCACGCTAAGGCATGACGACTCTCATGTTATCGTTGAAGGTATCCAGCCTATCTGCCACCTACTGTTATCTTCTGTACAGGCTGTGAAGGCCCATGAGCAGGGTGAAGAAGTTTATCTTGTTTGCTTCGAGATGGTGGGAGCAGAGACGACTATCTCAGATATTCCGGTGGTCTGGGATTTCTCCGACGTATTCCCGGAGAAATTTCCTGGGCTACCACCTGCTAGAGACTTGGATTTCAGGATTCAGCTAGTACAGGGAGCGAGGCCGGTTTCCCGGGCACCCTACAGGATGGCTCCCAGGGAGTTAGCAGAGTTCAGGACTCAACTACAGGAGCTAGTCGAGTCAGGATTCGTGCGGCCCAGTTCATCGCCATGAGGAGTGCCAGTTCTCTTTGTGAAGAAGAAGGACGGATCACTGCGACTATGCATAGATTACCGGGAGCTGAACCGGTTAACGGTCCACAATACCTATCCTCTGCCTCGGATAGATGAGTTATTTGACCAGCTACAGGGAGCCTTCTGGTTCTCCAAGCTAGATTTGCGATCCGGCTACTATCAGCTTCGTATCAGGGAAGAGGACATACTGAAGACGACATTCAGTTCACGCTATGGATTATACGAGTTCACGGTGATGCCTTTTGGGCTCACGAATGCTCCTGCCGCATTCATGAGTCTAATGAACCGTGTATTCGAGCCTTTCTTATACCGCTTCGTGATTGTATTCATCGACGACATCCTTATATATTCTCGGACTCAGGAGGAGCATACAGAGCACCTGGCACAGGTCTTGCAGAGGCTGAGCGAGACCCAGATATACGCAAAATTTTCAAAGTGCCAGTTCTGGTTGCAGGAGGTGGCTTTCCTGGGGCACACGATCAGTGGGCCTGGGTTAGTAGTGGACCCAGCCAAGATAGAGACAGTGAGGGATTGGCCGCGACCGAAAACTGCATCTGACATCCGCAGTTTCTTGGGACTAGCAGGGTATTATCGCAAGTTCGTGGAGGGGTTCTCGAGGATAGCACTCCCCCTCACGTTCTTGACGAAGAAGGACACATATTTTGTTTGGTCAGAGCGGTGTGAGACGGCTTTTCAGGAGCTAAAGGACCGACTCATCTCATCCACCATTCTTGCGCTTCCATCCGGGAGCGAAGGATTTCAGATCTACACGTACGCCTCTTATCAGGGGATGGGTGCAGTACTGATGCAGCATGGACATGTTATTGCTTATGCTTCGAGACAGTTGAAGAAGCATGAGCATAACTATCCAGTACATGACCTAGAGCTCGGGGCTGTGGTTTTCGCCCTAAAATATGGAGGCATTATTTATACGGGATTCATTGTGACATCTTTTCAGATCACAAGAATCTCAAGTATATCGATACACAGAAGGACCTAAACCTGAGACAGAGGAGGTGGTTGGAGTTCCTCTGTGATTATGATTATAAGATCCACTATCATCCGGGAAAAGCGAACACGGTAGCGGATGCTTTGAGCAGGAGGGCCGGCACTTCTGGACCGGAGCCCCGATTGATGTCTATAGAGCTGCTACAGATGATGGAGGACATGCACATTACCATGGTGTCCGAGACCGAGCCAGTAGTATATAGAGAGTATTTGAGCTCAGTGATCTGTGGCGATGATATACAGGAGCGCATTCGAGCACATCAGAGGCTGGATGCTGCGTTACATCCGATTTTCAGTTCCCTAGAGAGGGGCAAAATCGAGGACTACACGCTACAGGATGATCTTCTTCGGTTCCGGGGGCGCATCTACATAGCAGCATGGGGCAATATCCGGGAGGACATACTCAGAGAGGCACATTGCTCGAGATATTCAGTGCACCCCGGCATCACCAAGATGTGGGCAGACTTGCGGAGGTCTATGTATTGGCCCGGGATGAAGAGGGAGATCACGGATTTTGTGACCCATTGCGAGACCTGCCAGCGTGTGAAGGCAGAATGCAAGAGCCCAGGAGGTTTACTACAGCCACTGCCAGTTCCAGAATGGAAGTTCGAGGACATTGCTATGGACTTTGTACACGGATTGCCTCGCTCCCACTCTGGGCATGACTCTATATGGGTTATAGTGGATAGATTGACCAAGGTAGCGCAGTTTATTCCAGTTCGTAAGGATGCCCCAGTTGCAGTTCTGGTGAGATTATTTGTGGAGCAGTACGTCAGATATCATGACATCCCCAGGACGATTGTTTCGGACCGTGATGGTCGGTTCACTTCGAGCGAGTGGAGGGCCGTGCATGCTTACTTGGGATCTCGGCTTACTTTTAGTACCGCCTTCCATCCACAGACCGACGGACAGACCGAGCGGACCATCCGGACCATGGAGGACCTGCTCAGACTATGCATATTGGATATGGGGAAGCCTTGGGAGAGGCTGCTGCCATTGATTGAGTTCTCGTATAATAACAGCCACCAGGCTAGCATCAGGATGGCTCCATACGAGGCACTTTATGGGAGGAGATGCCGGACACCGCTATCATGAGTTCAGGATGTGGATACCAGGGCTCTTGGATCTGACTATATAGAGGATACTGAGGCTCAGATTCGATTGATCAGAGATCGGCTACTAGAGGCCCAGAGCAGGCAGGCAAAGTATTATGATGCTCGGCACCGGAAGGTGGAGTTCCAGGTTGGATACAGAGTATTCTTGAAGATACGTCCAGTACACGGTGTCTCTCGGGTGCGGAGGCACAAGAAGCTCAGTCCACGATACATGGGGCCATACCTGATCCTGGAGCGGATCGGCCCCTTGGCTTACCGACTGCAGCTGCCACCAGAGTTGGGTGCATTACATGACGTCTTCCATGTCTCTTCCTTGCGAAGAGCTCTCCTTCGGCTGGAGCAGCACATTACTACTACAGCCGGACCGGTAGAGCCGGACAGATCAGTGAGATTAGAGCCGATCCGGATTGACGATACAACCATCCGAGTGTTGCGAAAGAAGAAGGTCCCTCTTGTAAAGGTGCTGTGGTCCAACCATGGACGGGAGGAGCACACTTGGGAGCCGAGGGATCTGATGCTGGAACAACACCCGGAGCTATTCGCATCAGGTACTTTTAAGTTATGTCTTTAAATTCCTTGATGATTCTTGCAAGTAGAACCCCGTAGACCGAACTTAAATTTCGGGGACGAAATTATTTTCTTGTTTATTGGAATTTGTAACATCCCATGTTACTTCTGGACCCCTCAACTTAGACTGGGTTAGGCATGGGTGAGATATAAGGAAGACCAACTATGTTTGACCCTAGGTAGTGGGTGGTAGCCATGTGGGGCCCACTATAGCACCATAGTCAAAGTAGGTCAAACTAACCTAAGTGGGGACCCTAGCCACTCCATGATCCCACCACATTGCCCTAACCCTAAAGACAATCTAAGCGGACCCTAGGGCATATCACTAGGTCAACACTTTGACCTAAATTGACCAAAGTCAACCTTTGAGCTTAATTGGTCAAACCCACACTCATAAGCTCAATTAGCCTAAGTTGGGCACCCCCTTGACCCAACCCAGGTTGGGTGGTGCCACTAGACCCATTTTCACCAAGTAGGGTCAGCCCACCCACCATGGTTGACCAAGTCAACTCCCCAAGTCAACAAGTCAACAAATTGACCTAAAGGAGTGAAATGAAGACCAAGCCATTTTCCCTTGGACCAAGCCCACCAAAATTGGCCCATGGCCAGCCCAAGTGAACAAGACCAGTCCTACCCCTCTAAATCAGGAGAGAGAATACATGCAAGGGGGTAAAATTGGGATTTTAAGGGTAGGAGGAGAGAGAAAATGAAAAAGAGGAAATGGTGGCCACATGGCCACCCCATCAGATGGTTTTAGCTGCCCAAAACCAGGTGGCCGACCTCCCCTCTTCATTTCCAGCAGAAAACCAGGGCTGTGTGCCACTTGGCAGCCGGGCGAAGCAAACAAAGCTCAAATCGAGCTCACATAGGAAATACCTCCCCATATACTCCACCTCAGTCCAAATAGACCTCACCAACAGCTTTAGGAGATAGAAAAGAGTGGAAATCGAGTGCTGGATCATGGAGAATGGTGGAGAATCGAGTTTTCGGGGTGGAGCTCGCCGGCGCACCACCACCACGGCAAACCGCCGCCTGACCCGCAGCCAAGCCCCAATTCAGGTGCGTTTCACCTCACCTCTTCCTTTACTAGACTTCTAGATCTACTTAGGGAGATATCGGGCTCAATCGAGCCCGATGCCATGAGAGGAAGATGGAGAAAACCGAGCGTTTTCTTCTTGCTCGGGTTCGCCGGAGGAGCCAACTCCGGCGGCCTCACCGCCGGGAAACGCTAGCCCCCACCTTAACGAAGGTGGTGGCGATATCCGCCGGCGGTGGTGGTGGCTTAGCTGGCCAGAAAACGGCAGCCAACATCGTCCAGGAAAATGCAATCGTAGCCGTCCATTCACTGGGGACGATGAACCGATCCCGTCGGTTTCCGGCTTTAAGATTCGTGCAATGTATTTGAATGATTAAATATTATATGATGAATAGTGAAATCCCTGTCACACAAATATAGCCACTTTGCATGTTACGTTTAGGCCTCTTAGACGCATTTCCAGAACTTAGTCTCTTAATGAAAATTGTAGTTGGTGGTCTTATCTTTAATTTGCCACCTTAAACATGTGATTTGGTGTAGTGTACAGTCCTGTAGGACATTGCTCCTAGGACTGGTCTTAGGGTAGGGCAGAAATTAAATTGGATGCCCAGGTCAAATCATTAGTCACCATGGCCCCAAATTTTGGGCACATGCATGATTAGGGCATACTTAGCCCCTGAGAAACATTAGGAATTTTTAGAGAATATTTTCCTATAGTTTTTGCCAAAATATCAAAATACAAATAAATGAAATTTATGGAGTTTTACACCTCCCCATGGTCCCAAATCTTTGTGGTAAGTCAATGGGGACATCCTTGGTGCATGATAAAATTTTCAGCACCTTGGGTTCACTGCATGTTGGAGAATCCACTTGCATGTGTTAGCTCATGTTATGCCTTGGTGTGCAATTAGCAAAAATGCAAATATAGTGTATTCAGCCCAATGGTGGCATGCAAGATCTTGGAATTATTTACAGTGGTTCATTAGGGTAAATTTCATCCCTCAAATTAATCATGGAATTTTTGGAATAAAAAATTCCATTTATTGGAATTTATTTTAAATATAGCTATTTTGGAAATAAAATTGGAAAATAGGTTTTCCTCAAGCATAAATCCTAAACTTTTGCCAAGGAATAGATAAGGTTACAATTGACTTAGGAAAGATATGATCCCTCTATTTTGAAGAGCTTTTGGATTAGATATCTTAAATTGCCCATTTTACCCATATCTTATTTAATTCTTGAAATGATGGATATGTACTTCAAAAAAATTTGGAATTTATTCAACTGCTATAAAATGGTAATATTAGTTTTGCATGAATTTCTCAGAATTAATGGATGCATTGTTAGTTGTTAAATTAATACAATGGCATTTTTGGTAAATATGTTATAATGTAATTTTATAGGCCATCACACAATAAATGTTGATGATACTCTGCCAATAGTCATAAATTAGTGTTCTAAAAGTGCTGTAATGTTCCTGGAATTTTGTATTACATAATGATTATACTTCATTTGGAAAATGGAATTTGTGTGAATTTGATATTAAATAGGAAATGGGAATAAATAATTAAAGGAAAATTATGAAACTCTGTAGGCAGCAATATTTTATCAATATACATCTCAGGAAAAATTTCCTAGGTCAGTGGATATTTAATCATACTACTTCATGTGTAAAGTGACCTAGTGTTTAAATTACAAGATTTAATTAAAGGACTATTTGGCCAAGAAAAAATTATGAGAATTCATAGGGTAGTTCCCTTAGTCCATACCACCCTAGGATAAATATTTAGAGGCAAGATGCCTTAAGGTTTGGAAGATCATATTTTTAGGGTAATCATAGGACATGGTCTGCATATAACACAAATAGGTCTTGCCTTAGGGGTTACCAGGGGATTGATTATCGGCAGAAATAAGAGAGTCAGCATGAATAACCCTGGTGGGTAGAGTTGTCTTAGTGAGGGATCAAAAGTGCAAGTCGTAGTTAGCAACTGGAGTGGGGGTCGGCGGAAGACCGTCGGTTTCCCGATAACACCTTAAGTCACTAGGGTTGTACTAGAGCAATAAGGAGAGCTAGGGAGATACATGGGTAGCCATCAACTAAAATAAGTATCCTTGCGAAAGGGAACGCTGAGCGTAATCCCAACACAGTTCCTAGTGCCCCTTGAGATCCCTTCACAGGGAATACCGGGGGCAGTCCTGGGTTTAACCTTAAATCTCTAAGTATAATAACCCGTAGACAAGAGTAGCTTAATAGGTTAGGACATTGTTGTACCTTCTCGCCCGTGTAGGGTTGGATAGATTCATGGTATATGCTCACCCGTTTGGGGTTGAGGGAGTTGGTATAAAGGCACTGATGTGCGATCTCACCCGTTTTGGGGTTTGAGGGAGTTGGTATAAAGGCACTAATGTGCGTTCTCACCCGGGTTTGGGTTTGAAGGATTCAGGACGGGTTTGGTCCTGCGATCGGGAGGCTCGGAATGAATTATTTGCATGTGCATAAATATCGTGGCGGGGCATGCGGTACTGGCCGTTCGTCACACCGATGGCAGTACGGTGCACCAGGCGGTTGTGAGTGTTAGAGGGGCCAATGAGTTATTTTACACTGCGGTCTGGAGGACGATCCCCGATAACACACATCCGACCCAACAAGACTGACGGGTTTGTCAGCAAAGTACGTACGCGAGACTCTAGAGTGCACCTTGGACGTGTACAGAGGCATATGAGAGGGGTCTAAGGCTTGGTAGTTTGCATACCGGTCTAGAAGCGAAGAAGCCCGCTCCGCTGCTGCCGTAGCCACAGCGGTGGTACCCGAGAGTGATGCTAGATCTCAAAAAGTGGGAACTAAAGGTCTGTGATCACAGAGTCGTTGTGTGTGAGTTGCACTTGCCTGCGCGTAAAATTACATCATATCATTCATTCATATTAGGTCATACGCTTCATAGATCCTTATCATATAAATTAGTATGGGCTCTTTTATATGATAAGTTAAATTTCCTGGAAATCCTAACTTATATATTTGTATGGGCATTTATATAAGTTATGGTACGTTTGTGATAATAGCATAGTGGTAGTTTAGTTTATTTACTTGTTCCTATTACTGTTCTTTACTTTCCTTTACTGCACTGCTCTTACTTATTACTTTTACCGTACTTAGAACTGCTAGAGTAGAACTACATTACTTATTACAACTCTAGTTAGATACTGTCACCTGCTTCCACCTTGCTACCCCTTTTGTGGTCCTCCGCTTCGTCCTCCCGCTCGGTGCCTAGGAGCTGCGGGGCGAGGTGCGGAGGAAACGACTTAGTCTTTTTGACTAATGGTCGGTGACCAACTATTTTTAGGAGCCCGGGGAGATGGAGCACCAGCACGTCAAGGAGGCAGGACATGAGGAGCAGATACCGCTTCAGAAAGCTACTACCACTACTGTGCGTCCTCAAGTGGGACGAGATCTGATGTTCTAGTATAGCTTCCGCATTTATTATTTTGTGAGAGAGTGATTTTGATGTACTGGGCATAAGACCTTTTTACTCTTTCATTTGTACTCTTCTGTGGACTATAGTGATGTACTTTTCATTTCATTTATATGATTGTACTATGTGGCTTGTGGACTGATGGTTTTATATATAGTTTTACTTCTTTCTTCTCATATTGGCCTACAGGTTAAATGATCGTACTAGCCGGCAGAATCGGCGTGTTGCGGTGTCGACTAACCCGTGAGTTAGTGCCACCGTAAGACGGCGGTTCTGGGCATAAGATCCGGTAGCCCTCCTTGGTAAGGGGGAGGGGGGTCTTACATTCCCCTAGAAGACAATTGCAATTAAGGAAGTCAATTAATGACAGGCTAACGCCTATTCTTGACAGAGGATGATTTTCTATTCAGAAACAGGGAATAAAACTCAAGATTTTTGAATCTCTCAGAATAGACAACACAGACAAGAAGAACAAGAAACAATATTCTCTGGAACAACATCTTTCTCAACATCAACTGTTCACAAGAGAAAGAGATAAAAAAATTCACTCAAGAACACACATCCAAGGAGATCAACCTTTTGAAACCTTCAGATCTCTTGTGATTCAAGTGTTCAAGGCCAACATCTTTCAATACTCCAAACACCTAACATTTCAGCTGTTGCTGAAATCATCATTTACTGGAGACCAACAGCTAAAGGCATATCACCCTACAGCAAAGCTTCATTTCCTGAACATCTCAAGAACTCAGGGGGAGCTTTGACAACATCAAATCCACATAGTCTTCTCAGCTGCTTTGAGAAACAGAAGACTTCCATAACTCTCTCATCCACATCTCTATAAATGGTTTTTCAAACTCTCTTCAAAAGTTTGAGCTTGGTTTTTGAGCACCTTATCAAAAGCTCATTGGTGGCAAGACACCTAATCAAAAAATCTGATTTGGTTTTTGAGCACCTTATCAAAAGCTCATTGGTGCCCAGGACACCTGATCAACTCATCCTGCAGTGGATTCCTACCTAGGGTGGTAGAAGAGTGGATGTACCCAAGTTTAGGGGAACCACTCTAGCTCCTTGTGTCTTCTGGCTTGCTTGTCTTTATTTTTGTTTCTGGCTGTGATTGTTTTGTGATTAGTTTCTTTTGTAGATTACTCTGTGATTAGATTTAATATTTGCTTCCTTGTTCGCTCAGATTACAACAACTGTTGTAAAAAGTTTTTAAGCACCATACTCTATTCACCCCCCCCCCCCCTCTAGAGTATATCGGATCTAGCTGCACTTTCAATTGGTATCAGAGTCAGGTTGGTTAAACATACCACACCTTGGTGGTTCCACAGGCTAACACCTGAACCCAAAGATTCCTAGTTAGATCTGTTTTCTTTTGAGTTTATTATTAGATTTTTTTTCACCAATCATGGCCCAAAATAAAGATTATGCTAGCACCAGACCTCCAGTGTGCAATCTGTCCAAGTTTGCACTTTGGAAAGCAAGGATTAGATTATACATGAATTCTATTGACGAGGATATTTTTAATTCTGTTTTGACAGTTTGCCCAAGACCTCCAGAGAACTCAAGTACAAATGTTGTTCCACCTCCATCAGGAACAGATGCTGATATCAAGAAATGGAAGGTAGCTGATGCAAAGGCTATGAATATCTTAGCCCAGACCATGTCTGATGACATCTTTCAAAAGGTGGCTGAATGCAATTCAGCAAAGGAAATATGGGATAAACTCTCTGAAATAGTCTCAGGATCAGCTGATGAAAGAAAGGACAGAAGATCCCACCTCATATCCCAATATGAGAACTTTCAGAAAGGAGAAGCTGAGCCAGTAGCTGAAATGTATAATAGGCTCAGTCTAATAGTCAATGAACTCAAGACTTTGGATAAGGAGATATCACTAACTGAACTTAATGACAAAATCCTAATGTGCTTCCCAAGCACTTGGGACTCAAGAATCTGGCCAATCAAGGATGCCAGAAGTCTGAATGAGATTACCACAGAAGCTCTTTTGGGCAAGCTCAAATCTTATGAGCTGCTCATTAAGAATAGAAAAGAAGAGCAGAAGGCTGCCTCACCAGCCACAAGAAAAGAGAAGACAATAGCCTTCAAAGCAACTGAAGATCAGCCTGAAGACAAAGTCACAGGCAATGATGAACTGCTCAGTCTATTGGCCAAAAGATTTTACAAGATGGCCAGAAAGGACTTCAGAAAGAGATCATACAAGAAGCATGATAAGCCAAGGTATGATAAGTCAAATAATAAGGAAATTGTCTGCTTTGGTTGCAGAAAACCAGGGCACATTGTACCTGACTGTCCAGAAAACAAAAATAAGGACAGAAGGGACAAGAAAGAAAGAAGAAAGAAGAAAGACTTCAAGAGGAATGGCAGTGGCAAACCCTCCTCAAGCAAAAACAAACACACAAGAAAGGGATTTGTTGCTGAATCCTGGAGTGAAACTGAAGAGGAATTAGAAGCCTCATCCAGCTCCAGTGATGATGAAGATGATGCAGAAGAGAAGGAGTTCTACATGATGGCAATCAATGCCTGTCAACATAATTCAGATGAAGAAGAGTCAGAGTCAGACTCAGAGACTCAACTTGAAGAGGATCATGTAATTAGTTCTTTTGATTTCAATTCAGAGGACTTTAAATCTGAGTTTAAAGCATTATGTTTAGACTTACTAAAATCTGAGAAAGAAATTATCTCTCTCAGAAATCATTTATCTAAACATAATACCTTAAAGTCAGAAAACCCCAAACTCTCTCAGGAATTGGAGTGCTGTAGGGAGAAGATAGCTTCATTGAAAGGTGAGCTATCTGAGGCCAAGAAGCTTGAAGAATCCCTTAATGGGATAAGTATCAAGCTGATGGACATCACAAGCACAATGAACTCCAGATTTAAAAGTACATTGGGCTTGGGTGCTTCATCCAGCCAACCTATAGTTCTAACAACCCCAATCAAGTTCATTTCTGATAAAGGAAAGGGAGTTGTAGAGGTAGCTAGGAAAAATTCTGATCTGCCCAAGAAAACTAAGTTCCAGCAGAAATTGTCGAACGGAGCTCGACGATCGCCGAACGCAGATCGACGATCTCAGGCAAAATCGTCGAACTCAGGTCGACGATCTCAAGTTCCTGAACTCTGCCACAGTCGACCGTCGAACGGAGCTCGACGATCTGACCCAAGATCGTCGAACGCAGCTCCACAATCGTCGAACAGAGATCAGATCTCTGGAAATTCCTTCAAGGGCAAATCAAAATCGAATCCTAGGGGTCCTACATCCCAAATCTTTAACCCTTATACTGAATGAATAATACCTCCAAGGAGATATCATCCTGAAGGATATAAGAGTCAACCTGGGATGTTTTTTATTTCTGAGTTTAAAGGCTATCAACCTAGGCCCAAGGTAAACTGAGTCAAAAACAAATGAATTATTTTATGTGCAGGTGAAGACCTATCCAACATCAAACCAAAAATGGTACTTGGATAGTGGGTGCTCTAAGCACATGACAGGAAACAAGGACAACCTCGGATCCTTTAAAGCCAAGCTTGGACCCAAAGATATTTTTGTTGATTCAAACTTTGGACAAACTAAAGGATATGGTGCAGTCCAAATTGGAACAGTAACATTCAAGAAGGTAGCTTATGTGGAAGGACTGAAGCACAACTTAATAAGCATCAGTCAGCTATGTGATGAAGGCTACCAGGTGACTTTCAGCAAAGCATTATGCAAGATCAAGTCAGAGGACAACACAACTGTGTTGACAGGTAAAAGGAAAGGTAACATCTATCTAGTAGATTTTTTTCAACAGTTGTAGATATTTGCCTGTTCAATTCTGTCTGTAGACCTAATATTTTATGGCATAAGAGACTAGGACACTTAAACCTTAGAACTATTGCTAGGCTATCCAAGGATAACCTTGTTAGAGGACTACCTTCTGGCCCCTACAAGAAGGAAGGACTCTGCAGGGCTTGTCAATTAGGCAAGCAAACTAAGAATAGTTTTAAGTCACTTAATAAGAGTGATTTACCTACGATATTGTATCTGTTACACATGGATATTTTTTGACCCATTACAGTACAAAGACTAGGAGGGAAATCTTACACTTTAGTAGTTGTAGATGACTTCTCTAGATTCACATGGGTGTTCTTTCTGAGGAAGAAGTCTGATAACTTTAAGTGTTTGACAGAGTTTCTCAAATGTATACAGATTGAGCTCAATACTCACATTGCCCTGATCAGAAGTGATCATGGGACAGAGTTTGATTCTCTTCTTATGCAAGAGTTCTGTCAGAGTGAAGGGATCATGCATACTTTCTCAGCTCCTAGAACTCCTCAACAAAATGGGGTAGCTGAAAGGAAAAAATAGAACCCTTATTGAATCTGCCACTACATTGTTGTCAGATGCTCACCTTCCTCTATCCTTTTGGGCAGAGGCAGAGAACACCTCCAACTATGTGCTGAATAGAAGTTTGATACATAAACTAAAGGGAAAGACTGCCTATGAATTACTCAAAGGGAAGAAACCTAAAGTTTATTATTTTAGGGTTTTTGGATGCATTTGTTATATACACAATAATAACAAGCGATATTTAGCAAAATTTCAAGCTAAAGCTGATGAAAGAGTGTTTCTAGGATACTCCATGATCAGTAAGGCTTATAGGGTTTATAATAAATCATCTCTTAAAATTGAAGAATCTGTTCACATATCATTTGATGAATCTAACTTGTCTTTCAAGGAGAAGAACACTTCTACCATAGAACCTTTGCAGGAACATTCTCTTGTTGAAGACTTGAACAAGTTACAGGTTACTGAAAAAGAGGAAAGCAGTGAAGATGAAGAAAGCATTCAACATATTAAAGAAAAACAACTTGAAGAGACAGTTGTTGTACCACAAGAGGAAACAACAACACAGGTTGGTGAACAATCAACACCCCCTGTTGATTTAGTAACATCAAGAGACCATCCAATTTCCCAAATAATTAGAGACATCTCAGCTGGTGTGCAAACCAGAAATCAGGTCAACCAAAACCTGCTGCACACTTGCTTCCTATCTCAAATTGAACCTCAGTCCATTCAAGATGCAGAGCAAGATCCACACTGGATCATTGCAATGCAAGAAGAGTTGCATCAATTTGAAAGGAACAAAGTTTGGGAACTAGTGCCGAAGCCTAAGAATCACTCCATTATTGGAACAAAGTGGGTGTTCAAAAACAAATTGGATGATCAAGGAGTAATTGTAAGGAACAAGACAAGGCTAGTTGCTCAAGGTTATTCTCAAGAAGAAGGCATAGACTATGACCAGACTTTTGCACCAGTTGCAAGATTGGAAGCCATCAGAATTTTCTTAGCTTATGCAGCACATAAAGGCTTCAAGGTATATCAGATGGATGTCAAGAGTGCATTTCTAAATGGAGACATCAAAGAAGAAGTATATGTCAGACAACCTCCAGGTTTTATCTCTCCAACTTATCCTGATTATGTTTTTAAGCTGAACAAAGCATTATATGGTCTCAAGCAAGCTCCTAGAGCATGGTATGAGACCCTAACATGCTTCCTTCTGGAAAATGGATTTATAAGTGGTAGAGTAGACCAAACTCTTTTCATTAGAACCCATAAGTCTCATACCCTACTAGTACAGATTTATGTAGATGATATTATTTTTGGTTCTACTGATTCAAAATTGTGCAGAAGGTTCTCCAACCTAATGCATTCTAAATTTGAAATGAGTAGCATGGGTGAGCTATCCTTCTTTCTAGGATTGCAAGTCAAACAACATGTTGAAGCCATCTTTATTTCTCAAACCAAGTATGCAAATGAATTGGTTAAGAAATTTGGCATGTCTGAAGCATCTTGTATGAAAACACCTATGTCTACTAATGCTGTATTGGATGCTGATGAACATGGGAAACCTGTTGATCAGACAACATATAGAGCAATGATTGGCTCTTTACTGTACCTTACAGCCAGTAGACCAGATATAATATTTGCTACATGTATATGTGCTAGGTTCCAAGTAAGCCCTAGAGAGTCACACCTCACCTTAGTAAAAAGGATTCTCAGGTATGATAAAAGTTGCCCAAATCTAGGTCTCTGGTATCCAAAAGATTCAGCATTTGAATTAACTGGATTTTCTGATGCTGATTATGCTGGATGAGGAATTGACAGGAAAAGCACCTGTGGAACTTGTCAGTTTCTTGGTGAGAGACTTGTCTCTTAGTTTTGCAAGAAACAAACTTATGTGTCAACTTCAACTGCTGAAGCTGAATATATGGCTGCAGGCAGTTGTTGTTCACAAATCTTGTGGATACAAAACCAACTCCTAGACTTTGGCTACAACTTAGAGAAGTCAAAAATATTTTGTGATAACACCAGTGCTATTTCTATAGCTCAAAATCCAGTCCTTCATAGTAGGACAAAACACATAGAAATTAGGCATCACTTCTTAAGGGATAATGTTGAGAAGAATAAAATTGAACTTCAATATATCCCAACTGATTTGCAAAGGGGAGATATTTTCACCAAACCCTTGGATGAAAAGAAACACACCTTCTTCCTAAATCAGTTAGGAATGTTAGATGGAGGAGATCTAAAATAATATCCAAGATTTTAAAAGTTTAAAAATTGACCAAGACTAGGAAAACATCTTGATTTTTCTTAGTGTCAAGAGTGTTTTTCTGATCTCTGAACTACACTCGACGATTGTCCAACAGATCGTCGAACGGAGATCGACGATTCCAGAAATCGTCGAACTTAGTTCAGCGCCTCTCAGATAGTCTGAAATATCTCTTTCGGTCAACGATCGTCGAACGGCGCTCGACGATTTTGTTCTCTGAACGATCATCGAACAGAGCTCGACGCTCTCCAATGTCGTCGAACGAAGATCGACGATATTGAAGACTCTTCAGATTCCTTTAGAAGCCACGATCGTCGAACTGAGTTCAACGATCTTTCCTTTTCTGCATCGAACCCTAATATAAAATTTATTTTTCGTCGTCGTTCTCCTTTTGCGCTTTCGATTTCTCTGCAAAAATTCTCTTTCCCTCCAAATATTTCCACACTTGGTCGTTTTGTTTATTGATTTTTGCAGGTAACCATGGCCGTTTCTGTTGCTGTTCTTGCCGCAATGAAATTCGATGCTGGATTTGATATTGACATGGAATCCTTCAGCACCACTGATCAAGTTTTCCAGGATATTTTGGAACTCTTCAAAGAGCAGAAACGTGCTACCATTATGACCACCAGAATCAAGCTGCCTGCTGATGAGATTAAGGAGTGGGTTTACACTGCCCACAACTAGGATCAAAACACAATAGTTGGATCAATTTCTGCCACCCAGGTACCCTTGACTCCAGCCATTCTGACAGAAGTTTTTGAATTAAGTTCTGGAAGGGATTCTGCTGATCTGTATGGAGAGGAATTTGCTGATCTGCTTGCAAGAATGGGTCACTCTGATGCTAACCCCAGCAAGCTGCTGAAGAAGAACCTAGCTGTGGAATACAGGTTCTTAGCTGATGTAGTGGGCAAAGTTTTGTTGGCCAAGCACTCAGCCCATGATACCATTTCTAGGTATCAGCTGTGCTTGATGGGAGCCATTGTGGACAAGAAGCAATTGAACTGGGGAGAGGTCTTCTTTGACCTGATTAAAAAGAAAATAAACAAGAACTTTGTGAATTTTGGGAGGATCCTAGGGCTCTTCCTTCAGAACAGTTGCCCTACTCTGCTTGTATCTTCTGGGATCCATATTAATGCATCAAAGAGACTGTCCTGTGCCCTATTTGGAAAATGGGACAGGCAGATAACCAAGCCCAGCAGGCCCACTGCAAGCACACCTTCAGGCACCAGGACTGTAATAGTTACTTCCCCTCAAGTCTCTGCCCCTGCATATGACTTGCCTGCTGCTGCCTCTACTCCTCCAATTCCATCTCCTCCAGTTCCATCCACCATTCAAACTCCATCCACTATCATCATCTCCAGCCCTTCTCCAACATCTATACCTTCTCCAATTCCTACTCCTTCAATCACAGAAGAAATCTTCCATCCATTATATTCCTACCCTCCACCAGACATTGAAACATCATCCACCATTCCATCCTTCAATCATCTTGATGATTCCTTCATGGATGACTCACCCTCATCTCCTCCTGAGCTACCCTCCTCATCAATATCATACCAACAACTTCTACAAGAAATTATTGATCAACCCACCTTCACACCCTCTATCTCCATACCACTGTCTTCCATCTCCACTATACCCTCACCTCAACCATCACTTCTACCATACACCAGCTCTCCACCACCATCACCTGTTGCTCCACCTCCAGTCTCTACCTCTGCTCACATTCCTATTGAGCATGTAGATCTTCCAGCCCTAGCTGACCAGTTATATGAACTGCTAGCCCCTAGGCTATCTATTCTATTGGAGACCTCCTTGGCTCCATTACTTCAGTCAGTGGCAGCTCTTTCTGCCAGGCTATCCTCCCTATTTCCTCAGGCAATCCCTTCATAAATGTGCCTTGATCCAGCCTTATCTGAATCCAGGCAGGGGGAGATGCATAATGAAGTTGTGAGATTGCCTGCTGCTATTTCTTCAGTTGTTGTTGCTGCTGCTGTTGTTCCTCAAGCTCCAATTCCACCTCCAGTTACAGTCTTCTCAGTGGACATCAGGTCCCTGCTTTTAGTGTTTGATTCAGCTTATTTTAGTTATCTTCCAGAGAGAGTTGTTGTCCACCCATCAGAGGATCTTTCCAAGGCCATTGTGCCCTTCTCTAGCTGTGACATCAGCATTATTCATTCATTCATAAATATAGTTTTTACTGCTGAGCTATTTGGTTCCACTGATGCTGCTGCCCCTCCTGCTGCTGATATTATTGATGTTTCTGTTGCTACTGCTGATATTGTTGACATTGCTAATGAGTTAATCTCTAAGGATATACAGATGACAGAGGCACATGATTTCGAGCCTTTTGTTTTTGCTGATGATATTCCTGCTGTTATTTCTGATGTTGTTGTATCTGAAAGTGTTCTATCTGAAACTGTTGCTGCCCCAACTGCTACTGTTATTACTGCTGCTAATATTACTGCGGTTACATCTTCTAAGAGTGCTGCTCCTACAACTTCTGTATCTTTTGTTATTAATGTTGTATCTGCTGCTGTCACCACTGCTGTTTCATCTGCTCCAACTCAACTTCAGAAAGAATATATGAAAAAGATTGATGCTCTATATGATGAGCAAAGTTCTGAGAGTGATGAATTCAGGACTGATTCTGATGACTCCTCTGCCACTATTGCCAGGAAGAGAAAGGCAAGGAGCAAAGCCATGAAAAGAGTACCTCCAGCCAAAGTAAAGGACACTAATGACATTCCATATTACATTCTTCATAACTGCCCCATAACTGAGCATTGGATGCAATACTACAAGAACCAACTTAAAGCTATGAAGAAGAAGAGGAAGTATGAGAAATGATCTTCTCAATTTCATCATCCTCATCCTCATCCACCACCTCCTCCTGATGCAGGTGCAGGTGGAAGCTCAGCTGCTCAACCTTCTGCCAAATGCCAAACCCCCTATCAGCCTCATGCCAGATCTTATTATAGGGGAAGCCAGTCCAGAGGTTCTCAGTCAAGAAGAGGAAGTTACAGAGGAAACCAAAGGGAATTCCAAGTTTATTCAAAAGGTTATTCAAGGCAACATTCTTACTCCAGGGAAGGACAAGCTTCATCAGACACAACTTCAGGTCCTTTTCCCTATAAGCTAAAAGAAGTAGTTTCATCCAGAGCTCCTCCAGACAATCCATCCAACAGATATGAGCCTCCAGTGCCCTTTGAGGATCCTGAAAATAACCCTACTGCTTGGACTGCCAGGATGAAAGAGCTAGCTGCCCTGGATCAAATTAAGAAAGCTAAAGAGCAAGGCAGAGATTCTTCAAACATTACTACTTTGTCTGAACAAAGAAAGAAAAAATTGGAAAGATATGGCTCAAGCAAATTCTTTGACTCTGATAGATATATGGAGCTGCATCATGAAGCTGTAGTTGCAAGGCCCAAACAGCAAACTTCTCTAGGTGTAGCAGATGACAGAAGGTCAAATAAAGAAGCTCTCAATCCTAACAGAGAAATCAAACTTATAAAGAGCAAGGAGAAAGAATAACTATGTAAGGTGACAATCATTCTGAATTCTGAATTCTGTCTGGGATAATATATATCCGTTGTTCTGCAATGCCCTGCTTATTGCATTTCTGTATTGTTGCTTTGTATGTTGTTATTTAATTTTTTCCAAGTTCTGTAAATAGTAATCCTAACCCAAATAGGGGGAGATTGTTGGAACACCCTATTACTAATTTGGGTCAGGATCACTATATCTTTAGGAAACCTGTTTTTGACATCCTGTATAGATATAAAGGTCAATTAGAATTGAGTCTATTGGTTAGTACTTAGGTTTGGAAGCTGCCCTCAAGACCAAGACATATCGTCGAGCTCAGTACGACGAATCGTCGAACTCCAATCAACGATCGTCTAGCTCAACTTCGACGGATCGTCGAACTCTATTCGACGATCGCTGAGCTCAACTTCAACAAATCGTCAAACTCCATTCGATGATTTTCGAGCTCAGTTCGACGATCTTGACTCCAGTGTTGATTATCTATATTTGAGCTCAGTTCGACGATAGTTGAGCTCAGATCGACGATCTCTATTGTTGTCTAAGTCCAAATCGCTGAGCTCAGTTCGACGATAGCAGAGCTCAGTTCGACGTTTTTCTGATGAGTTAAAGGATTTTTCAAGATTCAAATTCAGAACAGTTAAGGAGTTATTCAGTAATTAATTCAGAAGATTTTCTAGCCGTTTTCATTTATTCTGGACCAAGTTTCAAGAGATTATCAAGGAATGTTTCTTTGGACTTTCCCCCAGAAGACAATTGCAATTAAGGAAGTCAATTAATGACAGGCTAACGACTATTCTTGACAGAGGATGATTTTCTATTCAGAACCAGGGAATAAAACTGAAGATTTTTGAATCTCTCAGAATAGACAACACAGACAAGAAGAATAAGAAACAATATTCTCTGGAACAACATCTTTCTCAACATCAACTATTCACAAGAGAAAGAGCCAAAAGAATTCACTCAAGAACACACATCCAAGGAGATCAACCTTCTGAAACCTTCAGATCTCTTGTGATTCAAGTGTTCAAGGCAAACATCTTTCAAGACTCCAGACACCTAATATTTCAGCTGTTGCTGAAATCATCATTTGCTGGAGATCAACTTCTGAAGGCCTATCACCGTACAACAAAGATTTATTTCCTGAACATCTCAAGAACTCAGGGGGAGCTTTGACAACATCAAATCGATATATTCTTCTCAGCTGCTTTGAGAAAGAGAAGACTTTCATAACTCTCTCATCCCCATCTCTGTAAAGGGTTTTTCAAACTCCCTTCAAAAGTTTGAGCTTGGTTTTTGAGCACCTTATCAAAAGCTCATTGGTGGCAAGACACCTGATCAAAAAATCTGATTTGGTTTTTGAGCACCTTATCAAAAGCTCATTGGTGCCCAGGACACCTGATCAACTCATCCTGCAGTGGATTCCTACCTAGGGTGGTAGAAGAGTGGATGTACCCAAGTTTAGGGGAACCACTATAGCTCCTTGTGTCTTCTGGCTTGCTTGTCTTTATTTTTGTTTCTGGCTGTGATTGTTTTGTGATTAGTTTGGATCTGTGATTAGTTTCTTTTGTAGATTACTCTATGATTAGATTTAATATTTGCTTCCCTGTTCACTCAGATTACAACAACTGTTGTAAAAAGTTTTTAAGCATCATACTCTATTCACCCCCCCTCCAGAGTATATCAGATCTAGCTGCACTTTCAAAATACAAGTACAAGAGCTGTTCCACCTCCTTCAGGAACAGATGCAGAAATAAAAAAATGGAAAGTTGCAGATGCCAATGCAATGAACATTTTGGCACAAACCATTTCTGATGACATATTTCAAACAGTAGCTGAATGCAACTCAGCAAAGGACATCTGGGACAAGTTATCTGAGATAGTCTCAGGATCTGCTGATGAGAGAAAAGATAGAAGATCTCATCTCATAACTCAGTATGAGAACTTCAAGAAAGGAGAAGTTGAGTCAGTAGCAGATATGTATAATAGACTAAGTCTCATAGTCAATGAGCTGAAGACATTGGACAAAGAGATCTCATTGACTGAGCTCAATGATAAAATCCTAATGTGCTTCCCAAGCACTTGGGACTCAAGGATCTGGCCAATCAAGGATGCCAGAAGCCTAAATGAGATCATAACTGAAGCTCTCTTGGGCAAGCTCAAGTCTTATGAGCTGCTCATCAAGAATAGAGAAGAAGAGCAGAAGGCTGCTTCACCAGCAGTCAGAAAAGAGAAATCAATAGCACTCAAAGCTATTGAAGATCAGCCTGAAGACAAGGTCACAGGCAATGAAGAGCTGCTAAGCTTACTGGCTAGAAGGTTTTATAAAATGGCCAGGAAGGATTATAGGAAAAGATCATACAGAGGGCATGACAAGCCAAGGTATGACAAATCAAATAACAAAGAGATTATTTGTTTTGGATGCAGAAAACCAGGCCACATTGTGCCTGACTGTCCTGAAAATAAAAACAAGGACAAGAAGGACAGGAAAGAAAGGAGAAAAGAAAAGGACTTCAAGAAAAATAGCAATGACAAACCCTCCTAAAGCAAGAACAAAAATACAAGGAAGGGGTTTGTTGCTGAATCTTGGAGTGAGACAGAAGAAGAATCTGAAGCTTCATCCAGCTCTAGTGATGATGAAGATTATGATGATGAAAAAGAATTCTGCATGATGGCTATCAATGCCTCACAACAAAATTCTGATGCAGAAGAGTCAGAGTTAGAATCAGAGACTCAATCTGAAGAGGACCAGGTAATAAATTCTTTTGATTTTAATTCCGAGGACTTCAAGTGTGAGTTTAAAGCACTGTGTTTAGATTTATTAAAATCTGAGAAGGAAATCATTTCTCTCAAAAATCAGCTATCCGAACACAACACTTTAAAATCAGAGAACCTCAAACTCTCTGAGGAGTTGGAATGCTATAGGGAGCAGATAGCTTCAATGAAAAGTGAGCTATTAGAGGCCAAAAAGTTTGAAGAATCCCTTAATGGGAGAAGTATCAAACTAATGGACATCACAAGCACAGTGAACTCAAGATTCAATAGTGCACTGGGCTTGGGTGCCTCATCTAGCCAACCCATAGTATTAACGACCCCAATCAAATTTATCTCTGATAAAGGTAAGGGAGTTGTAGAGGTGGCTAGGAAGAATTCTGATTTACTTAAGAAAACAAAAGTTCAACAGAAAACGTCGAATGGAGCTCGACGATCGCCGAATGGAGTTCAATGATCTCATGATGAATCGTCGAACTCAGGTCGACGATTTCTGAACCCTGAACTCTGGCATAGTCGATCTTTGAACGGAGCTCGACGATCTAACCCAAGATCGTCGAACTCAGCTCAGAGATCATTGAACAAAGCTCAGAGTTTTGAAAAATCCTTCAAAGGTAAATCAAACTTCAATCCTAGAGGTCCAACATCTCAGAGGTTTAACCCTTATACTGAATGGATAATACCTCCTAGGAGATATCATCCTGAAGGCTATAAGAGTCAACCAGAGATGTCTTTTATTTCAGAATTTAAAGGTTATCAACATAGGCCTAAGGTAAACTGGGTCAAAAACAAATAAATTATTTTATGTGCAGGAGAAGACATATCCAACATCAAACCAGCAATTGTATCTGGATAGTGGGTGCTCAAAGCACATGATAGGAAACAAGGACAATTTTACATCCTTCAAAGCCAAGCTTGGACCCAAAGTAATATTTGGTGATTCAAACTTTGGAATAACAAAAGGATATGGTGAAGTCCAGATTGGCACAGTCACTTTCAAGAAAGTAGCCTATGTGGAAGGACTAAAGCACAACTTAATCAGTATCAGTCAACTGTGTGATGAAGGTTATCAAGTGACTTTCAACAAATCCTTATGCAAAATCAAATCAGAGGACAACACAACTGTGTTGATAGGTAAAAGGAAATGTAATATTTATCTTGTAGATTTTCTTTCGACTAAGGTAGATATATGCTTGTTCAACTCTATTTGTAGACCTAATGAATTATGGCATAAGAGACTAGGACATATAAACCTTATAACCATTGCTAGGCTATCCAAGTACAACCTTATTAGAGGACTACCTTCTGGCCCCTACAAGAAGGAAGGACTTTGCAGGGCTTGTCAATTAGGCAAGCAAACCAAAAATTGTTTCAAGTCACTTAATAAGAGTGATTCACCTAGGATTTTGTATTTGTTACACATAAACCTTTTTGGACCCATTACAGTACAAAGCTTAGGAGGGAAATCCTATACTTTAGTGGTTGTAGATGACTTCTCTAGATTCACATGGGTGTTCTTTCTGAGGAAGAAGTCTGATAACTTTAAGTGTTTGACAGAGTTTCTCAAATGCATATAGAGTGAGTTCAATACTCACATTGCCCTGATCAGAAATGATCATGGGACAGAGTTTGATTCTCTTCTCATGCAAGAGTTCTGTCAGAGTGAAGGGATCAGACACACTTTCTCAGCTCCTAGAACGCCTCAACAAAATGGGGTAGCTGAAAGGAAAAATAGAACCCTTATTGAATCTACCACTATATTGTTGTTAGATGCTCACCTTCCTCTATCCTTTTGGGCTGAGGCAGTGAACACCTCCAACTATGTGTTGAATAGAAGTTTAATACATAAACTGAAGGGCAAGACTCCCCATGAATTACTCAAAGGGAAGAAACCTAAAGTAGATTACTTCAAAATCTTTGATTGTATTTGCTATAATCATAATAATGACAAGAAATACTTAGTAAAATTTCAAGCTAAAGCTGATGAAGGAGTGTTTTTGGGATACTCCATGATCAGTAAAGCTTATAGGGTATATAATAAATCTACTCTTAAAATTGAAGAATCTGTTCGTATATCTTTTGATGAATCTAACATGTCTTTCAAGGAGAAGAATACTTCTACCATAGAACCTTTGCAGGTACACTCTCTTGATGAAGACTTGGACAGGCTACAAATTATTCAAAAAGATGAAAGCAGTGAAGATGAAGAAGTCATTCAACATCTTGAAGAGAATCTT
Organism: Platanthera guangdongensis; assembly: GCA_039583875.1. Classification (NCBI taxonomy): domain Eukaryota; kingdom Viridiplantae; phylum Streptophyta; class Magnoliopsida; order Asparagales; family Orchidaceae; genus Platanthera; species Platanthera guangdongensis. The sequence continues at coordinate 122,195,270 of CM077167.1, read as the reverse complement.
CTTGAAGAGCCAGTTGTTGTACTACAAGAGGAAACAACAACACAGGTTGGTGAACAATTAACATCTCCTGTTGATTTAGTAACATCAAGAGACCATCCAATCTCCCAAGTGATTGGAGACATCTCAGCTGGTGTGCAAACCAGAAATCAGGTCAATCAAAACCTGATGCAAACTTGCTTTCTTTCTCAAATTGAACCTTAATCCATTCAAGATGCAGAGCAGATCCACACTGGATCATTCCAATGCAAGAGGAGTTGCATCAATTTGAAAGGAACAAAGTTTGGGAACTAGTGCCAAGACCAAAGGATCACTCCATTGTTGGAACAAAATGGGTGTTCAGAAATAAATTGGATGATCAAGGAGTCATTGAAAGGAACAAGGAAAGGCTAGTTGCTCAAGGGTACTCTCAAGAAGAAGGGATAGACTATGACCAGACCTTTGCACCAGTTGCAAGGTTAGAGGCCATAAGAATCTTCTTGGCCTATGCAGCACACAAAGGATTCAAATTATACCAGATGGATGTAAAGAGTGCTTTTATCAGTGGAGATATCAAAGAAGAAGTCTATGTCAGACAACCCCCGGGTTTTATCTCTTCAACTCATCCTGATCATGTTTTCAAATTGCATAAAGCATTATATGGTCTAAAGCAAGCTCCTAGAGTATGGTATGAGACCCTAGCATGCTTTCTTCTGAAAATTGATTTTATAAAGGGTATAGTAGACCAAACTCTTTTTATTAGAACCCATAAGTCACATACCCTACTAGTACAAATCTATGTGGATGATATTATATTTGGTTCTACTGATTCAAATTTGTGCAGAAGGTTTCCCAACCTAATGCATTCTAAATTTGAAATGAGTAGCATGGGTGAGCTATCCTTCTTTCTAGGATTGCAAATCAAACAACATGCTGAAGGCATATTTATTTCTCAAACCAAGTATGCAAAAGAATTGGTTAAGAAATTTGGTATGTCAGAAGCATCATGTATGAAAACACCTATGCCTACTAATGTTGTATTAGATGCCAATGAACATGGGAAATCTGTTGATCAGACAAAATATAGAGCAATGATTGGCTCTTTATTGTACCTTACAGCTAGTAGACCTGACATAATCTTTGCTACATGTATATGTGCTAGATTCCAAGTGATCCCTAGAGAGTCAAACTTAACCTTAGTAAAAAGGATTCTTAGGTATGTGAAAAGTTGTCCAAATCTAGGTCTCTGGTATCCAAAAGATTCAGCATTTGACTTAAATGGATTTTCAGATGCTGATTATGCTGGATGCAGAATAAATAGGAAAAGCACCAGTGGAACTTGTCAGTTTCTTGGTGACAGACTTGTCTCCTAGTTTTACAAGAAACAAACATCTGTGTCAACTTCAACTGCTGAAGCTAAATATATGGCGGCAGGTAGTTGTTGTTCACAAATCTTGTGGATTCAAAACCAACTCCTAGACTATGGCTACAACTTAGAGAAGTCTAAAATATTTTGTGATAATACCAGTGCTATTTCCATTGAACAAAATCCAGTCCTCCATAGTAGGACAAAACACATAGAAATTAGACATCACTTTCTAAGGGATAATGTTGAGAAAAACAAAATTGAACTTCAATATATCCCAACTGATTTGCAAAGGGGAGATATCTTCACCAAACCATTAGATGAAAAGAAACATACATTCTTCCAGAATCAGTTAGGAATGATAGATGGAGGAAGTTTAAAATAAGATCCAAGATTTTAAAAATCTAAAAATGACCAAGACTAGGCAAACAATTTGATTTTATTTTGTATCTATACGGTGTTTCTAGTCTCTGAACTGTGCTCGACGTTTTTCCCAAAGATCGTCGAACGGAAATCGACATTCTTAGAAATCATTGAACGGAGTTCAGCACTTTCCAGATAGTACTAAGCTATCTTCTTCCGGTCAGTGATCGTCGAACGGGGATTGACGCTCTCCAATATTGTCGAACAGAGATCGACGATGTTGATGACCTTTCAGTTTCCTTTAGAAGCCCAGATCGTCGAACGGAGTTCAACGATCTTTCCTTATCTGCGTCGAACCCTAATATAAAACTCATTTTTCGGCCGTCGTTCTGCCTTTGTGCTTTCATACTATCTGTAGAATTTCTCTTTCCCTCCAAACTTTTCTGCACTTGCTCTTGTGTTTGTTCATTTTTTTTGCAGGAATTAATGGCAGTTTTAGTCGCAATCTTGGCAGCCATGAAATTTGATACTGGGTTTGATATAGACATGGATTCTTTCGATAACAGCGATCAAATATTCAAGGACATTCTGGAACTCTTCAGGGACCAACAGTTAGTTAACATAATGTCTATAAGGATCAAATTGGCCGCAGATGAAATAAAGGAATGGGTGTATACTGCCCACAATCTGGATCAAAACACTATGATCGGAACCATCTCAGGAACTCAGGTACCTTTAACACCTATTGTTTTGACCGAGCTATTTCAATTAAATTCTGGTGAAGATTCTATTGAGCTTTCTGGAAAAGAATTTTCAATTATGCTTGAGAGGATGGGCCATTCAGCAGCTAACCCTAATAAATTGCTTAAGAAGAATCTGTCAGTTGAGTATAGATTTCTTGCTGATGTAGTTGGGAAAGTGTTGTTGGCAAAACACTCTGCTCATGATACCATCTCTAGGTATCAAATCTGTTTGATGGGTGCCTTGGTGGACAAGAAGCAGCTGAACTGGGGCGAAGTGTTTTTTGATTTGATCAAGAAGAAAATTAACAAGAATTTTGTTAATTTTGGGAGGATTTTAGGGCTGTTTCTTCACAATATATGCCCTGACCTGCTTGTGTCCAATGGAATACACATCAATGCCTCCAAGAGGCTTACCTGTGCCCTATTTTGGAAATGGGACAGGCAGATTGTAAAGCCCAACAGAGCCTCTGCAAACTCTTCTTTAGGCACAAGGACTATTTCAGTCTCTTCCCCTCAGGTTTCTGCCCCTGTAGAAGATTTGCCTGCCTCATCATCTCCTCCTTCTCCACCTATTGTTTCATCAACAACAATCACATCCACTATCACAATTTCATCCCCCATTTCCATCCCATCTCCAACTTCAATCCCTTCTCCAACTCCAACATCAACTGAAGAAATCTTCCATCCACTACATCACTACACACACATGGACATTGATTCATCATCTCATATTCCATCATTCACTCTTCTAGATGATTTCTATATGGATGACTCTACTTCATCCCCTCTTGATCCACCATCATCATCCACTTCTTATCAACAATTACTTCAGGAAATCATTGCTCAACCATCATTCACACCATCCATCTCCACTCCATTATCTTCCATCTCCACAATTCCAATATCTCAACAATCACTTCCACCATCCACAGTTTCTCCAACAACATCTCCTGCTTCTCCAACTTTCATCTCTACCACATCCATCCCTACCTCTACTCAAGACCCTCTTGAGCAAGTAGACCTTCCATCTATTGCAGACAAGCTATATGAGCTGATAGCTCCAAGGCTATCACTACTGCTGGAGACTTCATTGGCTCCACTTCTGAAAACTGTTCAGGAGTTGTCTGCCAGGCTATCCTCTATTCTTCCTCCTTAGGCAATCCCTTCTACTGGGTTCCTTGATCTAGTTATCACTGAATCTAGGCATGGGGAGATGCCTTATGAAGCTGAGAGATTGCCTGCTGAAGTAACTCCAGTTCAAGCTCCAGTTGCAAACATTACAGTGGACCTCAGGTCACTGCTATCAGTATTTGATTCTGTATACTTCAGCTGCCTTCCAGACCAGCATACTGAAGACCTTACTAAGGCTATTATGCCTATTTCTTACTGTGAGCCCAGCATTTTAGCCTCTTTTATAGATTCTGTCCAGGCTGTGGACAATGTTGAAATTGCTGCTGCTGCTGTTGATGTTTTAGTTAGTTCTGATATTGCTGTTTCAGTTTTTGAGAATGTGCATATAACAGAGGCAATTGATTTTGAGCCTGATGTATCTAAGCTTGTTGTTTCTAAATTTTTTGTTTCTGAACCTGTTGTTATAGTTCCTTCTGCTAGTGTTGTTTCTGTTCCAATTCCTACTGCTACTGTAGCTCCTGTTGTTGTTCCTGCTGTTATTTCTTCTGCTCAGTCTCAACAACAGAAAGAATATATCAAAAGGATTAATGCATTGTATGCTAATCCACAAAGTTCAGACAGTGATCAGTTTATAACTGACTCTGATGATTCCTCTGCAATAATAGCAAGGAAAAGGAAAGCAAGAAGCAAGGCCATGAAGAGAGTTCCCCTAGAGAAGGTTAAATATGCAAATGATGTTCCTTATTATATATTGCATGATTGACAGATTACAGAACCATGGATGCAGTACTCCAGAAATCAGCTGAAAGCCATGAAAAAGAAAAGGAAGTATGACAAAGGTTCATCCCTTTTCAATCCTGCTCCTCCTCCTCCTTCACCTAATGCAGGTACAAGTGGAAGTTCTACCTTTCAATCTACTGCTAGAAGCCAAAGTTCATATCAATTTCAAGGAAGATCTCTGCAAAGAGTAAATCAGTATAGAGGTTACCAACCAAGAATAGGACAGTTCAGAGGTAATCAAAGAGAACTCAGAGTGTATTCTAAAGGATATTCCAGGCAACATCCTTATCAAAGGGAAGGACAAGGCCCTACAGATTCTACTTCTGGTCCTTTCCCTTATAAGCTTAAAGATCTTGTCTCTTTCAGAGCTCCTGCTAATGAGTCAACTAATAGATATGAATCTCCAGTCCCTTTTGAAGACCCTGAAAATAATCCCACTTCAAGGACTGCCAGAATGAAAGAGTTGGTTGCATTAGATGAAATTAAAAAGGCTAGAGAACAAGGAAGATACACATCAAATTTCACCACTCTATCAGAACAGAGAAAGCAAGAACTTGAGAGATATTCTTCCAGCAAATTCTTTGACTCAGAAAGTTATATAAAGCTGCACCCAGAAGCTGTAGTCCGCAGGACAAAACATCAAACTTTTCTAGGTGCAGATGATGACAGAAGATCCAAGAAAGAAACTCTTAACCCTAATAGAGAAATAGTTCTTAAAAAGAGCAAGGAGAAAGAATGATTTTGTAAGCGGACAGTGATACCTATTTCTGACTATCTGTGATTATATCTGTGTTTCTGCAATGTTTTTTTTTGGTTATATTTCTGCATTGTATGTTTTTATTTTTCCAATGTCTGTAAATAGTAATCCTAACCCAAATAGGGGGAGATTGTTGGAACACCCTATTACTGATTTGGGCAAGGATCACTATGTCCTTTAGGAAATTTGTTTTGACCTCCTTGTATAGATCTAAAGGTCAATTAGTTTGAGTCTAAGGGTTAGTATTAGGTTTGAAAGCTGTCCTCAAGACCCTCAAGACCAGATATTTCAGTTTAGGAGACTAAGTCATTTCGTCGAGCTCAGGTAGACGAATCGTCGAACTCCATTCGACGATCTTTGAGCTCAATTCAACGAGTCGTCGAACTCCGTTTGGTGATCTTCGAGGTCAGATCGACGTTCCTGTCTCTAGTTTGTTTCCCTATCTCTGAGCTCAGTTCGACGATAGTTGAGCTCAGATCAACGATTTCTGCTTCAATCTAAGTCCAGTCGTTGAGCTCAGTTCAACGATAGTTGAGCTCAGGTCGACGTTTTTCTAGAGAGGTCGACGTTTTTCAAGATTCAAATTCAGTCAGTTTTGGTATTCCCTTCTATTTATTCCCAGCATTTATTTCAAGAATCTTGTAGCCGTTTCAAATAATCTGGCGCAAGTTTCAAGGAGATTTTAAAGGAATGTTTTATTGGACTTTCCTCCAGAAGACAAAATGCATTTAAGGAAGTCATTTATGACAGGCTAACGACTATCTTGGACAGAGAATTATTCTATTCAGATCTAAGGAATAAAAGATTATTCATTCTGCTGGTTAATAATAACAACAACAAGAAGGAGAGAAAAAGTTGCAGATATTCACAGTCATAGAATTGTTACAGGAACACACATCACTGAAGGAGATCAATATACTGAAATTTCTAGATCCCTTTTGATTCCAGTGTTCAAAGGCCTTATCATTCAAGACTCCAGACACCACACATTTCAGCTGCTGTTGGAATCATCTTTTGCTGGAGATCTAATCTTCTGAAGGCCTATCACCGTATTACAAAGCTTCACTTCCTGAGCAACTCAAGATCTCAGGGGGAGCCTTGACAACATCCACTATCTTCTCTCTGATTGTTGACAGAGAAGATCACCTCACCTCTCTTTCTCTGATGTAAAGGGTTTATCAAACTCCCTTCAAAAGTTTGTGTTGGTTTCTGATACCTTGTCAAAACTCAGTGGTGGCAAGACACCTGATTAAAAAATCTAGTTTGGTTTTTGAGCACCTTATCAAAAGCTCATTGGTGCCCAGGACACCCGATCAACTCATCCTGCAGTAGATTCCTACCTAGGGTGGTAGAAGAGTGGATGTACCCAGATTGATTGGGGAACCACTATATCTCCTTATATCCTCTGGTTGCTTCTTTGTGTTTTGTTGTGTGCTGTGTTGTTTTATTTCTTGCTTTCATATTTTTATTCTCTGCAGCACTATACACATATTATCTAAATTAAGTCTTCCATTATAAATAATTTTTATCTTGAAAATTATTTTAATATACTCTATTCACCCCCCCCCCCCTCTAGAGTTAAGATAGATCTTATCCTCCACTTTCATCGACAATTTCCGTCAAACTCAGATCGACGATTTCATCATACCCTTCTCAACTCTCCAGACCACTACTACAAGCCCAGAATCACACTAATCCTCAAGACTATGGGAAGGAAAAGAATTTCTGCTACTGCTACCACAACTGTCAAGCCAAATTTACACCCAAATCGAGCCTACCCATGAAATACTAAGCATTACAACACTACAACAAACTGACCATAGGCTTAAAAATTTGCAGCAAACGAGAAATCTAGCAAGACTAAGTAGCATTCCTACATTCTAAGAACAACAAGTTAAACAATCTCGAACAGGAAGCAAAAATCTGATATCTGGGCAAGAAGGAAAAAAATTCGTAGACTTAAACAAGGATGTTTCAGGCTAAAAAAAAACTAAACATTGATTAAATCTGTAAGGGTTAAGTCATTAACAACAGGAAACTAGGTGAATAAATTCTACTTGGCAAGTGCAAGGAGTACCACTTGCCTCAATTTCCAGCGATTTATCTTACACAGCCCTTCCTCTCTCTCTCGGCTCCAGCCGCAACAACACCTAAACCAGGATTCTAGAGTTTTAATGGCGGAAAAGGATCAAACCAAAAATTCCGACACCCCTAGAAATGCCAAAAAAATTGAATCTCTTACCGTATGAATCGAATTCCGTCCACTAACACTGCCGGAATCGGGGTCCGAAGGCAAGCGCAGCCCGCCAGTTTTCCTCTCTTGCACAGGGACAGCGGTTGTATTCCAAAAAGACAAAGAACATCCACAGTGGCTTTTCTAAACAAGGCTATATATAGATAGCGGCTAAATCCCAAATATTTTCTATTCCTAGCCAATCCAAACACTACCAGCCACCTATTCACCATAACTGCTACTATCTAAACGAAATATCTATATATAATATATAAAATTGCATTAATATAAATTAAATACAAAACGCGAAACCTGAACATCCTCGGGATTCGACAAAATTTGCACCGTAGCTAAATACCCACGCTACGAATGCAATGACGAAGTCGAAATCAACTTTCGATGAACAAAACTCGGGTTATCACTACCCGAAGCAAAAACACAAGCATCGCACAAGAGGCCTCACCGGTCACCAAAACAGACCTGGCTTGCTAGGGAATCTTGCCAAAAAGGCTACCAACAACCACACGAGGAACCTAAATAGCTAAGACCACGCTCTAACAAACGGCACATGCCGAAAACGTGTCAACGTAACGCCAAACGATAATTAAATAATTGTAGAAAAATCAAGGGCGTTACAGTCACTCCCCCTAAAACAAAGTTTCGTCCCGAAACGTTACGTACACAACTTCTACTATAGAAGGAAAGTAACAAAATAAGAGCTACTAGAAAGAAAACATACCAATCAAATCAAGGGAACAGATGAGGGTGAGCCTCCCTCATAGCCGACTCTAGCTCCCAAGTTGCGCTTTCCAAATCCTGATTCTTCCATAGAACTTTCACCATCGGGATAGACTTTGTCCGCAACACCCGATCTTGAGTATCCAACATGCGGACCGGCACCTCACATATGAAAGATTAGGCTCCAACTGGGGCACAGCATCCAATACTTGCCCACTGCTTCATACACACTTCCGTAATTTGCTTACATGAAACACATTATGAACAACTGAGAAATTTGTTGGCAAATCCAATCTATATGCTGACACGCCAATCCATTCAACAATCTTAAACGGGCCCACATACCTCGGATCCAATTTTCGGTTATTACTGAACCTCTTAACACCAACCATCGGGGAAACCTTAAGAAACATAAGGTCCCCTACAGATAACTCCAAGTCATACCTACGCCGGTTTGCGTTCTTCTCATATCTCTCCGGAGCTATACGAAGCTTTTCTAGAATAAGCTTCACTGCGACTTCCATTTCCTAGAGTGCATCCGGACCCAGCACAGGCATCTCACCGACCTTGGTCCAAAATAAGGGAGTTCTGCAGCGCCTCCCATATAAAGCTTCAAATGGAGCCATTTGCAAGATCTCCTGGTAACTGTTATTGTATGCAAATTCTATAAGCCGCAAACGCTCATCCCACGCTCCACTGTGGTCCAAGATGTAGCACCTGATCATATTATCAACTATCCGGTTCACCCGCTCAGTCTGACCATTGGTCTGTGGGTGGTAAGCTGTAGAATACCTCAAATCTTTACCCAAACCCTCTTGCAGACTCCTTCAGAAGCGAGATGTAAAACGTGAGTCTCGATCCGAAATGATGCTAACTGGCACACCGTGTAAATGGATGACTTCATTCAGATACAGCTCTGATATCTTTTTCATCGGATAGTCAATCTTGTACGGCACGAAGTGAGCACACTTCGTCAGTCTGTCCACTATAACCCAAACAGAATCAAATCCCCTTGGAGATCTCGGTAAGCCTGTAATGAAGTCCATAGAAATACTTTCCCACTTCCAAGTAGGGATCTCCAACGAAGTCAACTTGCCACCAGGCCTTCCATGATCGGCCTTCACATGCTTGCAAGTATGGCACTCAGCAATAAATAGGGCTATATAACCCTTCATCCCATACCACCAGACAATCTGCTTCAATTCATGATACATCTTTGTAGATCCTGGATGGTAGGCAACACTGGATCCATGAGCCTCTCTGCAAATCATAACCCTAATGTCTCCAACAGCGGGGATGCAAAACCTGCCGCGGTACTTCAAGGTACCCGCATCATCAATAGAAAAATCCGGCAACTCCCCTCTCTCAGTCCTGAGGTATAAGTACAGAAGATCGGTATCATCCTTCTGGTGCAACCTCGTAAGTGCAATCCAAGACGGTTCTACCACTGCCAAACTGCTTTGTATGTCACAACGTCCCACAGAAATATCCATCAGGAGGAACTCTTCCACTAAACGATCGGCAGTGAGATTAAAGATCTTCCCCGTCTTCCGGCTCAGGGCGTCGGCCACCACATTGGCCTTGCCCGGATGATAATATATCTCCACATCTTAATCGGCCATATACTCTAGCCACCGCCGTTGGCGCATATTCAACTCCTTCTGAGTGAACACGTACTTTAGACTTTTATGATCTGTGAAGATCTTGCACTGAGCACCATAAAATAGATGCCTCCAAAGCTTTAGCGCATAAATCACCGCTGCAAACTCAAGGTCAAGCGTTGGGTAATTTCTCTCATGAGTCTTTAATTGCCTTGACCCATACGCAATCACTTTTCCAGCATGCATCAACACGCAACCCAGACCAACATGCGAAGCATCCACATACACATCATACTCTACGCCGTCAGTAGGTAGTGTCAGAACAGGAGCAGTGCACACTATGTTCTTTAGTTCCAGGAGGCTTCTTCGGACTTCTCGCTCCAAAGAAAGGTCGTGTTCTTCTGAGTCAATCTGGTCAAAGGTTTAGCCAGGGTAAAGAAACCCTCCACGAACCTCCTGTAGTAGCCGACCAACCCTAGGAAGCTTCTAATCTCCTTGGGTGTGCCCGGCCTGCTCCAATCCATCACTACTGCGATCTTTTCCGGGTCGATTGAGATCCAATCCTTATTCACCACGTGGCCCAGAAATGAGACCTGAGGCAACTAAAATTCGCACTTGCTCAACTTGGCGAATAACTTGTGGTTCCTCAACTCCGATAGAACCAAGCGCAGATGCTGCTCATGCTCCTCAGCACTGTGAGAGTAGATCAACACATCATCGATGAATACTACAATGAACTTGTCTAGAAAGTCCTTGAACACTCGATTCATCATATCTATGAAAGCTGATGGTGCATTGGTCAAACCAAACGACATCACTAGAAACTCAAAGTGTCCATAACTCGATCTAAACGCAGTCCGTGGAATATCTGCCTCGCGGATCCTGAGCTGATGATAGCCAGAACGAAGATCGATCTTGGAAAACACTGTGCTACCACGCAACTGATCAAATAAGTCATCGATCCTCAACAGAGGGTACCTGTTCTTAATGGTGACTTTGTTCAGCTCCCTATAATCGATGCACAGCCTCATCGACCCATCCTTCTTCTTCACAAATAGAATAGGAGCACCCCAAGGCGACGAACACAGCCTGATAAAACCTTTTTCCAACAACTCATCCAACTGGACTCGCAACTCCTCCAACTCACGAGGGGCCATCCGATATGGCGCCTTAGCAATTGGACGCATACCCGGTTCCAAATCAATCACAAACTCAACATCCCGCTCGGGGGGAAGACCAGGAAGTTCATCAGGAAAAACATCAGAGAAACCACGCACAATAGGAATCTCTTCCAAGCGCGGTACACTAACAGCAGTCGCAACAACCGAGACTAAACAAGCAAAATAATCAGAACGAAACAGCTTCTGAGCACATACTGCAAAAATGATAGGAGAATCCTGGAACAGATCAGCATACACATTTCCAGGCTGACCGTTGTCCTTGATGAAGTCCAAGCATTTCCCTTTGCACTGAATAACCACATCATACTTAGACAACCAGTCTATGCTCAGAATAACATCGAAGTCCTCTATATCAATCATCTTCAAGTCTGCCATCGCAAGGAAGTCCCCCAACAAAACAGGGCAATCCAAAATGCCCAAATCTGGTAACACAGATTCACCAGAAGGGAACTTGACGCGGAAGGTATCACGAACTTGATCTAGAATCAACCGATAATGCTCTACAAAAGTTCTAGCCACAAACGAGTGGCTAGCACCGGAGTCGAACAGAACACGTGCCCAACGGTTCTTCACGTTAAATTTTCCTATAGGAGTACATAAGCAACTAAGGAACCACCAAAACAAAAACTGCAACCATTCTAGCAAATAAACTTTCAGGCTAGGAAAACGACTAACCTGAGATGACCTGAGTTGAAGTTTGAGCCTACTCGGAAGAGATCACGTTCAGCTTTCCTTTGCCCTTCTCCACATGCTGAGGCAGAGGTAAAGACTGAAGTGGAACTGCCTGAAGAATAGGCTGGACCTGAGGACACCTTGTCTTGATATGGCCCTTCTGGCCACACTGATAGCAGACTTTATCCTTGGACCAGCACTGGGCAACATCATGCCCGGGTCGCTTGCAAATAGAACATGAAACATCCTTCCTAGGAGCACCTTGAATAGCTTGAATGAAGAGTCCACATTTTACACTGATTCTTGGACTCATCTGGGCCAGTTTTGGCGTCTTAGCACTACACTTGAGAGCCATTATTACTTATATTTGCTTACATGCCTCTTTCACGATTAAGTGCACCATAGGCCTATTTCTGTGTGCTTTTTGTGTTTTTGTGTTTTTGTTGTTCTTTAGCCCTGTCTTGGGAATGTGTTGTGCATGTTTGGTGGCTTATCTGCCTCTTCTGCTGGTGCAGGGTTCGTGTGCGTGCTTCGGAACCGCTCCGGAGACCCCGACGATGCAGGAATACTGCGCACGACCACTGGACTTATTTCGCACGACCACTGGTCGTGCGCCACCGATCCTGCGCATTACATTCTCATTTTCCTAATCTTGCCCGGGTAATCGCACGAGCACTGGCCATAGTGCACACGACCATTGGTTGTGCGCCACTGCTCGTGCGTGTTTACCCCTTGCTTTCTGTAAATCTGTCCCTGCCAATCGCACGATCAGTGGATTTAGTGCGCACTACCATTGGTCGTGCGAAACTGATCGTGCACGTTTATGCTGATGTTTCTTATCCAGGTTGCAGGTCTATTTGGAAATGGCGCACGATCATCGACCAACAGTGCGCACGACCATTGGTCGTGCGGCACTGATCGTGCGCACTGCTTTTGTTGCCTCCATATATAAGGCCCTGCTCCGCGATTTAGGTCAACGCCCGTCATTTGCTGCGATCGGGGAGTGCGCGGGAATCGCCATTTTACTTCTCCAGCTGCTCCATCACCTCCACCTTTGTCGGGAGTCCATAGCTAGCTACTCCGAGCTTTTCAAACACTCCGGCGAAGCCCTCGGCCATTGACAACTTCAACTCCAAGCTTTCCACTATAGTTGGTGAAGAAGATAACCTAGAGAATAGACTTAAAGGCCATCGAGGTGACAGCTCGTTGGTACCGGAAGCCTCCTTGGACTGAGCCCGAAAGCGGATTGACAACTCGCTATTCCTACCACGACCTGCAGTGGATCTTCACTCTCTTTTGGTTTTCTCCTCTTCCCCTTCCTCTATAGTATGGAATGGTTTAACATTGTAATGAACATCAAGTTTGAGTTTATATCTAATGGGATGTTAGTATTTTTCTTATGCTTGTGAGTAGTGTCTGTGAATGCGCCTCGCTCACTCCACATCCACTCCATACCCGTGTCAAACCAAATTGCACCCCACACAAGAACACTTCCATCCATTAGATTTCCATCCACTCACCCTACCGAAGTTCGGCATCGCGACCGAAACACCCACTTCACCTTGCGAAGCGGTGCCTTCGACCCACATAGCTTTTCCTAGTTTATTAGATCAAACAACCACAATCTCTCAAGTCCCCTTTTTGCTATTTTTCTAGGTATAACCCTCATAACAATATTTTCTGAACTGTTGCGCTCTATGCTAATTGCATTCCTCAAGAGACCAACACTCGTGGATTTATTCCCAAACTTTATTAGTTGTGCGACCGGTGCGCTTACGATTTACACGCATCAAGTTTTTGGTGCCGTTGTCGGGGAATGCAACTGTAGAGCGACTCAGGATGACTGCAAATATTGTTATAAGAGTTAGTGTTTTTGACTACTGTTTCCTTCGATTGTGTTTGCCACAGTGAATGCAGGGCCGAGCTACAAGATATTTTGTCGCCTACGATGCGGAGATCGAACGTACTATCCTAGCGCGAAGACGTGCCGCAGTCATCACTTTAGCCCAAATGGGAGACCAGCTGAATATTGATGCAGGCAACCGAGTTGGATGGATACCTCATGGAGACAGAAATGGCGACAAAAATGAAGTGAACCCTCCCTAGGTCCGCACCATGAGGGATTATACTACACCTACTGTCGAGAGCATATACCCCGGTTTCGGACCTGTTATCAACAACCCATAGTTCGAGATTAAACCAGCTATTCTGAATATCATTTGGAACAACGCTCAGTTCTCCGAAATGGCCACTAAAGACGCCCATCTTCACGTTACAGAAATCTCCGAAATCTGCGCCACGTTCCGCTACGCTGGAATCCCAGACGAAACAGTCAAGCTCCGCCTCTTCCCTTTTTCATTAAGGGACAAAGCCAAGATATGGCTTCACTCCCTCCCACCTGGAACAGCCACCACCTGGGAGGCTTTGACCACAAAATTCCTAGCTAAGTTCCATCTGGTGGATCGAATCGTGAGCATGAGGCACGCAATAGCCAACTTCCGACAAGCCGATCAAGAAAGTTTAGCCGAAGTTTGGGAGCATTTCAACGAGCTGCTGAGGAAGTGCCCTAATCATGGATTCCAAACGTGGAACCTCGTCGAAAGTTTCTACTTCGCTATTGATCCCCACCACCTAGCCATGATCGATGCTGCCTCTAGAGGAACCATCATGAATCTTCCTCCAAATGATGCTCTGAGAGTCTTACAAGACACCGCCACCCACAGCGCTTACTGGACCGCTGGAAGAAACATCCCAATAAGCACAAGTGGAGTATTTACCGTGGATATCCCCAAGCCTACTCCTGCCGCCCCAGTGATGGCAATCTCATGCCATGGGTACGAAAGCACCGACCACCACAGGTTCGAATGCTTAGGAGTTGAGGTACCAGACGAATCTTCGTTTATGAATGAGTCAGTTAATTTTGTAGCCAATCAAAACAGGGGAGTGACTTACGGGAATACATACAACCCGGGGGTGAGAAACCACCCCAACGTTTCTTGGAATCCTAACGCATCTGGCCAAAGATGGCAACCAGGGCAGCATCAAAATGATGCGTATGGCTCCGGAAGCCAACCTCGGCTGCCTCAACCGAATTATTCCCAAGGGCCCCCCGTCGTAAACAAAAGATCTTTGGAAGAGATGTTCGAGAAATTCGTTGAAATTTCTCAAACCAACATGACAAATCAGGCCGCCTCGATGCGCAAACTGGAGGCACAATTGGGCCAATTGGCCCAAGTGGTTTCCGAGCGCACCCAAGGCACCTTACCTAGTAACACTGAAAAGAACCCCCATGAACAAGGTAAATGACTCAAGGAGGAAAATTTGGGAAACCGCAACGAACTCGTCATCAATTGTAAAATAAATAACATCAAAACCCCAGCATTATGCGATTCCGGGGCGTCCAGCAACATCCTCACTTTGCAAGATGTTGCGAAGATGCACCTACAAGTCGACATTGAAAATCAAAATCGCTTATCTTAGCGAATGACAATTTGGTTGACACTGAGGGAGGTGTTCGGGAAGTTGAAATCGAGGTTAACAGCAAAAGTATCACCACTGACTTCCAGGTTTTGGGACCAAGGAAATAACTCTATTCCTATATTAGGAGTCCCATTCCTAACAGCCAGTGGCGCATCCCTCGACTTTTAAAAAGGTCGTGTCACTTGGACAACCGAAGATTCCACCCTCGATAACACATCCATACATTCCTCTCCCATCCAAAATAACAATTCTCTCAGTGTCACAGATTCCAAGATAGATTCAGGTCTCCCAACATTGGAAGCACATCTGGAAGAGAAGCCAAAGCAAGGACTCTCTCAGGAGGTAGATGAGAATCAAGAGCTACTGGTCAAAGAAGAGATCAAGTGTACCAAAGCCACGACTGCCTTTCTATTTCCAGCTAACTATGTTGTTGAGCATGGCGACCCAAGTTTTATTTGGGAGAAATCCCTAGACACTAAATTGTATAACTCTGTTAAGCGCTCTGTAGCTTGGGCAGATCCAGTTGGCCGTCACGGTGCCGGACAGGACGCCACAAACCACGACACAAGGAAAAACCACAGCCTACCTCCATTGGAAGTCTCCCACGGTGGAGAAACTGAAAGAGGCAAAGCATTTACGCGAAGCGCGCTACGCTGCCTTCCGACACAAGAAAGAGTGCAATCGAAGTCAAGGGACAATGCCTACCCCCAATGCAAAAAGACAATTTGTTGTCCTCTCGCATCCCACCGGAGAGACTTACCATAAATCTGCTTATAGATGATTGCACCACCATCATTCCACTTTCCCTCCTCTTTCTCGCTACTTTTTGAACGTTGGTTGCTCTACTTTTAATTTTGTTTCCTTTTTCTACTGCCAATAACTCTCTATTTGAACTGCTAATACTGGTATTTGGTCCACCTTAAGAACAGTAAACAAAAGGGTTTTCGGGAGACAACCCAAGTTGGACCGTTTGGTCCTATGCTGTGTTTTGAGTTCTTTTTATATATTCACTATATATGTGTCCATATTTTGTTTGGCGTGCCTACTTCAATCGCAGGTGCAGGAATTTGTTTTGCAGCGCGGCAACTTGGCCGCACTTGGACATCTCATTGAACGACTGGTATGCTCAATTTCGAGCATAGGTACTTCCTACCCTAGCTATTTATCATATTTGGAATGTTTATTTTTACTAGTTGTCGACTTTAAGTCTGGGGGGGGGGGAGAACATGCCTGTGGTCACTACACAACACATTCTGTTGCATACCAGTTTCTTGTTTAATTATTTCTTGATCTCTGTTGCACACTCTGAATCACCCACACGAGTGCGCTCTTCTCCACGCGCACAGCCCGAGTCAAATGTATTGTTTTTGTGTATGCTTTAAAATAGTGGTGCTGGCTTCGGATTTCAGGATTGAGTAGTTTGAAAGTCATGCAGTGCTCCTAATCGAGTACTCATGGTTTGTATAGAACTAGGATAGAATTAATTTTTCTTTATGCTCGTAGATTTATATTTTTTTCTGCAGACGTAAATATTGTTTGTACTACTCAAAATCTGAATCTGGAGTAATCAAACGATAATGTAGGAATGTGTGTAGCCGCCATTAGACTCGTATTGCTCGAGTCGGGAGGGAGGATCCTCTTTCTCGGTGGCTAAGAACTTGCCCTAAGCTAATCTTGAAGCATTGGTGCACGGTTAGTCAAGCGTGAGCATGACGTAGGCCCTCATTTTGGCTAGTTTGAGCCTTGTTTTGCCTTTCCTACCCATTAACCGTTGCATGCCAAATTTGTGCCTACACCTTCTTTGGTCCAGCTCCACTCACATTCACCAAGGACTGAAGCTAAACCCACCATCGCAATCAAATGCTTGAGCTTGTTTGTATTCACTATTTTGCCAAGGTTGTGATATGTGGACATCATTTAATGGGGTGCTGAATTCATTCACGTTTTGATTTCTACGTTTGGGGATTGCAAGCGCAGAAAAGAAATAAAAAGCAGCTAAGCGAAAAAGAAAAAGAGAGAGAAAAATCTGAAAGAATTTCTTTGAGAATTCTATCCCCATCCAATTTATTGATTTTGGTCGGGTTAGGCCGTGTACACGCCCGGTTTTCCAGCTCAGTCTGGGGGTGTGTTACCCATACATTTCTAAGTGGCTGTATTGGTTTAGGTTTTTATTCGCTCGCCTTTGTTGCGTGTAGCCTTCATGTTTATCTTTGACTACCAAACCGTCTCCTAAGCCCCATTTTCTCCTACAAGTCCTACTGATTCACGCTTGAGTCTAACCCGCGCCATGGAGAGAGTGTGAACGTGCAAGCGTATGGTCCCCGACATTGGTGGATTCGTTTGGAGGTGATCCTGAGTCCCGAACTCTGGCAATGCTCACCTTAGTGGCCTGCCTACTTTCTTACTACACATGATCGCCAGATTCTCCAGCATTATAATTTTGAGAAATTACAATATTTATTTGTGTCTGTCGAATAGTTTAACCTACATCGTATAATTAAAATGTTTTTCTATTATATCTTCTATGCCCATGATGTATTTTATTTCTCGTCTAACTTCCTTTTGAAATTTCTGAGCCAGCTAGCTATTTTCTAGTCCACGGAGTAATGATTTGCTCGGGACGTGCAAATGGTGAAGTCGGGGGGTGTGATGAGTCCACATTTTACACTGATTCTTGGTCTCATCTGGGCCAGGTTTGTCATCTTAGCACTACACTTGAGAGCCATTATTGCTTATATTTGCTTACATGCCTCTTTCACGATTAAGTGCACTATAAGCCCGTTTCTGTGTGCTTTTTGTGTTTCTATGTTTTTATTGTTCTTTAGGCCTGTCTTGGGAATGTGGTGTGCACGTTTGGTGGCCTATCTGCCTCTTCTTCTGGTGCAGGGTTCGTGTGCGTGCTCCGGAACTGCTCGGGAGACCCCGATGATGTAGAAATACTGCGCACGACCACTGGACTTATTGCGCATGACCACTGGTCGTGCGCCACCGATCGTGCGCATTACATTCTCATTTTCCTAATCCTACCCGGGTAATCGCACGAGCACTAGCCGTAGTGCGCACGACCACTGGTCGTGCGCCACTGCTCGTGCGCGTTTACCCCTTGCTTTCTGTAAATCTGTCCCTGCCAATCGCACGATCAGTGGATTTAGTGCGCACTACCACTGGTCGTGCACCACTAATCGTGCGCGTTTATGCTGATGCTGCTTATCCAGGTTGCAGGTCTATTTGGAAATGGCGCACGATCATCAACCAACAGTGCGCATGACCACTGGTCGTGCACCACTGATCGTGCGCACTGCTTTTGCTGCCTCCATATTTAAGGCCCTGCTCCGCGATTTAGGTCAATGCCCGTCATTTGCTGCGATCGGGGAGTGCGCGGGAATCGCCATTTTACTTCTCCAGCTTCTCCATCACCTCCACCTTCGTCGGGAGTCCATAGCCAGCTACTCCGAGCTTTTCAAACTCTCCGGCGAAGCCCTCGGCCATTGACAACTTCAACTCCAAGCTTTCCACCTGAGTTGGTGAAGAAGATAACCTAGAGAACGGACTTAAAGTCCTTCGAGATGACAGCTCGTTGGTACCGGAAGCCTCCCTGGACTGAGCCTCGGAAGTGGATTGACAACTCGCTATTCCGGCCACGACCTGCGGTGGATCTTCACTCTCTTTTGGTTTACTCCTCTTCCCCTTCCTCTGTAGTATGGAATGGTTTAACATTGTAATGAACATCAAGTTTGATTTTATATCTAATGGGATGTTAGTATTTTTCTTATTCTTGTGAGTAGTGTCTGTGAATGCGCCTCGCTCACTCCACATCCACTACATACATGTATCATACCCGATTGCCCCCCACACAAGAACACTTCCATCCATTAGCTTTCCATGCACTCGCCCAACCAAAGTTCGGCATCGCGGCTGAAACACCCACTTCACCTTGCGAAGCGGTGCCTTTGACCCGCATAGCTTTTCCTAGTTTATTATATCAAACAACAACAATCTCTCAAGTCCCCTTTTTGCTCTTTTTCTAGGTATAACCCTCATAACAATATTTTCTGAACTGTTGCCGCTCTATGCTAATTGCATTCCTCAAGAGACCGACACTCGGGGATTTATTCCCAAACTTTATTACTTGTGTGACCGGTGCGCTTGCCGATTTGCACGCATCAATGAACTTGCTCCTTCTTCTGAGCTCCCGCCTTCTTGAAACACCTCTCAATAGGGTGGACTGACCGGCCACAGAAGCTACACACTACCTTGCTCTTCTTTCCCGAAGCAGCATCGAGTACCTGGGGGTTCTTCTCTTCAGCAGACTTCCTCTTATCCTTCCTCATTTGCTGGCCTCTATTCTTTGCGGTCTCAATTGCCTCCACTTTCAGAGCAGCCTCCACTGCCCCTGCATAAGTCTCTAATCCATAAGCACTGGCCAACTGCTGAACCTTGCTCCTCAAGCAACCAAGGAACCGCTTGACTCGATCTGCTTCAACACTCACCAACCCAGGGGCAAACCGGCTCAACTTACTGAACTCTATCTCGTACTCACTGACCGTGAATTACCTCTGCTTCAGGCGAAGGAAGTCGTTCATTAGTCGGTCACGCTCGACCGAAGGAAGGAACTTCCTCAACAGCATCTCCTTGAATAATACCCAAGAGCAACCAGCTACCATGCTCCCCTTTTCTCTAAGCCACCAACTCTTAGCCAAACCCTTAAGCTGATAGGCGGCTATCATCACTCTCTGATCATCTGCAATACCGGAGTACGAGAACATCTCCTCCATGGAGATCAGCCAATCATCTATGACCATGAAATCTTCCTTTCCATCATATGTAGGAGGGCTAAGTCTCTAAAACTGAGAAATAAAGACCATCTCTGCTGGCACAACCACTGGAGGTATCAGGGGTGCAGGAGGGGGAGGAGCAGCTGACCCCCCTGCAGGGGCTTTCACCCCCTGAGTCTGTCCTGCTGCCACTGCCACCAGAGACTGGATCTGGGCCTGCATCTCCACCATCTGCCTGGTTAAGGAATCATTGCTCTGTCCCAGGCTCTCGATCACTGCATCACGCTGCGCTCTTGAGGACTCACCCTCAGATAGGGGAGTCAACCAAGTCGAAGGATGTCTCGCCATCCTAAAACCATAAAAACTGAGGTCGGAACCTAGTACAACATTTAAAACAAACTATTAGTACAGACAATACAAACATAAATATGAACTTTTAACTGCTATACTTCCTCTGGGATTTTATGTTATTTTTACAAAACTGATGTTATGCTTAACCTAGGATGGTTAACCACCATCAACTAACTCTTGTGCTTAGATCGGGAATGCATGAATTTATATTCTTTTTCTGATTTAAAACCATGTGTGTACATATGTCATCCTGCAAATCTTTAGCTTGGCACGTTGTGCTTATGCAATGTTATGCTATGCATGATTGTGCTATGCATTCTAAAAAGGCCCTAATGCATGTTATAAGTGGCGTACGCATGAAAATGTTATGCATCCCATACTACATAACATTCTCATGCAATGAAAAAGAAACGCGCTAGTCACATTCATGTGGTGAGGTTATGTATCCCATACTATATAACCCTCATATGTTGCCCCTATGGTGGATCCATATACATACACATATTATGCATCCCATACTACATAATATGTCTCGTATACTTCTTGTTATGCTATGAGTGTAGTGTTCGTGCTTCATCCAAGACGTGCTGATGACATATTGGTGTCTGTATGATATGATGCTAAACATCTAATACCTACAAGGAAAGGTTGCCCGACAAATTGTCAAGCAACCTCCCTCTGATACCAACTGTCACAACCCGCATTTTCTCCGAATTTAAGAAGTATCAGAGTATAAGAAAGCACGCGTCGTGATGCCACGTCGAGCAGGGGATAACTGTCGACGCTCAGGCGAACACCATCTAACTAGACTATGAAAATTCATAAGTTTAAAGATTAGAAAAAAATCAGTTATATTTTTAAAGGTCGTATCCCTCGGCTCAGTGGATCACCTAGTCTATAGTTTAGAAACTATACTTATATGCAGCGAAAAATACTTTATTTATATTTGACATCCTATGAGAGTGCATAAGTGACCCCCGCGGTCAACTTATACTATGCAAAACTCTAGATTAATTTTATATTATAAGTAAGAAAATGATCTTTTTTTTACGTTGCTTTGAAAGTAGTGTATGAGTTTTATAAATATGTTGATCATGAGATATACTTATAATACTGTTTTTTTATGTTTAAAATTAATTAGCAACCTAGCATAAAACTTCCCAAGAGCAAATAGACTATCTCTAGAAAGGTAGCAGTAAAAGAAATATATCTAGTATCACAAGCAAAAACCACCAGCGGACGTCAACAACCTGACACGAACCCACTGGCGAGCATGTATGTCTATAAGAAAATAGAAAACTACCTCACAAGCCCAAGAAATTGATCTCTATAGTACAAGAGATCACCAGCAACAGCACATCAAAACTAGCCGCCTACTCGGCTACTAATCAGAACCTGAGGCATTCAGAGAAGAAATGAATACCTCAACAAGTAAAACAAGAAAATCTGAATAAGAGCATTATATCAAAATGGAACCAAGGAGAGTAAGAAAACATGATAGTAAAAGTAAGCGCTGTCCAAAGTAAGCCAAAGTACACCAAGCACAAGGAAACAACAACAAGCCCTGCTCAAATCCTGCAAAGGCTACAAGGCAAAAGAAAAGAGAACTTGCCACAATATGCTGCATTCTACAAGGAAGAAACACCTAACAATCCTAATTTGTGAGTTAATGGTAGAAGTAAACAACATGGACCTGAGTTGGTGACCAAAAACAGTCCCCCAAACAAAATAGTTCCAACTAAAAATTCACTGTATCAGCACAAGACCACCACATACCCAGCCCGTACCTGGGATTAAAAGGTGGTGGCCACGACAATATCCAGCCCGTACCAGGGACTAAAAGGTGGCAGCCACGGCAATACCCCGCCCATACCTGGGACTAAAAGGTGGCGGCCAAGGCTCGCACACGAAACATCCCACTCCTTTAGAGCATCAAAATACCACTACCTGCCATAACCCACAATTCAGCCTTCAAACAAAATAAAGGAAGAAACGAATGGTTGACAAGACATCCCCACCTAGGAGGTAATCACTCGGGAAGAAAAGAAAATGAAAGAAAAGTTTGGTTAAGGCAAAAAAAAATTAACGTCGAACTCCGATCATAGGAAATCGTCGATCTCAAGCCACAGGATATCGTCGATCTCAAGCTACAGGACATCGTCGATCTCCTGCCACAGGAAATCGTCGAACCCAATTCGACGATTTTTTTGTGGAACACAGGTCACATAAAATCGTCAAACTCAGTTCAACGATTTTCGCCGAACTCAGGACTCAGGCAATCTTCGAACTCAGTTCGACGATTTTTCGTTGAACATAGGACACAGGAAAATTGTCGAACTCAGTTCGACGACTTTCGTCGAACTCAGGACATAGGAAATCATCGAACTCGGTTCGACGATCCTCGTCTAACTCAGTTCGACGATCCTCGTCGAACACAGGCAACCGGAGATCATCGTTCTCAGTACAACGATTTCCGTCAAACTCAGATCGACGATTTCATCATAACCTCCTCAACTCTCCAGACCACTACTACAAGCCCAAAATCATGCTAATCCTCAAGACTATGGAAAGGAAAAGAATTTTTGCTATTGCTACCACAACTGTCAAGCCAAATTTACACCCAAATCGAGCCTACCCATGAAATACTCAGCATTATTACACTACAACAAACTGACCATAGGCTTAAAAATTTGCAGCAAACGAGAAATCTGGCAAGACTAAGTAGCATTCCTAGGTTCTAAGAACAGGAACTTAAACTATCTCGAACAGGAAGCAAAAAATTTGATATCTGGACAAGAAGGAAAAAATTTTGTAGACTTAAACAAGGAGGTTTTAGGCTAAAAAAACTAGACATTGATTAAATCTGGTAAGGTTAAGTCAACAGCAACAGGAAACTAGTGAATAAATTCTACTTGGCAGGGCAAGGAGTACCACTTGCCTCAATTTCTAGCAATTTATCTTGCACAGCCTTCTCTCTCTCTCGGCTCCAGCCGCAACAGCACCCAAACACGGATTCTAGAGTTTTAATGGCGGAAAAAGATCAAACCAAAAATTCCGAGACCCCTAGAAACAACACGAAAGTTGAATCTCTTACCGTAGGAATTGTAAGACCCCATTTTTTTTTTCTTTCTCGCCACCGGGGTCTTATGCCCAGAACCGCCGCTTTGCGGTGACCCTTCACGCCTTGAAGCGACATCACCACAACAAGCCGTTTCTGCCGGCCAATTCGATCGCAGCATAGTAACAAAATTAGAGTAACATCATGCGCAGCACAACTCTAAGTAAAGTCCACAGAAATATCACATCAAGTAAAAATATCTCCACGATGGGAGAGTCCACAAAACCAAGCACTGTAAATAAGGGCTTATGCCCGATACATTAGTTCCTCACTACAAGATCTCTCATGAGGAAATAAAATAAAAAACTACTAGAGTAAGGGCCTCACGGTCCCAGCTGTCTGAACTCCTGTGCTAGACTGCCCTATCTCCAAGCGTGTCAACCTCTGGGGCTGCTCCTCAGTCTGGGCTCCGCGATCCCCTAAATGATGTGGTTCGAAAACCGTTAGTCTAAAAGACTAAGTCCTATCATCCCCCACCCCTTCCCCCGTGGCTCCTAGGCACCGAGCGGAGAGGAAGAAAGGGAGGACTTGAAAGTGGAGAGTATATCAATGCAGGTGACGGTGGACTTAAATCTAGCAATTTATATAGTAACTAATCATATATGTAAACACGTAAAGTAAAGTGACCTTAACTTATATGGGTACATATAAGCAAGGGTCTTTTGCAAGGCTCCCATCGTATAAAGAGTCCCATACCAATTTATACGTTGGGGTGTCGGTTATTAACAGCACTATATTTATATGTAAAGAATATTAACCTTAATTTATAAACTTGCCCACACAAGCTTATAGACCAAGGGGTCGTTTTGCAGGGCCTATATGTAATAGTGTCATACCACTTACTTATTTTAGGTGTCGAAGGTTAAATGAATCGCTTATGCTATGACATGCAAGTGGGTATGATGGATCAAGCAAGTGCAACACACACACCCGACTCTGTGCACACAGACCTTTAGTTCCCCCTTTCTGGAGCCTCACCTCCCAGGATACCTCCGTAGTGGCAGACGGAAGCGGTGGGTTGGGCCTCGCCCACCTCTAAACTAGTATAGCACTACTGGTCAGACCTATCGTACGCTCAACGCTGGTGCACAAGCGGACTCCTGCGTACTCTTGCGGCTGGCGCACCGGACTTATGTTGGCGAAGTGCTATCACAACACTTGCCGAGTCAACGAATTGGTGTCTGTGCTAAGATCCTCCAATACCGGAGACCCACCACCCTTAATATCATTCCTTTTATGCACATGCAAGTTTAGCGTAATCAAAACCCGAGCCGAATCTCCCCGGACCAACACGTCCGTCACAAACAATCGAGCCGAAGCTCCCCGGACCAACATCCCGTGCCATCAGTGTCTGTGAAATGTGCAACCCTAATTACTAAGTTACTCTTTTCAGCTTGTTAAACAATTTACGTTAACCCAGGACTGCCCCCGGTATTCCCTATGAAGGGCTCTCAAGGGGCACTAGGAACTGTGTTGGGATTACGCCCAGCGTTCCCTTTCGCAAGGTACTTATTTTATTATTGGTTGATTCCCTTACCCATTATTTTCTCATGTTTCGATATGCTAATCCTAGGGTGATTTGACTCCAACTCTCCTTGGGTAGGACGATCTTTCGTCGGACCCGAACGCCTTTAAACCCTAGACAAAACACTCCCTACTCACTCTCTTCCAAAGATGCAGCCCATTCCACTTGTTCTTGCAGCAAACCATCAAGACCCATCATACGTGCCCTAATTCACATCCAAATGAAATCCTGCAGTTTTGCTATATGTAGACCACTTAAGCTACATGATGTACTCAATAGGTGATACTCTAAATTCTCCTCCAATAACTCTACAAATTTTACCAGAGGTCTATTATGATAAATATAGTCTAATTTCAGAAAATTATATTTTTCCTAATTAATCTATATTTATTGAATTTTCCTCAACAGCTAGGCCACAGTCAATTTGAACATGAACCATATGATTTGCTAAGGTAATGGCCTCCTAAAATTTTTATCCACTAAATAACAGAGAAATATTATTGGTTGCCAATGTTCATAATTTTCCATATAGTTCTTGACCTCTAAAAGATTTATTGAAAATAATTCCCCAGATCAAATATAATGAAGGAAGTGCCACAAATATGTCTCCAATAATTATGTAAAAATTACTAGGGCTTCATAAGGAACTAGAAACATCATGATGAAGAAATTAAAATTTTTCAGACCATCTAAATGTCATTATTAAATTTACAAAGTTCATGAATTAAATAATTAAAGAAGCAACTACTAAATATAATTCTTCAAATATTCATAAGATTTACAGAGATGGGTACCATTATTACAAGCCCCTTTGCTAAGTTTCATCAGATTTAATCAAGTATATTTATCTCCAAAAATTCCTAAGTGGAAATTGTAAAACATGACTTTGTGAATAAAGTACCAAACCTATTCATCCAAAATTTATTATAAAATTTCCAGAGATGTAAATACCCTAAACAACTACCCATTCAAAAACTCAGCCTTTTCAGAAGGTTTTGGTATTAGAACTTATGATTTCAAAGCTAGTGCCCTAAACTAGGTTATAGATTTAAGGGGTTTAAATTCTTCCAAATGCCCTAAAATCTTAACCACAGGACCATAGTAACCCTATGGACATCTGTCCCAAGTTTCAAGCCCATCCAAGGTCTTTTGACCCCAAATTCCTCAAACCCTAGAAATTTACCCTAAAGGGCCTACCCTAAAATTCTAGGGCTACCCTAGTCCAAACCACTCCAAACTTCATAAGTGAGTGTAACAAGTCAAAGTATATCAGTGGCCCAAATTTCAGCCTCTGATGAGGGAATTGGCCACTCAACCATCAAATAGTGGTTTTTGACCAAAATACCCTTATAGGGTCATATATAGGGTGGGTAAATTACCTATCCTAGACATCTCCAAATGAGCTAAAGTTTTAACCCTATACCTATCATGACATCTAAGGCCACCCACCAAAATTTGGGGGAGTTGTAAATTAATTAGGTCATATAATTAAATTAATCATGATTTATTAAATTTTTCTAAAAACTATAGAAACATGTTCTCCAAAAATTCTAAATTTTGGACAGGTTCTAGATATGCCTAAGACCTTCTCACTACCCAAATTTCAACTTGTTTGGACAAGAATGAAGTGTGGGCACCAAAATTAATTTCTGTTTAGGTCTAGGTATAGGTCCTACCAAAAAGGGTACCCTGGTCTAACCAGTGGCCAAAAAGGGTCCAAACAATTTTTGCTACAAACTAGACACCCCTAAGCTACAATGTTCATGTTGGGCAGATTTCCATTCAGGGTCCCTAAGTATTTTTAAAAATTAAATACATTAAATACAATCAGTGTGACAGAAATGAAATGTTTCTTATTTAATTCCTATAGTATCTAATCTGATGCCGCACGAATCTTGGCGCAGATCGACGGCATCTGGTCATCGTCCCCGATGAGCCAACGGCCAGGATTGCTCCTTCCTGCGCCGACTTCAAACGTCTGCCGCCGGCCACCCAGTCCCTTCCCCGGCGGCCACCGCCACCATCACCTCCGTTGAGGTGGCGGCTATCGCCAGACGGCGGCACAGCGCGGAGGGGCGGATTCCGGCGATCCAACCAAGAATTTTCTCGGCCGAAAGCCATGAATTTTCTGAATTGGATCGGGCTCAATTGAGCCCGAACCTCAGCCCTAATGGAACCTAAGATCTACCCATGAGAAAAGAGGAGGAGGAGGACCTTGTTGGCGGCCTGGAGACGAGCGGATCTGCGGGTTGACATGGTGGTGGCGCGCCGATCGGATTCTGCAACCTCCCAGTAAACTCGCGGATTTCTTCAGTTAAGGATTGGGAAATCTCCCCCAAGCTCACTGGTGGTGTTTAAATCATCAGAGGGGGAGAAGAATGGGAGAAACTGCCATGGCCATCATGGCCATTAAAGGCTTGTCTCGGCCATGATGGTGGAGGCTGTAACCGCCCCTTGACAGCCAGGAAAACGGCTGGAAACTCCTCCCCTTCACTGGAGGAGATGAATGCTGCCATCAATGGGGACCATTGGCCTTTCCTTGGCCAATCTCCTCCTTAACTCTCTTCCCCTTTTTCTCTCTCCTCCATTAGTGTGGGATGAAGCTTTCTCTCTCTTTCCTAGTCACCAAAACTGACCATGCTGACTCCCCAGCCTATTGGCAGCCCTTTCCACCATAATATCTCATTATGTTGTGGTTAACTCAAAAGAAAAGGGGTTGAGCTTGGGTTGACTCATTTAGGCTAATTTGACCTAACTCTAGCATAGAGTTGACCTTGGTCAACATGACCATTTGAGTTGACCCCAAGGGTCCTTGGTGACCTATTGGACTCCCTTAAGGTCTAGGAAGACTTGGGTAAGGTTGGTTGGGCATCTTGGGGGTCACATGCCCCTTGGTAAGGGCACTTTGATCATTTTAGGGCCAGAGTTGACTTGGGTCAACAAAACATTTGGGTTGACCCTATTGGGTCCTTGGTGACCCATTGGCCTCCACTAAGGTCTAGGAAGTGTTATGTAGGGTTACCCTGCACTTTGGAGGTCACATACCCTGGGTAAGGGTACTTTGACCAGATTAGGAGCTTGAGTTGACTTGGGTCAACCTGGCCTCTAGGGCTGACCCAATGTGTCCTTAGAGACCCATTGACCTCACTTTAGGGTTAGGAGGGCATAGGTGGGTCCTCTAGGTAGGAGTAGGTCAATTGGCCCTATGTAGGCTAGTTTGACCCATTTAGGGCTAGGGTTGACCTTGGTCAATTGAGCCTCTTTGTTTGACCCCAATGGGTCCTTATGGCTCTAATGGGCCTCCCAAGGCATTAGGGGTTTTGTGGTTGGGTTTTGGGGTCAAGGTGTAGCCCATGGTCATCCTACACCATGGTTCAGAGTTCCACTATTTGCAGACCATGGTGATCCCCCACCTTCCTGTCCCCTATCTCTTGACCCATTACTGGCTTCCTAGGGTTTGTCATGACCTAGTCATGGCCAAAACCATTCTTAGGGGTCTAGTTGGAAATGGGATGTTACAGGAATGAAGGTCTAGGCGAGAGTAATCCAAATCCGCTTTTGAAATCAAATTCCGTCCACTAACACTCCCGGAATCGGCGTCCGAAGGCAAGGGCAGCCCGCCAGTTTTCCTCTCCTGCACAGGGACGGCGGTTGTATTCCGAAAAGACAAAGAACATCCACAGTGGCTTTTCTAAATAAGGCTATATATAGATAGCGGCTAAATCCCAAGTATTTTCTATTCCTAGCCAATCCAAACACTGCCAGCCACCTATTCACCATAACTGCTACTATCTAAATGAAATATCTATATATAATATATAATATTGCATTAATATAAATAAAATACAAAACGACGCAAAACCCGAACATCCTCGGAATTCGACGAAATTTGCACCGTAGCTAAATACCCACGCTACGAAAGCAACGACGAAGTCGAAATCAACTTTCGACGAACAAAACTCGGGTTATCACTACCCGAAGCAAAAACACAAGCATCCCCCGAGAGGCCTCACCGGTCACCAAAACAGACCCGGCTTGCTAGGGAATCTTGCCAAAAAGGCTACCAACAACCACACAAGGAACCTAAATAGCTAAGACCGCGCACTAACAAATGGCACATGTGGGAAATGCGTCAACATAACGCTAAACGAGAATTAAATAATCGTAGAAAAATCGGGGGAGTTACACCCAGCCGGCCGACTACTGTGCCTGCGCCCAAATTCCTCTCGCTTCGTTCCGCTGTGCGTGCGCCATCTCTCATCGATCCGCACCTTCTCCGGTAAGCTCGTGCATTTTCTAGTCTTCTTCCTCCTTGTTGTGCTGCCATGGAGCTGGGAGGCCTCCGTGTGGTGAAAGCCTACTAACGCTCCGACCATTCTTCTGCTACTCCCGCACAAATTTTGACAAGAATGGCGACATTTTCCAAGGCCGAGCACACCCAGCATTTCAATTCCTTGAAGGATAAGCCATTCCTCTCTCAGCGTCTTGTTGATTGGAATGAACTCCGGTCGATCGGAGACAATGGATCATTAGCGGAGACCGTCCTCCTTCTCTACTCCTTCGATCATTATAGCAAAATGTTCGAGTGCGATGAGCTTGGGTATAAGGAACTGACACTAGAATTCCTGTCAACTTTTGATTGGGGGACAACTTCGGACAACCTCTGCCTACCTACTTGTTACTTTCGTATTATGGGCCACGTCTTCACCGTCTCTTTGCCCAAGCTCGCCATTCACGCTGGCATCTACACCGAGTCTGATGCATCCAGGATTGACTTTCAGCAGTTATGCATCGATTTTCGGGAAGGCATCACTCCGTGTGCCTCTTGGTGTTATCTGGCAGGGGGAACGAGGAGTACGTCGCCCGAACGGCCAAATCGACAAGGATTGTCTCCCCTGCTCTGAGATATATACAACACTTACTCAATCACTCGCTCACCGTAATTGCCCTGAGCAAGAATGTGGTGGGGTGGAGAGATTTGGTCTCCCTATATAGCATACAGCAGCAGTACCCCATTCATCTGGGGTATATGCTGGCCCATTTCTTCCATCATGAGGCCACTTATGTCCTCGTGGGCACGATCGGGGGTGCTTACTACATTACCCGCATCGCGAAGAGTTTGGGGATTTAGAGCCAGCTAGCTCCGATGGAGCAGGTCACTGCTCCCACCATGATAACTAGGGCCAATATGGTGAGTTTCCATTTATTGCTAGTGGTTGGGAGGAAAGCTAGCCGGAAGTTTGTTGTTATCATGCCTGGTGATGCGCCTAGAGGAAGAGATGAGGAGGAAGATGAGGGAAAGCTGACCGAGTCTTTCTCCATGAGTAGGCAGAGAGCGGCAGAGCCACCGCAGCAAAGTCGGCAGCAACAGCGGGCCCCAGTGAAGCATGAGGGGCAGACTAGCTACCAGTACAGCCCAGCTCAGGAGTAGAGCGTTGCACATCTGAATGAGCGCCAAGCTAATTTGGAATCCTCTTAATACTGGATGCAAGACTTTATATATCAACAAGCATTGAGAGGCAGGCTGAATATTCTACCTCCTCTGGCACGTTTTGCTCCAGCCACGCCTGCTCGTCGTCCATCTCCTATCGAGATTCTCGACAGCGACAATGAGTAATGAGGGGAGTTCGTCGTGTAGCGGGTCTACCACATCTCCTGATTTTCTAGTGTTTTATTTATATGTGGAATTGTATTGTATTTTATTCAGCAGGTTCGGTCATGGAACAATTATATTTCTATGGGCGCCCTTCTGGGTGCCGAATATTATTTTAATATATATCATGTTTAATACAGGTATTTGGTCCACCTTAAGGACGGTAAAGAAACGAGATTCTGTGAGATAACCCATGTAGGACCACTTGGTCCTGTTTTGAGTGTTGTGTTTCTTATTTTATATGTATTTCTATTTTTTTGCGAGGGATCTATAATTTGCAATTACTGGAAATTTTTGAAGCGCAGCAGACCAGCCGCTATCGAACAACCACGCAGCACGACTGGTATGCTTTATTTTGAGCATAGGTACTTCTTACCCCTAACTCTTTATATTATTTGGAATGTTTAATTTTATTCAAGTCTAGGGGGAGAGCATGTTTGTGGTCACTACACGAGCACACATTTTAAATCATACATGTTGTTATTTATATATTTCAAAATCATTGTAGCACACTCTGAATCACCCACTTGAGCACAATCTTATCCACGCGTGCGGCTCAAGTCAAAAGCATTGCTTGTGTGTAAATTTAAAATAGTGGTGTTGTCTTAGGATTTTAGGATAGAGTAGTGTGAAACTCATGCAATGCTCCTAATCAAGTACTCATGGTCGGTGTAGAAGTAGTATAGATTTAATTTTTCTTTATGCTCGTAAATTTATACCTTTTTTGCAGATGTAAATATTGTTTGTACTACTCAAAAATGTTGAATCTGGTGAAATTGAACGGTAGCGTAGGGATGTGTGTAGCTGTCAATAGGCTCGTTTTGCTTGAGCCGGGAGGAAGGATCAACTTTCTCGGTGGCCAAGAACTTGCCCCAAGCTACTCTTGAAGCATTGGTGCATGGTTAGTGATGCGCGCGAAGCCCGACTCTAAATTATTTAGGGAGCATGGCGGGTCCGGATTTCATGCGGCAAATTATAGACAAGTGCACTTATCGCAAGTAATATAGGATATTTTGGGAGAATATCCAAATTATAAATTTCCCGGGAACGGGTTGGTTATCCCTACTGCTCTGAAAGCACTACCGAAATATTTAAGTTGTCGATCTTAAATAAAAATCTGGAAATAGATTAAGAATAAAGTCGATGAAGAATAGATACTACTCGATATCAAATTACGTTAGAAGTAAAATAGATTTGAATAAATAGAGATCTTAGGTTTCAATTTAATTAAAGCAGAAACTTGGCCGTTGAGGTTCCGAAAGTATGAGCTCACCTATCTCTAGGAATATCGCTCACCTGGATATTAAGGCTATTCGATCGGGCTCTCGTATGACGAAGGATTCCTCTTAATGCCCAGAGTACGCTAAGAACCTCATTATTTGGTGGGGAACCCAATCCGGTAGAGTTAGCGCTCCTCCTCTCTCAAAGGTTAGTGCGGAACTCTCATTACAGAGTGGTGATCAGTCCATATGCACGGCCTCTCCGCTAGCTAGTGTATGGATAACAGAAATAGAGCCCACAGATAGATATGTGGTTCTACGCATTGTTAACCCGGGGTAAACCTTATTTTTTAATTAAATAGAAAAATAAGACCTGTAATTATTTAAAACATTTTATATCCCAATACTCTTAGATACTAAGGGCTAAAAGCGATTAGCCACTCATCAGAATGGGGATGGCTTATGAGTTTGGTTAGGAGTAAGTTCTAAACAAAGCATTGAAGGGTTACAAAAAAAAAAAGAATAAGATAACCTAATATTAGAAATAGAAAAACTACTAAAAAAGGTAAAAACACACGTACTCAACCAAACACGTAATAAAGAAAAAGAAACAAAACTAAGTTATAAAAACGAGAAAATTGCATAATTTAAATGACAAGTCCTACTCAAAAGAGTAGGCGGTAAATTAAATCTGAAAAAGACAAGTCCTACTCAAACGAGTAGGACTGAAATGAAAGCAAGTCCTACTCAAACGGGTAGGAGAAAATAAATGCACCAACACATGCACTCGACATGATATAAACACACACACTCACTCTACTAAAAATGAAATGCACACACACTTGCATAAATTAAAACGCACACACACTGCAAAAAGTAAATCACACACACACACACACACACACACACACACACATACACACACACACACACACACTATACTGAAATTAAAAACTCACACAAACATGTCCTACTCAATTGAGTAGGAGAAAAATTAAAGCGAGTACTACTTAAACGAGTAGGAGAAAATAAATGCAACACACGCACTCACTCTACAAAAAGTAAATACTCACACACTCTACATAAATGAAACACACACACACACACACACACACACACACACACACACACACACACACACTTGCATAAATGAAAACGCACACACACACTTTACTGAATTAAAAAACTCCAACAAACAATACTTGATATAAAAACACCACCCACTCTAACGAGAAATAAAAAACCACTCACACACCGCGACACAACACACACTGAAAGAAAACGATTAAATTATGAAATTCATACACGCACGGACCGCAAGCAAAAAAATAAGGAAAACAACGTTATCAAAAAATTTAAACAACTGGCATTCTACCGCTAGAATGTGGTAGAAATGCATATAAAGACAAAATAAAAATTATTTGAGCAAAAAGTTTTCAAATTAATGTGAAAAAAGTAAGTGCTTGAAAAATTAAAACGTTTACATTTTTACCGTTAGAATTTAATGGAAATGTATAAAAAATAGAAATAAAAATTATTTGAGCAAAAATCTTTTTAAGTAAATGCGAAAATCAAAGTTGTTGAAAAATTAAAATAACACATAATCCATTCTTATATCTTTGTAAAAGGGTTTAAAAGTGAAGAAAGTTAAAAAGGAGCAAAAATTTTATAACCTAAAAAAGTTAAAATTTGAGTTAAAGAATAATGAAAATCACTTTTGAAATCATTTTACAAGTCCATAAAAATGATTATAAAAGAATAAAAATCCTAAATCTAACCAATTCTAAAGAGTATGATAATAAAAATGGCTATAGTAATGACTAGTAATTTTGATAAAAATTAAAGTAAAGCAAACAAGTTTTTTCATTTTAAAGCATAAATTCCACAAAAATGCACTCATACACGCACATATGAAAATAAAAACAAAGATGCATAAGATTGATGAAAAGGAGGCATTCAGAGACATTTCAAAGCATTGTAAGGATAAAAACAACGAATAATTTTATTAACAAAAAAAAGGATTGATTACAAAAGCTTAAACAAACTTGAAAAGTAGGGGGAAAGAATCCTTACATAGCCCCAAAATAACTCTAAACAGCAGCCCTTAATCACCAAAATGGTTCAAAATTTGGAACCCAAACACCTTATGTAACATCACATTTCCAACTGGACCCCTAAGAGTGGATTTGTCCATGACTAGGTCATGACAAAACCCTAGGAAGACAGAAATGAGCCAAGAGATAGAAGGCCAAGGTGAGGATCACCATGGTCTGCCTGTGACACAACCTCATCACCAAACCTAGGGTTTGACCTTAGGGCTTCACCATGACTCCATGACCCCACCACAACATCACTAACCCATTAGAGGGTCCACTAGAGCCTTAAGGGTCCATTGAAGTCAATCTTAGGTGGCCAATTTGACCTAGGACCACCATAGGCCTAAATAAGGCAAGGTGCCCTAATCAAGGGCAGTTGACATCTAATGTGCCCAACTAACCCTACCAAGGACTTCCTAGACCTAAAGTGAGGTCAATGGGTCTCTTAGGACCCAAGAAGGGCAGTCCAAAGGGTTAAGTTGACCAAAGTCAACTCTAACCCTAAATGGGTCAACCTACCCTAAATGGGTCAAACTAACCGGCACAAGGGCCAATTGAAGTTCCCTTAGCCAAGTGGACCCCACACATACCTTCATAACCCTAGTAAGAGGCCAATGGGTCACCAAGGACCCATAGGGGCCAACCAAAAAGGCTAAGTTGACTAAAGTTAACTCTAGCCCTAAAGTGGTCAAGTGCCCTGCCTAAGTGTTAAGTGACCTCCAAAGGGCCAAGACAACCCTACCTAGGCCTTAGAGGAGGACAATGGGTCACCAAGGACCCATTAGGGCCAAACTCAAAGACCAAATTGACCAAGTTCAACCCTAGCCTAGGTTTGGGTCAAGCTAGCCCAAATGGGCTAACTCAAGCTCAAGCCCAATTCACTCTTGCTAACCTTGTTTTGATGGATGAAATGGACATGTGGGCTACCATAGGGTTAGGTAGGAGTCAATTAAGCTTGGTATGAAGGAGAGAGAAAAATCTACCTAAGGGAAGAGACAGAAAGTGAAAGAGATAATGGAGGAAGATTTTGGGCTCCTCCTTCCCCTTCCCCCAACCTCCCATTCATTGCATTAAGACCAGGAATGCATCCCCAATCTAACCAGCTACCAATTGACTGGTTTGAGCCAAGTTTTTCCCCCTACCTACCATGGCCGCCAAGCTTGACCAACAGCAAATAATGGTAAGCAGCCTACAACTACCTAACTCCACTATTCTCTTTCTTAAAACCTTCACTGGACTCCAAGGAGTCATTCCCACCCTTTACCTGAAGGAGACAAGCAGTTCCACAGTGTTGTTGCAGAAATCCGACCACCACCGCCACCACCATGGCTTCCCGGCGATCTTCCCGACTTCAAGCCACCAGAAAGGTCCTCCTCCACTCCTTCTCTCATGTATAGATCTTAGCAATCACTAGGTCCAAGGTTCGGGCTCAATTGAGCCCGATCCAATTCGGGATTTCCATGGATTTTGGCCGAAATTTCTCTTGCTAGAACCGCCAGAATAGGGCTCTCCGGCGGCTGTGCCGCCGCCTGGAGACAGCCACCACCTCAATAGAGGTGGTGGTGGCGGTGGCCGGCCGGGGAGGTGGCCGAATCGCCGGCGGCAACCGCTGGAATAAGCTCCAGGAAAATCCAATCGGGACCGTTGGCTGAACAGGGAAGATGACGGGATGTCGTCTATTCGTGCGCCAAGATTCGTGCAGCAGATGTATTAAACTATAGGCTTCATATATTTTCATTTGATTTCTGTCACACCTAATATAATTAATATTTTTAATTTTTAAAAAGAGTTAGAGGCTCTGCATGAGAAAATGGTCAACACATGATTTGTAGCCCTTTGGGTCTACTTTATTTTAAAATTGGTTTGAACTAATTTAGGTGACTGGTTTGACCAAGGCACCCATTTTGGTGGGGCCTACTCATAGGGCTAGGCAGAAATTAAATTGAGTGCCCACACTTTATCTTTGGTCCAAATGAGTTAAAATTTTAGCAGGGAGTCCCGCTAAACCATATCACGGTGTAGCCCAAAAATGGGAATTTTTGGGGTCACGTTTTGTATAGTTTTGGAAATTATTTAATTTCACTAGGATAATTTAATTAGGTGGTCTAATTACCTCCAAACACTCCCAAATTTTGGGGAGTGGTCCCCGGCTTCATGTTATGTATCGTTATTAAGTTTCACCTAATTTGGATGTGTTTTGAATAGGTATTGAGCTAACCCTAACTTTTCCTTAATGATGGTATTTTGGTGAAAAAGTGCACTTTTGAGTTTGAGTGACCAAATCACCTCAACAGAGGCTGAAATTTGGGTCACTAACTTGGTATGGCATTTAGCACCTCCCCATAGAATGTGGGGTAGAGTGGAATTGATTTGCCCTAAGATCCTAGGCAAAACCCTGAGGAAGGACCTTTGTGCCTTGTGAAGGGCATGAGTCCTAAACAACCTTGGATGAACTTCAAATTTTGTATGGAGGGTCCTAGGGTAGATAAAACCCTCTGGTAAAAATCTTAAAGGATTTTGAAAAGGGTAGGGCACATAAAACCCTAACCCTAGCTTAGGTCATAAAACTTGTAGTGCTAATTTAGGTTAGCAAAACTCCTTGAAATATAATGAAATTTTGGTAGTGTGGGAATAAGGTTATAATGAGCCTCTGGTAAGTTATTTTGGGAATTTTGGACCAATATTTTTAGCACTTCATTTGTAACCCTTGGGATAACCCTAATTAATAATTTGACTATTATGATCCCACTGCCCATTGAAAGGTCATGAAAATTCGGCAAAGGTAGTGTTAGACCATATTTATTATCTACGAATTTTAATAGAATTTTGGAATGCATATTTATGGTATCTACTTCACAAGTTCATAACTTTGAGAACACGCTAAATAATTCATACAGAGCTAAATATTTGATGAAAAATTATGAAACTTGATAGGTAGTGTTTCTAGTTCATTATGCTCTTGTGGGAATTTATTTGGAATTTTTAGATGGATAATTGGTATACTTTGTTCATTAACCCATTAACTTGGAATTTTATTAGAAAATCAATTATAGACTTTATTATTCAATGGTAAATTGTGAAACTTGATCTAAAGAATTTATATGTCCTTATAATCATACTTGGATTTTATTTGAATTTTTGGAAGTATTATTGTTGTACATACCTCTTAAAATGATTAATTATGGGATATATTTGAAAATAAAATTAAGGGCTAAAACCTTGCTGAAAACTTGGAAGGCTTAGACTTTGGCGTTGATTATTAATTTTGTAATTAGCATAAATTTAGTGGAATATTATCTTGTCTGAAATTGGTACTTCATGTTCAAACTTGGTCTTTTTGGCTACTAAAATAAATAAATAAATTATCAGACAAATTAGGAAAATTATGAATTTCTGGATGTATGCTAAAAATGTCATTATAGCCCTCTAATAATTATAATATGGGTACTGGATGACTATTTGGTATACCTCCCATTTTACGAGTCATATAGCTTAAGTGCTCTGCATATAGTAAAAACTGCAGAAATTATGTTTGAGTATAATTGATGCATGTCTTGGGATTAGTGGTATGCTGGTTTGGATGGTTAAAAATAAATTCATTATTGGTAGTAGGATGAGTAGAGGGATGGATTGACTAGAGTTAGGCAGATGAAGTTTTTAATGTACTAGGGCTAGGTTTAGTAAAATTAATTAAGGGTCGGGAAATCAGGTAGAAACCAATAATAGTAAGTGTCTTGCGAAAGGGAGCTTTGGGCGTAATCCCATCGTAGTTCCTAGTGCCTTCGAGAGCCCTTCACGGGGTATGCCTTGGGCAGTCCTGGGCTAACGTAAACGGTAGGAGTGATAAATCTGAAAGAGCAACTAGAATAATTAGGGGTTCACTTTCACACACCCCGATGTCTCGGCGGAGTTGGTTTGACTCGGTTGATATTTGTGAGGGGCAGGATGGCCCGGCGAGTTTCGGCTCGATTGTTTGAGACGGACATTATGGTCTGGGGAGCTTCGGCTCGGTTTTGAATACGATAAATTTGCATGTGCATAAAAGGAAAGAAAATTAAGGTGGTGGGTCTGGGTATTGGAGGGTCGATGCAACGACGCTAATACGCTGACTCGACAAGTATGGTTACAACTTCACCAACAGAAGTCCGGTGCGCCAGCCGGCAAGAGTACGCAGGAGTCCGCTTCGTGCACCAAGAGTTGAGGCGTATGATAGGTCTGACCGGTAGTTCTTTACTGGTTTAGAGGTGGCGAGGCCCAACCCACCACTTCCGACTGCCACTACGGAGGTATCCTGGGAGGTTACAGCTCCAGAAAGGGGGAACTAAAGGTCTGTGTGCACAGAGTCGGGTGTGTGTATTGCACTTGCATGTTCCATCATACTCACTTTCATGTCATAGCATAATCGATTTATTTAACCCTGACACCTAAGGTATAAGTGGAATGGGACGCTTATACATTAGGACTTGCAAAACGACCCATTGGTCTATAAGCTTGTGTGGGCAAGTTTATAAATTAAGGTCAATTTTGATATATATTTACTATTGTTTGATAACCGACACCCCAACGTATAAACTGGTATGTGAGTTTTTATACGATGGGAGCCTTGCAGAAGACCCCTTGGCTTATGTGTTCCCACATAAGTGAAGGTTACTTTTCATATTTCATCTTATTGTCAATATCTATTATAGAATTGCCAGTATATGTCCGCTGCCATCTGTTTTTGTTATTCTCCACCTTCATGTCCTCTCCTTTCCTTTTCCCCACTCGGTGCCTAGCATCCATGGGGGAAGGGGCGGAGGATGATAGGACTTAGTCTTTTAGACTAACGGTTTTCGAACCACATCATTTTAGGGGATCATGGAGCCCAGCATGGAGGAGTAGCCCCAGAGGTCGGCACGCTTGGAGATCGGGAAGTCTACTTTCGGAGTTCAGATGACAGGGACTGTGAGTCCTGAACACTAGTTGTTATATTAGTTTGCTTACGCGATGAGAGAAATGTAGTGAGGACATGAGGTACTAGGCATGAGGCCATGATTTTAGTATTTTGTATATCTGTGGACACTCCCTTCGTGGAGTTTATTTACTATATATGTGATTGCTGTGGACTTGCTTTATTATTTTGCTACAGTCGTGATTTATTTGGCTGGCAGAATCGGCGTTATGTAGTGATGACCTTCCCGGGTGCGAAGGTGTCACCGCAAAGCGGCGGTTCTGGGCCTAAGACCCCGGTGTTTTTAAAAGAAAAAAGGGGGTCTTACAAGTGGTATCAGAGGCGACCTCGATCGAAAAGTAGTAGTCCACAAACCTGGGTCACCCCGCACGAGTTTAATTTGGGGACAAACTAAGCAGCGGAAGTAGTGGTGTGCCCAAATGAGGGATCACATGTAAATTGTCCACTTTAATTAGGTTGAGTCGATTACTTACAATTGGCTTTTATTACGTATCCCCCAGCACAGCCTACACCGCAAGGCGGAGCCCAGCAGACCCCGGACATTGCACCACCTCCATCGGTCCCCACTCCTTTCCTTCAGTCAGACATGGGGCCAACTCTTACAGCTATCCTTGAGGCCTTCCGGACTCAACAGGCTCCGGCTCCGTAGCCAAACCCTGGGGCCAACTGGTTGAGCACCTTCCGAGGACTTTCTCCCCCGTCCTATTTGGGGACAGAGTCTGCAGTTCGGATGGAAGTGTGGTTGGATATTATGTACGAAATGCTGACCGGGATACGGTGCCCCTGGGAGGAGAGGGTGGCTTTGGTGGTATCTTGCCTGGAGTCCCATGCTAAGAGGTGGGGGAAGACGCTGCTGGACACGACATTTGTCGATAGGCAGATTGTGAAAATTACTTGGGAAGAGTTCTGGGCCACGCTGCTGGAGCATTTTGTTCCGCAGGTGGCCAGGGATGAGTTGGAGTAGCGTTTCTTACAACTGAAGCAGGGCACTAGGACGGTGGTGGAGTACCATCGGGAGTTCTACCATTTGGCTCGATATGCAGGTTCTTACCAGCTGGATGAAGCAGGATACATCAAAAGGTTCTATAAGGGTCTGAAAGAGGAGTTGAGGGAGGACTTGTTGTTTGTATCCGATGGGCCTATCTCCCGGATTTTGGAGATGGCAAAGAGGATTGAGGCTGATTGGCACACCACTCGGGGTCGGAAGCGGTTAGCGGAGGATCAGGGCCGGAGAGCCAGAAATGATCAGCAGAGAGGTGCTATACCAAATGGGAGAAGGACAGAGGACCCGCCTCGTCAGGAAGTGAGGCAGGAGCCGAGGGAGCAGGTGATATTGGCCCCTAAACCTCTTCGGATACAGGAAATGCCGAGACCCAGGGGTATGTCGTATCCCCCACCAAAGTGCTATCATTATCATCAGGTTGGACACCTCCGAAGAAACTGCCCCATGAGGGGGGCACCACCTCCAGCACCACAGGGTGGCCCACCTGCTCAACATTTCGGAGGCCGAGGTCGTGGCCGAGGACATGGATAACAGGGAGGGGATCGTAGACAAGAAAGGGAGCAGGTGTATGCTCTGGACCTAGCGTAGCCTCGGAACCCAGAACAGGTCATAACAGGTACGCCAAGATGTTTAAATTGATTAAATTGAATTCCCGTTCTCAATTGCCCAATAAGTAGAACTGCACTAGTAGAATGAATAGGAAAGAAAACTCGTTATAAAATACTAAGACATTAAACCGTCCAAGGTATAGTCTTCATCAGCGGCAAGCCCGCCTATACTCTGTTCGACACGGGTGCCTCGCACTCGTTTGTGTCGGAAGCCTTTCTGGAAGGGCTGGAAGGAGTGGAGCGGTTCATAGGCCTGATGAGGAGGGCGCGTCTCCCCGATGGATCGGAGATACTCACCTCTGCCCACTGCAACGTGGAGGCGGAGATTGGAGGAAAGTCATTCGAAGTATCAGCAACGATCCTAAGGATGCCAGTCTTTGAGCTGATCCTGGGCATGACTTGGTTATGCTGGAACCATGCCCAGATTGATTGTCAAGCAAAGAGGATCACCGTGAGATACGGGGACTCTATCATTATCATCGAAGGTATAAGACATGCCTATCGTATACTCTTATATTCAGTACAGGCCGTTAAGGCCCACATGCAGGGAGAGGAAGTTTATCAAATTTTATTTTAGTTGGCGGAGGCCAAGGTGTCTGTGGAAGACATCCCGGTGGTGCGAGAATTTGCTGACGTCTTTCCAGAGAAACTGCCAGGGTTACCCCCGCACCGAGAGTAGGACTTCCAGATACAGCTGGTGTCGGGGGCCAAGCCGGCATCTAGGGTCCCTTACCAGATGGCCCCGAAGGAGTTGGCAGAGTTTCGAAGTTAGTTGCAGGAACTAGTAGAGGCAGGGTTTGTCCGGCCAAGCTCTTCGTCGTGTGGAGCACCGGTGCTATTTGTCAAGAAGAAGGACGAAAGTCTCTGCTTGTGTTTTGATTATCGAGAACTGAATAGATTGACGGTCCGGAATACATACCTGTTGCCACGGATTGACGAGTTGTTCGACCAACTAGAAGGAGCACATGTCTTCTCAAAATTAGATTTGAGTTCGGGCTACTACCAGCTTCAGATTCAAGAGGAGGATATTAAGAAGACTGTTTTTAGTAGCAGATATGGATTGTTTGAGTTTATGGTGAAACCCTTCGAGCTCACCAATGCACCATCAGCGTTCATGACCCTCATGAACCAGGTTTTCAAGGAGTATCTAGATGTGTTTGTCATTGTGTTTATCGATGACATCCTCATCTACGCGAGAATGGAGGAGGAACACACTCGCCATCTGGCACTAACCCTACAGAGACTGCGGGAGAATCATTTATATGCAAAGTTCAGCAAATGTCAGTTCTGGTTGAAGGAGGCGGGCTTCTTAGGCCATATTATCAGTGGAGCCAGGTTGGCAGTGGATCCGGCAAAGATTCAGGCAGTTTGGGATTGGCCGCAGTTGAAGGCAGCCACCGACGTACGAAGTTTCCTAGGACTTGCCGGTTATTACTGGAAGTTCATGGAGGGATTCTCTCGAATCACCCTCCCACTCACATCTTTGACGAAGAAGGACGTACCTTTCGTGTGGACCCCGCAGTGCCAGGCGGCTTTCTAGGAGCTGAAGGATCGACTCACCTCGACTCCCATACTTGCTCTCCCCTCGGGGAGAGAAGGATTTCAGGTCTACACCGACGCTTCCTGCCATGGTATGGGAGCTGTACTGATGTAGAAGGGTCATGTGATTGCGTATGCGTCTCGCCAGTTGAAGAAGCACGAACAGAACTACCTGGTGCACGACTTTGAGATGGGGGCGGTCGTTTTTGCTTTGAAGGTCTGGCGCCACTATCTTTATGGAGTCCACTGCGACATCTACTCCGACCACAAGAACCTGAAATACGTGGACATGCAGAAGGAAATGAACATCAGGCAGAGGCACTGGGTGGAGTTCTTAGCGGATTACCAGTATGAGATGCACTACCATCCAGGGAAGGCAAATGTGGTGGCCGACGGTTGAGTCGGAGAGCTGCCACTTCTGAAGCCGGGCTCCAGGTTATGTCTATGGAGCTGGTGAGGAGATTGGAGGATATGCACATCACACTGGTGCCATCCGAGGACCCTGATCTTTACATGGAGTATTTAGCTGCGATGAGTGCTACAGACGATATCCGGGACCGAGTTAGAGATGGGCAGAGGCGAAATGCCAAATTGGAGCCGATATTCTGGGCCTTGGATAACGGTGCAGCAGGGGATTACACGATGAGGGATGGCGTGGTATGCTTTAGAGGTCGGATTTATATACCGGAAGGAGGCCAGGTCCAGGAAGATATCATGGCGGAGGCCCACCACAGCAGATACTCGGTGCACCCGAGGATCACGAAGATGACTGCGGACTTGAAGAAGACTATGTACTAGCCAGGCATGAAGAAGGATATCACTCAATTTGTGACCCACTGTGAAACGTGCCAGCTAGTGAAGGTGGAGTGCAAAAACCCCGCAGGATTGTTGCAACCACTCTTGGTATCGGAGTGGAAGTTTGAAGACATCACGATGGACTTTATTCATGGACTTCCCCGATCACGGACGGGAAACGACTCAATTTGGGTCATCGTCGATTGGTTGACGAAGGTGGCCAGATTCATTCCGATCAGGAAGGATGACTCTGTGGGAGTATTAGTGCGGAGATTTGTGGTGCAGTTCGTTCGATATTACGGGGTGCCCAAGACGATCGTGTTGGATCGGGATGGCCGGTTCACTTCCAGGGAGTGGAGATCTGTGCAG
Source organism: Platanthera guangdongensis (assembly GCA_039583875.1). Classification (NCBI taxonomy): domain Eukaryota; kingdom Viridiplantae; phylum Streptophyta; class Magnoliopsida; order Asparagales; family Orchidaceae; genus Platanthera; species Platanthera guangdongensis. The sequence continues at coordinate 122,152,246 of CM077167.1, read as the reverse complement.
GCTTACTTAGGCAGGCGATTGTCTTTCAGCACCGCATTCCATCCCCAGACGGATGGGTAGACGGAACGCACCAATCGGACGCTGGAAGATCTTTTGAGGCTGTGCATTTTGGACCGCGGGGAACCGTGGGAGAAGCTCTTACCCCTGGTCGAGTTCTCATATAACAACAGCTACCAGTCTAGCATCAGGATGGCACCTTACGAAGCCTTGTATGGAAGGAAATGCAGGACCCCGCTTTCTTGGATTCAGGATGAGGATACAAAGGTGTTGGGATCGGATTTTGTTGAAGACACCGAGGCTCAGGTGAGGCTGATCAGAGACAGGATGCTAGAGGTGCAGAGCAGACAGCCTACGTACTATGACGCCTGACATCATCAGGTGGAGTTTTAGGTGGGGGACCGAGTGTTTCTGAAGATCCGGCCCATGCATGGAGTTTCACGGGTACGTGGTCGGAAGAAGCTCAGCCCTAGGTATATGGGCCCTTACAGGATCCTGGAGCGGATCGGACCCCTAGCTTACAGGCTGGAGTTGCCACCAGAGCTGGCAGCCTTGCATGATGTGTTCCATATTTCTTCGCTCAGGAGGGCTCTACTATGCCCGCAGAAGCAGATTTCGACCACAGATGGACCGGTAGCTTCAGACCTGTCAGTTCGCTTAGAGCCGGTTCGGATCGATGACAGAGGAGTACGGATCTTGCGTCGCAAGAAGGTTCCGTTATTCAAAGTTCTATGGAGAAACGACCGCCAGGAGGAGTGAATTGTACAACCCCGTGTTCATCGAATGGGCCCCACTAGGAAGATCGAGCGGACCCAGTCCCGTGACCCGCACCCAAGCAACAAGCAGACATGCGGCAAGAGGCTGGTCCGCTCCCGCTCAGTTCAAGCGAGTGAGCCAGGCGAGACGACTCCCCTACCCCTCCCGCTCGCTCAGAGAATCGTCGACCGGAGCAGTGGGCGTCATTCGTCGAACCGGTACTCGCGGATGGGATCGACGAACCGCGATCTGCGAGCCGTTCAGAGGGTCACAATGGCCGACAGTTCGTCCCCTATACGCGAACTGGCAACCTATCCGCCTCGGTAGAGGACTGGTGGGTCGCGGCAGTCCGGCTCGCGTTCGCCCGAGAAGAATAGGCGAGCCGCTAGAGCCAGGTCGCGCCCGCCTCTCGCGGAGAGGTATTGATGGCGAGCTGACCCCCCCACCCTCCATGGGTGCGAATAACTGTTCAGAACAGCGGAGCCACGCTGTTGGCAAACCAGGTTGGACTGCGCATAGCTGTTCGGAATAGTGGAATTTGGCTGTTGGCAGACCCAACCAAGGGCTTTTTGGTATTTTCAGGTCAGTTCTTCTGGTTATTGGCAGTTCAGATTCCAAAAACTATAAGTAAGACCCAAGGGGTACCTCAGAAGGCACGCTTTCAGTACCTCCCTGCTCCAGTTTTTAAGTGCTTTCTGAGGGTACCTTAGCTCGGCATCTGCCTAAGAAGGGGAAGCGCTCTGAGATCTTCCGGGTGTGTGGTGGGACCTCCCTGCCGAGCCCTTGGGTCTGTTTCTCCTTGTCTTCTTTGTTGTTTTTCTTGCAGGAGTGAAGTAGGCGCGAGACCATCCCTTCCCCAAGGGTCGAACTCCACAGGAGGCCTGATTCTGGTTTCAACATTTTGGTGCGGTGAGCATGGAACGTGGTCAGTGAAGAAAAGCTTCAGCGAGTTCAATGACAGGAGGACAGGGATCTGACGGGTAGAACTAGCCCCCCCCCCCCCCCCCCCCCGCCACTCGCAATGGTGGGGATGTTGGAAGATTTCAGGAATGAGGTGCTGGGCCTCGTCAAGTTCGCACTCGGCACGCGGGCCGAGTGCTCGACTCCGGCAGCCCAGATCGCGGCCGCCCCTCTTTGGGCGAGGACGCTTCCGGCAGGCGAGCTGGGAAGGAGGTGGCCGAGGAAGGCCGGGGGTGCGAGCTCCCCGGGCGCGAGCTTTTCCCCGGCTCGGCAGGCCAAGGCCGGTTCGGCGAGCTGGGCTCGTGAGACTCGCCGGCCCGCCCGGTGGGGGGAGGCAGTCCTTTCAGCGAGCTGGTCTCCTCAGCTCCAGTTCCAGATGGGTTCAGAGAACCCGAGATGTCCAACTACACCGGGAAGGGAGACCTGGTCCAGTATGTCCAATGGTTCAAAGATGTGGTCTCTATCTGTCAGATGTCGGACGGATTCAAATGCTGACTCTTCGCCATCACCCTCCTGGAGAATGCAAGGGAATGGTTCCACCAGCTACCGGCCAGCTCCATCTACTGCTTCGAGGACCTGCGCCGAGGGTTCATGCTGAGATTCACTACCTCGAAGAAGAGGAAGAAGGAGTCCGAGTCTTTGTTCCACATTAAGCAGGGGGTGAACGAGACATTGGGGAGCTATGTGGACCGATTTCAGGAGGAAGTTACTCAGGTCCAGGAGATGCCGGGCCATAGTCTAATGATGGCCTTTACCCTGGGACTGCGGCAGGGTTTCTTCCGAATTGAGCTGAAGAAATTCCCTCCCCTCTCCTACGAGGGGTTGATGGAGAGGGAGGCGAGAGAGGTCGATGGGGAGGCATCGAACCCGGAATTTGCAAGGAAGCTGGCCAGGTGGGCCACGGAGGAAGAGAAGGAATGAAGAGGAGGGAAGGGATAGGATGAGAGAAGAAGGGAGCCTAGGAAGAGGGAGCAAAGGCAGCTCCAGTGGTAGCAGCAGCCGAGGTGGGGGCATCAAGAGCCCGACCGTCGGCTGGGCTGGAGACCTGAATGGCAGGTGCATGGGCCACAGAGAGGGTACTACGAAAGGGGTCACTACCAGGGGAGTCAAGATCAGGTCCACCCTCCGGGCTGGAGGCAGGGCCAGAGGCCCCAGCTCCCCGATCAAGAGGAGGCCATGGCCATAGCCTTGGGAGCAAGGAGGGGGATTATGAGGAGGAGGAGAAGAGAGGTCAGGGTGGAGCTGCCCTATTGCGACTTCAATCAGGAAGAGGGGCACGCCACAGCCACCTGCCCGGAGTTCCTCGAGATGAGAGGGAATAGGGAATAGTAACAGAAGTAGCAGCAGCAGCAGGGCAGGCAAGAAGTGAGCATTGAGGAGGTCCTGCCTCGGGCGAAGGAGGATCGTTGCGAAGACCGGGTGGATGTTGGAACCCGAGGGGGAATCAGAGTGATCCATGGGGGAGTAGGGTTCGAGGATTCCCACAAGGTAAGCCTCCACACCATGTATCGGCGAAGTGTCGCCTCCACATCCCATACCCCACCCCGGAGTAGAGGATCACTTTCTCCAGGAGCGATATGCCAGACCACGAGGACCCATTCTGTGATGCGCTGGTCATCAAGGCAGCCATCGAGAATTTTACTGTCTCTCGGATCCTCGTGGACAACGGGAGTTCCGTCAATGTCGTTTTCAAAATGGCGTTTGACACGATGAAGGTGGAGGCAAAGAGGGTGCTGGCCTCAGATGGGCCCTTGTTCGGGTTTTCAGGAGAAAGGAAGCAAGTGGGGGAGGAGTAGGCCTCCATGTCACCTTGGGGGGGGGGGGGGGGTAGTCCCGAAACTGCAGGTTCGTCATTGTGGATGCCCCCAACAGCTACAACGCCATCTTCGGGAGGCCCCTTATCAGTGCCTTCCGCTGCGTCCCCTCATCTTTCCATCAATGCTTGAAGTTCAACGCTGAGGGGCCCAGGTCAGGGTTAGGGGGGACCCGAAGGTGGCGCGGGAGTGTTATGTCACTGCGGTGAACACCATCTCCTGGCAGGATGGAGCCGAGGAGATGGGGTGAAGGATGGAGGAGGCTGAGCAGGAAGTAAGAGGGGAGGAGCTGGAAATGAAGAACTGCACAGAGGAGGAGCCGGCAGGAGGAGATCTGGAGGTGGTGGCTGAGGTAAAGGCCGTGGGAGAAGAGGTGGAGGTAGAGGTTGATGAGTCCACTTTATATACCTATTTTCGGATACATCTGGGTTAGTTTTCACACGGTTGCACTTCACTTTAAGTTCTTTATCGTTCCTATTTCATCTAATCTTTATTTCCATAGGAAGTGCACATTTATGCCCGTGGTTGTGTATTTTGTTATTTTTATAGTTTGTACTCCCTTTTGTGATTGTCTGGAATGTCTGCACAGATTAGTAATTTGTTTTTCCTTTCGGTTCAGGGGTCATGTGCGTGTTCCGGGATGGTTGTTAAATAGGAATACTGCGCACAATCATGGGATATAAGGCGCACGACCACTAGTCGTGCGCCCCAGATTGTGCGCACTACTCTACGTTTTTCAGAATCAGCCTGGGGTAAGCGTACGACCACTGGACATAATGCGCACGACCGTCGGTCGTGCGCCACTAATCGTGTGCATTGATTCCTCTTTTCTGGAGTCCTGTCTGGGGTAATCGCACGACCATTGGACTTAGTGCGCACGACCATTGGTCGTGCGCCACTACTCGTTCGTGTTATCCCAGTTCTTCTTCCTGATATTCCATGCCAGTGCGCACGAGCACCGGACATAGTGAGCATGACCACTGGTCATGCGCCTGTGATCGTGCGCATTGTTCATTTCTGTTGTGTATATATAGTGCAGGTCTCGCCCTAATTCGAGAAGAGGATCCGGAGCTCGACATTACTCTGCCGTTTTCCGCCTTCTCCGCCGTTCCCCTTCATCTTCCACCCTAGGGAGGTGCTACGGGCAAGCTTTCACTGCCAAATCCAAGCCAGAGCTTCCTCTCGGCCTTCTCCTTCATCTGTGAGCTTCAAGTAGGGTTTGATGCCATAGCCATCAAGCAAAGGAAAGCTAGCAAACTCCGTCCGCTATCGTGACACGAAGAAGACGGGCCATTGGAAGGTGGTGACAGCCCTTCTCTATCTCGGACGCAGTTGAGGACCGATCTTGGACGTGGAATGACAACCCGACGATTCCAACCGTGAATCCTCAGCAAGGCTTCAGATTCGGTCGATCTCTTGACTTGTTCTTGCTTTCTTGTTGAATATTGGTGTTTTTAAACCTATTTATATTGATGAAGTGCACTGTAGTTGTTTATGTTATGTGTTTCATGTCTATGTGATTCCTATTTCATATTACTGCCTAAGTTGCTTGAGTTGCGCCTTATATTCCATCCACCATCCATCCAACCATTCCTCCACTCTCACCACCTCATCCGCAAGCCTACTCGTCCATCCGCCTAGCGATTCGGTGCATAGCGGCCCGATTAGTCTTCCATCCCTCCTGGCTAAGTATCGTATAGCGGCGTTGCATATGAGTAGTTGTTAGATTTTTACTTTCTTTTCATTGCAACAATCCACCCCCCCCCCCTTAGTTAGCTCCGACCTGAGGACTTCAATCTCAAGTCCTCCTCGAAACTAACTCCACCTTACTGTGTTCCTTGTGAGATCGATACTTGGGAAAACCCCCATTTTATATTACTTGTGCGACCGGTTCACTGCCGTGATCTTAAGCATCAAGTTTTTGGCGCCTTTGCCGGGGAACACAGTCATGTGAGTTTGTGGAGAGGGAGATAATAGATTGAAGCCCTTTTCCATTTGTGCATATCAATTTTTTATTTGCTTTTGTTAGTAGAATTTTTATTTTGCTTATTTCTTTTTACCCTTTTCTGATTTTTGATTTAGATAGCAGATCCGTGCTATTTTTTTTATTTTAGCTCTGTAGCACTTTTTCAGCAATTATTTTTGTTCGTGATGGATCCTGATGCTGAGTGTCGTATCCTTGACAATTTGCGCAGATCCATCGATGCCATTGCTGTTATGAATGCCGAGCATTGCATTCGTTGTTTGTTATGTCAAGGTGTAGGCCACATGTTGAAGGATTACCCTCGTTTGTGCAAGCCTTATCCCTCTGAGGGCGTGTGCACAACAACCTCCCGTTCGCAGAAGACTGTTGTGGACAGGCCTACTAGGGTATTGCCTGGCCCATACACTGATATAACACACTTTGCTCATTCTTTACCCGTTGAGATTACTGAAGAATCTCTGGCCGCATACAGCTCTTTCATGGGTCCCTCGATCCCTTTTTACGAGCTTTCCTCGAGTGATGATGATCACTCTGGTGTTAGACAACAAAAAGAGGAGCAGGAACTCATGGACGCTCCTGTATGGGACGATGAGATTGTTCCGGTCGTCGACGGGGTGGCGTCAGCGAATGATTTTGCGATGGGGCCTGCTCATTCAGTGCTTGATTTTGAGAGCAGCCTTGCCCCTCCGCAATTTTTGCCGGATTGTGATATTCCTCTTTCTTGTGAGTCGGTTGATGATGCCGTGATTGTGGATGATTCGGTTCCCGAGGTTGCGCCGAAGTGGGATGATGATTCCTCTATCTCCGACGGAGAAGGTGGATCTTCGGAACACTTTTACGCACCCCAGTGGGATGAGGAATACCCTCTTTCCGATGCAGATGTTTGCACCTCCTCATTTGATGAGGTTGTTACTCTTACCACCGCGAACCTTGAGTTCTCGGATTCCCATCGGTACGACTCGTATGATACCGACGATGATCTCTGCTTGGATCCTACTGAGAGTGAGACCGTGATCACTCTCCAATTTTCGGATTCTTTTAGTTCTTAATCTCTTTTATTACTTGATCCCCCTTCCTTATCTGAGCCTATGCAGGATGAGTCTCCACAAGTACGTTGGGATGACGATGAGCTTTGTGCTAATGTCATTGCCATCGCCTCCTGCGGGCCTGTGATAGACGATACCTTGCTAGGCGAGGATACTTTTTGTGATAAGATGAGCGAGGACCAGTGCACCTCCTCTTCTTATTTCCTATTTCCTCTACCTGTGTTGGGCAGTTATTACTATTTCGGTAGAGGGGTAACTGCTCTATCACCGTATCGGTACCCGTTACCGAAACGGATATTGGAACAGTTACCTGTGCATTTTTCTTTTTATAGACCCATTAGCTAGAACCTTTTCATAGCCGAATAAGTCGTGCTGGAATGACAATAACCCTAGTACTTATCTTTCATTTCCTGCATTTTTATTTTCTTGTCTATTTTAATTTTAGCATTTCTTTTTGTATATTTTGTTTTATTTTTGCGGAGCTCACCCCTGCAGGTATTCTTAACAACATCGCATTGGCGTGGTTGTGATTCTTCGTATGGCCGGCCTGCTGCAGGTTTCCACGCGTCTTCTGGTATGCTCACTAGCTGAGCATTGGGTAACCTCTTCCCTTAGCTCTTTATGATCTTAATTTCTCTATCATATGTTGTGTAGTTTAGTTTAAGTCTGGGGGAGAGATCTGTTACCTATTGCACGTGCACATCTCATATGCATACTAGAAGCTTTCATAGTTTTATTTTGCTTAGTTCATTGCATCACACACCACTGCACCCACATGAGCGCGTGCTTAGCTTTTTGTGTGCTGCGAGTTAAACTCATTTATTCGTTAGATTTGGGAAAATTATGGTGCTGACATAGGATTGTGAGACGGAGTAAAATGTTGACCTTGCTGTGCTCCTAGTCAACTGCTCTCGTCTCGTGTAGAAATTTGAGTAGATTTAATTTTTCTGTATGCTTATAGTTTTATATCTTTCTATTTGCGTAAAGACTTTTTATTCTACTGAAAAGTTGGTGAATCCGGTGTGAATCCGACGGTAGCTTAGGGATGTGTGTACACGACCGTTAGGTTCGTATTGCTCGAGTCGGGAGGAGGGATAGTCTTTCTCGTTGGCTAAGAACTTGCCCCAAGCTATTCTTGAAGCATGGGTATAGGTTAGTCATGCATGAGCGTGATGTAGGCCATCATTTTGGCCCGGTTGAGCTTTGTACCGTTCCTGACGTCTTATCCTCGCTAGCCTCGTTGTGCCTACCCCTCCTTTTGATTCAGCTCCAGCATGATTTCACCAAAGCCTCATAGCCAATCCAAGTCGCAGACCCAAGTTGAGCTTTAGTGTTTACATTTTAATGTTGGGGTGTGATGTGGTGATTTTACTTGTGAAAATGTGGATGTGCTCCAAAGCTTATATTTGCTGAATTTGTTAAAAGAAAAGTAATTTGAAAAAGAAAAAGAAAAGTTAAAAAAATGATGTTAAAGTGAAAAGTAAAAGTAAAATTGAAAATCCTATTTGAGATGTGAGTATTTTTGGAGTAGGCAGTGCACACACCCATATGTTAAAAGTTAAGTCTGGGGGTGTGGTGTACCCGCATATATTTTGGTTAGCTGATGGATTCCTTTTATACTAGCTCATTTGGGTTAGGTGCATAGCCTTCCTGTGTATCTTTGTTTACCTCACTGAAACCCAAGCCCCATCTCTTCACCTAAAGTCCTACTGATTCGTGTGTGAACAAAACCAGTGCCGTGGAGAGAATGCGAAAGGGCAAGCATATGGTCACTGACATTGGTGGATTCCTTTGGAGGTTATCCTGAGCCCTGATCTTTGGCAATGCTCGCCTAGCGATTAGTCTACTTTCTCCCTACGCATGACCGGATGATTCACCGTGATTCTATTTTTGAGTAATAATAAAATGTTGATATGTATTGTGAAAAGTATAAACTATTTTGCATACTTAGAAATTTCTTCTATTATAGATTTACGCGCGCGAGCATGCGACTTCGCATGGTACTCCGTATCGCAATTTCTTTGTTAACTAGTATTTTTCCCTATCTGCTTAGATTTTGTTTGCTCGGGACGTGCAAACATTTAAGTCTGGGGGTGTGATGAGTCCACTTTATATACCTATTTTCGGACTCATCTGGGTTAGTTTTCACACGGTTGCACTTCACTTTTAGTTATTTATCGTTCCTATTTCATCTAATCTTTATTTCCATAGGAAGTGCACATTTATGCCCGTGGTTGTGTATTTTGTTATTTTTATAGTTTGTACTCCCTTTTGTGATTGTCTGGAATGTCTGCACAGATTAGTGATTTGTTTTTTCTTTCGGTACAGGGGTCGTGTGCGTGTTTCGGGATGGTTGTGAAACATGAATACTGCGCACGATCATGGGATATAAGGCGCACTACCACTGTTCGTGCGCCCCTGATTGTGCGCACTACTCTACGTTTTCAAGAATCAGCCTGGGATAAGCGCACGACCACTGAACATAATGCGCATGATCGCCAGTCGTGCCCCACTGATCGTGTGCATTGATTCCTCTTTTCTGGAGTCCTGTCTGGGGTAATCGCACGACCATTTAACTTAGTGCGCACGACCATTGGTCATGCACCACTACTCGTGCGCGTTATCCCAGTTCTTCTTCCTGATATTCCATGTCAGTGCGCACGAGCACCAGACATATTGCGCACGACCACTGGTCGTGCACCTGTGATCGTGCGCATTGTTCATTTCTGCTTTGTATATATAGTGCAGGTCTCGCCCTAATTCGAGAAGAGGATCCGAAGCTCGACATTTCTCCGCCATTTTCCGCCTTCTCTGCCGTTCCCCTTCATCTTCCACCCTAGGGAGGTGCTCCGTCAAGCTTTCACTGCCAAATCCAAGCCGGAGCTTCCTCTCGGCCTTCTCCTTCATCCGTGAGCTTCAAGTAGGGTTTGACGCCATAGCCATCAAGCAAAGGAAAGCTAGCAAACTTCGTCCGCTATCGTGAGACGAAGAAGACAGGCCATTGGAAGGTGGTGACAGTCCTTCTCTATCCCGGACGCAGTTGAGGACCGAGCTTGGACGCGAAATGACAACCTGACGATTCCAACCGTGAATCCTCAGCAAGGCTTCGGATTCGGTGGATCTCTTGACTTGTTCTTGCTTTCTTGTTGAATATTGGTGTTTTTAAATCTATTTATATTGATGAAGTGCACTGTGGTTGTTTATGTTATGTGTTTCATGTCTATGTGATTCCTATTTCATATTACTGCCTAAGTTGCTTGAGTTGCGCCTTATATTCCATTCACCATCCATCCACCCTTGCCGCACTAGCAATTGCTAGTGGCGTGCGTAGCGAAGAGGTGCTTACGACCCTCATTCCGCCATTCTCACCACCTCATCCGCAAGCCTACTCGTCCATCTGCCTAGCGATTCGGTGCATAGCGGCCCGACTAGTCTTCCATCCCGCCTGGTGAAGCATCGCATAGCGGCGTTGCATAGGAGTAGTTGTTGGATTTTTACTTTCTTTTCATCGCAACAATCCAAACCCCCCCTTAGTTAGCTCCGACCTGAGGACTTCAATCTCAAGTCCTCCTCGAAACTAACTCCACCTTACTGTGTTCCTTGTGAGATCGATATTTGGGAAAACCCCCCATTTTATATTACTTGTGCGACCGGTTCACTGCCGTGATCTTAAGCATCAGAGGTCCTCATTCCGGAGGAAGGGGATGCTGAAGGATGGGGGGAGCAGTGCAGGCTGGAGGCTGCAGAAGAAGTGGTGGAGCTGGAGGTGTTCACCCGGGGAGGCAGGATGGAGAAGATCCGCGTCAGCGGGGGGCTGACCCCGGAGGACCAAGGCAGGATGCTGGAGTGCATCCAGAAGAACGTCGACATCTTCTCTTGGAATGCTGCAGAGATGCCGGGGGTTGATGCGGATGTGGCTTGCCACCGCCTCAACCTGGACCCGGCAACACGCCTCGTTCAGCGGAAGAAGAGGTCCACTGCGGACAAGCTGGCGGAGTCCATCAGGGAGGAGGTGGCGAAATTCCTCAAGGCCGGCTTCATGTCTGAGATTCAGTACCCCGGCTGGGTCTCCAACGTGGTAATGGTTAAAAAAGGAGACGGCCGGTGGAGGATGTGTATCGATTTTTCCCTACTTAATAAAGCTTGTCCTAAGGACTGTTAACCTTTGCCTCGAATCAACGCGCTGGTTGACTCAGCCGTCGGTTTTTCTGTAATGAGTTTTTTAGATGCTTTTTAAGGTTATCATCAGATCAGGATGCACCCCCCAGACATCAAGGATGTCTCGTTCATCACAGGGGATGGATGATACTGCTATAGGATGATGCCCTTCGGGCTGAAGAATGCTAGGGCAACCTACCAGAAAATGATGGATAGGGTCTTTAAGGAGCAGAGGGGGAGGAATTTGGAGGTGTATGTAGACGACCTCATGATCAAAAGTTGGGACGTGGACTCCCACCTCCGGGACCTGGAGGAGACCTTTGCCACCCTGCGCAAATACAAGATGCGACTGAATCCCCTAAAATGTGTCTTTGGGGCCAGCAGGGGAAAGTTCTTGGGGCACCTCCTCACCCCCGCGACGGTGGAGCCGAATCCAGATAAGGTCAGGGCCATCTTGGAGTTGGGGTCCCCGCGGAATGCTAAGGAGGTCCAAGGCTGACGGGGAAACTAGCAGGGCTAAGTCGCTTCCTTTCTCGGGCAGGGGAGAAGTGCTCCCCCTTCTTCAAAACGCTGAGGGGCGGTCAGAAGTTTGAATTTACCAAGGAGTGCGAGGAGGCGTTCCAGGCCCTCAAAGTGCAGTTGACACTGGCTCCGCTGCTCCAAGGGCCGAAGGAGGGGGAGGACCTGTTCTTATATCTCGGGGTCGGGGCGGAGGCCTTGAGCTCCGTCTTAGTTCGTGAAGAGGGGAAGAGGCAACTCCCTATTTACTACGTGAGCCGGGTCCTAAGGAAGGTCAAGCTCCAGTATCCGATTTTGGAGAAGCTAGCCTTCGTCCTGATCATCTCGGCCTGGAGGCTGCGACCTTACTTCCAGGCACACTCAATCTGAGTGATGACCGACCATCCACTCCGCAACATCTTTGAGGGGGTGGAACATTCAGGCAGGCTGGCTAAGTGGTCGGTGGAACTGAGTGAGTTCGATGTCTCCTTCGTTCCGCGGCTCTCGATTAAAGCTCAAGCGATGGCCGACTTCTTGGCCCACTACATGGTTGAAGTGGCGGAGGAAGAACTCACCCGCCCAACTCCTTGGAAGGTGAGGGTGGATGGTGCCTCGGGAAGGCATTCCCTAGGAGTGGGGGTGATCCTGAAAAGCCCTCAGGGGACTCGAATTGAGCAGACGGTGGTGGTGCACTTTCCCATTACCAACAACTAGACCGAGTACGAGGCCGTGATAGCAGGGCTTCGTCTAGCCAGGGAGCTAGGGGTGTTGGATGTGGAGGTCCTTACTGACTGCATGGTTGTGGCTTCCCAAGTCAACAGGGAGTTCGAGGCAGGGGAGCCCACCCTGCGATCATACTTGGCCAAGGTAAAGGGGGTCATAGGCACTTTTCAAACTTTCACCATCCGACACGTGCCCAGGGAAGAGAATGAACAAGCCGATCAGCTTGCAAAGTATGGTCCCCAGGTGGGGGTACCATCACCGACCTGTTCCGCCCCTCCATCGAAGAGGGAGAGCTTATGGAAATTGATCAACAAACTTCGTGGATGGACCCAGTGGTGGCTTTCCTCTCCACAGGAGAGTATCCGGAGGGGGCGGATAAGAAGAAGCTGAGGCACAAGTCAGCGTATTACCTCCTCCAGGACGGACAGCTGTACAGGAAGACCCTGTCAGGGATGCTGGCTCGCTACGTGGCCGAGGGCGAAGTGTAGAGGATCTTGGAGGAAGTCCACTCCGGGGAATGTGGGAGTCATTCCGGGGGTCGGACCCTGGAAGGAAGGATAGTTAGGCAAGGATATTTCTGGCCGACCCTGGGCCGAGACGCCGCGGAGTTCGCGAGGAGGTGCCATAAGTGCCAGCTGTTTTCCCCCCCTCCAGCTACAGCCGACCCAATGACTCAAAAGTATCACGGCCCCCTGGCCCTTCGCAATTTGCGGGATGGATTTGGTTGGGACATTCCCCCAAGCCAGTGGTCAGAGAAGGTTCCTCCTGGTAATGATTGACTACTTCTCCAAGTGGATGGAGGTGAAGGCACTGGCCAAGGTAACCTCCCAGGTAATCAGGAACTTTCTTTGGGGAGAAATCATCTGCCGCCACGGATTACCTCAGGCCATCGTCACGGACAACGGGCCCCAGTTCGCCAGCGCCGAATTCACCAACTTCTGCCGGCAGCTCGGAATCGACCTCAGGTTCGCCTCGGTCCATCATCCCAGGAGCAATAGGCAGGTGGAGGCCGCAAATAAGATCATCGTCAACCTCCTCAAGAAGAAGGTGGAGAATTTGAAGGGGAGCTGGGTGGAGCAGCTTCCAGCGGTTCTTTGGGCCCTAAGAACCACCCCCAACACGGCTACTGGAGAGACCCCCTTCAAGCTCTCCCATGGGTGCGAGGCAGTGCTCCCCGTGGAATTTGAAGTCCAAACACCGCGATTCGTTGCGGCCAAAGAGGGCCGAGAGGAATGGCAAGCCGAGAACGAGGAGGAGCTGAGACTCTCCCTTGACATGGTAGAGGAGCTGAGGGACCTTTCCGCTATCCGGCAGGAGGAAGTGAATAGGAGAATGGCCAAGTACTTTGACAAGCATGTCAGGGTGAAACAGTTCGTGGAAGGGGATTTGGTGCTGAAGAAGGTGGATGCGACAGGGAGGACAACATCCGTAGGAAAGCTCAACCCCAGCTGGGAGGGACCATTCATTATAAAAGAAGCTTTGAAGTCAGGAGGCTATCGACTCCAAAATGTAGAGGGAGAGACCCTGAGTCACACCTAGAGTGGTGACGACTTAAAACGTTTTTTCCCCTGAAGCATGTAAGCGATACTCTTATTATAATAAATTTCTTCAACACTCCAGTACTGTCATAGATAGCCTGCATAGAGAAATGGAATGTGTTTGGACCCCGAAAAGATCCCGCAGCCAGGCTCTCACCTAGCTAGCAGGGCAGGAAGTCACTCGGTGTCATCCTTGGCCTCGAGAAGATCCCGCTACCAGGCTCTCACCTAGCTTGTATGGTCGGAAGTCACTCGATGGAATGTGTTTGGACCCCGAGAAGATCCCGCTGCCAGGCTCTCACCTAGCTGGCAGGGCCGGAAGTCACTCGGTGTCATCCTTGGCCTTGAGAAGATCCCGCTGCCAGGCTCTCACCTAGCTGGCAGGGCCGGAAGTCACTCGATGGAATGTGTTTGGACCCCGAGAAGATCCCGCTGCAATGCTCTCACCTAGCTGGCTGGGCCGGAAGTCACTCGGTGTCATCCTTGGCCTCGATAAGATCCCGTTGCTAGGTTCTCACCTAGCTGGCAGGACCGGAAGTCACTCGATGGAATGTGTTTGGACCCCGAGAAGATCCCGCTGCCAGGCTCTCACCTAGCTGGCAGGGCCGGAAGTCACTCGGTGTCATCCTTGGCCTCGAGAAGATCCCGCTGCCAGGCTCTCACCTAGCTGGCAGGGCCGGATGTCACTCGATGGAATGTGTTTGGATCCCACGAAGATCCCGCTGCCAGGCTCTCACCTAGCTGGCAGGGCCGTAAGTCACTCGGTGTCATCCTTGGCCTCGAGAAGATCCCGCTGCCAGGCTCTCACCTAGCTGGAAGGGCCGGAAGTCACTCGATGGAATGTGTTTGGACCCCGAGAAGATCCCGCTGCCAGGCTCTCACCTAGCTGGCAAGGCTGGAAGTCACTTGATGTCATCCTTGGCCTCGAGAAGATCCTGCTGCCAGGCTCTCACCTATCTGGCAGGGCCGAAAGTCACTCGATGGAATATGTTTGGACCCCTAGAAGATCCCGCTGCCAGGCTCTCACCTAGCTGGCAGGGCCGGATGTCACTCGGTGTCATCCTTGGCCTCGAGAAGATCCCGCTGCCAGGCTCTCACCTAGCTGGTAGGGCCGGAAGTCACTCGATGGAATGTGTTTGGACCTCGAGAAGACCCTACAGCCAGGCTCTCACCTTACTAGCATGGCCAGAAGTCACTCTGAGTCATCCTTGGCCTCGAGCAGACCCCGCTGTCAGGCTCTCATCTAGCTGGCGGGGGAGAAAGCCGCTCGACGATGTTGATTAGGAACTGGAGTCAAGAAGATTAACCGAGAGGGGGGTCTAACGTAACCACCCAGCCCCCAAAAAGATGACCGAAAGGAGGCGAGAACCTAGGCGAGAACCCGCAAGAAATCTAATGACTCAGGCGAGCGACGAGCCGGCTCGCCTCGCCTGGTGGGCGAGTAGCCACCTCAGCGGGCTGGGTCGCAGAGGCAGGTCGCCCCGCGTAGTAATAGCAAATATGCATATGAGGCAGGCGAGGAAGCATTTATAAGAGCATTAATAGATGAAAACCACAAAGTCTAGGCGCGGCTCCCGCTTATATCTCAAACAACTAAAAATACATGGTGTATACATCTAATAAGCAAATGTCAAAGAAGCGAGGGCGATGCAAGATCCTGGGCGGGAAGTCCTAGATGGGCTGGAAGGACTTATCCCCTGGATCCGGCACAGGAAGGAACAGCGTCGGCACCACGTCGCCCACCGAGAGTTCCGCGGCCTCGCTCTTGAGGAGATACGCACGTCACAGCATCTGCATCGTGTACTTCGCGGCAATCGCGGCGTTTTTCTGCATCAGCACCTCCAACTCGTAGTCAGAATGGTGTTCGAGTGGGCAGCCCTTGTTATACGGCGGAGGGACAGCTGCGGCAGCCTCCAGCTCGCGCACCCACGCCTCCAGCACTGACTTGTCCTGACCAAGGGCGGCGATCGCATCACCCATCCGACTAGCCGTCGCCGCATCCTGAGAAAAAGAAAGAAAAGCGTAAGGCGGATTCGCGAGAAGGAGCGGTGATCAGTGTAACACCCCCTATCCGTCGCATAGCATATAGCAGTAGGTCCGGCCGGGGCCCGACGCCATATACCACAGACAGACCGGGTGGTTACGTATGGAAACCATCCAACCAATCTCAACGTCCTACACAGAGCATTCTAGCGGAAGCAATTTATAAGAGTTACAAATCAAGAACCCAGCACAAGCATGAATGTCCACTAAAACCAAAAGGAATGTCATTACAAAATACTTAAAAGTCGGCCTTAAGGCCTTACAAGATGTTTCATTTGTCTTTTATATGATTTCCAAACCTCGGCTCGCAGGCCGGCCATACATGAATAAAACATAAAACATTTCCACTTGGGCCTTCGAGGGCCAGCTTCGCAAAAAGGGCTTTAGCCCGCTATTGACCGCTTGGTCCAGCTGCACCTGCAAGCAAACAAACCACCGCACAGTGGCAAACAAAGCAACGGTCAGCAATGCTGACCAAATTATAACGATCCCGCCCCCAACTCGGGGCGGCGATGCTCCTTCCCTGCATTTCATTAGCACAAGCGAGCAATGCATATAACCATAGCCATTTCATCACAGACGTTGGCTCGTACGGCCACACGTCCCGTGCACTCAGGGCACATTCTCGGTGAACCGGTCGATGTTACGTCAATTGAAGCCATTAACATTCCGGACTCACCACCGCCACTTAGACGGCCATTCCTATGAGCAATTCGTCTTCATGGTATTGGTCACGTCAATTTAAGCCATCGACCACCGAAGACTCACATTTATGCCAACGGCGAGTGCCATGTACCTTTAGGTCTCTCTAACCCGAACGACATAAAGCGGGTACGGCTCCATCTAACCCGTGCTCACATCGCAACGGCAATTTAAGCCATATGCGCGGGTCAAACTTTCACCGAGTCCCATTCTATCACAAGTCACATAACCCCGTTATGTTCAAGTTGGCTCTCAGGCCACCAAGTTGGCAAGACCTCGTGTCCGCCCATTTTTCCGGGTGCACCTTTGGGTTAGTCCCCAAGGCTCCCTGCTGCAATCTACCGCGTAGAAAACCCGAAAAACACCAAATAGCACGGAGTCTTCTCCGGCCTTATGCAATGCAACATCACCGATCCGAACTACATGTCCGGGTAGGCTTCAACCAAAATGCCTATGTCCGTTCTCGCATACGGACGCTAAACAACGGGGACTTTACATATCTACCCGAAGGAACGCCTCCAACTCTTCGCCAACTCGCGAGAGAGGGCTTCCTATGCTAAGAAAGAGAGCTATCATGCTCAAAAGTGAGGATCGTTACCCTTGCGGTCCTCTTTGGCGCCATCGAAAAGTAATCGGATGGAAATCACCGCACTTGCGTTGCCTCCGTGGATCCGGAGTCGGCTTGCGATTCGGAGCTCCGAAGCTCCTCCAATGGCGGATCTAGCTCCTCTTCTTCTTGCCTTAGCTTTTCTTTCTCCAAGGGTTTGGAGAGATAACAAGTGGAAAAAGTGAGGGTTTTCTAAGTCAAAACCCGGGTATATCCCTTCAGGAACAACCCCCAGCCATTGGATCCTCAGTCAAAGAAATGAACGGCTTCGATTCGGGACTGAAATGCCCAATCTGGGCCGAACACGGCCTGGCACACGCCCGTGTCCAGGGCCGTGTGCCTCATTCGCCGTCAAAATCGAATCACCTGGAACCTCACACGGGTCTCGAACACGCCCGTGTTCGAGATGACACGCCCGTGTTCCACCTGACACGGCCGTGTAGCTGGCCGTGTACCCCATGATTTTCTCCCGTTTTCAACCCGAGCACTGCACGGGTTCTAGGACACGCCCGTGTCCTTGCCCGTGTCACCTTGACACGCCTGGGCTCCAGGCCGTGTACAAGGTCTCGGCACTTCGCGGCTAAGTGTCGACACGGGTCGACACGCCCTGCGACACGCCCGTGTCGCAGGCCGTGTGCCATGTCTCGACACACTGTCGACACCAAAGTGTCGACTTCGCGGAACGAGTGTCGACACGGGTTGACACGCCCTGCGACACGCCCGTGTCGCAGGCCGTGTGCCGTGTCTCGACACAACGTCGAAGCACTGTGTCGACTTCACGGCTAAGTGTCGACACGGGTCGACACGCCCTGCGACACGCCCGTGTCGCAGGCCGTGTGCCCAGTCTCGACACAATGTCGAGACCAAAGTGTCGACTTCACGCCTTAGTGTCGACACAGGCTTGACACGCCCTGGGACACGCACGTGTCCCAGGCCGTGTGCCTGCAGCCAGAACTCAAACTGGCCCAAATTATTCCCCTCTGCTCCTTTGAGTTTCGGGGCGTTACAACTCTACCCCTCTTAAAAGAATTTCGCCCACGAAATTACATACAGGGAAAAACATGTACAAACTTAAATTTGTACCTGAGCGGAACAACTCCGGATATTCGTCAAGCATCGTCTGCTCTCGCTCCCAAGAGAGCTCCTCACGACCGCAATTGTCCCACCGGACTTTGACCATCCTGATCTCTTTATTGCGTAGCCGCTTGACCTCCGAGTCCTCAATCCGCACGGGCTTGACTTTTGTCGTCAGCCCACTATCCACCGGCACTTGATTGGCCGCGATCACTTGCGTAGGCTCTTGCACCGCCTTCCGAAGCACCGAAATATGGAATACATCATGTAAACCACTTAGCTCCACTGAAAGCTTCAGCCGATAGGCCGCTTCTCCTACTCGCTCCAGAACCTCGAACGGTCCAAGGTACCTCGGGCTTAGCTTTTTCAATCGCCGCACCCGCGAGACACCCTTGAACGGCTTGATCTTCAAGTATACATAATCGCCCACAGCGAACTCCACGTTCCTGTGCTTGGCATTATAGTACTTTGCTTGTCGGTCCTGAGCGATAAGCAACCTCTCCCGAATGGTTCTCACCAACGAAGTAGCATCCACCACTTCCGATCGCTTATACAACTTCGACTCGCCCGTTTCTAACCAAGACAACGGCGTGCGACATCGTCTACCATAAAGGGCCTCGAAAGGCGCCATCTGAATACTTGCTTGGTAGCTATTGTTGTATGCGAACTCCACCAAATAAAGATGGTCCTCCCATTGCTTTCCAAAGTCCAAGACACACATGCGAAGCATGTCTTCCATGGTTCTATTGACCCTCTCGGTCTGCCCATCCGTTTGCGGATGGAAGGCTGTGCTAAACTTCAGCTTTGTTCCCAACATTTGCTGCACCAGCCTCCAATCATTGGACGTGAACCGTCCATCTCGGTCACTCACGATGCTGCGGGGCACACCATGAAGCCGCACTATGTTGTCCACATAAAGCTTTGCCAGCTTCTCCACCGGATCATCCTTCCTATGCGGAATAAAATGCGACACCTTTGTTAATCGATCGACCACCACCCAAATGGCGTCGTTCCCCTTCTGCGACCTTGGCAAACCATGCACAAAGTCCATAGAGATGTCGTCGAATTTCCACTCCGGAATAGGCAAGGACTTAAGAAATCCTCCCGGCTTTTGGCACTCCGCCTTTACCAAGGCGCAGGTTTGGCACTTCGCTACATATAGCGCCACATCCTTTTTCAAACCCGGCCACCAAAATAGCTTCTTTACATCACGGTACATCTTCGTGCTCCCCGGGTGAATCGAGTACTTGGTATGGTGCGCCTCGTACAACAACTCCGCCCGTAAACTGCCCACACTTGGGACGCACAAACGACCGTCTTTCCACAACAATCCGTCCTCCACAACGAATTGGGAATTTGACCCATCCAGAGCCTCTATCATGAACTGCTTCATATGAGCATCCATATCCAAAGCCTGCCGAATCCGATCAGCCAGGTCATATTGGACTTCAGTCCAATTCAGCACTGCTTCAGCACTAGATTGTCTATCCACACAAACAATCTCCAACGCCTCCAGCTCCTGCACCAACCGCTCATCATGCACTGATAGCCAATTCGCTTGAGCTGGGGCTCGGCGACTCAACGCGTCCGCAACCGCATTCCCTTTGCCAGGCACGTAGTGGATCTTGAAAGTATAGTCCCCCAGGAACTCCATCCACCTACGCTGCCGCATATTCAGATCTTTCTGATCAATCAAATACTTTAGGCTCTTGTGATCGGTGTAGATATCAATCTTCACACCGTACAAATAGTGTCTCCACAGCTTCAAGGCAAAAATCACGGCCGCCAACTCCAAGTCGTGGACCGGATAATTCCTCTCGTGCACTTTTAGCTGTCTCGAGCCATAAGCTATCACGCTGTCGTGCTGCAGTAGCACGCAACCCAAACCACTGCCCGAAGCATCGCTATATATCTCATAGCCTTCGGTTCCACATGGCGAACTCAACACAGGCGCCGTGGTCAACCGACACTTCAATTCCTCAAAAGCTCGCGCGCACTCCGGCGTCCAAACGAACTTATGCTCCTTCCTCGTCAAAGTAGTGAGAGGTAGCGCTATCCGCGAGAAGTTCTCTACGAAGCGCCTATAATAACCGGCAAGCCCCAAAAAGCTCCGGACTTCTGCTACCGTAGCAAGCTCAGGCCACTCCCGTATCGCAACAATCTTCGCCGGATCCACCGCAATACCCTCTCCACTCACTATATGCCCGAGGAACGCTACTGAGGATAGCCAAAACTCGCACTTCGAGAACTTGGCATATAACTGGTTTCTCCTGAGTGTCTCCAACACCAAATGGAGATGCTTGAAGTGATCCTCCTCACTTTGCGAGTACACCAAAATATCGTCGATGAAGACGATCACGAAATGGTCTAGGTACTCCCTGAACGTCCTGTTCATCAAATCCATAAATACTGACGGCGCATTAGTCAGCCCAAACGGCATGACCGTAAACTCATAATGCCCGTATCTCGTACTAAACGCTGTCTTCGGGATATCACTCTCCCTTATCCGCAGCTGATAGTACACAGACTTGAGATCTAACTTCGAATACACCATCGACCCGACTAACTGATCAAAGAGATCATCAATCCGGGGGATCGGGTACTTGTTCTTCTCAGTCAGCTTGTTTAGCTCCCGATAATCAATACATAATCTCAAGCTTCCGTCCTTCTTCTTAACAAAGAGGACCGGTGCGCTCCAAGGCGAAGAACTCGGGCGCACATACCCTTGCTTCAACAACTCTTGTAGTTGAACTTTCAGCTCCGCCATTTCCTTAGGCGCTAGCCGATACGGAGATCGTGACACAGGCTTTGCACCTGGCACTAGCTCGATCGTAAAATCGATCTCCCGCTGAGGCGGGGCTCCAGGAAGATCTGCGGGGAACACATCCGGGTATTCCGATACCACTGAAATACAATCCATCGCGGGCTTCGGCTTTGCAACCTCCACTAGTGTAAAGAACAGTTCTGCTCCAGCACGAACCGCCTTCACCACCTGAAGAGCAGACATCAACGTCTTGCTCGACCCCTTTAAGCCCGTAAACGTCGTCTCACGACTTGCTCCCAGCTTTACTTCCTTGCTACCGCAATCTATATGGGCCTGCTGCTCCGAGAGCCAGTCCATGCCAAATATGACGTCGAACTCCGCCAACGGAAGTAAAGACGCCTGCAGGTCGAACTCCTGCTCCCCAATACGAACTTTAACGTCGCAGATCCTAACCGCTCGCATCGAACACCCATTGGGCAACAACACATCCAACTTATCCTTCGCCATCAAAGAAGGGACTCCGATGCGTGATATAAATCCTTCGGACAAGAAGGAGTGTGAAGCTCCCGTATTAAAGAGTGCTCGTGCCGGGTTTTCACAAATCAACACAAATCCTAACAAGCAGTGGTAAGGTAACATATACATAACAAGCATATAAAGGAATTGACTTGCTATAAATTAAACCGTACCTGTCACCACGTCAGCTTGTTTAATGGCCTCCTGTTGGCCAAGATTGTAAACCCTGGGTTGGGCCGGAGCATAGTGGGATGCGGTCGATTCCACCGCCTTTCCCTTCTCTTCATAAGTGGCTCCCGGCCTCCTCTCGGACTTAGGACGTCCGCTCCAACAATCACGGGCGAAATGCCCCGTCTTGCCACAAGTAAAGCACGCGCCCGGGGTCCGACTCGTAGTCGCCCCAGAAGCGCCAGAAGGAGCTGGACCCGAAGTCCTAGGCTTCTTGAAAGACTTCCGATAGCCGGACTTTGAGGTAGTCGGCACTTTAAACTCAGATTTTCTATCAACCAAGCCTTTCTTCGCCTGCACGTTCTTCATGTCCTTCTCCAAGGACCGGGCAGTATTGACCAAGGTTAAGAAACCCTGCGTCATCGGCCCCGACAGTAATAGTCTCAGCTCATCCCTCAAGCCTTCATAAAAACGATTAGTCTTGCGCTCCTCATCCATGATGGTAGAGCTCGCATAACGACTCAACCGCGTAAACTCGTGGAGATATTCATCCACGCTCCTCTCACCCTGTACCAACCTCAGGAACTCATTCTCCATTGAAATCCTCTGAGTAGAAGGGAGGTATCTTGCTAAGAACAATTCCGAGAACTCTTCAATCGGAACGTCTATCAGTTGTCTACCTCGCAGATGATGCAGCTCCAAACCTTCCCACCACATCCTCGCTTCACCGTCCAGCAGGAACGTAGCAATGGTGGTCATCTGCCACTCCTCCGTCTCCGTCGCTGTCATGACTCTCTTCACCCTAGAGAGCCAGTCTTCAGCCTGAGATGGGGTTCCCAACCCCGAGAATAACGGAGGGTTAAAGCTCATTACATGCTTCAACTGCCTCTCAGTCGCCCTCCTTGGCACTATTGGTTCTACAACCACTTGCTCCATCCTCCTCGGCTCAGCCTCTTGAAGAGGTACTTGCTCCATCACAGGAGCGGGCTGCTGCGCTTGCCTCCCAGGCTGCGCATTGATCACGGCCAACACCGCTTCAGCCACCAATCTTATATTTTCAGCCGACAAAGGTGTTGCGGGAGCAACTTCGGGTGAACTACTAGCCTCAGAACCTCGGCGTTCTGACGGCCCAACACCACTTCGGGTCACCTATAGTGGTACAAAACACCGTTAAGCGACCAAATAACATTGCAAACAGCAATTATAGGAACACGCAGGTTCCTCAAACACGAGTATTTTCATTCCTAAGTGGACATTCATGGGTTCTTTTTACTGTTATAACGATGACGCACACAATGTGCTCACCACCCCTTAAAAAGAATTCGCCCACGAATTCACTTTAAGCCCGACCAAAACCAGTAGTCTGATACCAAATTGTAACACCCCCTATCCGTCGCATAGCATATAGCAGTAGGTCCGGTCGGGGCCCGACGCCATATACCACAGACAGACCGGGTGGTTACGTATGGAAACCATTCAACCAATCTCAACGTCCTACACAGAGCATTCTAGCGGAAGCAATTTATAAGAGTTACAAATCAAGAACCCAGCACAAGCATGAATGTCCACTAAAACCAAAAGGAATGTCATTACAAAATACTCAAAAGTCGGCCTTAAGGCCTTACAAGATGTTTCATTTGTCTTTTATATGATTTCCAAACCTCGGCTCGCAGGCCGGCCATACATGAATAAAACATAAAACATTTCCACTTGGGCCTTCGAGGGCCAGCTTCGCAAAAAGGGCTTTAGCCCGCTATTAACCGCTTGGTCCAGCTGCACCTGCAAGCAAACAAACCACCGCACGGTGGCAAACAAAGCAACGGTCAGCAATGCTGACCAAATTATAACGATCCCGCCCCCAACTCGGGGCGGCGATGCTCCTTCCCTGCATTTCATTAGCACAAGCGGGCAATGCATATAACCATAGCCATTTCATCACAGACATTGGCTCGTACGGCCACACGTCCCGTGCACTCAGGGCACATTCTCGGTGAACCGGTCGATGTTACGTCAATTGAAGCCATTAACATTCCGGACTCACCACCGCCACTTAGACGGCCATTCCTATGAGCAATTCGTCTTCATGGTATTGGTCACGTCAATTTAAGCCATCGACCACCGAAGACTCACATTTATGCCAACGGCGAGTGCCATGTACCTTTAGGTCTCTCTAACCCGAACGACATAAAGCGAGTACGGCTCCATCTAACCCGTGCTCACATCGCAACGGCAATTTAAGCCATATGCGCGGGTCAAACTTTCACCGAGTCCCATTCTATCACAAGTCACATAACCCCGTTATGTTCAAGTTGGCTCTCAGGCCACCAAGTTGGCAAGACCTCGTGTCCGCCCAGTTTTCCGGGTGCACCTTTGGGCTAGTCCCCAAGGCTCCCTGCTGCAATCTACCGCGTAGAAAACCCGAAAAACACCAAATAGCACGGAGTCTTCTCCGGCCTTATGCAATGCAACATCACCGATCCGAACTACATGTCCGGGTAGGCTTCAACCAAAATGCCTATGTCCGTTCTCGCATACGGACGCTAAACAACGGGGACTTTACATATCTACCCGAAGGAACGCCTCCAACTCTTCGCCAACTCGCGAGAGAGGGCTTCCTATGCTAAGAAAGAGAGCTATCATGCTCAAAAGTGAGGATCGTTACCCTTGCGGTCCTCTTTGGCGCCATCGAAAAGTAATCGGATGGAAATCACCGCACTTGCGTTGCCTCCGTGGATCCGGAGTCGGCTTGCGATTCGGAGCTCCGAAGCTCCTCCAATGGCGGATCTAACTCCTCTTCTTCTTGCCTTAGCTTTTCTTTCTCCAAGGGTTTGGAGAGATAACAAGTGGAAAAAGTGAGGGTTTTCTAAGTCAAAACCCGGGTATATCCCTTCAGGAACAACCCCAGCCATTGGATCCTCAGTCAAAGAAATGAACGGCTTCGATTCGGGACTGAAATGCCCAATCTGGGCCGAACACGGCCTGGCACACGCCCGTGTCCAGGGCCGTGTGCCTCATTCGCCGTCAAAATCGAATCACCTGGAACCTCACACGGGTCTCGAACACGCCCGTGTTCGAGATGACACGCCCGTGTTCCACCTGACACGGCCATGTAGCTGGCCGTGTACCCCATGATTTTCTACCGTTTTCAACCCGAGCACTGCACGGGTTCTAGGACACGCCCGTGTCCTTGCCCGTGTCACCTTGACACGCCTGGGCTCCAGGCCGTGTACAAGGTCTCGGCACTTCGCGGCTAAGTGTCGACACGGGTCGACACGCCCTGCGACACGCCCGTGTCGCAGGCCGTGTGCCATGTCTCGACACACTGTCGACACCAAAGTGTCGACTTCGCGGAACGAGTGTCGACACGGGTTGACACGCCCTGCGACACGCCCGTGTCGCAGGCCGTGTGCCGTGTCTCGACACAACGTCGAAGCACTGTGTCGACTTCACGGCTAAGTGTCGACACGGGTCGACACGCCCTGCGACACGCCCGTGTCGCAGGCCGTGTGCCCAGTCTCGACACAATGTCGAGACCAAAGTGTCGACTTCACGCCTTAGTGTCGACACAGGCTTGACACGCCCTGGGACACGCCCGTGTCCCAGGCCGTGTGCCTGCAGCCAGAACTCAAACTGGCCCAAATTATTCCCCTCTGCTCCTTTGAGTTTCGGGGCGTTACAATCAGGAGTAAGCACGTACCACCCCTCCAAAGTACTGCGCGAGGGTCTCCTCGGCCCCATCGGCCCGCTTCCTCTGGAGATCTGCGTCCTCCTGAGCAAGTTTTCGGGCCTCCTCCTTCTCGTCCGCCAACTTCTGGAGAGAGGTGGTGTTCCGCTCCAGCTGGGTGCAGCGCCTCCCAACCATGTGGGCCAACTCCAAGCCGCGCAGTTGGGCCCGCGTGCTCTCATGCACCAGTACTCGCGTCGCCTCCTTGTCGTAGATAGCGGCGTTCTCTCGCGAGTAGAGGCCGAACGAGAAGTTATAGGCCTCCCCGCCGATGGTATCCTGCTCCAACCAACTCGGCAACAGGGTCGAGACCACCGCGCGATTTAACTCCTTGTCCCATGATAGAAGTGGAACGCCGAGCTCGTCCAGGTACTACTCGTCGTAACCGAAGTTACGGTGCCCTCTCGGTACCGGCTTCGCAGCAGTTTGCCACCCGTCTGGCGGCGCGGAAGTGCCCGCCGCCCCGCCAGGGGTGTCGCTGGTCGAAGCGACCAAAGGGGGAAGACCCTCGGCCGGTTGATCCGCCGGGGCCTTACCTTTTCTCTGGCCCCCGGCGAGTTGCTGCCCCGTAGTCTTCGCCATCTTGGGCAGGGGAGCGGGTTGTACGCCGCCCGGCCGCTTCTTAGCAGGGACCGACGGGGAATCGCGCTGAGCGACGTCTGCGGCCTGAGCCCGAGCGAGGACCCCGGGGGCAATCCGAGCACTCTCATTGGGGGGATGAAGGGGAACATCCCGCTCGCCTGCCAAGAAGAGAGGGTAAGAACAAAGAAGAAAAGAGCAAGGAAGAGCAGTGGCGAGTGGCAAACCTCCCCCAGGCGGGACGGCAGCAAGGTCATCAAGGTTGCGGCGCAAGTACGCGACCTCGAAGTTCTTCCCGGCGAAGAACCCGCACAGGTCGGCCTCGTGCCCCCCTAGGCTGGGCGGGCGGTAACTCGCCTCGCTGAGCTGCACCGGTGAGAAGGGGACGTTGCCGAAATCCCCTTGACGAACAAGAACTTCTTGAGCCAGTTGTGACTCTTATTAATGGTCTCCCGCACCTTGAAGTGCGTGCTGGAGAAATAGGTGATCCAGTCCCGGTTCGCGCGGAAGGAGAATAGTTTGCGGAAAACTGCGAGACTGAACTCGACCCGCTCCTCCCGCAGAAAGCAGGCGAACCCTACCATAACAGCCACGGAGAGACCCCAAAGTATTTCAGCACTTGACGCACCTCGGTCCACAGGGGAAGCCGAAGACCCACCTCAAAGTGAGCCAGGGGTATGGCGAGCTCGTCCCTGGACAGATCGTTGATCTTCTCCCCCTCCCCGGGCCGTCTCGCCGAAAATCCAGGTGGGACGTGGTCGCCGAGGGCATCTAAGTACTCGCGCTCTGAGAGGACAGCGTGGGGAAAGTTGTGCTCCGAGAAGGTCCAGGCGCATTTGCTTCGCCCATCCGCATCGCCGCCGCCGCCGCCCATTCTGCCAAACTACTGCCGGTCGAGCGGGATAGATCCAGAGAGCGAACGCGGGCCGTGCTTTGTAGATAGCAGGAAGTGGGAGAGTGCTTTGAAGCGGTGAGAGGATAAGAACCGGCACGGCCTATTTATAGGGAGAAAGAAAGGGCGGGAAACTTCCCGCCGATAGGAAAGGTGCGTGTAGAAAAAGTCAGGCCTGACGGTTCGACTTCCCGACGCGCAACCACACCGCCAAGGCCGTTCAGGCGCGGGTCTCGCCCGATCTCATCCGCTCATGAATTGAGCAGGCAAGTCTCGGCCCGCACCCGCCCAGGATTCTGAGCGAGCCGGGTAGACTCCTGGCTGGCGAGCCCCTCGGCCCGCTCCCGCCACAATCGGGATGGCGGGTTGAGCGAGTCCATCCCCTGACCTGCCCTCGTACCCAGGGGGAAGGTGTGCGAAGGACATGGGTACACTCGAGCCCGCCCCGCGGAGAATAAAAGTAGCAACATGGTAATTTCAACATGCATCAGAAATCAAAAATCAGGCCCATAGGCGGGCAAAGAGAGTCGCAAATCATTACAGATACAGAATAAGTCTTTGAAATAGTAGCAACCCAGCGACATCCCACGAACTGGGGAGGAGGAAGGGTGGATTAGTACTGGATCCACTTCCATCTGCCCAGCCGTTGCATTCCGGTTCGCGGCGGCACGCGAGGATAGTGATAATCACGCACCGCCACCAGCTCCTACTGGGCCAGGCCAACTTGTTCTGAGGCACTCCTTAGGTGCTCCTCAGCCCGCGTAATGTGCACGCCGGGCGAAGTGACCTCGCCACCTTCTACAGCGCGCGGGGCCCCCTCTAGGGCCGTGAGCCGAGCCTCGGTGTCGGCCTTGTCTTGGTCGACCCTCTTCACGAGCTCCTGAAGCAGCAGAGTATGTTTCTGGAATAGCCGCATCACCTGCCTCTTCATTCCCACCGCATCAGTCGGGTCGCCTAGGTAATCTGAAACACCCTCCACGTCAGGCGGAGGCGAGTACCCTTCACTCATCTCCGTTTTGGAGGAGATCATGTTGTAGACTGCAAAAGGGCGATTCAGAAGGAACGAGCGAGAACAAGGCAAGCGCTGAGCACGAGCTTACCAGGGATTGGCATGTCGTTCATATCGATGGAAGTACGAGAGGAGCCCGGCCGACCCTGAAAGGGATCTCCCTCGAAGGCCGCAAGAGATTTCCCTAATCCGGGGGGAACCGGCGAGGGAGGGGTATTAGGGGTGGGCTGTTCAGACCTGAGGGACTAGCAGCCCTCTCAGACGACAAGGGAGGGGGGCGATCATCCCCCCCGTCCCCCTCGTCTTCACGAGGCAATGCCTGCAAGACAAAGGATCAGAAATGTAGCAACAAGCCGAGAAGGAAGGTCGCGTACCTCAAAAGCGACCTCGACACCAGCCGCCGAGCCAGAACCCAGGAAGTTATTCGTCGGGGACCGCCTCACAATATTTCCCTTTACCGGCCTAAAGAGAGGGCCGGGAGACCCACGAGCTAACCAAGGGGCGGCCTCGAGGGCCTCCTCCCGAGTCTTCTGGCCTGCGGCCGCCAGGCGGGCTCGCACCTCTTCGCTGACCGGCATCAGGAAGCTGTAGTCCGCTTGAAAAACGAGATGGTCTGGGGAGACCCCCACCCCCTGGGCTCAGTGGTATATTTATAGCCGAATAGTGGGGCCCCACCAGAATATTACCTGCCATCTCAGCACAGTGCTCGCCGAACACGCGGGTTGGATGATTATTTCCGAGCTTGTATCAAGCTCAAAAAGAGCGGGGATTGTGCACAACCCTGTGTTCGTCGAACGGGCCCCACCAGGAAGATCGAGCTGACCCAGTCCTGCGACCTGCACTCAAGCAACAAGAAGACATGCGACAAGAGGCTGGTCCGCTCCCGCTCAGTTCAGGCGAGCGAGCCAGGCGAGACGGCTCCCCTACCCCTCCCACCTGCTCAGAGAATCGTCGACCGGAGCGGGGGGTGCCATTCGTCGAACCGGTACTCGCGGATGGGCTCGACGAACCGCGATCTGTGAGCCGTTTGGAGGGTCACAATGTTCGCCAGTCCATCCCCTATACGCGACCTGGCCACCTATCCGCCTAGGCAGAGGACTGGCGGGTCGCGGCGGTCTGGCTCGCGTTCGCCCGAGAAGAATAGGCGAGCCGCTAGAGCCAGGTTGCGCCCACCTCTCGCGGAGAGGGATTGATGGCGAGCTGACCCCCCCCCCCCCCCCCATGGGTGCGAATAGCTGTTCAGAACAGCGGAGCCACGCTGTTGCCAGACCAGGTTGGACTGCGCATAGTTGTTCGGAACAACGGAGTATGGCTATTCGGCAGACCCAACCACGGGCTTTTTTGTATTTTCAGGCCAGTTCTTCTGGTTATTGGCAGTTAAGTTTCCAAAAAATATAAGTAATACCCAAGGGGTACCTCAGAAGGCACGCTTTCAGTGCCTCCCTGCTCCAGTTTTCAAGTGCTTTCTGAGGGTACCTTAGCTCGGCATCTGGCTAAGGAGGGGAAGCGCTCTGAGATCTTCCGGGTGTGTGGGGTGACCTCCCTGCCGAGCCCTTGGGTCTGTTTCTCCTTGTCTTCTTTGTTGTTTTTCTTCCAGGAGTGAAGTAGGCGCGAGACCACCCCTTCACCAAGGTTCGAACTCCACAGGAGGCCGGATTCCAGTTTCAACATGAATGTGTACCAGATTTGAAGAAGCCTCACCCTGCTCAATGATATGCATCAAGGTGTATGTGATGTGTTTTGAGTTTATATGTGCAGGTTAAGTAAATGCAGGAATGCAAAATAATTTCTAAGTCCATGTGTCGACACCTGGAGAAGCTGTGTCGATACTTATGAAGGCTTGAGTCGACACTAGAGAAAAGCTATGTCGACACTCAGAGTTAATTGTGTCGACACTTGGAAAGGCTGTGTCGACACCTGAAGAAATTGTGTCGACACCAGGAGGTTGTGTCGACACACAAAGAAGCTAAGTCAACATCAACTGTGTCAACACACGGGACTTGTGTCGACACACAACAAAGTTTCAACAAAGTTCAAGAAAAGAAGGCTTGTGCTGACACACAGAATCAGTGTCGACACATTCTAAAGAAGCAGTGTCGAGAAGGTGTTACAACAACAAAGGAGTTGTGTCGACACCACCAAGGCTTGTGTCGACACTTAGTCCACTTGTGTCGACACTTATGTGTCAACACATGATGAAGTTCAGTCTCGACACTTTCAGACAGAGACAGTATTTCAAAAGTGATTGGATGACTTGACAGCTGCCATTTCAACCGGTCTACCACAACTGTCAGAGCTGTCAGAAGTTTGTTAGAAACTGAATCAGCCGGTTACCATGGAGAATGTCTATATAAAGGCATACTCCTTCAACAGAGAAGACGGAGAACTAGAGAAGACACAACACAAACTTATACAGAATTAAAAAGAAAGGGAAAAAGAAGAAGTTGGAGAGAGAGAGAGAGAGCTCCATCTACTGAAGTGCAGTTGCTGAACTAGGCTATCTAGAAAGATTCAGATCGAGATCTGAATCTCAAGTCAGAAGCTGATTGAAGATCAACTTCACAAGAGATTCAACCCTACGGAGTTCAGATTCAAGAAGCTTTGAAGAAAGCTAAGAGAGGTTATTCTCTGCCATTAAGT
This sequence comes from Platanthera guangdongensis, assembly GCA_039583875.1. NCBI lineage: Eukaryota > Viridiplantae > Streptophyta > Magnoliopsida > Asparagales > Orchidaceae > Platanthera > Platanthera guangdongensis. The sequence goes on along the minus strand of CM077167.1, from coordinate 122,122,054 downwards.
TCTTCCAAGAACTGATCAAGAAGCCATCCATCTCGTCTCTCTCTATCTGGGTGGTGGTTAATTACTTTGTTAAATCAAATTTCTGTAGGATCTTTATAGATTTGAGATTGTAAGCCTATGTTTATAAAGGCTGGGTATAGGAGAATATTTTCTCTGAGTTGTAGGCCTTGTTGAAGGCTGAGGTAGGGCTGTGAGCCTGAGTTATAGGAGATTGTGATCTCTGAGTGTAGGCCTTGTTGAAGGCTGAGGTAGGGCAGATTGCCTGAGCTATAGGAGCCTTGTTGGGTTCTGAGTTGTAAGATCTGAGGATCTGAGGTGAAGAGAAGAAGTTAGGCCGAATCTAGTACACTGCTAGATAGGCGAAGGGGGAAAGTGGATGTACCCAGACCTTGGGGAACCACTATAAAAATTGTGTGCACTCTGCGATTGAATGTTGCTGTGAATGTTGTGCTATGTTAGTTGTAGAAATTTGCAGTTTCTTGTTATTTAACTAAACAAATTTTTTGCCTTAAAAAGAAAAAGGAATTACACCTATTCACCCCCCCTCTAGGTGGTTAGACACTAATTCTTTCAAGTGATATCAAAGCGAAGTTCCTCAAGGAAGGACTTAATAGTCTGAGTTAGAACCATAAGGAAGATTTAAGATCAAGAAAATGGGTTCAGGTGAAAATTACAAGGAACTAGGTTCTATGAAATTACCCATACACAGGAAGGAGATATTTAGCATTTGGAAAGAAAGGGTCAGGATGTTTATGGAGGCTTCTGATCCAAGGATCTACATTACAATAAAAGAAGGTCCTTATATTCCTATGAAGATTTCAGTTCTAGATGCAGACCAAAGAATTCCCAAAGATTTTTCTGAGATGACTAAGGATGAGATCATCCTGGCAACTATGGACAAAAGAGCCCAGAACATCATAGTAAGTGCCATTGATGATGCAACTTTCCATAATTTGATTCATTGCAAGACCTCCAAGGAAATGTGGGATACTTTGATAGTCAATATGGAGGGTTCTGAAGAAGTCAGACAAGATAGAAAATCTATGCTATACCAGGAATATGAGAGTTTCAGAGAAGGAAAGTCTGACAGTATAACTGAGTGTTATAAAAAGTTTTATAGAATAGTAAATGATCTGATGTCATATGGAAGAATATTCAGTACATATGAACTGAATGATAAATTCATAAGATCCTTGACAAAGTATTTGGACACTAAGATTTGTGTCATTAGGGAAGTGGCCAAACTTGCAGATATCTCACCTCCAACTTTGTTTGGAAAATTATTATCATATGAGATGCAGTTGATGGCTAGGAAAGAGGAAGAGAAAAGTGCAAAAGTGGAGCATAGAGAAAAGTCTGTGGCATTCAAGGTTGAAGCCAATAAGAAGAATAGGAGGATGTCTCCATCACCTCCTAAGATAGTTGCTGAAATTGCTTCAGATAATTCAGACAACCAAAGTTCAGAAAGTAGTGATTCATATGAAGACTTTGCTGCCTTCACAAGGCAGTTTTAGAGATTCTTGAAAAAGAAGCAGTGGAAGTCTAAGCCTTCCTCATCTCAGCCTAAGGATGATTATTATCAAAAGAGGAAGTCATCTAGGAAGGACAGGAATAGGTCTAAGCCAAGCAAATCTACAACATCAAAGATAGTTTGCTACTACTATAATAGGCCTGCACATGTTGTGGCTGAGTGTCTAGATAAAAGAAAAGAGTCTGCTGATAAAAAGAAGATTCAACACCAGAGCAAGAAGGAGAAATCCTTTGTTGCTAAGAAGGAGAAGAGCTTGACAGACCAATCTTCTTCAGAGTCAGAATCTGAAGCTGAGGCATACATTGGTCTATATGCAGCAGATGAAGAAGAAGAGTTTCTGCAAGTGCTGAACTCTATCTATGAACAAGAAGACCATCAGTGCAAGGGACTGATGGCTGTGTCAGAAGAAGATAAATGCCAGGATCAGCCTGGTCCTAGTAAGGTACAATGTCTTTCTAGAAATTCAGATTGTAGTACTGAGTCAGAGTCAGCAACATCTGTATCAAGTGATGCGGATGGGTCTGAGTCTGAAGGTGATATTCATCTGCTAATAGATGAATATGGAGAGTTGTTGCAGGCACTAAAGAAAAGCAAAAACCTGGCCAAAACTCTGGCTAAGGAAATTGCAGATCTTAAGATGGCTGCATCTGATTCAGAGAAGTTGCTGGATCAGAAGTTGAATGAGATAGCCAGACTGAAAAACATTACTGTTATTCAGATGAGTACTATCACATTCAAGAATGATCAGATTAAAAGTCTGGAGAATATACTTCAGAAAGAAAAAGAGATTATAGCTAGTTTTTCTAAACTAAAGTCTGTATTACCCTTGATTGATGAGTTTGTGCTTCAAAAGGGTAATGATGGATTAGGGTTTAAGACAACTGCATGGACTGCTAAGTACAATTCTAATGGCAAAGCCCCAACACAAAATAAGAAACCTGCTGTAAACAATTTAGCTAGGGTTGTACCTAAACAAAGGTACAACAAGTTTGAGTGTTGGTGTTGTGGCAAGGTAGGCCGCTTTGCCTTAGATTGTTGGCACAATTCCAGTGTCAAGGAGAGTAGCAGTCTGCCTGCTAGAAGAGCTGCAAGCAGATTTGTTAAATTTCAGGCTAAGATGAACCAAGGACCCAAACCTCATTTGGGTTATAAGGTTATGTAGTCTTTATTGTAGGTGAGTACAAGTGGCCATGCCCCTATATGGTACTTGGACAGTGGATGTTCCAGCCACATGACTGGAATAAGGGGGTTGCTGAATGACTACACACCTATCATGGATGACCCTAAAGTAACCTTTGGTGGTTCTGAAAAAGGAATCATTAAAGGATTTGGTAACATTTCTAGTAACTAGATTACTATCACTCAAGTGGCCTATGTGAAAGGTTTGAAACACAACCTTATAAGCATAAGTCAGCTGAGTGATTTAGGATATGCCATTTCATTTATTAAGAATGGATGTCATATCAAAAGGTCAAGTGATCAAATGGTCATATTGACAGGATATAGAAAAAGAAATCTATATTGTCTTAACTTTTAGTGTGAGAACAATGTTTTTCCTATTTGTCTTGTAACTGATGAGAGAGTCTCTCATTGTGTTAAATGGCACAAGAGGCTGGCCCATCTTAACTACAAGACTATTGGCCAACTCTTTAGTAAAGAGTTAGTGAGGAATGGTCCTCAAGTTAAGTGTATAAAAGATGGGATAAGCTCAGCTTGTCAAAAACGCAAGCAGACCAAATCTTCCATTCATAGCCTTGAAAATAAGGATTTAGTGAGGTGTCTATACCTCTTGCATATGAATCTATTTGGTCCTATGCCAGTTCATAGTCTAGGTATGAAGGTCTACACTTTTGTGGTGGTAGATGACTATTCTAGATATACATGAGTGTACTTTCTGTGACAAAAATCCGAAACCCCAAGTGTTTTATATAGTTTGTCAAACAAATTCAGAATGAGCTGGACAGTACAGTTGTCAAAATCAGAAGTGACCATGACACTGAATTTTAGTCTGAGAGTATGACAAGATTATGTGAAGAATTTGGGTTTTTTCAAGAATTTTCCTCACCTAGAACACCACAGCAAAATGGTATTGCTGAAAGGAAAAAAAGAACACTGATTGAGGCTGACAGAACTTTATTGAGTGACACTTCTCTCCCAGAATATTTCTGGGCTGAGGCAGTAAACACTGCCCGTCATGTGATCAATAGGGCTACTATCACCAAAAGCCACAAAAAGACTCCCTATGAGATTATGAAGGGCAGAAAACCAAACTTATCCTATTTTAGGATCTTTGGTTGCAAGTGTTATGTCCTTAACAATGGCAAGTCTTATATAACTAAGTTTGCTGCCAAATCCCAAGATGGGATATTTGTTGGGTACAACAACAATAGTAAGGCTTATAGGGTCTACAACTTGATTACTCAAGTTATAGAAGAGTCTGTACATGTTGTCTTTGATGAAACAAGACTGATTAACTGTGAGTTGCCAAGTAGTGCTTGCAGTTCTACAGGTATAAATGAGAGAATGGACAAGCTTACCATTACAGAAGATTCTACTGCAAATCAGGAAGTGGAAAATGGTGGCTGCTGTCCAGGGGGAGTAGAAGACTCTCCAGAGGCTGATGAAAACCAAGAGGTGCAGCTTAATGAAGAGGCTGGAGTTGTTCAACCTGAAGATAGACTACCTCCAGCTAATAGATATTTAAAGGATCATCCAACAAATTAGATAATTGGTGATCCAAGACAAGGAGTATAAACAAGGAGCAGGAATCTGAACACAGATCTATGCTCTAGTTTCTTATCACAAGTAGGACCCAAGAAATTTGAAGAAGCTGTTCTAGACCCACATTGGATTGATATCATGCAAGAGGATCTGAATCAGTTCAGAAGATGCAAGGTCTGGAAGTTAGTTCCTAAACCAAAAGACCACAACATCATTGGAACAAAGTGGATCTTTAGGAACAAACTGGATGAGAATGGGATTATTGTGAAGAACAAAGCAAGACTTGTTGCAAAAGGATACAATCAGGAAGAGGGTATTGACTTTGATCAAACCTTTGCCCCAATAGCAAGACTGGAAGCAATTATGATGTTCCTTGCTTATGCAACATATCAAGGCTTTAAGGTATTTCAAATGGATGTAAAATTAGCATTCCTAAATGGAAATCTAAAGGAAGAAGTCTATGTAGAGCAGCCCTCAGGTTTTGTTGATCCTCTCAAACCGTATTATGTTTATAGACTTAGGAAAGCATTATATGGGTTAAAGCAAGCCCCAAGGGCTTGGTATGAAACCCTGTCTAATTTCCTCATTGAGAACAAATTCTCAAGGGGGAAAATAGACAGGACTCTATTCCTTAGGGAATCCAAAGGAAAGATAATCCTAGTCCAAATATATGTTGATGACATAATATTTGGGTCTACTGAAAGTAACCTTTATAGAAAGTTTGCAAAACTTATGCAGGGGAAATTTGAAACGAGTAGTATGGGAGAACTTAAGTTCTTCTTGGGTCTCGAAGTAAGACATACTGAAGATGGCTTGTCCATATCTCAATATAAGTTCACCCTGGAGTTAATTAAGAAGTATGGTATGCAATCATCCACTACCATGAGAACTCCTATGGGGACAAGGGTATCTCTTAGCAAAGATGATGCAGGGAAACCTGTAGATGAAACTTTGTATAGAGGAATAGTTGTCTCCCTCCTATATCTGACTGCTAGTAGACCAGATATCATGTATGTTACATGTGTTTGTGCTAGGTACCAATCCTGCCCTAAAGAATCTCATCTGATTGCTGTCAAAAGGATTTTGAGATATCTTAAGGGCACACATAATCTAGGCCTTTGGTACCCTAGGAATGAAGATTTTCTACTGATAGGCTATTCTGATGCAGACTTTGCAGGTTGCAAAGAAGATAGAAAAAGTACCATAGGTACCTGTCAATTTCTAGGAGGAAGATTGGTGTCTTGGAGCAGTAAGATGCAGACTAGTGTGGTAATATCCATAGCTGAGTCAGAATATGTTGCTGCAGGAAGCTGCTGTGCACAACTTTTTTGGATTCAACACCAGCTAGTAGACTATGGTATTCAAGTAAGTAGAACACCTTGGCTTTGTGATTCTACAAGTGCAATTTCTATTGCTAATAATCCTGTTTCACATAGTAGGAATAAGCATATAGAAATTAGATACCATTTTCTTATAGAACATGTAGAGAAAGAGGCAATCTCACTAGAATTTGTCAAAACAGATTATCAAATTGCAGTTATGTTTACTAAGCCTCTAGATGAAACTAAATTCAATAAGTTTAAAATTGAATTAGGAATATTAAACATAGATTAGTTTAACAAAATTGGCTAAGTAAAACTGTGTCAACATATTCAGCAACAAGGTGTCGACACAGAGAAATGTTGTCGACACTTCAGGAAAGTAGTGTCGACACTTCAGGAAGTTGTGTCGACACATCCAGGATAGTTGTGTCGACACTGAGAATAAGTGTCGACACATAAGTTCTGTCGACTATATTGGTGTCGACACATGCAGATGTCTATGTCGACACTCAAACACTAAGTCGTCAGTTAAGGATATTTGTGTCGACACATCATAATTGGTGTAGACACATAGTAGTCAACACTGTTGTCGAGACTTAAGTATTCAGTGTCGACATTGTTCAACAGTGTCGACATATTCAGTGATTGTTGACGTGCCTTTTCACCTTCGTTTTTAGAAAGGTATAAATAGGTCAACTACATTGTCTGTCGACACGCTTTCCATAGTTTCAAGACCAAAACTTTGTGTTGACAAACTCTCTCATCTAAATTCAAGATTTCCCTCAACCCTAATGGCGCCAAAGATTGAGGATAATGTCAATGAAGGATACGAACTGGTTCGGAATGCATTTGATGGAGAGGAATTAGAAATTACAGAAGTAGTAACCCTAATTGTAGAGAATGGGTTGGAGTTTTTAGATTCTGAACCAACCTAGATTTGGAAGAAAGAAACACTAGAATTCTTTGATGCTGCTACATTAGATCAGACTGGACTCAAAATTAGATCCACAGTCTATGGAGTAAAGGTGAAAATCACCCAGAAGAGTTTAAGGAAAGTTCTACACCTGCCCAGAACACAAGAAGAAGAAGATGTACCTGCATCTAAGCTAAGGGAAGCACTTCAATGGTGTGGACTAAATTCCACCATGAAGATTGGCTCAGCTTTGAACATGAAAGGCATGAATATGCAAGGGAAGTTCTTGTCAGAAGTTGTAGGCAAAGTGATTCTATGTAAGCCAGGGGGCATGATAGAATTTCTGCTTATATGTTCACCCTTATGACCAGAATCATCTATAGACTAAACACTAATTTGCTTGTAGTCATTTTTGACAAGAATAAGGGGAGTATAAAGAAGCCAAATCTGGGCAGAATTATGAGCTTGTATTTAGCTGGATCAGTACCTGAAGTGATGGAACAGTCAGCTGGAACTAAGATAAACCATTTGAGAAGGATGGACATCAGTATCATCTCCAGGTGGGAGGGAGTATTAACTAAGGACATGCCTACTCCAGAGAAGGAATACCCATCATAGAGGAAGCAGAAGAAAGCCAAAATTGCTCCTGAATCTTCCAGTAGTTCAGACGAGCAACCAGCTTCCATTTCTAATGAGGAAGAGGCTGATATTGCTAGACAGTCACCAGTAAGAAATGAAGATGCACAGAGGCAGGGGGAGAAACCATCTGCTAGCTCCATCCACCTGGATCCACTCCAAGGGGAGCCTCACCATGAGTAAGTGCCAACTTACTTGGACAGTGAAATGGCTACACAAACAATCCTTGAGTTCAAGAGGTGAATCAATCAATTCTTATTGATAAAGATGAGACACTAACTGAATTTTTGATTGCTATTGACCAACCAACACAACTACATATTCAAATTCAAGATGTTATCATAGAGGATACAACAGCAGTTGCTGATGCTCTAGAGATAAGAGAATCTCCAGTCCCTACTCACCAAGAATTCACCCTTGAAGAATTGTTTCCTGATTTAGTGTAAGCTAATATTGACGGGGAGCAAGCTGGTTTTGAGGGGGAGAAAGCTGACTTAGAGGGGGAGCATGTTATTCTTTAGAAGGAGCAAGTAAACCTTGACAAGGAGGAAGTTCACATTGAGAAGGAGCAAGTAAGTACTATGGGGGATGAGCAAGTAACTCGGGAGGAGCAACCTAGGACAGAAAAGGAATTACATCCTTAGTCCTAAGGACAGAGTTACTATAGACAATTCCTCAACTTCTGAAGATGAAGTAGCAGTACAAGCCAAGAAAAGAAAGTTGATGGTATTCAAAAGAAAAAGCCAAAGCTACAAAAAGGCATTACAAACTACTGCTCCACAACCTGCCCCAACAGCTAATTACAGCTCATTGTTGGTGGCCTTGCAGATCAAGTTAGATGAGCAAAGGATTTCCATGGAGAAGTATCTGGATGAAACTCATAAGGATTTACAATTATCCTTGGCTCAGGATATAAAGTCAATAAGATTTGAAGTGAATCAAAATAAAAAAGAAATGACTGATTGTTTCCACAAGGGTGGAAATGCTATGGTTTTCCTTGCAACACATCAAGAGAAAATCAAGACTCAAGTGGATGATATAGCAGTGAAGCAGGGCTATGTCCTAGAAAATCAGATTAGGATGAATGATAATCTGACTGCATCAAATAATGCAATTGTTACAGAAATGAAAAATATTGCTACTGCCCAGACTGCAGCATGGACTCAAGCCAAAACAGATTTTGATAAGCAATTATAGGCAGAACTAGCTGATGTTCAAACAGCTTTTAAAGATTCACAAAAGACTATTTCTGCCCAGCTCTTAAACTTAAAATCTTTTTATAAGGATGGTGTTAATTTTCTGGATGAACAGGTCAGATTTCAAAAAGATGACCTCAGGGATCATGTTGCCAGAGAAGTCATAAAGGGGGAGAGAGTATTAGTCAAAGCTGGCTCTGATCATGCTAAATGTATATCTAACAGCATCAGAGCCACACTTGGATATCCACCCCTGTGTGATGATGACAATGTGGCTGAGTCTGGTATACAACCTGCATATTTTGGAGGTGAGCAAGCTGAAGTTGCTCAAGTAATCTATCCTCCAGCAGATTTTGAGATGATCCATCAAGAAGTACAGTCTATGTACAGTCCTCCAGAGGGTAATCAAACTATTATCCTTGAGAAAGTAGACAATCCTGTGCTAGAGGCAGTTTTGAAGGAGCAAGTAGCTCTATTGTCTAAGAAACGATTCAGAGAATAGGCAGAATTGAAGCCTGATTTTGAGCAGTGGAGTCCAACCTCCAGGAACATTATATTAACTGCTTGGAAAGCTGTAAAGGACCAGACCCATGATAGGGGTAAATGGTATTCTGAGAAAGAATGGTGAAAGTATGAAGCCAGGCAAGAAGCAATTGTTCAATATAAAAGAAAGGCAAAACTTGGGAAGCTACCTCCTAATGCTCAGGAGCCTAGCAAATATTTCCTAAGCCCTTTCACTACTTTGAAAGACAATGAATAAGAGCTGAAGAGCTAAAGAAGAAAGATCTAAAGGGCAAGAAGCCAGCTGATGACAATGATGTTCCTGTACAAGCCAAAGTCCAATCAGGCAAAGGAATTGTCATCAAGGAGCCAGAGCTGCCTTAGAATAGATTTACTTGATTTTATAACATTGTAAATGTTGGTTTTTAAAATCTATGTAAACTTTTATTAAAGAAATTTTTGAAGTTGAAGCAAAACATGATTAATGCTCATTCTGTGGTAGCATTGTTATTATTCTGTGATGATTGTTTAATGTTTTGTTTAAGTAGTTACCCTGTCATATAATGTTGTTATACATCAAAATGTGTATTTGTTTTGAATGGTGTATATCATTGACTAAGGGTTATGACTTCTCCAAATAGAGGGGGATTGTTGGGTACATTGGATAATGTGTACCATATTTGAAGAAGCCTCACCATGCTCAATGATATGCATCAAGGTGTATTTGATGTGTTTTGAGTTTATATGTGCAGGTTAAGTTAATGCAGGAATGCAGAAAAATTTCTAAGTCCATGTGTCGACACCTGGAGAAGCTGTGTCGACACTTATGTAGGCTTGTGTCGACACTGCAGAAAAGTTGTGTCGACACTCGGAGTTAATTGTGTCGACACTTGGAAAGGCTGTGTCGACACCAGAAGAAATGGTGTCGACACCAAGAGGCTGCGTCGACACACAAAGAAGCTAAGTCGACATCAATTGTGTCGACACCAAAAGGCAGTGTCGACACACTGAAGACTTTGTCGACATCAACTGTGTCAACACACAATACTTGTGTTGACACACAGCAAAGTTTCAACAAAATTCAAGAAAAGAAGGCTTGTGTCGACACACAAAATCAGTGTCGACACATTCTAAAGAAGCAGTGTCGAGAAGCTGTTACAACAACAAAGGAGTTGTGTCGACACCACCAAGTCTTATGTCGACACTTAGTCCACTTATGTCGACACATGATAAAGTTCAGTCTCGACACTTTCAGACAGAGACAGTATTTCAAGAAGTGACTGGGTGACTTGACAGCTACCATTTCAACCGATCTACCACAACTGTCAGAGCTGTCAGAAGTTTGTTAGAAACCGAATCAGCCGGTTACCATGGAGAATGTCTATATAAAGGCATACTCCTTTAATAGAGAAGACAGAGAGATAGATAAGACACAACACAAACTTATATAGAATTAAAAAGAAAGAGAAAAAGAAGGATTTGGAGCGAGAGAGCTCCATCTACTGAAGTGCAGTTGCTGAACCAGGCTGCCAAGAAAGATTCAGATCGAGATCTGAATCTCAAGTCAGAAGCTGATTGAAGATCAACTTCACAGGAGATTCAACCCTACTAAGTTCAGATTCAAGAAGCTTTGAAGAAAGCTAAGAGAGGTTGTTCTCTTCCATCAAGTTCTTCCAAGAACTGATCAAGAAGCCATCCATCCCTTCTCTCTCTATCTGGGTGGTGGTTAATTACTTTGTTAAATCAAATTTCTGTAGGATCTTTATAGATCTGAGATTGTAAGCCTGTGTTTATAAAGGCTTAGTGTAGGAGAATATTTTCTCTGAGTTGTAGGCCTTATTGAAGGATGAGGTAGGGCTGTGAGCCTGAGTTGTAGGAGATTGTGATCTCTGAGTGTAGGCCTTGTTGAAGGCTGAGGTAGGGCAGATTGCCTGAGCTATAGGAGCCTTATTGGGTTCTGAGTTGTAAGATCTGAGGATCTGAGGTGAAGAGAAGAAGTTAGGACGAATCTAGTACACTGCTAGATAGGCAAAGGGGGAAAGTGGATGTACCCAGACCTTGGGGAACCACTATAAAAACTGTGTGCACTCTGTGATTGAATGTTGCTGTGAATATTGTGGTGTGTTAGTTGTAGAAATTTGCAGTTTCTTGTTATTTAACTAAACAGATTTTCTGCCTTAAAAAGGAAAAGTAATTACACATATTCACCCCCCTATAGGTGGTTAGGCACTAATTCTTTCAAGGAGCATACCTTGGAACCGCAGAACCTGATGCGACAAAAGTACCAGAGCTGTTTAGTCAGGTATACCTCACAGCCCCTCAAGATGTTTAATTTATTTTCTTACTTTAAACTAGTAAGGCTGCTCTAGGAAGAGTAGAGGCTAATCTTTTGTTTATTGGGATCTTGGTTTGCTGATGCTCCCGCGAACAGACTCTCACTGTGGTTGGTTCGTTGAGTCGATCGCCGCGGGCGTGCTACAGGAGGCAAGTGCACCTATCTCAAGTAGTACTCGATATTCGGGGGAATACCGAGGTCGTATTGTTCTCGGGGTCGTGTTGACTATTCTTACTCCTCCGGGAGGACTATTATTTTACTGAAAGTAAGGTGGATTTTTTTAAGTAAATTAAGATGGAAAAGCAAAGGAGCGAAAAAATGATTTAGAAAATATTCGATGAAGGGTTAACGCTCGGCATCGAATCGGATTAAGACTAAAACAATTTTTAATAATTATAGGACTTAGTTTTCAAGTTAATAATAAGGCAACTTGGCCGTGGAGTTTCCACAAATGTGAGCTCACCTAGCTATAGGGATATCGCTCACCTAAACGTTAAGACTATTCGACCGAACGTTAGTCCGACAAAGGATTCCTCTTAACGCCCACTTTACGCTAAGAACCCCGCTATTGGGTGGGGAACCCAATCCGGTAGAATTACGCTTGTCCTCTTTCGAGGGTATGCACGCAACTCTATTTACCCAGGGGTGATCGGTCCATATGCACGGCCTCTTGGCTAGCTAGCATATGGACTACGGAAATAGGGCCCACACATCGATATGTGGTCCTACGCGTCGTAAACCCGGGGTAAACCTTAAGTCCTTAAATTAAAATGAAAATAAAGAGCTTTAATTATTTGAAATCATTTTAAATGTCCCAATGCTCTTCGATGCCGAGGCTAATAGCGATTAGCCACACATCGGTATGGGGACGGCTTATAATTTAGTGAGGCGCAAGTTCGAAATTAAACACTAAACGATTATAAGAAGGGGACACAAGAAAAATAACGACATTTAGAAAACTGAAAAGCTAGCTAAAACAAGAACTCACGCACACTCCAAATTATAAGTTAAAAAGGAACTAAGTTACACCTGAAAGAAATTTGCATATTCAAAATTTGTGAGTCCCACTCAAACGAGGGGGCGGTAAATAAAAGCTGAAAATTTGCAAGTCCTACTCAAACGAGTAGGACTGAAATGAAAGCGAGTCCTACTCAAATGAGTAGGAGAAAATAAATGCGATTACAGGGCTATAAAGATCCGTCCATTTAACTCAAGTGAGTAGGCAGAAAAATAAAGAAAGAAAATTACAAGGCCTACTCGAACGAGTAGGCGGGAAATAAAGTCCGGCCATTTAAACTCAAGTGAGTAGGCGGAAAAATAAAGAAAGAAATTAACAAGTCCTACTCAAATGAGTAGGACTGAAAATGAAAACGATGCGCCATTTATCTCTTAACAAGTAGGCGGAAATAAATACACACAGACACACACACTCCATAAGAATTTCAAGTAAGCAATAAAGCTAACACCTACACTCACACACTCTTCATAATTTGAACAAAGAATTAAAAATTATACTCATACACTCACACACACAACATGAAAATTTAAGAAGAACAAAAGAAAGTTTATTCTCATACACACACACACTAATAACAAAGAAAAATCCAAGTTGCTTATAAATGAAAATAATAAGATTTCTACTCCTAAAACTTACCCAAAACACATAAAAAGAACAAATAAAAAGAGAATGAGCAAAAAGTTTTACAAAATAAAGTCAAAATCAAAGGTGCTCAAAAATTAAAACTAAAACTTTTTCATTCTTAAGAATTTATAAAAGTGATAAAAAAGGTGAAGAGAAAATGAAAAGAACAAATGATGTTTTACAATCCTAAAAGAAAAACTAAGTAAAAAAAAGGAACAAAATCACTTTTCAAACCTCATTTATAAATTCATAAGAATGAAATCCTTTTACTTTCAAGAAAAAAGACATGGTGAAAAAAAAGGAAAACCTATCATACCTAAGCATGAAAACAAGTTAAAAGTATGTAAAGTAAATAAATTACACTCATAGACACACACACACATTTCATAAATGAAGAACAATGATTAAACCAAGGATAAAAAGGAGAAGAAAAGTGGGCACAAGTGTTCATTCCAAAGCCATATATGAAGAGAAAAGCTAACATTTTATTGATTAAAGGAAACTATTACAAGCTATTACAAGAGCTAAAGCTAAAGCAAAAATAAACATGAAAGAAAAGAGGGAGAAATCTCCTTACATAGCTTTAGAAATCACGGATGCAGCCCACAAAAAGACACTAAAATGGCCCAAAAATCTGAACCCTTGGACCTTACAGAATTGGGCAATTTATAGGCAAAAAATTCTAAGTACACGCCCTAGGTCACGGGCGTGTACGGTGGGGCGTGATAGTACTATTCATGAAGGCGGCCGGCGATTGGACAGGAAAGTTGACTTCGGGCTGAGTTCGCGGCAGTCACGCCACAGGTTACGGGCGTGACTCTGGGCGTGTCGGGGAGGTAGAACCGGGCGCGGGTTGCGCCGAAAGTCTTTGGCAGCATCTTGTCAGGCTAGCTGGAAAGGTCACGCCCCAGGTCACGGGCGTGACGCTGGGCGTGTTGGTTGGTGTCGACACTCGACGAATGTCGAGCGGAAAGTGTCGAGTCAAAATCGTCCAGCGGAAATTGAGTCACGCCCCAGGTCACGGGCGTGACGCTGGGCGTGACTGTTGGTGTCGACACTCGATGATCGTCGAGATGAATTCGTCGAGTGGAGTGAACACGGGCTTGGGTCACGCCCCGTGTCAGGTGACACGGGCGTGTCGCCAGGCGTGTCGAGCTTTTCCCTTCAGAATTTTGCAATTTCACGGGAAATGCAATGTCACGGCCCGGTCACGGGCGTGACCAAATTGTCACGGGCGTGTACTGCCCAATTTTGCAGATTTTGAAATTTTTCTGCAAAATAAAATAAAATAAGTTAGAAGAAAATTTACAAGAATAGGAGCATTTTATTGAACAAAAATAAGTAAAAACGACGAAAATAAATGAAAATGACTAAATTAATGTGCACAAAAATACGTATATTTACAGTTCATTAAATACCCCCATACTTAGGCTTTTGCTATTCCAGAGCAAAAGTTTGAGGTGAATCTATAAGGAATAAAAAAAACTCTAAGTTTAGCTACCGCTTAATCAATTATAAGAGAGATCGAAATAAATATACGGGGTGTAAGAGTTAAGTCCTGAAATTATATAGATGATTTAAATAGCGCAAAAGTTTTGGCCAAAAGACTTCTTGATGTAATCAAATAGAAGACAACATTTGTAATTGTTAGATTAACGAAAATAGTTTGGAATTATAGGAACTCTAGCTTATACGAGTGCTACTGGAAATAATACAATTTATTAATTATGCTCTCAAAAAGATTTTTGAATTAATTCTAGAATCGTGTAATTGGCTAAGGGGGTAGTGAGTTTATGAAGAGGGTTTTGATATTTGAGGTGAGGTAATTTTTTCTCGAACCTCCATTTTTTTTTCTTTTGGATTATTAGGAAAACGAAATCTTATTTTCCTAATATAATTTTTGTTTTTCAACTTCATAAGAATAAAAATAACCCAATGTATATTTGTAGGAGTAATGAATTTTATCCTCTTACTCCATATATAATCTTTTAAAATTATTGGGTGCCTATGTTTACGGAACGAAATCTTATTACCATTGACATAGGATCTTTTAAGGATAGAAATTTTTCATGCCAAGTAGGTCATGAAAAGTAAGGGGAAAAGGAAAACTAGATTGTAATCCTAAAAATGTTTTTTGAGAGCAACCTTAATAATTTGTACGTTCCAATTGTTTTCAGAAAGCTAAAAGTAAGTATAATTGAATTCTATAGTCGTTATTTCCTAACATAATATACATGCTCCTATCAATGAAAAATTAGAAGTAGTGCCTAAAACGAGTTCGCTATTTTTAACAAAGCATAAAGAATTCTTTAAAACTTAACCCCGGGTATTTAAATTTTTCAGTCAATAATTAACAAACGGGTAGGGAACAAAGAATTAATCAAATTCTCAAATAAATAAACTCAAAACGGAATTTTTGGATAGCAGGAAAGTTAAGGATGGAATATTTGATTTATTTGTTTCAAAACATTTTTTTGATTTTTATAGTTTTTATCATCATTTTTTTTGTTTTTTTTATTATCTTTTTTTTTGTTTTTCTCAATTTTTTTTTGAATTTTGTTTTGACCTATTATCGTTTTTTGTATTTTTTAATAGAATTTTCATTATATGTACAAAAACAAGGGAGAAAAAGAGAGGTTTTTACAAGAATGAGAAAGGGGGAGAGAGAAAAGAGTATGTACAAAAAAAGAAAAAAATATTTACAAAGTGAAACTAAATATTATTGTTTTTTTTTTCTTTTGTTTTGTTTTGTTATATATATATTTTTTTAATTTGTTTTTGAGTTTTTGGAAAACAAGAAGGAAAGAGAAAATTTTTTTGGATTTTTCATTTAAATTTTTTTTTTTCATTTTAAGAAGTTTTTTTTAAAATTTTTTTGTTTTGTTGTTATATGTATTTTTTTGTATTTTTGAAATGCAGAAAAAATTGAAGTGCAGAAAGTAAAACACGAAAATACCCCCATACTTAAGTCCAACATTGTCCCCAATGTTGTATCGTAAGTATGCGGAACAGAAAGGAAAGACAATATATACAAAGAAAAGAAAGGGAAGGGGGTAGAAGCTTCCCTGAAATGCGTAGGGGGAGGCAGATCAGAAACCCTGCGTTTATTAGAAAAGAAACAGCAAAGATAATAAGAAAAGAGCGAAAAAGATAAGCGAGGAGTGCCTCCCAGGAGCGCTTTGTTTATAGTCATGTAGCTTGACTATTTTGGCGGGTTTATAATGTGGAGGAAAGTTATGCTTTCGCTAAAACCGATCACTGGGTCGCCTGCTAAATAAGACTTTAACCGATGACCTTTTACCTTAAATGAACCTTTTTCCGAGTGGGAGATGAGTACGGTTCTATATGGAAATACTTCTTCAACTAGGAAGGGACCAGACCATCTAGATTTTAATTTACCTGGAAAAAGCCTAAGACGTGAATTGTAAAGAAGGACAAGATCGCCCGGAGAAAATAATTTTTGGGACTTGATTTTTCGATCGTGAAATAACTTAGAGCGCTCCTTATAGAATTTATTTCTCTCGTAAGCGTTCGCACGCCATTCATCGAGCTCGTTTAGTTGCAGTTTTCTATTCTGAGCGGCTAAGTTGGAGTCGAGGTTTAAGAGTTTTAAAGCCCAAAGAGCGCGATGCTCTAATTCTACGGGTAAATGGCACGCTTTGTCGTAGACTAACCGGAACGGCGTACAACCAATTGCGGTTTTGTATGCCGTCTGATACGCCCACAACGCATCGTCGAGTTTAACGGACCAATCTTTCCTATTGAGCGAAACGGTTTTTTCTAAAATTTGCTTAATCTCTCGATTTACTACCTCAACTTGGCCACTTGTTTGCGGGTGGTACGGGGTGGCAAGCTTGTGCGTGACTCCGTATTTAGCTAACGCCATAGCCATAAGAGCGTTACAGAAATGCGTTCCCCTATCACTAACAATTGCGCGAGGCGTGCCAAAGCGAGAAAATAATTTTTTAAGAAATGTAACGACGACTCGCGCATCGTTGGTAGGGAGAGCTTGCGCTTCCGCCCACCTCGATACGTAGTCGACCGCCACTAAAATATACATATTTTTGAAAGACGGAGGTAGGGGGCCAACAAAATCTATGCCCCACAAATCGAAGACTTCGCACTCTAAAAACATATTTTGGGGCATCTCGTCGCGACGAGAGATGTTACCCGACCGCTGACAGCTATCGCATGCGCGCACAAAATTATGCGCGTCTTTGAAGAGAGTGGGCCAAAAGTAGCCCGCCTCTAGCGCCTTCCGAGCGGTCCGGTTGGCTTGATAATGACCACCGGCTGGACCGTCGTGCAGTGCTTAAGAATTTGCAAGCACTCCACACCCGCAACGCATCTTCGGACCGCTTGGTCCGCGCAGATACGAAAAAGAAATGGGTCCTCCCGAAAGAAATTTTTCAAGTCAGAAAAGAATTTCTTCTTCTGATGACTTGAAAACTCTTTTGGAAGCACCCGCGCTACTAAGAAATTTGCAAAATCTGCGAACCAAGGCGAAGATGATGAAGATTTATTAATGGCAAGAAGGCGTTCCTCGGGGAATCTGTCATTTATTTCAGATTCGACGAGCGCTTCCGCACCCGGATTTTCTAAACGGGAGAGGTGGTCCGCCGCTAGATTTTCCGCTCCCCGCTTATCTCGGATCTCCAAATCAAACTCTTGTAGGAGGAGAATCCATCAAAGAAGGCGGGGCTTCGCGTCATTTTTAGCTAATAAATATTTAAGCGCGGAGTGATCGGTAAAAACGATAACTTTAGATATTGTTATATACGAGAGAAACTTATCAAAAGCGAAAACGACGGCTAAGAGTTCCTTTTCCGTTGTCGTGTAGTTTACTTGTGTGGAAGTGAGCGTCTTGCTAGCGTAATAAATAGGATGAAAATGTTTTTCTACGCGTTGTCCAAGAACGGCACCTAAGGCAATATCACTAGCATCGCACATTATTTCGAACGGAAGGGACCAATTAGGGGCCACTAAAATTGGTGAAGTGATAAGTTTTTGTTTTATTAAATTAAAGGCGGACTCGCATTCGCTACTAAAGATGAAACATGATTCCTTTTCCAAGAGGTGAGTAAGCGGCTTTGTTATTTTTGAAAAGTCTTGAATGAAGCGTCGATAAAAGCCCGCATGGCCTAAGAAACTCCTAATAGATTTTATGTTTGTTGGATGCGGAAGTTTTTCTATAATTTCTATCTTGGCCTAATCCACCTCTATCCCCTTAGACGAAATCATATGGCCGAGGACCAAACCTCCTCGAACCATAAAGTTGCATTTTTCCCAATTTAAAACAAGACTTGTGTCCTCGCACCGTTGAAGGACACGATCTAAATTGTGAAGGCAATCGGGAAAAGAGCGTCCGAAAACAGAAAAGTCATCCATAAAGACTTCCATAATGTCTTCTACTAGCTCGCGAAAGATCGCTAGCATACATCTTTGGAATGTAGCCGGCGCATTGCAGAGTCCAAATGGCATTCTTCGATATGCGAAGGTGCCAAACGGGCAAGTAAAAGTTGTTTTCTCTTGATCATCGGGGGAAATGGGGATTTGGAAAAACCCCAATAAACCATCAAGAAAATAATAATACGGATGACCGGATAAACGCTCTAAAATCTGGTCCAAAAATGGCAGAGGGAAATGGTCCTTGCGGGTGGCATCATTAAGTTTCCTATAGTCGATGCACACTCGCCAACCCGTAACAGTACGAGTTGGGACGAGCTCGTTATGCTCATTCTCCACTACGGTAAGACCGCCCTTCTTGGGCACGACATGCATGGGACTAACCCATGCACTGTCCGAAATAGGGTAGATAATCCCCGCATCTAATAACTTAATGATTTTGGCTTTAACGACGTCTTTCATGTTTGGGTTAAGACGACGCTGCGGCTGAACCGTTTTGCGGCAATTATCATTAAGGAAAATCTTATGGGTGCAAAAGGAGGGGCTAATCCCCTTTAAGTCAGAGATTTGCCATGCAATTGCGTGGCGATGTTTAAATAAAACTTCTAATAAATCGGAAGTCTCCGAATCACTCAAGTCCGAAGAAATGATAACGAGAAGTGTATCGCCTTTTCCCAAAAAAGCGTATTTGAGCGATGCGGGTAAGGGTTTGAGGTCTAGGATGGGCGGTTCTTCTAGGGAGGTTTTAATACCTATGTCTTTCTTACCAATTGGTTCGAAAGGCAAGTCTAAAGAAGTATCCTCATCGCATTTAAAATTTTCGAGCGCAAAAACATCGTCGTTTAAAAATACGGACTCGAAAACGGGAGAAGAACGATCTCCGAAAAAGGTATCTAAAGAGTAGCAGAAATCGTCGCTCGATGACAAATTGTCCATCGAGGGATTAATAGAGAAAGTAACTTGGTCATCGCCTACTCGGAGGAGAAGGCTACCATTACTAACATCTATTAGTGTGCGGGAGGTGGCGAGAAAAGGGCGACCGAGTATTATTGGTACCTCGGCGTCCTCCTCGATATCTAAGATGACGAAGTCTACCGGGAAGGTAAACTTGTCGACTCGGACAAGGACGTCCTCCACTACCCCGATAGGGAACTTAACCGAGCGATCCTCTAATTGGATGCGCATATTCGTAGGACTAGGAGTACCCAAACCTAAACGCGAAAAGAGCAAGAACGGCATCAGATTAATGCTAGCCCCTAAATCAGCTAAGGCGTACTTTACTAATATATCGTCAAAAAGGCACGGGATGGAAAACCGTCCCGGGTCGTTTTGTTTTGTGCGCAATTTATTAGTAAGGGCCGCCGAGCAGACAGCGTTGAGAGATACATGCGAAATATCCTCTAATTTGCGTTTATTAGAAAGTAGTTCTTTTAAAAATTTCGCATATTTGGGCATTTGCGAGATAGCCTCGCAAAAAGGAACATTAATGTGAATTTGTTTTAATAATAAAATAAATTTTTCATATTGCGGGTCCTTACGCTCGTTATCTAACTTATGCGGATACGGAAGAGCCTTGTTTAAAATAATTTTTTCTCTTATAGTTGGTAAAGGCGGCGTAAGCGAAGAAAGGGGAAGAGGGGTCGGAGGTGAAATATGTACCTGAGGGTCGGTCCATTTTGGATCGACCACCTCCTTTCCGCTACGGAGGGTTATAACGTTGGCGTTCTCCCGCGGATTGGGCTCCGTGTTTCCTGGCAGTGCCCCGAGCGCGCGCTCGGACATCATCCTCGCCAGCTGTCCAACCTGTTGTTCGAGTGTTTTTAGCGATCCGGTGATGTTCCGGATATTTGACTCGTTGGACGCAATATACTTCGAAAAATTTTCCTTCATCGGGGAGGGTTTCGGAAGAGGAGGAGGAGGAGGAAGAAATCCGGGCGCATAAGAAATAGGGGGACGCTGAGCATTATTCGGGTTGCTCCACGAGAAGTTGGGGTGATTCCTCCAACCCGGATTATAGTTATTACTATAAGGGTTGTTGTTAGGGTTGAAGGGAGGACGACCCGAAGTTCCCATGAAGTCCACGAACTCTTCAGCTACGCAGACATTAGGGGGAATAAAACAAGGCGAAGTGGAGGAGGCAGCAGACATCTCCGCCACCTGCTTTGTTAACCTTTCAACTTGAAGGGTTAAGAGAGCAGTGGCATCCACTTCAAAAAGACCAGCCGCCGGCTTTGGGCATCCCCGTGGGACGTTCCATTGATAGGCGTTCATAGCCATCTCTTCGAATAAAGTCTGGGCGGCCTCGGGGGTTTTGTTGTTAAGCGTACCCCCGTCAGCCGCGTCAATCATTTGACGCGTCTGAAAATTCAGCCCATTATAAAAAATTTGAACTTGCAACCACGTTGGCAGCGCGTGGTGCGGGCAACGGCGGAGGAATTCCTTAAATCGTTCCCAAGTCTCGTATAGAGACTTAGGATCATTTTGCACAAACGAAGAAATGTCCGCCCGCAACTTTGCAGTTTTGGCTGGCGGAAAGTACTTCGTTAGGAACCGTTCCGTCAACTCAGCCCACGTGGTGATACATCCTCGTGGGAGGGCATTCAACCACGCCTTGGCTTTGGACTTAAGGGAAAAAGGAAATAAGCGCAAATGAATGGCGTCATCAGTGACGCCATTAATCTTGAAGGTGTCGCATATCTCCAAGAAATTGGACAAGTGGACATTCGGGTCCTCATCCGGCAGTCCATCGAACTGCACGGCATTTTGGACCATTTGAATGACACTTGACTTTATTTCCAAATTATTATTCGCCACCGCAGGGCGAACAATACTCGATCCAGAATCATCCAGGTTAGGCCGGGCGTAATAAGACATAGTACGCTCGGCCGCCGGGGGAAGGTTAGGCGCGGCCATAACTACAACAGTGGGTTCTCCGATAGATTCCTCTGGATCTAAAGAAGGATTTCGGCGTTGAGATCGGATACGCGCAAGAGAGCGTTCGATCTCAGGGTCGAAGTCAAAATCTTCAGACTCGGAGGGTTGTCCACGGGTCATACACCCAAAGAAAAATAAAACAAAATAAACTTCTTTTTTTGTTTTTAAAATAAAGTTTTTAGTTTTTTTTTTATAGAAAATAAGTAAAAGTAATAGACTCCGGAATTCGAAATAGCAACTCGAAAAGAGAGTTCCCCGGCAACGGCGCCAAAAACTTGATGCGCCCGCGAACAGACTCTTACTGTGGTTGGTTCGT
The DNA here is from genome assembly GCA_039583875.1 of Platanthera guangdongensis. Taxonomy (NCBI): domain Eukaryota; kingdom Viridiplantae; phylum Streptophyta; class Magnoliopsida; order Asparagales; family Orchidaceae; genus Platanthera; species Platanthera guangdongensis. The sequence continues at coordinate 122,100,601 of CM077167.1, read as the reverse complement.
TGAGTCGATCGCCGTGGGTGTGCTATAGGAGGCAAGTGCACCTATCGCAAGTAGTACTCGATATTCGGGGGAATACCGAGGTCGTATTGTTCTCGGGGTCGTGTTGACTATTCTTACTCCTCCGGGAGGACTATTATTTTACTGAAAGTAAGGTGGATTTTTTTAAGTAAATAAAGACGGAAAAGCAAAGGAGCGAAAAAATGATTTAGAAAATATTCGATGAAGGGTTAACGCTCGGCATCGAATCGGATTAAGATTAAAACAATTTTTAATAATTATAGGACTTAGTTTTCAAGTTAATAATAAGGAAACTTGGCCGTGGAGGTTCCACAAATGTGAGCTCACCTAGCTATATCGCTCACCTAAACGTTAAGACTATTCGACCGAACGTTAGTCCGACGAAGGATTCCTCTTAACGCCCGCTTTACGCTAAGAACCCCGCTATTGGGTTGGGAACCCGATCCGGTAGAATTACGCTTGTCCTCTTTCGAGGGTATGCACGCAACTCTATTTACCCAGGGGTGATCGGTCCATATGCACGGCCTCTCGGCTAGCTAGCATATGGACTACGGAAATAGGGCCCACACATCTATATGTGGTCCTACGCGTCGTAAACCCGGGGTAAACCTTAAGTCCTTAAAATAAAATGAAAATAAAGAGCTTTAATTATTTGAAATCATTTTAAATGTCCCAATGCTCTTCGATGCCGAGGCTAATAGCGATTAGCCACACATCGGTATGGGGACGGCTTATAATTTAGTGAGGCGCAAGTTCGAAATTAAACACTAAACGATTATAAGAAGGGGACACAAGAAAAATAACGACATTTAGAAAACTGAAAAACTAGCTAAAACAAGAACTCACGCACACTCCAAATTATAAGTTAAAAAGGAACTAAGTTACACATGAAAGAAATTTGCATATTCAAAATTTGCGAGTCCCACTCAAACGAGTGGGGGCGGTAAATAAAAGCTGAAAATTTGCAAGTCCTACTCAAACGAGTAGGACTGAAATGAAAGTGAGTCCTACTAAAATGAGTAGGAGAAAATAAATGCGATTACAGGGCTATAAAGATTCGTCCATTTAACTCAAGTGAGTAGGCGAAAAAATAAAGAAAGAAAATTATAAGGCCTACTCGAACGAGTAGGCGGGAAATAAAGTCCGGCCATTTAAACTCAAGTGAGTAGGCGAAAAAATTAAAAAATAAATTAACAAGTCCTACTCAAACGAGTAGGACTGAAAATGAAAACGATGTGCCATTTAACTCTTAATGAGTAGGCGGAAATAAATACACACAGACACACACACTCCATAAGAATTTCAAGAAAGCAATAAAGCCAACACCTACACTCACACACTCTTCATAATTTGAACAAAGCATTAAAAATTATACTCATACACTCACACACACAACATGAAAATTTAAGAAGAACAAAAGAAAGTTTATTCTCATATACTCACACACACTAATAACAAAGAAAAGTCAAAGTTGCTTATAAATGAAAATAACAAGATTTCTACTCCTAAAACTTACCCAAAACACATAAAAAGAACAAATAAAAAGAGAATGAGCAAAAAGTTTTACAAAATAAAGTCAAAATCAAAGGTGCCCAAAAATTAAAACTAAAACTTTTTCATTCTTAAGAATTTATAAAAGTGATAAAAAAGGTGAAGAGAAAATGAAAAGAACAAAGGATGTTTTACAATCCTAAAAGAAAAACTAAGTAAAATAAAAGGAACAAAATCACTTTTCAAACCTCATTTATAAATTCATAAGAATGAAATCCTTTTACTTTCAAGAAAAAAGACATGGTGAAAAAAAAGAAAAACCTATCATACCTAAGCATGAAAACAAGTTAAAAGTATGTAAAGTAAATAAATTACACTCATACAGACACACACACACACATTTCATAAATGAAGAACAATGATTAAACCAAGGATAAAAAGGAGAAGGAAAGTGGGCACAAGTGTTCATTCCAAAGCCATATATGAAGAGAAAAGCTTACATTTTATTGATTAAAGGAAACTATTACAAGCTATTACAAGAGCTAAAGCTAAAGCAAAAACAAACATGAAAGAAAAGAGGGAGAAATCTCCTTACATAGCTTTAGAAATTACGGATGCAGCCCACAAAAAGACACTAAAATGGCCGAAAAATCTGAACCCTTGGACCTTACAGAATTGGGCAATTTATAGGCAAAAAATTCTAAGTACACGCCCTAGGTCACGGGCGTGTAGGGGGGGGGGGGGGGGGGGGGCGTGACAGTACTATTCATGAAGGCGGCCGGCGATTGGACAGGAAAGTTGACTTCGGGCTGAGTTCGCGGCAGTCACGCCCCAGGTCACGGGCGTGACTCTGGGCGTGTCGGGGAGGTAGAACCGGGCGCGGGTTGCGCCGAAAGTCTTTGGCAGCATCTTGTCGGGCTAGCTAGAAAGGTCATGCCCCAGGTCACGGGCGTGACGCTAGGCGTGTTGGTTGGTGTCGACACTCGACGAATGTCGAGCGGAAAGTGTCGAGTCGAAATCTTCGAGCGGAAATTGAGTCACGCCCCAGGTCACGGGCGTGACGCTGGGCGTGACTGTTGGTGTCGACACTCGACGATCGTCGAGATGAATTCGTCGAGTGGAGTGAACACGGGCTTGGGTCACGCCCCGTGTCACATGACACGGGCGTGTCGCCATGCGTGTCGAGCTTTTCCCTTCAGAATTTTGCAATTTCACGGTAAATGCAATGTCACGGCCCGGTCACGGGCGTGACCAAATTGTCACGGGCGTGCACTGCCCAATTTTGCAGATTTTGAAATTTTTCTGCAAAATAAAATAAAACAAGTTAGAAGAAAATTTACAAGAATAGGAGCATTTTATTGAACAAAAATAAGTAAAAACGACGAAAATAAATGAAAATGACTAAATTAATGTGCACAAAAATACGTATATTTACAGTTCATCATTTGCCAATTGGGCGAATTGGTCATAGATTTAGGTTCCCCTTTAAACCTAATTTAGCAAACATGGCGTCGTGATGGGATGTTACAAGTTTCTTTTCTTCGGTAGAAATTCACGTAGGCTTAACCTTGATTTCGGGGATGAAATCTTTATTTTGTTTATTGGGATTTGTAACATCCCATTTCCAACTAGACCCCTAAAAGTGGTTTTGGTCATGACTAGGTCATGACAAAACCCTAGGAAGCCATAAATGGGCCAAGAGATAGAAGGCCAAGGTGAGGATCACCATGGTCTGCCTATGGCACAACCTCATCACCAAACCTAGGGTTTGACCTTAGGGCTTCACCATGACTCCATGACCCCACCACAACATCACTAACCCATTAGAGGGTCCACTAGATCCTTAAGGGTCCATTGGAGTCAACCCCAGGTGGCCAATTTGACCTAGGACCACCATAGGCCTAAATAGGGTAAGGTGCCCTAATCAAGGGCAGTTGACCTCTAATGTGCCCAACTAACCCTACCAAGGACTTCCTAGAGCTAAAGTGAGGTCAATGGGTCTCTTAGGACCCATGAAGGGTAGTCCAAAGGGTTTAGTTGATCAAAGTCAACTATAAACCTAAATGGGTCAACCTACCCTAAATGGGTCAAACTAACCGGCACAAGGGCCAATTGAAGTTCCCTTAGCCATGTGGACCCCACACATACCTTCATAACCCTAGTAAGAGGCCAGTGAGTCACCAAGGACCCATAGGGGCCAACCAAAAAGGCTAAGTTGACCAAAGTCAACTCTAGCCCTAAAGTTGTCAAGTGCCCTGCCTAAGGATCAAGTGACCTCCAAAGGGCCAAGAAAACCCTACCTAGGCCTTAGGTGAGGCCAATGGGTCACCAAGGACCCATTAGGGGCAAACTCAAAGACCAAATTGACCAAGTTCAACCCTAGCCTAGGTTTGGGTCAAGCTAGCCCAAATGGGCTAACTCAAGGTCAAGCCCAATTCACTTGGGCTAACCTTGTTTTGATGGATGAAATGGACATGTGGGCCACCATAGGGTTAGGTAGGAGTCAATTCAGCTTGGTATGAAGGAGAGAGAAAAATCCACCTAAGGGAAGAGAGAGAAAGTGAAAGAGATAACGGAGGAAGACTTTGGGCTCCTCCTTCCCCTTCCCCCCAACCTCCTATTCATTGCATTAAGACCAGGAATGCATCCCCAATCCAACCAGCTACCCATTGACTGGTTTGAGCCAAGTTTTTCCCCATACCTACCATGGCCGCCAAGCTTGACCAAGATTAAATAATGGTAAGCAGCCTACAGCTACATAACTCCCCCAAATCTCTTTCTTAAAACCTTCACTGGACTCCAAGGAGTCATTCCCACCCTTTACCTGAAGGAGCCAAGCAGTTTCACAGTGTTGTTGCAGAAATCCGACCACCACCGCCACCACCATGGCTTCCCGGCGATCTTCCCGACTTCAGGCCACCAGAAATGTCCTCCTCCACTCCTTCTCTCATGTATAGATCTTAGCAATCACTAGGTCCAAGGTTTGGGCTCAATTGAGCCCGATCCAATTCGAGAATTCCATGGATTTTGGCCGAAATTTCTCTTGTTGAATCGCCAGAGTAGGGATCTCCGGCGGCTGTGCCGCCGCCTGGCGAAGGCCACCACCTCAACGGAGGTGGTGGCGGCGGTGGCCGGCAGGGGAGGTGGCGGGATCGCTGGTGGCAGCCGCTGGAATAAGCTCCAGGAAAATCCAATCAGGATCGTTGGCTGAACAGGGAAGATGACGGGATGCCGTCTATTCATGCGCCAAGATTCGTGCAGCAGATGTATTAAACTATAGGCTTCATATATTTTCATTTGATTTCTGTCACACCTAATATAATTAATGTTTTTAATTTTTAAAAATAGTGAGATGCTCTGCATGAGAAAATGGTCAACACATGATTTGTAGCCCTTTGGGTCTACTTTAATATAAAATTTGTTTGAACCAATTTGGGTGCCTAGTTTGACCAGGGCACCCATTTTGGTGGGGCCTACTCATAGGGCTAAGTAGAAATTAAATTGAGTGCCCACACTTTATCTTTGGTCCAAATGAGTTGAAATTTTGGCAGCCAATCCCCCTGAACCATATCAAGTGCTGCCCAAAAATGGGAATTTTTGGGGACAATTTGTATAGTTTTGGAAATTATTTAATTTCACTATGATAATTTAATTAGTTGGTCTAATTACCTCCAAACCCTCCCAAATTTTGGGGAGGGTCCCTGGCCTCATGTTATGTATCTGTATAAAGTTTCACCTAATTTGGATGTGTATTGAATAGGTATTGACTTAACCCTAACTTTACCTTAATGAGGGTAATTTGGTCAAAAAGTGCACTTTTGATATTGAGTGACCAAATCACCTCAACAGAGGCTGAAATTTGTGCCACTGACTTGGTATGGCATTTAGCACCTCCCCATGGAATGTGGGGTAGAGTGGAATTGATTTGCCCTAAGATCCTAGGCCAAACCCTAAGGAAAGACCTTTGTGCCTTGTGAAGGGCATGAGTCCTAAACACCTTGGATGAACTTTAAATTTTGTATGGAGGGTCCTAGGGTAGATAAAACCCTTTGGTAAAAATCTTAAAGGATTTTGAAAAGGGTAGGGCCCACAAAACCCTAACCCTAGCTTAGGTCATAAAAATTGTAGTGCTAAATTAGGTTAGCAAAACTCCTTGAAATATAATGAAATTTTGGTAATGTGGGCATAAGGATATATTGAGCCTCTGGTAATTTATTTGTGAATTGTGGACCAATATTTTTAGCACTTCATTTGTAACCCTTGGGATAACCCAAATTAATAATTTGACTATTATGATTCCACTGCCCATTGAAAGGTAATGAAAATTTGGAAGAGGTAGTTTTAGACCATATTGATCATCTATGAATTTTAATAGAATTTTTGAATACATATTTAGGGTATCTACTTCACAAGTTCATAACTTTGGGAGCATGCTAAATATTTGATGAAAAATTATGAAACTTGATAGGTAGTGTTTCTAGTTCATTATGCTCATGTGGGAATTTATTTGGAATTTTAGATGGATAATTGGTATACTTTGTTCATTAACCCATTAACTTTGAATTTTATGAGTAAATCAAGTATAGACTTTATTATTCAATGGTAAATTGTGAAACTTGATCTAAAGAATTTATATGTCCTTATAATCATACTTGGATTTTATATGAATTTTTGAAAGTATTATTGTTGTACATACCTCTTAAAATGATTTATTATGGGATATATTTGAAAATAAAATTAAGGGCTAAAACCTTGCTGAAAAATTGGAAGGCTTAGACTTTGGAGTTGATTATTAATTTTGTAATTATCATACATTTAGTGGAATATTATCTTGTCTGAAATTAGTACTTCATGTTCAAACTTGGGTTTTTTGGCTACTAGAATAAATAAATAAATTATCAGACAGATTAGGAAAATTATGAATTTCTGAATTTATGCTAAAAATGTCATTATAGCCCTCTAATAATTATCTTATGGGTACTGGATGATTATTTGGTGTAACTCCCATTTTACGAGTCATATATCTTAAGTGGTCTGCATATAATAAAAACTGCAGAAATTATGTTTGAGTATAATTGATGCATGTCTTGGGATTAGTGGTATGCTGGTTTGGATGGTTAATAATAAGTTCATTATTGGCAGTAGGATGAGTAGAGAGATGGATTGACTAGAGTTAGGCGGTGCCCGAGATCGACGAAAGATCGTCTTCCCCGTAGGGAGGAAGTGTTTAATGTACTAGGGCTAGGTTCAGTAAAATTAATTAAGGGTCGGGAAATCGGGTAGCAACCAATAATAGTAAGTTCCTTGCGAAAGGGAGCTTTGGGCGTAATCCCAATGTAGTTCCTAGTGCCTTCAAGAGCCCTTCACGGGGCATAGCTTGGGCAGTCCTGGGCTAACGTAAACAGTAGGAATGATAAATCTTAAAGAGCAACTAGAATAATTAGGGGGTCACTTTCACAGACCCCGGTGTCTCGGGGAGTTGGTATGACTCGATTGATATTTGTGAGGTGCAGGATGGCCCGGCGAGTTTCGGCTCGATTGTTTGAGACGGACATTATGGTCTGGGGGCTTCGGCTCGGTTTTGAATACGATAAATTTGCATGTGCATAAAAGGAAAGAAAATTAAGGTGGTGGGTCTTCGGTATTGGAGGGTCGATGCACCGACGCCAATTTGCTGACTCGGCAAGTGTGGTTAGCACTTCGCCAACAGAAGTCCGGTGCGCCAGCCGGCAAGAGTACGCAGGAGCCCGCTTCGTGCACCAAGCATTGAGGCATACGATAGGTATGATCGGTAGTGGTTTACTGGTTTAGGGTTGGGCGAGGCCCAACCCACCGCTTCCGTCTGCCACTACGGAGGTATCCTGGAAGGTTACGGCTCCGAAAAGGGGGAACTAAAGGTCTGTATGCACAGAGTCGGCTGTGTGTGTTGCACTTGCATGTTCCATCATACCACTTGCATGTCATGGCATAATCGATTTATTTAACCCCTGACACCTAAGGTATAAGTGGAATGGGATGCTTATACATTAGGACTTGCAAAATGACCCCTTGGTCTATAAGCTTGTGTGGGCAAGTTTATAAATTAAGGTCAATTTTGATATATATTTACTGCTGTTTGATAACCGACACCCCCAACGTATAAATTGGTATGGGAATTTTTATACGATGGGAGCCTTGCAGAAGACCCCTTGGCTTATGTGTTCCCATATAAGTGAAGGTTACTTTTCATAGTTCATCTTATTGTCAATATCTATTATAGAATTGCTAGTATAGGTCCGCTGCCATCTATTTTTGTTATTCTCCACCTTCATGTCCTCTCCTTTCCTTCTCCCCGCTCGGTGCCTAGGAGCTATGGGGGAAGGGGTGGAGGATGATAGGACTTAGTCTTTTAGACTAACGGTTTTCGAACCACATCATTTTAGGGGATCGTGGAGCCCAGCATGGAGGAGCATCCCTGGAGGTCGGCACGCTTGGAGATCTGGTAGTCTAGTTTCGGAGTTCAGACAACAGGGACTGTGAGTCCTGAACTCTAGTTGTTATATAAGTTTGTTTCTGCGATGAGAGAAATGTAGTGAGGACATGATGTACTGGGCATGAGCCCATGATTTTAGTATTTTGTATATCTGTGTACACTCCTTTCGTGGAGTTTATTTACTATATATGTGATTGTTGTGGACTTGCTTTATTATTTTGCTACAGTCGTGATCGATTTGGCCGGCAGAATCTGTGTTATGTAGTGATGACCTTCCCGGGTGCGAAGGTGTCACTACAAAGCGGCGGTTCTGGGCCTAAGACCCCGGTGTTTTAAAAAGAAAAAAGGGGGTCTTACACCTTACAACAAGTTCCTATTTATAGGAAAAAATTCTAAGTATATGCCCTCTGACACGGCCGTGTCGGCAGGAGTGTCGTGGGTCATGTCAGCACTATTCATGAGTTGATTTGGCGATTTGATGGCTACTTTGACTTCGTGGCGGTCCACGTGGAAGTCACGCCCGTGTCTCTATCGACACGGGCGTGTCGGAGGGCGTGTCCAGCAGGTGGATCTGGGGCGGGTTGCATCAAAAGTCATCGGCGGCGTCTTATCGGGCCAGCTGGAGGAGTACACGCCTGTGTCGCATCTTGACACGGGCGTGTCGGAGTCTTGTCGATGATCTTCGTGCATGGTTCGTCGATCAGGTGTCACGGTCCTCTCGCACGGCCATGTCATATTTGACACGGGTGTGTCTTAGGACGTGTCACATTTTTTTTTTCAAATTTGCGTCTGATTCTCGGGATTAAAGTATCACGCCCAGGTCACAGGCGTGACCCAAAGTACACAGGTATGTACTTCCAATTTTTTTGCAGATTTCTGTAAAATTGCAGGAAACAAAAATAAACTTAAGTTAGAGAATATTTACAACAAAGAAGCAATTTATTAAAGAAAAATAAATAAAAATAACAAAAAGAAACTAAAAATGATTTAATTAATGTACATAAAAATACGTATATTTACAACTCATTAAATACCCCCATACTTAAGTTTTTGCTATTCCAGAGCAAAATTTGGAGATATACTTATAAGGAATTAAAAGAAATCTTAAAGTTTAGCTACTGCTTGAATTAATTAAAAGAGAGATCAAAATAATTATTCAGGTGTATAAGAGTTAAGTCCTAAATCATGAAATTGAATTAAATAGAGGAAAAGTTTTGGCCAAAAAGATTTTTTGAAGTAGCTGAATAGCAAGCAAAAATTGTAATCGCTAGCTAACAAAAATATATTGGAACTATAGGAACTTTAGCTGAAGAGTTTAAATGAAATAATACAATTTAAAAATTATGCTTTCAAAAAGATTTTATATTAATTCTAGAATCATTGAATATGGCTAAGGGGATTGTTTTGGTTCATGAATAGGGCTTTGGAAGAGGTGAGGTATATTTTTTCTCAGACCTCGAATACAAAATTTTTTTTTGAATATGAATGTTTAGGAAAACGAAATCTTATTTTCCATAACATGTAATAGTAAATTGTTTTTGTACAACTTCATATAACCCAATGTATAAGTATATGAGTAATAAATTTTATCCTCTTACTCCGTAACATATAATCTTTCCAAATATTTGATGCATATGTTTACGGAATGAAATCTTATTTCCATTGATATAGGTTCTTTTAAGGATAAAATGATGGGAAATGGGTTGTTTCAAAAATAAAACTAGATTTTAATAAAAATAAATTTGAGAGCAAACTTTATAAATTGATCGTTCCTGTGTGTTTTAAAAATCTTTATGTAGAAATAATTGAAGACTATAGTTATTTTTTCTAACATAATACACATGCCTTTATTTTAGATAAATTAGAAGTATTGCCTAAAACAAGTCCCCTATCTTAAGAACAAAGCATAAAGAATTTTTTAAAATATAACTCTGAATATTTAAATCTATAAATCTCTAATTAATAAACGGATAAGTAAACAAAGAATTAATGAAATTCACATATAAATAAACTCGCAACAAAAATTTTGGAGAGCAAAAAGGGTTAAGAATGGAATATTTGATTTATTTGATTTATAAAATATTTAGGATTTTTATAGTTTTCATCATTTTTTGTGTTTTTAATTTATTATCTTTTTTGGAATTTTTGTTTTGTTTTACTCTCTTTTTTTTGAATTTTTGACATATTATCTTTTTTGTGTGTTTTGTGTTTAATTTTGTTATATTTTCTTATTATATACATACGAAATAAGCGTTAAGATATATATATATATATATATATATATATTGAACTAGTTTTCGGTTTTCTAAATTTTTTGTATTTTTGGTTTTATAAGCAAATATTTACAAAATAAAGAAAGTGAGAAACATTAATTACAAAGAAGAGAAAGAAAAGAAGAGGGGAAAGAGAGAAAAGAACAAAAATATTTATAAAAAGATATGTGCATAAAGTATTTAAAAAAACATATTGGCAATCTAAAATTAAATAGTTTTTGGAATTTTTGTTTTATAATTTTGTTTTGAATTGTTTTTGTTTTATAATATTTTTTTTGAATTTTTTTGTTTTATAATTTTTTTGTTTATAATTTTTTTTGTTTTGTTTTTATGTTTTTTATGAATATTGTAGATTTTTGGAGTGCAGAAAGTAGAAGTGCAGAAAATAGAAGTCCAACATAAAGTAGAAGTGTAGAAAATAAAGCGAGAAAACACCCACATACTTAAGTGCAACATTGTCCCCAATGTTGCCCCGTAAGTATGCGAGAAAAAGAAAATGCAATATTGACAAGAAAATATAAAAGAATGAGGGTAGAAGATTCCCATTAAGGAGGTTGGGGTGGCCCTAGGTTAGGAACCCTGCATTATTCTGAAAAAAATAGCAAAGAAAAAAGTAAAGAAATAGCGAAAAAGATAAACATGGGGTGCCTCCCAGGAGCGCTTTATTTATAGTCATGTAGCTTGACTATGGCGGCTATTTATATATCGAGGAGGGTTATGGATTCGAAATTACCGCACACAGGATCACCTGCTATATATAATTTTAAGCGATGATCGTTCACTTTAAACGAGCCTTTTCTGGGTGGGAGACGAGTAAGGTTCCATATGGCCAAACCTCTTTGACCTTGAAGGGGCCGGACCATCGTGATTTTAGTTTACCGGGAAGAAGTCTAAGTCGTGAATTATAAAGAAGGACAAGATCGCCCGAAGAAAAAAGTTTTTTGGGTCTTGATTTTTCCGTCGTGCTAAAACTTAGAACGCTCCTTATAGAACTTATTTCTCTCATAAGAGTTTGCACGCCATTCATCGAGCTCGTTTAATTGCAATTTTCTATTTTGAGCGGCTAAGTTAGCATCGAGGTTTAAGAGTTTTAAAGCCCAAAGAGTGCGATGTTCTAATTTTACGGGGAGATGGCACGCTTTGTCGTAGACTAATCGATACGGCGTACAACCAATTGTTGTTCTGTATGCGGTACAATATGCCCACAACGCATCGTCGAGTTTGATGGACCAATCTTTCCTATTAAGTGAAACGGTTTTCTATAATATACGCCTGATCTCTCGATTTACTACCTCAACTTGGCCACTTGTTTGCGGGTGGTAGGGGGTGGCAAGTTTGTGCGTGACGCCGTATTTAGCTTACGTCTTAACCATCTGGGTGTTGTAGAAAAGCGTCCCCCTATTGCTTACAATAGCGTGCAGTGTACCAAAATGAGAAAATAGGTTTTTAAGAAAAGTAACGATGACTCGCGCATCATTGGTGGGGAGAGCTTGCGCTTCCGCACACCTCGATACGTAGTCGACCACCACTAAAATATAATTATTTTTAAAAGACGGAGGTAGGGGGCCAATGAAATCGATGCCACATAAATAGAAGACTTCGCATTATAAAAATAAATTTTGGGGCATCTCGTCGCGATGAGAGATGTTACCCGACCGCTGGAAGCTATCGCAAGACGACAAAAAATTGTGAGGGTCTTTGAATAGTGTGGGCCAAAAGAAACCCGCCTCCAGCGCCTTCCGTGCGGTCCGGTTAGCTTGATAATGCCCACCAGCTGGACTCTCGTGGCAGTACCTAAGTATTTACGTGCACTCCACACCCGCGACGCATCTTTAGACAGCTTGGTCCGCGTAGATACGAAAAAGAAAAGGGTACTCCCAAAAGAAATATTTCAAGTCAGAAAAGAATTTCTTCTTTTGCTGGCTCGAAAAGTATTTTGGGAGCACCCGCGCAACTAAATAGTTCGCAAAATCTACGAACCAAGGTAGGGAAGAAGAACTATTATTTATGGCTAGGAGGCATTCCTCGGGGAATCTGTCATTTATGTCAGATTTTACGAGCGCTTCCGGCTCCGGGATTTTCTAAGCGAGAGGTGATCGGCGGCTAAATTTTCCGCGCCCTTCTTATCCCGAATCTCTAAATCAAATTCTTGTAGGAGGAGGATCCATCGAAGAAGGCGGGGTTTGGCGTTTGTCTTTGATAACAAATATTTTAAGGCAAAGTGGTCGGTAAATACGATAACTTTAGATAGTGTTATATACGAGCGAAACTTATCAAAAGCAAAAACGACGGCTAAAAGTTCTTTTTCAGGAGTCGTGTAATTTCCTTGTGCGGAAGTGAGCGTCTTGCTAGCGTAATAAATAGGATGAAAAATATTTGTTTATACGTTGGCCAATAACGGCATCTACGGCAATATCACTAGCATCGCACATAATTTCGAACGGAAGGGTCCAATCGGGAGCCACTAAAATTTATGAATTTATAAGTATTTGTTTTATAAAATTAAATGCAGACTCGCATTCGCTATCAAAGAAAAAATTTGATTCCTTTTCCAAGAGTTGAGTAAGCAGCTTTGTTATTTTTGGAAAATCTTGAATGAAACGTCTATAAAAGCCTGCTTGGCCTTAGAAACTTCTAATAGATTTAACGTTGTAAGGCGGGGAAAGTTTTTCGATAATTTCAATTTTGGCCTTATCAACCTCCATCCACTTAAACGAACTATTATGGTCGAGAACCAAACCTTCTCGAAACATAAAGTTACATTTTTCCAAATTTAAAAGAAGTTGTGTGTCCTCGCATGCTGAAGGACACGATCTAAATTACGAAGACAAGATGGGAAAGAGCATCCGAAAACAGAGAAGTCATCCATAAATACTTCCATAATGTCTCCTACCAGCTCGCCAAATATTTCCAGCATACATCTTTGGAATGTAGCTGGCATATTGGAGAGGAAAAATGGCATTCTTCGGTATGAGAAGGTACCAAATGGGCAGGTAAAAGTTGTTTTCCTTGGTCATCGGGGGAAATGGGGATTTGGAAAAGCACCGATAATCCATCAAGAAAACAAAAACACAAATGACCGGATAAACGCTCCAGAATTTGGTCTAAGAATGGAAGTGATAAATGATCCTTATGGGTGCCATCATTTAGTTATCTATAATCGATGCACACCCACCAACCCGTAACAGTACGAGTTGGGACGAGTTAATTATGCTCATTTTCCACTACGGTAAGACCGCCCTTTTTGGGAACTACATGAACGGGACTAACCCACGTACTATCTGATATATGATAAATAATCCCCGCATCTAATAATTTAATAATTTTGGCTTTAACGACGTCTTTCATGTTTGGCTTAAGGCGTCACTGCGACTGAATAGTTTTGCGGTAATTATCGTGAAGGAAAATCTCATGGGTGCAGGAAGAAGGGTTAATCCCTTTTAGATCGGAAATTTGCCATGCAATTGCATGGTGATGTTTAAGTAAAACTCCCAATAAATTGGTAGTCTCTGAATCGCTCAAATACGAAGAAATGATAACAGGGAGGGTATCATCTTTTCCCAAAAAAGGCATATTTGAGTGAATCAAGTAGGGGTTTGAGTTCAAAGCAGGGTGGTTCTTCTAACGAGGTTTTAATTTTAATGTCGTTCGATCCAAAAGGTTCGAAAGACAAATTAGGATGGTTATCCTCTTCGCAGTTAAAATTTTTGAGCACAGAAATGTCGTCGTTTAAAAAAGTCGACACGACAATAGGCGAAAAACAATCTCTGACATAGGTATCTAAATTATAATAGAAGTCATCGCTCAATGACGAGTCTCCCATGGAGGGATTAATAGAGAAAGTAACTTCATCATCTCCTACCCAAAGGAGGAGACGACCGTTACTTATGTTAATTAATGCGCGGGAGGTGGTGAGAAAAGGGCGACCGAGTATAATTGGTATATCGGTGTCCTCCACGATGTCTATGATGACAAAGTTTACGGGAAAGATAAACTTATCAACTCGGACAAGTACGTCCTCCACTACCCCAACGGGAAACTTAACCGAGCAATCTGCTAGTTGGATTCACATTTTAGTAGGGGCTGGAGTGCCCAAACCTAATCTTTGAAAGAGCGAGAATGACATCAAATTAATGCTCACGCCTAAATCTGCAAGAGCGTATTTTACTAATATATTGCCAAAAAAGCACGGGATGTAGAACCGTCCCGTCTCATTTCTTTTAAGTGGCAATTTATAAGTAAGAGCCGCTGAGTAGTCAACATTTAGAGAAATATGCGAAATATTTTCTAATTTTTGTTTATTAGAAAGAAGTTGTTTTAAATATTTTGCATACTTTGGCATCTGCGAGATCGCTTCGCAGAAGGGAACATTAACATGAATTTGTTTTAATAATAAAATAAATTTTTCATACTGCTCATCCTTACGCTCACTATCGAGCTTATATGGATACAACAAGGGCGTTTTAATAATTTTTTCGTTTAAAATTTGTAAAGACGGCGTAATCAAAGAAGGGGGAAGCGGGGTCAGAGGTGAAATATGTACCTGCGGATCGATCCATTTTGGATCGATCACCTCCTTTCTGCTACGGAGGGTTATAGCGTTGATATTCTCCGGCAGATTGGGCTCCATGTTTCCCGGTAGTGCCCCGAGCGTACACTCAGACATCATTCGCGCTAGCTATCCAACCTGGAGTTCTAAGTGCTTTAGCGATCCGGTGATGTTTTAGATATTTGATTCGTTGGAAGCTATATATTTAGGAAAATTTTCCTCCATCAGGGAGGGTTTTGGAAGAGGGGGAGCCGGCAGAAATCCGGGCACAAAAGAATTCGGCGGGCACTGCGCATTATTCGCATTGCTCCATGAGAAGTTGTGGTGGTTCCTCTAACCCGGATTATAGTTATTACTAAAAGGATTATTGTTGGGGTTGATCGAAGGTCGCCCAGCATTTCCCACATAGTCTACGAACTCATTGACTATGCTGATATTAGAGGGAATCGCCCAAGACTGAGTGGTGGAGGCATCAGACATCTCCGCCACCTGCTTTGTCAGCCGTTCAACTTGAAGGGCTAAGTGGGCAGTGGCATACACTTTGAAGAGGCCGACCGCATGCTTGGGATGTCCCCGTGGATGTTACATTGGTAGGCGTTCATATCCATCTCTTCAATAAGGTCTTGGGCAGCCTCGGGGGTCTTATTTTTCAGATTACCTCCGTCAACCGCGTCAACCATTTGACGTATCTGATAGTTAAGCCCATTGTAGAAGATTTGGACCTGCAACCATGCAGGCAGTGCGTAGTGCGGACACATGCGGAGGAATTCTTTAAACCGCTCCCAAGTCTCAAATAGAGACTCAGAATTGTTCTACACAAACGAAGAAATGTCCGCCCGCAACTTTACAGTTTTGGCGGGCGGAAAATACTTCATTAAGGGCGTTCTGCAAGCTCGGCTTAGGTGGCAATACATCCTCGTGGGAAGGAATTCAACCACGCCTTATCTTTGGATCTTAAAGAGAATGGAAAAAGGCGCAAACGAATGGCGTCATCAGTAACGCCATTGATCTTAAAGGTATTGCAGATTTCCAAAAAAACTAGACAAATGAATGTTTGGGTCCTCATCTGGCAGTCCATCAAACTGCATAGCATTTTGGATCATTTGGATAACGCTCAATTTGATCTCAAAATTGTTGTTTGCCACCATCGGGCGAACAATACTGGACCCAGTATCATCCAAATTCGGTCGGGCGTAATAAGACATTATACGCTCGACGGCCGCATTCGGATTAGGGTCGGCCATAGCAACGGAGAGGGTTATTTGACAGATTCTTCGGGATCCAAAGAGGGATTTTGGGGTTGAGACCAAATATGCGTATGTGAGCATTCGATCTCAGGATCAAAATCCAAATGTTCGGACTCCGAAGGTTGTCCACAGGTCATACACCCTAAAATATAAATTAGAAAATTAACTCTCTTTATTTGGATTTTTAAGTAAAGTTTTTAAGTTTTTTTTTAGTTTTTAGAAATATAGGTAAACGTAATAGACTTCAGATTTAAAAATAACAACTCGGTGAATTCCCAGGCAACAGTACCAAAAACTTGATACGTGCGAAGCCCGGCTCTAAATTATCTATGGAGCACGACATGTCCGTATTTCGCGCAGTGAATTATAGGCAAGTGCACCTATCACAAGTAATACAGGATATTTGGGAGAATATCCAGATTATAAATTTCCTGGGAACGGGTTGATTATCCCTACAGCTCCGAAAGCACTATTATTTTACCAAAATATTTAAGTTGTCAATCTTAAATAAAAAGCTAGAAATAGATTAAGAATAAAGTCGATGAAGAGATAACACTCGGTATCGAATTACGTTAGCAGTAAAATAGATTTGAATAAATATAGATCTTAGGTTTCAATTTAATTAAAGAGGAAGCTTGTCTATGGAGATTCCAAAAGTATGAGCTCACCTATCTCTAGGAATATCGCTCACCTAGACATTAAGGGTATTCGACTGGGCTGTCGTCCGACGAAGGATTCGTCTTAATGCCTGCAGTATGCTAAGAACCCCGCTTTTGGGTGGGGAACCCAATCCGGTAGAGTTAGCTCCCCTCCTCTCTCGAGGGTTAGTGCGGAACTCTCTTTACCCAGTGGTGATCAGTCCATACACATGGCCTCTCGGCTAGCTAGCGTATGGATAACGGAAATAGAGCCCACACATCGATATGTGGTTCTACGCTTCGTTAACCCGGGGTAAACCTTAAGTTTTTTAATTAAATAGAAAAATAAGACCTTTAATTATTTAAAACATTTTATATCTCAATGCTCTTCGATAACGAGATCTAAAAGCAATTAGCCACTCATCGGAATGGGGATGGCTTATGAGTTTGGTTAGGTGTGAGTTCTAAACTAAGCGCTAAAGGGTTACAAAAAATAAGAATAAGAATAAGATAACCTAATATGAGAAATAGAAAAACTACTAAAAAATGTAAAAACACACGCACTCAACCAAACACATAATAAAGAAAAAGAAACAAAACTAAGTTACAAAAAAGAGAAAGTTGCATAATTAAAATGACAAGTCCTACTCAAACGAGTAGGTGGTAAATTAAAGCTGAAAAAGACAAGTCCTACTCAAACTAGTAGGACTAAAATGAAAACGAGTCCAACTAAAATGGGTAGGAGAAAATAAATGCACCAACACACGCACTCGACATGAAATAAACACACACACTCACTCTACTGAAAATGAAACACACACACACACTTGCATAAATGAAAACACACACACACACTGCAAAAAGTAAATCACACACACACACACACTACTAAAATTAAAAACTCACACACACAAGTCCTACTCAATTGAGTAGGTGAAAAATTAAAGCGAGTCCTACACGTTTGAGTAGGAGAAAATAAATGCAACACACACTCACTATACAGAAAGTAAATACTCACATACTGTACATAAATGAAAACACACACACACGCACGCACACACACTTGCATAAATGGAAACACACACACACACACACACACACTTTACTGAATTGAAAAACTCCAACACACTCTACTTGAAATAAAAATGCACCCACTCTACTGAAAATAAAAACACACTCACACACTCGACAAAAATGAAATAAAACGATAAACATTATCTCATACACGCACGCACACAAGCAAAAAAATAAGGAAAACAACGTTATCAAAAAATTAAAACAACTGCATTTCTACCACCAAAATTATTTAAGCAAAAGAGTTTTCAAATTAATGCGAAAAAAGTATGTGCTTGAAAAATTTAAACGTTTACATTTTACCGTTAGAATTTGATGGAAATGCGTAAAAAGTAGAAATAAAAATTGTTTGAGCAAAAATCTTTTTAACTAAATGCGAAAATCAATGTTGTTGAAAAATTGAAATAATGCATAATCCATTCTTATATCTTTGTAAAAGGGTTTAAAAGGTGAAGAAAGTTAAAAAGGAGCAAAAATTATATAACCTAAAAAAGGTAAAATCTGAGTTAATGAATAATGAAAACCACTTTTGAAATCGTTTTACAAGTCCATAAGAACGAAAATAAAAGAATAAAAATCATAAATTTGACCAATTCTAAAGAGTATGATAAGAAAAATGGATATAATAACGACTAATAATTTTGATAAAAATGAAAGTAAAGCAAACAATTTTTTCATTTTAAATCATAAATTCTGGAAAAATGAACTCATACACGCACACACCCCATATGAAAATGAAAACAAAGATGCATAAGATTCATGAAAAGGAGGCACTCAGAGACATTTCAAAGCATTGAAAGGATAAAAACAACGAACAATTTCATTAACAAAAAAAGGGTTGATTACAAAAGCTTAAATAAACTTGAAAAGGAGGGGGAAATATTCCTTACATAGCCCCAAAATAACTCCAAACAGTAGCCCTTAATCACCAAAATGGTCCAAAATTTGGAACACAAGCACCTTACAGCAAGGGCCTATTTATAGGAAAAATAATTCTAAGTGCACGCCCTCTGACACGGGCCTGTTGGGGGCATGTCAGCACTATTCATGAGCTGATTCAGAGATTTGATGGCTACTTTGACTTCGGGGCAGTCCACGTGGAAGTCACGCCTGTGTCTCTGTCGACACGGGCGTGTTGCAGGGCTTGTCCAGCAGGTGGATCTGGGGCAGGTTGCGTCAAAATTCGTCGGCGGCGTCTTGTGGGGCCAGGTGGAGGAGTACACGCTCTTGTCGCATCTTAATACAGGAATATCGGGTCTTGTCAACGATCTTCAGGCGCTGTTCGTTGATCGGGTGACACGGTTCTCTACCACGGTTGTGTCATATTTGGCACGGGCGTGTCTTAGGGCGTCACATTTTTTCTTCAAATTTGCGGCTGATTCTAGGGATTGAATTATCACGCCCTGGTCACGGCCGTGACCCAAAGTACACGGGCGTGACCCAA
Source organism: Platanthera guangdongensis (assembly GCA_039583875.1). NCBI lineage: Eukaryota > Viridiplantae > Streptophyta > Magnoliopsida > Asparagales > Orchidaceae > Platanthera > Platanthera guangdongensis. Next base: position 122,081,395 of record CM077167.1, on the reverse strand, counting down.
AGTACACGGGCATGTACTTCCAATTTTTTGGCAGATTTTTATGAAATTGTAGGAAACAAAATTAAACTTAAGTTAGAGAATAATTACAACAAAGAAGCAATTCATTGAAGAAAAATAAACAAAAATAACAAAAAGAAACTAAAAATGACTTAATTAATGTACATAAAATATGTATATTTACAACTCATCAGTTAGTCATGTGTGAGCGTGACGTAGGCCATTAATTTGGCCAGTTTGAGCCATGTTTACCTTGTCCTAACTGCTAACTGTTGCAAGCCAAGTTTGTGCCTACCCCTCCTTTGATTCAGCTCCACCTTCATTCACCAAAGCCTAAAGTCAATCCTCCTATCACAACCAAATACATGAGCTCTAGTGAATTTAATATTTTTATGAGGTGTGATGTGTGGAATTCTAGTGATGTGGTTGATGAATTCAAGAATGTTTACTTGCAAAAAATTTGGGGATTGCAAAAGAAAAAAAAAGAAAATATGAGAATTGAAAAAGAAAATCTAAAAAGAATTATAATGAGAAATGGAATCCCCATCTTGTTTTTCTTGATATTAGTCGGGTTAGCTGTGTACACACCCAGTTTTCAAGCTATGTCTTGGGGTGTGTCACACGTGCAATTCTGACAGGCTGTATTTTTTTAGCTTGTTGTTTGCTCGCTTGGATTGCATGTAGCCTCCATGTTTATCTTTAACTACCAAACCTTAGCCTAAGCCCCATGTTTATCCTAAACATCCTACCGATTCATGCTTTAAACGAGCTAGTACAGTGGATAGAGAGTGAACGGGAAAGCGTATGGTCCCCGACATTGATGGATTTCTTTGGAGGTGATCCGATGCCCCGGTCTTTGGCAATGCTCACCTTAGTGGCCTACCTACTTTCTTCCTACATATGACCGAACTATTCTCCAGAATTCCAATTTTGAGTAGATACAATATTTATTTACGTTGTCGAAAAGTATAAATTCTGTAGTATAATTAAAAAGTTTATCTATTCTATTTTCTATTCCATGATATATTTGATTTCTCTCATTACTGTATTTGGAAATTACTAAGCTAGCTAGCAATTTTCTAGTCCATGGAGTGATGATTTGCTCGGGACGAGCAAATGTTTAAGTTTTGTGGTGTGATGAGTCCAAGCTATATACATATTTTTGGACTCATCTGGGGCGAGTTTTCTCGTTGATGCACTACACTTTAGAGCCATAATTGTTCAAATTTGTTATTATGTTCGTTCCATGTTAAGTGCACTTTTGGCCCATTTTCATTGTGACTCCGTAGTTATTGTACTTTTTCCCTACTTGGTGATTTTCTATCTCTAGAGAATGTGGAATGATCATTTCGGTGGCTCTTCTATTTTTGTTGTAGGTACAAGGGTCATGTGTGTGTTCTGGGATCATTTGGGAATGTTTTTTGCCTAAGGGCCACTGATCATGCATTTTTACATGCGTACGGTCAGTGTACTCCTTAGCGCATAACCGCTGGTCATGTATTGTTTGTACATCAATCCCCAAACGGTACATGAATACTGCACATGATCATTGGATCTATTGCACATGACCAATGGTTGTGAGCCACTGATCGTGCACACTATTCTCCATTTTTCCAAGTTCTGTCTGGGGCAATCGCACGATCATTGGACATAGTGCGCACGACCTCTGGTCATGCTCCACTGCTCGTGCGCGTTTATTCTATTTTTCTGGAGTTCTGCCACTGCTAATCACACGATCAGGGGATACAGTGTGCACGACCTCTGGTCGTGCACCACTGATCGTGTGCTCTATTTTTCTTATGTAGTATTTAAATCCTTGCTCCGCGAATTAGGTCATCATCACTTCCTTTTCCCTCCGCTGCTGCGCGCGGAGAGCCGTTTCTCATCCCCGCAGGTCCTCCACTCATCTCCACCCTCCGGGAAGCTTTCTCCAGCGATATGAAGCCATCTTCAACCCTGCGGAGTGTTTTCGGCCACCAGTAGTGTGCACAGAGAACTTTTGGTGCAAGTCATTTTGGAAAAAGGGAGAAAGAATTGAAGGAAAGGGAAGAAGACGGAGGACAACAAGTGGATTGACAACCCATTTGCCTCCGGAAGAAACCACGGTCAGAGTCGAGAAGTGGACTGACAACCCACCACTCCGGCTAAGAACCACGGCTAGGCTTTCCCCCTTGTTGGTTTATTCTACCTCTTCTCCATAGTGGATTGTACTTTAAAGCTTGTAATGAACCTAAACTTGCTTTTATTTGTCTATGAATGAAGTTTGCTTGGGTTAGTTACATCCTCTTTTATTAGCTGTGATGCACTCGCCTCCATTCGAATCCACTCCACTCGCGCACTAGAACCACTCTAGCAAAAGCTAGTGTTGGTGGTTAAAGAGGTGATTGCGACCCTCACTCTCCACACATGTGTTCATTCCATTTACTTGCTCTCCATCCATCCGTCTCATGAAGCACGGCATAGCGACCTGCACTAGTTCGATCCACCAAGCGAAGTAGTGCTTATGACCCACATTAGTTCATATTTTTGTTTTGATATCATTAGGAATCGAAAACCAACCCCCTTTATTGTTTCGTTTAACTCTTAGTAACGATCTTTTTGCGACGTTATCACATATCCAACTTACATTCCCTCGAGATCGACATTCGGGGAAGCTATTCCCAATATTATTACTTGACAGCGACCGGTGCACTTGCCGACGCATCAGCAATCATATGCCGTGCTGCATCAATATCGCTCCCATCCATTGATACGATGCGTCCATGTAGACTTGAAATCCTTCCTTCCCAGATGGCATGGATAGGATGGGTGCGGTAGTAAGTCTATCCTTCAGTTCTTGGAAAGCAGCTTCACAATGGGGTGTCTACTCATATGACACACCTTTCTATGTCAGAGTAGTAAGCGGAAGGGAAATCTTTCAGAATCCTTTCACAAACTTGCGATAATGCCCGACAAGTACAAGGAAACTCCGCACATCGGCCGCTGACTTCAAGGGTGACCATTCCTTCATGGCACGTACTTTGGTCAGATCCACTGCGAGTCCAGCCCCGCTGATCACATGGACCAAGAAGGCAACTTCTTGGAGCCAGAATTTGCACTTGCTGAACTTGGCAAACAAGACGCGCTCTTTTAGCTTTTCAACACCAAGGTCAGATGTTCGACATGCTATTCCTCTATCTTTGAGTAGACCAAAATGTCATCGAAGAAGACGATGACGAAGATGTCTTGATAAGGCTCAAACACTTTGTTCATCAGGCTCATGAAGGCTGAAGGGGCATTTGTGAGCCTAAACGGCATCACGATGAACTCATACAAGCCATACCGTGAGCTAAAAGCTATTTTCTGAATGTCCTCCTCTTGTATCCTCTATTGGTAATACCCCAAGCGCAAATCCAACTTAGAGAACCAATGTGCTCCTACCAATTGATCGAACAACTCGTCGATCCGGGGTAGCGGATAAGTGTTCCACATCGTTAGTGGGTTGATCTCCCGATAGTCTATACATAATCGTAATGTCCCATCCTTCTTCTTAACGAACAGAAAAGGGGCTCCCCAAGTAGATGAGCTGGGGTGAACAAATCCTGATTCCACCAGTTCTTGCAACTGAACTCTAAACTTTGTGAGTTCCTTCGGGGCCATTCGATAAGCGGTCCTGGAGATGGGCTTGGCACCCGGTACTAGCTTAATTTGAAAATCCACCTCTCTATGTGGGGGTAGTCCTGACAATTTCTCAGGAAATACCTCGGGAAACTTCCGCCCCACTCGCACATAATTCATATCTATTTTCCTCTCTTTAAATTCAAAACATATCATGTAAACTTCATCCCCTCTCATTTGGGCTTTCAAGGCTTGAATTGAAGATAATAACAAGCGAGGTGCGAATCTTATACCTTGGAAAATGACTTCGGTGTCTGCATGTCTCAAGTAAATCCACTTCTCCGTACAGTAAATTCCTGCATAATTCCAATTCAACCATGCCATCCCCAGAATGAGGTCGAATTCTGGCATCCTTAAAACTGTGGCAGGTGTATCAAAGGTCTTTACTCCAAGGAGTATTTCCAAGTCGCACTTGGCGGCTGCAGTCATTTCTGAGCCATCTAGGAGCATACTCTTCGAGCAATACCAGTGAAGTATTGCACTGCTTCTAGGTCTTTAACAAAGTTCGCTGACACAAACGAGTATGATGCACCGATGTCGAATGACGAATAGGCCGGTTTCCCACCAACCATTACGGTGCCTAAGTACCAATAGTAAATACTCAAAGCTTAGACCTCTAGTACATCTTAAGCAACATAAGGTGAATGCTGAACATGTGTTAATTAACTATAACACACCTTCAATCACCTCCCGAGGGTTCCACTCCTGCGCCATGTCCAGCGTGAACACCTGATTCCGAGCAGGTCCAGGGTTTCCTCCTCATGGTCCTCGTCCTCGACCATGCATATGTCCCCATCCTTATGGAGCTGCCAGAGGGAAAGCAGGAGGAGTATTCCTAACTAGCTATGGGCAGTTATGTCGGATGTGGCCCGGTTGGTTGCATTTGAAGCACACTCACTCATACCGCCCTTCGGGTTGTTGGAACTGTTGAAGCTGTGGATGTGGAGGCAATTCTGGCGGTTGTGGGACTCGGAGCGCCATTCTAAAATTCTGGTGGAAATGCCTACCACCTCTCTGGCATCATCTTCCACCTCTGTTTTCATACCTCCTTCTGTTACTAGGGCCAGCCTCCATCATACCCTCAGCGGGTCTCTTAGCACTTCCCAAGTGGTCTTCCTCTAGCCTCTTCACCATGTAAATTATTTCTGCTAAGTTTGAGTCCGCTATAAACAAAATGGCTTGCATCAGGGGGTACCGCAAGCCTTTTTAGAACCTTTAGCATATCCATTGTCGTCCAACTCATAAGAGTCGGCAAATCTAGCCAGAAGCTGAAACTCTCGCTGGTAAACTATCACTGACTTGGATCCCTACTTTAGCTGCAGGAACCTTTCTTCAAATTCATCTCGAGCTGTCGAAGGGATAAAGTGCTCTAAGAAAGCTTTAGAAAACTCGCTCCAACTAATATCCGTGTAGACTCTTCCTTGGAAGGTGGAGCCCATGAGAGACTTCCACCACCTTTTTGCATGCAGTTCCAGAAGTGACACTACCATGGTCACAGCCATATTGTTCGGACATCTAATTCCCGCCATCAGCTCTTGCACGGTGTCAGGCCATTCCTCCGTACGCACTGACGTCTCCGTCCCAATGTAGGCAGTAGGGGAGAGAGCTTGGAAGGTGCTCAACCCATTAGAGCCCAGTGATTGTTGTTTTATAGGGGCTTGTTGGGACCTAAAGGCATCCAAGATAGATGTGAGCATCTGTCCTAGCTCCTATTGCTAAAACTGTGTGTGTACGGACGGGGCAGGGGTGCCCCCCACTAGCTCAATGTGCACTAGGATCTACACTCAAGGTATAAACCTAAGGTTCAGGTTGGATAATCTTAAGGTCAAAGTTGGACATACTTAGTGTCAATTATATATGGGTACAACACTGCTTCTGCTAAGTCAGTTAGCCCTCAAACCGACTAATCGAGCGGGGGTGTTCCATTGTTGAATGACTTCCTTAGTTTAGGATCGTAGCAAGCTGATACCATTTGTAAGACCCCCCTCCAAGAACACAAAACATAGCACGAGGGGAGACTTATGCCCAGAACAACTGCCTTGTAGTAGCATTAGCACACGGGATAACCTGTACCACAAGACGCCTATCCTGCCGGCTATAGCCACCATCAACCAATACCAACCCAACCAAGAATATAAAACAGATGTCAATCTACACATAAGTAAAATAGTACAAAAAGTACATCAAGAAAAAGAAGGTACACCAAGCTTTTATAATATCAGAGTACGAGTAAAACTTGCCCAAAAGGCTACATCATGAGTCTCTCTAAACTCACATCAGTCACTGACGGTAGCGACGACAACGTCCCTTTAGGCACTCTCATCCTGGCTTGGCTGTCCTACAATATAACCTGCTGCTGCCCTGTCTGTAGGATTTTCTCCTAAAAAGGAAGACGTAGTAACTGTTAGTCATAATACTAAGTAGCTAACACATCCGCTCCCCCGACGACTCCTCGACACTATGTGGAGAAAATAACAAGGGTACAATATATATAAATATGACAACAGATCAAACTGGTGGTATAGAGTGAGCAATATCAAGTATATCATTAGTATAATAAATGAGTAAACAATCTACTCTAGTAGTTCTATCATCTACAACAGTATATGAAAAATGTAAAGCTATAACAAAAAGTAACACAACTTATATGAATGCCCATACAGACATATAATTTGAGGATCAGCTCAGTAGTAAAGTAACTCACCGTATAAGAGTGCCCATACAAACTTATTTGATGAGGATCTTATGTATGCAATGAAATGTAATGCCATGAATGCAATGCAATGACTCACCCATGATCATGCACACGCAATTGCTATGCAGACACAGACTTGTAGTTCTCACTTTTCGATCAGGTAGCTAACCTCTCAGGCATCAACCGTCATGGCCAGGTGGTGACAGTGGAGTTGCTTCTCTACTACTAGGCGGGCATCCACACTACCATTCTTATGCCTCCATACGCCATAATTCTAAGAACACAACAGCAGAGCTCACATGCGTACTACGGCTCAGAAGAGGTCTTGGGTAGATGTGCACCAAGAGTCCAGCACAACTGGCCTACATTTGCGGCACAAAAGGTGCCTCCGTGAAAAAATCACCAAAGGTCCAAGGCCAACCACCCACTATCACGGAGGGTGCCTCGGGAAGTGAGCATCGAGGACCAAGGCCCAACCATGCAAGTCTAGTTGTCAACTCCCGTCGGTGTGATGACTGATAAGCCTGTAGACCTGCCACACTATCCTTAACCCAGGATTACAACAACTCGTGTAGACTCACACCACATGCTTTTCATATATGGGGTTCCACATTGAGCCCCTTTTAATTATTCACACTTCGTGCTCAACAGTGTGCAAGGGCTCCAGTCCGAGTCTCTTACCAATACACAATTCCAGTGTGATAAACACACACGCATTTTTAACCCTTCCACATTTTCGTGCATCCAAGCACACTAAGGGTTCACCATCAACATGATGGTACTCCACACATATTTACCAACCATTTGGTTATCATAATTACATATATACTATGATCACATGACTTTAACATCACTGGTTATAATTCTTTTACCAAGTTCGAACTATTAATGTACATATGGATCTACCGACTAAAAGCCATCAACAATTTGTTCATCACAATTACTACAAGTTATGTACAAAAATTTCAACGCAACCTCATCATTATTCAATGTATTACCATTATCAAGTACATTCCTATCGATTCCCATATTTAAGTCATTCCTACCATCCCAACTCGTCAATCCATTCGTTGACTAACCTCCACCAAATCACCCCAATCAAATACACTTTACTACACCATTTGTTAATTATGGATCTATACAACAAATGTCATTAACATATTTTATCACAATTACTTATAGACTAAATTCAACAAAACATTAATGTTAATGTACTACAATCTATCTACCAAACACAAAGCAAATACAAAACGAACACGAGAACTCTATATGCAGGAATGATTACTGTACAACAACTTTGATTAGGGATTCCTGAGGCTACAGGAATTCAGTGAAGGCATGTAACCCGTCGTTGGAAAGGTATTTCCAAGTGATACAACTTTCTTGTTCAGTCAAAAGCCTAGATCTGGCTGTATCCTGTCTGCAAACAGACTCGAAGGTTGTTGCGTGCAGAAAATAGATTTCTGCATGCATCTTAAAGTAGATAGAATATCATCGGTTCGTCTTCTTACTCCAACCAAACTTTCCAAATAACATCCAGAATTTCTCCTCCCTTATTCACCCTCGAATGACCACTTCTCTTCATGAAACTAGACCACAAACTTCATTTGAAGTGAGGAAAGGTTGAAGACTCTAATTCCTAGGACACAAGTCCTAGCATGTCCTCTTCCTAGAAACCTTCTTCTCATAAATAAATACTCTTTTGAGTCGATATCTCTCCTAGCTCACCTCACTTCTGACGTTTCCACCGTTTCCAGCCATGGATCTTGTCACCCTTCTTTGCGGCATCTTCTTCTCCTTGGTTGGTGTTTGTTTTTCACAGAAAAGAAGATCGGCTCTAGCAATCTCTTCCTCTCCGATGGTATCTTACAGAGACGGCTTGGCAAAAAAGATAAAAGAAAGAATGCTTTTCTCCCCTTTTTATTGTGAGAAATTAGGGTAACTGCCTCGCCACATGTCTACCTGACATTGGACCGCCAAACATTGCTTTAAATGAGTCATTTTGAAAAGATGCAACACATTTAAGTCGATTTGGCACAATTCCCAAAAAATCCGGGAAACAGGGCCGAAAATTCACAAGCAGAATTATGGCGTTCGACGAATTCTGCTCGACTTTCATCATGCTCTGCTCGACGTTTCATCGAGCTCTGCTCGATGTTTCGTCAAGCTCTGCTCGACATTTCGCCGAGCTTTGCTCGACGATTTTCACCGAGCTCTGGTCATCACCCATGTTATGGGTAGTCTTGGATTGGGCACACATATGCAGGGACACGCCCGTGTCACTACCTGTGTCCTTCTCTGGAAAAATCACAAAGAAGGCACAAGATTTACCAGAGTACCACACGGGTAGGGACACGCCCATGTCACTACCCATGTCCTTCTCTGGTTTTGATGAAATTGCCTCATCTATGGCCGGAAACATTCTAAGTCATATGGTGTAGAGAGCGTTGAGTCAACTCAACGCTCTCAACACCTCAACCCGGCCAGAATGAACTAAGTTATATGGCATCGAGAGAGTTCAGTCCACTCAATGCTCTTAACGCTTTAACCATCAGAAGCTAAGTTATATGGTGTCGAGAGCATTGAATCCACTCAATGCTCTCAACGCCTTAACCTCCAGAACATAAACAAAGTTAAATGGCTCCTAGTGCATTGAGTCCACTCAACACTCTCGACGCCTAACCCGCCATGATTTCAAAATCAAATGGTGTTGAGTGCGTTGAGTCCACTCAACGCTCTCAACGCCTATCCCTCCAAAATTTCTCTAAGTTAATTGGCGTCGAGAGCGTTGAGTCCACTCAACGCTCTCAATGACATAGCCCACCAGAAACTTTCTAAATTAGATGGCGTCGACTGCAATGAGTCCACTCAATGCACTCTATGCCCCCGAACCTGAGTCAATCTTCTTGACTCAGAATACGTGCGAGGGGTCTGGCACGAAATGGAACGTTATAAGATATGTGGCAACCTGATGTGCATGTCTCTGAACTTTCTGAGCCAGACTCAACAACAACCCTCCTTGGCGTAGAAGGAGTCTTTCCCCTACTTCTTCTTATTGCTTCAACTTTGAAGGCCACAGTCTTTTCTGTTGATTGGGACTTGTTATTTTCTCCACCTCCTTCCCGACAGTCAGCTGCATTTCATAAGGTAGCAGCTTCCCAAATAGAGTTGGTGGAGGAGTATCTTCCAGCTTTGCCACTTTCCTGATGGAACAAATCTTAGTGTCCAAGTCTCTAGTCAGAGATCTTAGGAACATATCATTAAGCTCATAATTACTGAAGACCCGGACAGAGGTCCTTATCTCATTAACTATTCTAAAGAATCTTTCATAGCAACTGACTATGCTCTCTTCCTTGGACTACCAGAAAGCCTTATACTCTTGATTGAGCACAGACATCCTATCATCTCTGACCTCTTCTGTGCCCTCCATGTATGAAAGTGAGGGATACATCTACTTTACACTAGAGTGGGGGTGAATAGTGTATATTAAAAATTTTGATTTTATTTAAGAGCTGTATAGAAAATAGGTGATATATATAGATAAATAAAATCAACAACATAAGAATAAAAAGGATATCAAACAGAGACGACACAAGGAATTTTATAGTAGTTCCCCAATAAATCTGGGTACGTTTACTCTTATAACACCCTAGTAGGAATCCACTACAGGTTTTTGATCAAGTGCACTATCAGTAGAAGATCTATTTTCTAAGGGAGATCTAGCAACCCTTTGAGCTTTTGATCAGGTACCCAAAAACAAAGCTCAAGTCTTTTGATCAAGTGACTTAGGAACCATGGGGTTAACTTTTGAATGGAGTTATAACCATGCACACAATTTAAGAAGTAAATTAAAAATTGATGTTGTCTTCTCTTTCAAGGATCTCTGAGAAGACTAAGTGGATTGATGTAGAAAAAAGCTCCCCCTGAGTTGAATATAGTTTGAGATCAAGGGAGATGAGCTTTTCTTCAGGGTGTAGGCCTTTTTGTTGTTCCTCTCTAGAAGATCTTTCAGACAGATATGAAATTGGTTGTCTCTTGGAGAGTTTGAAGCAGAATGAAGGTATCTATTTTTTTATCTTTGTGTCTCTGAGTCAGTCTTGTAACCCTTTGAAGTAGAAATGATCTGAATATATAATCTCTGAGGAGAATTCAAATATTTGAATTAAATCCATTCTGAAACATCTGAAGAATCTCTCAGAATTGTAACTTCCCTTTTGAATTAATTAGAATTATACTCTGTGATAAAACCTTATTTAATGCTGCCTTAAACGACTATATTCATTAAGAATATTTAACATTAAATATCAGAGTTGTAAATGATGTAATTAAGCTTTAGTAATCATTCTGCCTTCTGAAATTAGATACTGCCTGAACATCGAACTGAGTAAGGAATTCGTCGACCTGAGCTTAAACTTCGTCGAACAGAGCTTGGATAAACTGAGCAATACATTTAACGAGCTGAGCTCTACTTTCATCGAACTGAGCCTGGAGTACGTCAAACTGAGGTTTGCTTTCGTCGAGCTAAGTTTTTTAGCTAAGAACAAAGTTTGTCAAACGGAACTCAGCAATCGTCGAGCTAAACTCAGAGTTAGGAGTCTGAGTTCGTCGAAATGAGCTCGTCGTTCGTCGAACTGAGCTCAACGTTTGTCGAACAGAACTCTGCATTCGTCGATATAGACTTCTCTAGAATTCTTCTGAAGGAGCAATCATAAAAATAAACCTATGACCCTAGACTATATATATTGGCTCAAATTAATCATTCTGAACAAATAATAGTGATCCTACACCAAATCAATAGTAGGCTTCTAACAATCTCACCCTATTTGGGTGAGGATACTATCAAAAATAGAAAAACACAAAGCAAAAATAATATGATAGAATTATAAAATTTCAGTAGATATAAAGAATGTTCTTTGAGAGTTCATAGTCATCAACAAAGTTTAAAACTTATAAAAAATTAAGAGACTTTCTGAGGAGCTGTTGATGGAGAATCTGAAGATGATTTGGTGAAAATCTGCTTTCTGTTTGGATCTTTAGATTCCCTTTTACTCATTGTTAGTTCTTGAGAACTTATGATTTTCATGGAGGTGGTTCTTGGAACAACTGCCTCTAGATGCAGACTTATGTACTTATCAACATTGAATAAACTCTTCTTTGAATATCTGTCCAGTTTTTATTTCCTGTAGGTGGACATAATAGAGAATTATGAGTTGTCCTTTACTTCTATCTTTGCTTTCCTTATTTGAGCAAGAGCAACTTGCTCATTAAACCTTGCCATTCTATAAACTAGATCTAGTTCTGGGTCACATACAGAAGAGGGTGGCCTCTCTTGGCTTGATTGCTATTGACTGCTGCTTTGATTTGTATGTTGCTTCTAGCTACTATGAGAATCAGACCTGATAGGTTTATCCTGCCTACCCTGAGAAGATCTAGGATGATGTGAAGAAGACCTCTGAGAAGAAGAGACACTACCAGCTGACCCTACTGCTGGAGGAGTAGGAGGTACACTCCAGGACTTTTGAGGTGGATAATGATATCTTCTCATCTTATTACTGTTTTTCTGCTCATTCTTGGAATACTGCATCCAGTGTGGAAGATCTGGAGTTAGAGGAATTATATGCAGAATGTATTATGGAATATCTGCAGTAGATAAAGGTTGAGGAGCAACCTTAACTGGGTCCTTCTTCCTTAACTTTCTTTTCTTAGATCCAGAGTCTTCTGACTCATCAGAATCTGTATTAACATCTGACTGTTCTTCTGGCTGATCATATGATTCATCTATCTATTTATATAACTTAGTATAATCATCTTAACAATCCTCTTCTGTGTATAAACATTATCTACCACAGCTCCCACTTCCATATCTTCATTAAGAAGATCATCAAATTTTGGCATAGGGGATTCATCCCATGCATAAGTAGAAGGGGAACAAGCCTATGCTATAACATCTACTATATTATCAATAGTTATTGACTGAGGTACTGGAGTAATACTAGTAGAAATAGCTTTGAAACTAGATCTAAGTTTTTCTAGAGTAATGAGATCAACAGGAGCAGTATAACAAACTACTGCTTTAGAAAACTTTTCTTCCAAAACTGGTAAACTAGAAATAGAACTATGCAGAATGTGGCCAAGGAGCGTCCTCCCTCTGACGATGATGGTGACCAGGTAGAAGTGGTGTGAAGGAGTTTCTAGAGATAGGCATGACCTTAGACTCATCAGGGGAGTGTACAACTAAATCAGGCAACTCAGGGGGGGACTCAAAACGGTCTACGAGCGTAATCAGGGTAGGACGCACAATAGAGCCAAGACCAGATTCTCCACTAGACTCACCTATAGTAATCGTCTGATATGAGGGAACTTAACTCCTAGGAATCTGGTTCTTCTCAATTTCTAATGTCGTGGTAAAAGTGGAGTCTAGATCTGTGTGCCAATAACGCAGTAATTTACCCTGGATGTAGGGGTTTAATCCCCTATGAAACCTAGAGAGGGTTATCTCTGGCAACTCTTTCACACCACTTCTAACCATCATATTCTTAAAATTGACTGTGGGATTGATAAACACATCACCAACAGGAAGAACTTCTGGAACTGCTGCGTCTTCAACTTAAATAACTTCAAGCATTTCTGAATCCTGACTTTCATCAACCACTGCTTCTATTGTTGTTGTAACTGCTTCTGTAATTGTTGTGACTGGAACTACATTATGGGGATCTTCTTCATAAAACATCTCCCCCTTCCTAGATCCAGGGAGTTCTGAATCTAGGCCCCTAGAAGAAGGGATAGATTGAAGAGAGTCAATCCTAGAGTAGAGTGCTGAGAAGGAAGCTATTACAGGAGATAAGGATACATCTAACAAATTCATGAGTGTGGGAGTGATGCAGTCAAGAAGGTTAGAAGCATTGGAAGAAAAATCCAAATACATATACTCAGGAGGATGCTGACCAGATGCAGAAGATGGAATTTGAGTAGAAGGAATGTAAGTAGAAGGAGCAAAGCTGTTAGCACAGTTTGGACAAAGAGAAGATGACTGTGTTATAGAAGTAAGATTGATGATAGGGGGAATGATATCATGGGTTATTTCCTAGATGGGTGAGTGTGGTGGAGATATATGAAGTGGAGATATTTGAGGTGGAGATGAATGAATTTGAGATGAATGTGGTGACTGATGAGGTGACTGATGAATGGGTGAATCTGTAGGGATGATTATGGATGGGATTTCTTCAGATAGATTAGGTATTACTGAGGAATAGGTGAAGTGGTAGTGAAGGATGAAGATTGAACAGCTTCAAATAAAACAGGCTATTGAGTAGGTGGAGATGGCTGCCTAGGTGAATGGTGTGGAGATTGTTAACCCCGCAGTTCGCAATGTGTACAAGATTCCAAGGTCACCAACTTCATTATCCGCGGACTCAATTTGGGAGTCCGCCTGGCCCGGCGATGCCTCAGCATAGTTTCAAGGTCCCTGGCTTGTCATAGACAGACTCGTTTTGGCAGTCCGCCGAGCTCGGCAGAGCAGCGGCATTCAGCCGTCCCAAGGCTGCTCCTCCAGCGGCGGACTCAATACTCCGTCCGCCCAGTTCGCCATGCCATTGGATCTCCTGTATTGTTTCCACTTAGGTGGACTCACTGTCCAGTCCGCCTAGGCCGCCGTCCTCCAGTAGGATCACGCCTTGCAGCAGCAGATGGAAGCTCCAGCCCGCGATCCCAGTCCGCCCCTTCTGCACGGACTGGCGTGTTCTTTCTTTTTTGCTTCCTGTCACCATTGCCCAGTTCTCCTGTAACCCGAGCAGGCGGTTATTTTAGCCCTGCCCGTTTGGGCAGGCCCCCATCCTATAAATACAGGGGAGGTGGTGCACCCAAAGCACGCTGACTCGTGCCCAGGAGCCTACTTGTTAAAGGCTGCAGACTCAAATCTCAGGCTTTACAGACTCCAGCTTGATCGGTTTTCCCTCTTTCCCTTCACTTGTAATCAACCATGTAACTACCCTTCTTCAATCAAAGGAAAGCCCGTCTCTAGAGAGGCATTCAGGCTACGATGGGCGAAGTCTGTTGTTGTCGTAGCTCATGGCTCTGCTATTCTTCTTGCTCTCGTCTTCTTAGTAGATTTCTACTCATAGTTTATCTTTCCCTTTCTATTCCCCCGTGCTCGAACCGTTAGCTTGTGGTGCTCGAATACCTTTCCATTTTCGTGCATCAACAGTTAACACGCGACCATCAGATTCGAGTAGTATTTCGAATATAGTGGACAGACATGTCGGATCGCCGAGATCGCTACTCAGACCACTCCAGCTCTTCAGAAGATTCTCCTTGGGATGCCATCAAGCAGGCTCATTTTGAGGCTGAACAATCTCGTGGACAGGCCGATCAGCGTCTTGATGCAATCAGCTAGGCCTTGCTTGTGTTGACCCAGCGGCTTGCTCCCCAGGATGCAGCAGTTCCTGCGGACTCGCCAGTCCGCCAGACCCCAGCTTGCTGAACTCTGCTTCGCCAATATCCAGTCACTCCTCACCATCCCGCTCAGTCTGCCGATCCTCTGTGGCCTCAGGAGGAGTAGTTCGCCTCCTTCATGAATTTTTTCAGGGAGGCAGCCAGGGGAACTCCTGCCCGCTGGCTAAATTTCACTGATTTCCAGTTCGCCGAGCTCGTGGACGCCCGAGCTTCAGTCCACCCTTTTTACCCTACTGAGTTTGAGACTCCATCTCCCTTCGTCGATCGAATACGATGGGAGTCAGCTCCAAGTAACTTCAGGGAACCCCGTCTTCCATTCTACACAAGGGAGACTGATCCAGTCGCCCACCTCCAAGCATTCGAAGTGGCAGTTGCACTGAGATGCCTCTCCGACGCCATCAAGTGCAAACGTTTGGTTACCACTCTCGAAGGACAGGCGAGGGAGTGGTTTTATAAGCTGCCTTCTGGCATGATTTCTTCCTTCACTGAGCTTCGCAGCGAACTGTTGTTGAGGTTTGCTACCTCAAGAAAGAGAAAAGATGGACCGGCTAATCTCTTCGAGATCAAGCAAAGGGACAACGAATCATGGCCTCCGGGAAGGAACGTGAACCCCGACTACTACAAGGTTGCCTTGATTCATGGCCTCCGGGAAGGCCCCTTAAAGTTTAAAGCAACAACGAAGGCACCAGTAACATACCAGGAGTTGATAGCCATGGTTAATCACTTCATTGAAGGCGAGAATGCAACCTCACCTATGTCTCATCCCTGACAGCTAAGGCTGAAGGAAGGGATGCTTTCGACTCTTCTTCTCATAACAACCACCATCACAGCAAACCTGCTCGCCCTGATTTCCAGCCTCCTTCTCAAAGGGGCCGGAATTTCGGCCACAAGAAACCCTTCCTCGGCCATCAACAGTTTCAAGATCAGCAACTGTCGTTGGCCGCCACTCCAGCCGTACCACTGCAAGTGCTTCCCATCCTTCAACAAGCAGCCCTTCTTGCTCCAAGCCAGTGTGATACCAACTCTGTGGAGGAGATTACAGGTCTGGATCTTTACGAAGTCATCCAGATCTTGCAGAATAAATCAGAAGAGAAGAAACAAGGGCCTCAGAGAGAGTGGAGGCTAAGGAACAACGCACATTTCTGCCAGTTTCACAAAGAGAAGGGTCACTTGATCGAAGATTGCAAAGCCCTTCGTCTGCTGATAGAAAAATTGCTTGCTGAGGGCAAGATGAATTTTAATAAGAAATACTCTTCTTCGAAGTCGTCTGCCTCCAAGGGCAAGTAGGTAATAGAAGCCTATGAGGAGTGTGTGGAGGTAGAGGATGAAGGCCTTCTGGGGCCAATCAAAGTTCCAGTTGAATGCTTTGACGTGGATGATGAAGGGGTCCTAGGGCGACTCTTCTTCATTCATGGTGGGACAGGAACTGAGTCTACTCGGAAGTCCTCAATTTCCAGGGTCACTCGAGCAAAGGTTGCCTCTTCCTCTTCCTATGCTCCACCAAGCGAAGACATCACTTTTGGCCAAGCTGATTTGCCTCAAACGGCCAAGCCATTTGATGATGCAGTCATGATTAAGACTGTTATTGGAGATTTTACGGTTGACAGGATTCTCATTGATACTGGTAGCTCAGTCAACCTGCTGTTTAAATCAACCTTTGAGGCTCTGAAGACTGGAAAGCCTCTGCTTTCCACTGAAGGGCCACTCTACGGCGTCTTTGGTGTGAGAAAAGAAGTTGAAGGAAGTGTCACCCTATCGGTAAAGCTTGGAGGAGCAACCAAGCAGGTTCAATTCATAGTGGTCGACGCTTCCAGCAGTTATCACGCCATCTTCGACAGACCCTTGCTGAACAAGTATAAAACGATGGTCTCAACTTACCACCTCTCGATCAAGTTTTTTACCGATGGACGGATGTGCAGGGTCAGGAGTGACCCAAGGTGAGCAAGGGAATGTTATGTTCGCACTGTCAACATGGTTGAAGCCAGTCCTTCCATTGCTTTAGATGTAGCTGTAGAAGCCTCTTCAAGTTCAGAAAGTGTTGTAGATGGAGGAGCTCATCTGGAACCTGCCCAGGTGACCCAAGCACTCCCCATTGCTGAGGGGGAGGAGAGGAAGCACTCCATCAACTCGAAGTTGCCTGAAGATCAGAAGGTCGAGTTGATCTCTTGCTTACTAAACAACCTGGATGTCTTTGCTTGGTCAGCGGAGGACATGCCAGGCGTGGATCCAGATGTTGCTTGCCACCACCTTAATGTTGATCCCAGCTTCAATCCTGTGCAGTAGAAGAAAAGAGATGTGGCAACAAATCTTGCTAAACCAATAAGAGAGGAGGTCGTGAAGCTCCTCAGGGCAAATTTTATTTGTGAAATTCAATACCCTACCTAGATATGCAATGTTGTAATGGTTATAAACCAGGAGGGAAGTGGCTCATGTGTGTAGATTTTACAGAGCTTAATAAAGCGTGCCCCAAAGATTGTTACCCCTTGCCTCGGATAGATTCTTTTGTTGATTCGGCGGTAGGGTACTCCTTTATGAGCTTTTTAGATGCATTTTCTGGTTATCAGCAAATTAGACTCAATAAACATGACCTTCCTCATACGTCATTCATTACCAATGATAGTTGCTACTGTTACCTTGTGATGCCCTTTGGGCTTAAAAATGCTGGTGCAACCTACCAACACATGATGGACCTAGAAGCAGTGCAATACTTCACTGCACCTGCAAGATCTAGCTGAGACATTCGCTACTCTGCGTAGATATAAAATGAAGCTCAACCCGTCGAAGTGCACTTTTGGGGTGAGTAAGGGGAAGTTCCTGGGTCACCTCCTTACTCCAGAGGGACTTGCCCCCAATCCAGACAAAGTAAAAGACATTCTCAATATGGCTCCCCCCCCCCCCCCCCGTTCACCTAAGGAAGTTCAGCAATTAGGGGGGAGGTTAGCAGGTCTCGGGAGGTTCCTCTCTCGGGTTGGAGACAAGAGTGCTTCTTTATTTAAAACTCGTCGAGGAGCGTCCAAATTTAAGTGGATAGAAGAGTGTTCTCAGGCCTTTGAGCATTTAAAGAAGCAGTTGACTTCGACATCTTTGCTCCAGAGTCCCCGGTCAGGGGAGATGCTTTTCTTATACTTAAGAGTTGTCCCTGAGGTGGTCAGCTCATTTCTTCGAGAAGATAGCAGAAAGCAGTTCCTAGTTTATTATGTTAGCCATATTCTGAAAAGTGCAGAGACACGATATTCGATTCTAGAGAAGTTGGCCTTAGCACTGGTTACGTCTACCCGCAGACTCCGTCTGTACTTATAGGCACACTCAATTCAAGTTGTTACTGATCAACCTTTGAAAAGTGTGTTGGAGGAACCGGAGCATTCTGGCAGATTAGCCAAACGGACAATAGAATTGAGTGAATTTGAAATTTCTTATATGCCCAGGATGGCTATCAAAGCTCAAGTTCTACAAGACTTCTTGATTGACATAGCAGAGTCCAGTTCTGATCAGGCACAAAGATCTCCTTTGGCTTTGACCATCTATGTTGATGATGCCTCAGGCAGAAATTCTTCTGGAGCAGGAGTTGTTCTGATCAACCCAAACGACATCAAACTTGAGCAGGCAATCAAGTTCTACTTTCCAGTGACCAATAATCAGGCCGAGTATGAAGCTTTGCTAGCAAGCTTGAGACTTGCAAGAGAACTTGGAATTGATCATGTTAATATCAAGACTGATTCTCTAGTGATGGCGTCATAAGTCCTTGGTAACTTTGATACCAGAGAGCCAATCTTGAAGAGATATCTTGCTCTTGTGAAAATAGAAGTTGACAAATTCCAAAGCTTTACCATTGAGCACATCCCTAGAACGAAAAATGAGGAGGCAGATGTTCTTGCCAAGAATGGACTGCCATCAGGAGGAACTACTTACGAACTCTTCCGCCCGGCAGTGGATGAAGAAGAGTTGATGCAGGTTGATCAGCGTCCCTCCTGGATGGATCCATTCATTCTTTACCTATCCACTGGGAACATTCATCATTCAAGTAAGGATCAGAAAAAGTTTAGAATAAAAGCAGCTCACTATTACTTGGGGGCAGGAGTCCTCTACCGAAAAACCTTCCTGTCTGCTATGGCAAGGTGTGTTTCAGAAGAAGAAGCTCCAGCTGTTTTGCAAGAAGTTCATTCAGGTGAATGTGGAAGTCACTCAGGAGCGAGAACACTAGAAAGACGAATCTTGTGGCAGGGTTATTTATGGCCCACCATGAAGAGAGACTCAGAGACTTATGCCAGAAAATTTGTTCAGTGCCAGACGTTTTCTCCACTTCAACATCAAGATGCTCAGTCACTCAGATTAATTGCGACTCCTTAGCCCTTTGCAGTTTGGGGGATGGATCTCATTGGTCCTTTTCCAATTGCAAGAGTACAACGGCGCTTTATCATAGTGATGTTTGATTACTTCAGCAAGTGGATTGAAGCAAAGGCATTAGCAAAGACAACAACTCAGGACGTCAAGAATTTCATTGGGGGAGAGATTGTCTGCCGGCATGGAATAACAATGGCAATAATCACAGACAACGGGCCATAGTTCAACAATGCAGAGATGATCGGTTTTTGCAAGAAGATCAGAAAAGAACTGCTGTTTGAATTTGTGCATCATCCCAGAAGTAATGGTCAAGTTGAAGTAGCCAACAAGCAAGTCCTCAATTTACTTAAGAAGAAAGTGCAGAATCTCAAAGGCCGCTGGGCTGATCAACTTCCATCAGTCCTCTGGTCCTTAAGAAAGTGCATTATGAGTATAAGCTGCTTGCTGATATTTCTTCAAGTGTTTATATCTGGTGAATAGTAACAGTTAGCACATTGAGCAAGGAAGATTCCAAAATGGTTCTATCTTTGAACTCTCTTTTCTCTCTTATGCTAACTTTGCAAAAGCTTCTCATTAATCAAAAAATTCATACTAACACTTTTTCTATTGTTTTCTCCTTCTCTCCTGAACATCAATAACGGTTGCCTGATACCAGGAGACATCGTCGATTTCAGCAAACATCCCCTAGAACTGTTATCATTAGCGTAACACCACGAAGACCACGTGTTGCGAGGAGATTTCACACCGTGTTGTGGGAGCTTGTAGGTTCTAGTGTGGTAGGATACTGAACTTCAGATCCCTGGCTAGTACCTGGCCCCACCTATGCATTATGGAGGGACAGGGTGGGAGTTAAGCTCTACCATGCCACTTTAGGGATATCGTTACAACTTCAATGATCACGTGTGAAAAGTTATGCCGCTTCGGCCGCACCTGCCCACGGGTCATCATAGTTTGTAACCCTCGAACATTCTGTGGTACCCTCAAGCAGTGCTTGCAGGAGACCCAAATCCTGGTTCATCTTGGAGAAAAGTAATGTCGCTCCAGTCGCACCTGCCAAAAAGATCAACTCAGACTGTACTCCAGGCAAGAGGGTAGTGGACCGTTCCATTGAGTGTGCAAGCCTTGAGGCCCGGTGTGAAAATCAATGCTGCTCCGGCCGCACCTGCCCACTTGGCCACAATTCTGCAGCTCATTCTTCACAGGGAATCTTTTCAGTGCGGACTGTATTATGGTATCCGCTCAGTCTGCAGTATTTCTTGGGTTGTTCTTATAGGGTTTGGCCCGGTGTGAAAAGTTATGCCGCTCCGGCCGCACCTGCCCGCTTGGTCGCAAGCTATATATCATTTCTCTATTCAGTGCAGACTGCATTATGGTATCCGCTCAGCCCACAGTTTTTCTTGTGTTGATCTTATAGCTTATGGCCCGGTGTGAAAAGTTATGCCGCTCTAGCCGCACCTACCTGCTTGGTCACAAGCTATAGATCATTTCTCTGTTTAGTGTGGACTGCATTATGGTATCCGCTCAGTCCGTAGTTTTTCTTGGGTTGATCGTATAGCTTGTGGACCGGTGTGAAAAGTTATGCCGCTCTAGCCGCACCGACCCTCTTAGTCGCAAGCTATAGATCATTTCTCTATTCAGTGTGGACTACATTATGGTATCCGCTCAGTGCAGTTTTCTTGGGTTGAACTTATAGCTTATGGCCCGGTGTGAAAAATTATGCCGCTCTAGCCGCACCTGCCCGCTTGGTCGCAAGCTATAGATCATTTCTTTATTCAGTGCGGACTGTATTATGGTATCCGCTAAGTCCGTAGTTTTTCTTGGGTTGATCGTATAGCTTGTGTCCCGGTGTGAAAAGTTATGCCGCTCCGTCCGCACCTGCCCGCTTGGTCACAAGCTATAGATCATTTCTATTAAAATGTGTGCGAACTATGAAATTATAGCCGCCCAGTCTGCAGGATTGGTCCCCGGTTTGTTTTTCAGCTCACAGTTTGACAATAAATATAAGGCCGCAATGCTTATTATCATTAAGTTTAAAAGGTTTGTTGACAAAGAGAATCACGGACTATTATTGGAACTCGTCAGAGTCCGCTTGATCTTTTACTTCGGCAACCAACTAAACTTTAGCCTCATTCTTTTTACGGTAAACAGTGGTCAAATTATTTAATAAAATTTCCTAATTGGCAAGTCAGAAACTTATACAGTGTGGATGATATTTGCATTGCGCGGACTGCTACATGGAGATCGCACTTACTACATCAGTACAATAACAGAAAACAAAGAACATTGCAGAAGACACACTGATACCGGAATATCCTTTTCTATTTAATCAAAAATCAAGTTACATCTTTCGTGTATTCGGAGGACTCAAACTTAAGTCCGCTCTCTTTACAAAAATGTTAAAAACAAAAAGTACATTATTCTGCTTCGGCAATCTTCTGTTTCTTCTATGCAGGAGGGCTTAGGCTTTCAACATCAACCTCTGGAGAATAGCACTCCGAGCCACTTCCAATACTGCCATCTGAACCGGTGCTGGCTGCGGACTCGCAATGCGAGCTCTCGCCAACAGAGATAGATGCAGAAGCGTCGGACTTGGCGGACTGATCTCCGCCTTACTGGCTCTAACCAGTGTCGTTGTAAATCATCTTGGCTTCTCCTCCTTCTCCATTTTCTTCTGCTTCTTCTCCTTCTTCTTCTTCTTCTACTTCTTCTTCCTCAACAATGACTTCTTTTCCTTTGGCAGTCCGCTCTGTTGTCGCGACCTGCTCCTTTAACTCGGGGTACAGCTGCAGGAAAGGGGCGTCGTCCACCGCTTCTTTTGCAAAGCCACCGCGGATAAATCGCTCGATAGCGATCTCAACGGTTTCTTTCACAAAGGGCAGCATGGCGGACTAGAAGTTATCATTTTCCAACTCATAGGCGACCTGCGAGAAACAAAGGCACAAACATCAGTTCGTAGATGACTTCATACTGAGACCGCTGCAAATATAACTTACCGCCAGCTCTTCTTTCTGTTGAGTGACCATTTTTCCTAGCCGCACGTTTCTTTCCTTGATCACCCTTCTTTCTTCCTGAATTTGCTCATTTTGTCTGAGCAGGTCTCTGTCCAGGGAACAAACAAAATAGTTTGTCGCCGCACTGTTCGCGCTTGCCTGGGCAGCCAGCAGAGGGAGGTCGGTAGCGTAACCTTCTTCAAGTCTCTCAAGTTGCCCTTCCCATAGAGCGCGAAGATCGCGACATGAGCGTGCCGGGTTATCTTTGAACTCTTCCATGATTGAAGCGCTGTCGACAGGCGGACATGCTTATTCTTATTATGCCAGTGGATCATTGGGTTCCCCCTCAGATCCTTCTGGCAATTGCTAAAGCCCTACATCGCAAAGCTTTCAGAAGAGGAGCTGTCTGCCGCGGGATCCCCCTCTTCTTTCCTTTTTCTCGCGACTTCCTACTTTCTCTCCCTCTGTGTAGGGGTAAACCCGCTTGGCGTTTATTGCAGGTTTGCGAGCACGGCCAAGGTCGCTGGAAGAAAAAGAACATGTTAGCACGCAGGCCTCGGCGGATACAAGTGTACGTCCGCAGAAGCTTACATTCTTCGCAATTTACGTTACCCAAGCCCGCCAGCAGCGGGATGCAGTTCTCTATGTCCAGCCTGGCTCCAGCAAGGAACTCGACAATGGCGAGCTCCACCGCATCAAGCCAGACACTCTTGAAGGCAGAGTCCGCGCGCTCCTGTGGATAGGTTTGAACAAACCCGAGGTCTCCCTCGAAGATCAGAAACCTCGAGGTCCAGTTATGGATCTTGTTGGGCAGACCCATGACCTTCATTCCTCTGTAGTAGAAATAGATCACCCCTTTGTAAGGGAGGCCTCTAGACGGAGTTATTGAGCGAGCTGAGAAGATCTTTCGAAATATGTTAAGGGAGAAAGTGATCTTCTCAGACCGCAAGTAAGAAAGGAAGCTATAAATGGCAGTGAGACTGTTGGGCGGGAGCTGGCCTGACACCATCCCGCAGTGTTCGAATATCTCTACCATCTCCCATAGTAGTGGGAATCTGAACCCGCTATCGAAGTGGTCAATAGGTACAACAACCTAGGTCGCTATTGAAAAGTTTAATCTTTCTTCATGCACAGGAAGGCGGACAAGCAGAGTTGAGTCCGCCATATGACTCTCGACGAAGGCCTCAAGGTC
The DNA here is from genome assembly GCA_039583875.1 of Platanthera guangdongensis. NCBI lineage: Eukaryota > Viridiplantae > Streptophyta > Magnoliopsida > Asparagales > Orchidaceae > Platanthera > Platanthera guangdongensis. Next base: position 122,058,072 of record CM077167.1, on the reverse strand, counting down.
GGCCTCCGTCAAAGAGCATTTACTATGATCGGCAGCGTGGAAAGCAACTGAGGCATTAGTTCTGGCAGACACCATGTCTACAGGCCGTAGGATCCTCCGTTACTACTATTTTCCTGCATAAAAGAGACAACAGGGCAATATTTATAGTAGCAGAGGCCTGATAGCTTTTTGGCCAGGCCGCGAAGCTCGACTATCGAGTCCGCAAAATTCGCACCACAGCTTTTCATGTAGCAAAAAAAAACAGCGCGGACACAAAACTCGAATCCACTCTCTTTGTTATTTCCAGTCTCTAGAATACCTGCCAAGCAAAGTTCAAAGCACAAAAAAAAGCGGACACAGCATCAGTCCACCCAGCTTGGATACTTCCCACCTGCAGACATTCATAAGTGAAATTCTAAGAAGCGGACACAGTATCTGTCCGGACAGTTTGTCACAGCATAGCAGGAGAAATAAGCGCAATCAAACGACAGAATACACGAATATAGAATTTAGTCCACATAAAGCACAATACAGTTCATCACAAGCCGCAACATAGAGCATTGCTTAAAGCACAAATAATTATACATCAACAAATCAAATAGTTCGCTATTTTGCAGACTTAGCGGCCTCTATTTTCAGTTCGCGCTGACCTCTCCATCCTGTCCTTGCACAAGTGCGCTGCCTGGTCACTTATCTGAAGAACTTTGCTATACAAACGATAGATGTGATGATGAATGGAGTTAATAGTCTAATGCATGTGAGCGGCTTCCCGGTCTACCCGACTCAGGGGAATTATCGGCTCTGTTGCCGGCCTCATTTCCTCGTCCGTGGCGTCCTGGCTACCCTCTACTGGTGTTGCTGCCTCTGGAATGATGCGATCTGGCAACTGCGATCTCTGCTCGACGACCTCGGCAACCCGCTTGCCTTTCTCTTAGCGTGCCATCGCCAAGTGCTTTCCTTTGTTGAAGCGGACATCATCAGCAAGTCTTTTCTTCTCTCTATGAGACCTCTCCAGCACCCTTGAGATGCTGGCGATCTGGTCCTTTAAGGCTTTTTTGCGCTCCGCCGATTCCATCTCGCACTCTTCCGCCTTCCTTAACTTCGTTCTATTTTTTTGAATTCGGCTTGAAACTTCTTTTCTAACTCTGTGATATTATCCAGGCTGGGCTGCTCGCCTCTTGCAGACTCATCAAGCTGGCCCGCGTCAACTCCGTTATTCGACGTAGTCATAATCTCCCCACTCTCGATAGAGCTCGGTGGCGACTTCCTGCCTACAACAAAGAAGGTCAATGTCATATTCAAATACATTCCATCATGGACTCAAAGTATGGAGAGAAATGATCACTTTTGGCAAAAACAGCAGGGAGTTGCCGGCTATTGAAGATAGGCCGCCTTGTTTGCTCCGGGTCAAATACATTTAACCGTTTCTTCCATTTGTGATGGACTTTGATTCTTTTTTTAGCCGCAGAGCTTGTTGAAACAACAATGTCATCAGTCTCGGTGACGATCTTGATCGGCCTCAACTTCCACTACGGCAACCTGTAAAGCCACTGACGCTTAAAGTATTTAGGCACCGGTTGTAGTTTACCCGACTGCAGCAGCTCTGCAGTCGACCGCAGATCTTCAGCGTCTTTGTTCATCGCATCCTGCTTCGAGGCCGCCTCGACCGTAGCCACATGGGAGGCGATTTGCTTCTTCTGCTCTGCTATCTTCTCTTTCAGTTTTTCCTTCTCTTTTTCCACAGCAGCGGATGAAGAGGGGAGCTCAACGATCTACCTCCAAGGATTTCCACCTCAGGATGCAGCATATCCAGCAAGAATTTGTTGAGAAGATCAAGTTGTTCGGCGTCTATGGAATTTAATATCTATTTAGTTGACAAACTGACAGTGGAGATGGAATTGTTTCCCTGGACTTGGGCCTCCGGTGTAACTAGGTCGCTTTCAGGAACTTCGTTTTCACACGACATGTAATGTAAGTCCGCATCACCAGTCCGCACGGAGATATTTTTCTTTTTCATCACCCGCAGCTTCTTTTCAACTCGCTTGTCCATAGTAGACTTGTCCCTCTTCCTCTTCTTTCCAGAAGTGGCCTTTTTCTCAGTAGAGTCTGTGGTATCCTTCCCTAAGTCTGGCTGGCTCTCGCGGACTGTATCAAGATTTGCAGCAACCAATGCCTTTGAAGGCATGCCTTCCTCAACTTCCTCTCCTGCAGGCCGCCTATCTTCATCAAGGTTAATGATGGGCCGCTAGGCGTTGGGGGATGACACTTCGGTTTCATTATTTGCGCAAACCGTGTCCGTCGAGTTCACAATTTTCTGAGTGTGGGCAGTGTCTGACAGATTTAATGTCTTATCCGCACTTTTTGACGGCTATTCAGTGTGAGATGCGATGGTTTCCTCCTTCTCACATACAGGCACATCAGCATGGTGGGCTGCTTCCTCAGCAGGCTTCTTACTATAAGAGCTCTCTCCAGTAGAGCGGATAGTCTCCCCTCTCGTCACTCTCTTTATCACTTTCTTATTTTTCATTGGGGTTATTGGTTTTTCACTCTTTGCAGTAAGGCTTATGAAGAAAGTGTCGAGTCTCGCCATGCCGGACTGCAAAGCTGAGACCACAAGAGGTGAATAACGCCCCTTGTACCTAAAACTTTTGACGAATCTAGCCCCTACAGCGATATTTATAGCGCTGACAACATTAATGAGATTTGCGGACTCGGCGGTTAAGCAAACATTTTCGAAGTTTTCTGGAAACTTAAAAATGTGCGGGGATCATGTTAACTCCTCAGTCTGCAACGCGTACAAGATTCCAAGGTCACCAACTTCATTATCCGCGGACTCAATTTGGTAGTCCGGCTGGCCCGGCGATGCCTCAGCATAGTTTCAAGGTCCCTGGCTTGTCATAGACGGACTTGTTTTGGTAGTCCGCCGAGCTCGGCAGAGCAGCAGCAATCAGCCGTCCCAAAGCTGGTCCCCCAGCGGAGGACTCAATGCTTCGTTCGCCCAGTTCGCCGTGCCTTTGGATCTCTTGGGTTGTTTCCACTTCGGCGGACTCACTATCCAGTCCGCCTAGGCCGCCGTCCTCAAGCAGGATCACGCCTTGTAGCAGTAGATGGAAGCTCCAGCCCGCGAGCCCAGTCCGTCCCTTCTGCGCGGACTGGCGTGTTCTTTATTTTTGCTTCCCGTCACTATTGCCCGGTCCTCCTATACCCCGGTCAGCCGGTTATTTTAGCCCTACCCGTTTGGGCAGGCCTCCATCCTATAAATAGGGGGAGATGGTGCACGCAAAGCACATTGACTTGTGCCTAGGAGCCTACTTGTTAAAGGATGCAGACTCGAATCTCAGGCTTTGCGGACTCCAGCTTGCTCGGCTCTCCCTCTTTCCCTTCAATTGTAATCAAACCTGTAACTACCCTACTTCAATCAAAGGAAAGCCCATCGATAGAGATGCATTCAGGCCGCGACGGGTGAAGTCTGTTGTTGTCATGGCTCACGGCTCTGCTGTTCTTCTTGCTCTCATCTGCTTAGTAGATTGCTACTTGCAGTTTCTCTTTCACATTCTATTCCCCCTTGCTCGAACCGTTAGCTGGTGGTGCTCAACTCCCTTTCCATTTTCATGCATCAACAGAGATGGTAGAGGATAAGAAATAATCGGGGAAACTTCTACTGGAGTTGGGAGAGCAACTGGTATAGCTCTTGTGCTTTCTGAAGCAACAAAGGAGGATTCAGCCCTGCAACGCTTTTGAATCACACTATCCCACTTTCCAAACAATGCAGAGGTAATCCTCTTGGAGGCATTGATAAGCACTGTTTGAGATACCAGAACCTCTGCACATATAGTTTGGAGGAAAATACACAGAATTCTCCCATAACTAACATCTTTCTTATTGATCTTCTTTTTAATGGAATCAAATAAAATGGTCCCCCAGTTATCATTTTTCTGGTCAACCAGAGCACACGTCAATAGCAATTGGTGCATGATCACATAATCATGGGCAGAGTGTTTGCCTAGAATTACCTTCTCAACCACATCAGCTAAGAACTTATATTTTATAGAAAAAACATTTCTTCAGTAAGTGGTTAGGGTTTCCTCTATTATGTCCCATTCTATCAAGCATAACATATATTTATAAACTATACAATTCTATATGTCATCTCCATTAATTAATCCAAAAATTTCAAATAAAATTGTTGGGGTAAGTGATGACTACTTTTAGTCAATGGTTTTTGGGTAGTTTAGTATTCATAATTCCTAGTTTGTTTATTTATTTTAAGTATTTTTATGCATGCTTTGTTTTATTTCTAGTTAATGTCTTTCATGTTTTGTTTTTATTATTTCTTATTTTATTATATGTGTTTTGTATTTTTATTCTTGTTTACTAAGTTATATTATGTTATGTTTTATTTTGTTTAGTTTTATTTTTAATAACTAATTAATAGTATGTATGTTATGTTTGTAATGTTTAGTTTTATTTGACTAATGCTTTGTTTTGGATTGTTATATTTTGTAGGTTCATGCTATCAATAGCAGCCCATATGTTCATGTGCAGCCCAAGTTTCATTGCAAGCAGCCCACTTCTTCACCATGGAGCAGCCCGACCACTTATGGTGCAGCCCACATCATGATGCAACCCCCCTACATGCTACCCGAGACTTTGGAGCAGCCCACATAAACCAAGCAGCCCATTTATTCCACATGGCCGGCCACCTCACATCCTCCTCTTCCCCCTGATTAATTAGATACATGCACCATTCCAAAAGGAGTGGTCGTCGCCTCTCTTTGCCCCTTCTACAGACTTCCATTCATTCCCTTTGATATTTTAATATTCCTATTTCCATTAAATTGCATACAATGAACCTTCCCTCTCTCTCTACATCATTAAATGCAATTCATGCACCCTTTTCCCAATACATGGCCAGCCACCACTTGTCTCCCCTTAATCTAGAAGCTTCTCCATCTCCTATAAAAGGAACCCATTCCCCCCCCCCTTGTTAGGGGGCGAATTTTATTTTTGTAAGCAATTTTATGTTAGGAAGTTTACTGAAGTTTTGGAGTTAAGTTGTAGAGAGAAAAAGAGCTAGTGAGTTGTTATTTTCTTTTCATTATTGTTGTAGTCTTTTCATTATTGCAATCTTTTTTTCAACTTAATATAATATTGTCCTTTTTAAATATTGTGTTCTCTTTTATTTTTGCAAGTAATGAAAATGAATTTCTTTCATCTTACTTTGATTTCAATTTCCATTATGAGTGGCTAATCTTCCTTAGTATTTGATCGTGAGGATCCATGAAGTGAGATGAGGGTATCTTTTATTTCATAGTTTTATTTTTTTTGTCATTTCATTCTCGATCCTTCTTTGATGCTTTATGTGTTGACTCCGTATTTCCGATATACGGTAGTAGGCATTTGATCTCATTTCATAGAAGTCGAGAGACTCATTGATTTGAAAGATCACTCAAAGAAGGAAGGAGTTGAACGCAACCGTAGAGGTAGGATGACGTAAATCTTTAGGATTGGAGTCAAATCCAATAGTGCGGGTCACCTCGATAATGCGGCTTTAGGCTTTTTTGACTTGAAAGAGATTTCGGTCAAAATGTATATAAGTCAAGGGATTTAATGCTATAGCGAGATTATTTCCTAATATCGGATCCGTCACGGTCGAGTTTGATTTGTAAGCTTAAAACTATACTTTTTATCTCCCTCATCTCGTTTCATGGTGAATCTTCAATCGAATGCGAACTTTTTATTATAAGTTTTCCGTCTAAAAATTATCTTTAGTTTTTCTCCGAAAAAAAAATTCTCAAAACCCACTTTCTTTCGTTAGGATAATAGTTCAAGCGTGAGTAGCAGTACTTGACAACCTCGTGTTTAAATACGATCTTGATACTACAATTCGATAGCTACACTTGCCTGTTCGGGTTTTATCCCATCAAGTTTTTTGTGTCGTTGTCGGGGAAGCTTTTTCATCAATATTAGGAAAGCGCTTTCGCTATTACTTCTGCAAAAAAATCATAAAAAATTTACCTTTATCTATTCTCCTCTTCACGTTTCTATTTTCATTCTTTTATTTTCTTCCCTCCATTCTCCTTCAATTTTTTTCCGCACAAATCCGTCGCTACTTGTTGATTTGGACCCAGAAATCGAACGCTCCTTTCGGAGACAACTACGATTCGGGTCTTCCACTTCTCAAACAACGGTTGAGGATTCCGACGGTGATTGTAATTTTAATTCTGAAATGGGAGATCCTAACCCAGGAATGGCTCAACAAAGGACCATGTCCGATTATGCTCGACCCAACCTGGAGGGTACAGAAACAAGTATTGTTCGACCTGCAATTGTGAATGTTGGGTATTGTATCCACAATGTACCTGATTTGAAGAAGCCCCTGGACAAGCTAAGGTCAATAGACTATGTATTTGATAAACTTTTTCTAGTTGTGCTTGTAGTTTTTCCACGCTAAGTGCACACCAATGTCAGGGTGCAGTAGGTCAATATACACGGGTCTGCACGACGTAATCCCTCGTTGAGCAGATCAGTGTGTTGGCCTACGTGTACTCTCTCTATTGGAGTGCACTTATTTTCAAGCACAGGGCCGCTCATATGCAAGAGAAGACAAGGAGCATGGAGGATCAAGGAGCAGCTCCTAGGTGGAAGACGAAAAATCGTCCAAGGCAAATTCGACGAGAATCACCAAGTGATTCTCGCCGAATCGGCGAGAATCACTAGTGATTCTCGCCGAATTGACGAGAATCATCAGTGATTCTCGCCGACTCCTTTTGGCCATCTCAAAATGGTGCCAAGTAAGATTCGGCGAGAATCACTTGTGATTCCCGCCGAACCAGTGGTCAAGCAGCCCATGTATAAAGTAAAATTCGTTGAGAATCGACAAGTGATTCGACGAGAATCACAAACAATTCTCGACGAATCGTCGAGAATCACTTGGTGATTCTCGCCGATTCGTCGAGAATCGTCTGCGATTCTCGCCGATTTTGACTTGGCGTTTTCTCAGAATGCTGCTGGACCGGATTCTGCTTCTAGACTTGTTTGAACCGGATTTTGGGGATTTCTTTTGTGGGTCCCACAACGGTCAAATTTGCTGTAGCTACAGTATTTATACTCGGGTATTTTGAACGGAATATACACCGAGAAAGAAGCTGAGCACGAAACCCTAATATCGCGATTTCTCTTCTCCGCCGCCGTCGCGCTCGGGCTAGTACGTCGCCGCCGCTGATCATTCTTCTTCCCGATCTCCGGCGACAGTAGCTTAGCAAAGCTTGCGTCTCACGCGTCTATCCAGAGATCTCTTGTCTCTCGATTTGTTGACCGGGAAACACTCCCCCGTCCGAATCGATCGAGACGACCGATCCTAGAGTGACCGTTGGTAGACCTAGTTTGCTTCGCAAAGAAGTTTGGATCTCAAAGCACTGCAGCAGCGCACCTTCGTCGCCGCCAACTCCGAACCAAGCCGCCGCTCGGATTGCCGCCGCCGGTTTCGGGAGATCCTCTCCAAGAGAGACCAAGGTCGTAGACTCTTCATCGACTTCAAGAACTCGTCGTCGAACAAAGAGGAACACCGTAGTCTCCAAGAGAAGTTTGTATCACGTGTACATTCTACATTTATTTTATTGTATAGGAACCTTTGTTCCGTGTTGTAAGGGTTGGGTGCAACCCGTTTTGTGGGAGTGTTGACTCTCACATGTGGAAGGGCTCCTTCCGTTAGTGAAGGGATTGGATTTCAATCCCGTTGGAGAAGTGACCGAGTCGTCCCTTGTTGGGGAGATAGGTCGAAGGGGGAAAGTGGATGTACCCAAGTCGGGGAACCACTATAAATTTGCTGTGTATTCTGTGTGCTGTGCTTGTTGTTTTTATTGTGCAGGTACATCCGTAAATTCCGCAAAAGAACCACACGTCACCTATTCCCCCCCCCATAGGTGCACATAGCTGACACTAGGTGGACTTTCAAGTGGTATCAGAGCGAGGTTACTCAACAAAAAGGTTAACACCTTGAGGTGAATCCTGCCACTAGTGTCAACAAGGAGACATACATCTACTATGGACGGGCTCAAGTACTCCGGCAAGATCCCAGTGTGCAACAGACTCAACTTTCCTATCTGGAAGGAAAGAATCAGGTTCTACATGGAAGCAGTGGACCCTCGACTGTTCATGATCGTGCTGGAGGGACCTTATGTCCCCACTAAGGCCTCCACCATTGATCCCACCAAGAAAGTGCCGAAGACACTCTCTGAAATGGACAAGGATGAGATGGTCCTAGTGGGCCTTGACATGAAGGCAAGAAACATCCTGGTCAGTGCAGTTGATGACTCGATGATGCAAAACTTCAGCAACTGCAGGACAGCTCAGGAGATATGGCAGTGTCTGATCATTCTAATGGAGGGCACAGATGAAGTAAGGGATGATCGGAGATCCCTCCTGAACCAGAAGTATGAGGCCTTCCGGCAAGGGCCTAAGGAAGAGATCGGAGTCACATACGAGAACTTCCTGAAGATTGTCAACGCCCTCAAGGGCTATGGAAGAGTGTTCACCAATGGTGAACTCAATGACAAATTCCTTAGGTCCCTTACTAAGGAATGGGACACAAAGATCTGCGCCATCAGAGAATTTGGCAGACTAGCAGAAACTGATTCACAAATCATGTTCGGGAAGCTGATGTCCTATGAACTTCAGCTGAACACCAGGAAGGCAGAGGAAGAAGCAGAGAAGGCTGCTGCAAAAGAAAAGACTGTGGCCCTAAAAGCCAGTCACTCCAGAAAAGGGAAGGGTGCGGTGTCATACCGTGCCAGAAATAAGGAAGAAGAGGAGGACTCCGATCCATGCTCCTCCAGCTCAGAACTATCGGAAGAGGATTTCTCCCTCATCACTCGAGAGTTCAAGAAATTCCTCAAGATGAGGAATCAAAGAAAGAGAGACGGCTCCTCTTCCAGACATCAGAAGAAAAACTACTCTTCTGACAGGTATGCATCTAAACCTAACAAACATCGTTCTACTGATATTATTTGCTTTGGATGCAATAAGCCAGGTCACGTCGTGGCCGACTGCCATCAAAGCAAAAGAGATAAAGGGAAAGGAGAGGAGCTCAAATCCTCCAGAGATAAGAAGAAGGAGCGGAGCTACATCGCTAGAAGACCAAAGACACTAAGTCAGTCTGATTCCTCAGATTCCAGTGATGATGAGGAAGCCTACTTCGGGCTGGTGGGTCGCTCGGACTCAGAAGGAGAATGCCCCCCATTTACTGGGAAGGTAAAAGCTCACACCCCTCTCTCCGACTCCGACTCTGATCCTGAGTCTCAGGATGATGAACCTGAGGATGGCCCTTCGGCCCGCGAAGCTGAACTCCTCGAAAAGTATGAGCTTCTGCTCAACACTTTCGACGAGTGCCGCAAGAGACTGAAGGCTGAGAAGAAGGAAGTAAAATTCCTTAAGGGTGAGTGTGTATCCCTAAGGGAAGAGGTCACTAGCTTGATCTCTCTCAGACAGGAGCACCTTGACCTAACTTCAAAGCACTCAGAGTCCTTGAAGCTCCTTGATCTCAAGCAGGAGGAAGTCAACAAATTGGAAGAACTACTTGCGGCAGAAAGGAAGATCGTACAGAGCTTCTCTATGCCAAAAACAGTGCTTCCAGTCGTTGACACCTTCTCTGCTCAGGCCAAAGGAGCTGGCTTGGGGCATATTGGGGCATCTGGTTCTTCATCTAGGAGAAACAAGAACCAGAGGAAGAATAAGGCCGCCAAGAAGGCCTCTGCTGATGAAAAGGGGAAGGCTCCTCTTAGTCCTGTTGCGTTCAGGAAGCCTGGCTTTCCTTGCAACCAACATGACTTTGAGTCAACATTTGGGCATCATTTCCGGCCCTCGGTTGCAAAGCCTAAGAGCCGGTATGACGGTTGGAACTTCCCCCGGAACTTTGGTGAGAGTGCCTTCAAGGCACCTTATGAGGAAATCCACATAGGAAATTATGGTCCGTTCTCTAGCGGCCATAATGGAAAGCAGGCACCAAAGGCCAAACCAGTTATACAGAAGGTGACAAAGTCATGTGACTGTTGTCACCATGAGGTCTCCACCTCCAGATCCAAGGCCCCAGCCGCACCCACCGTTCCCAGGGTAAGGCAGGAGCCTAGGAAGAGATACAACAGGTTCGACTGTTGGTGCTGTGGCAAAGTCGGTCACTTTGCCGTGGATTGTTGGTTTAATCCAAGGAACTACGAGACTCCCCATGTTAACAATGCGAGACCGACCACTCGTAGGGTTAACCAACCGAGGGGGAGTGTGCTAACCAGGAATCTAGGACCCAAGTTCGATTGGGTTCCTAAGGCAAATTAATTTTGTTTTGCAGGAATGTCCAAAGGCCACCAAAACGCCAATCTGGTATTTGGACAGTGGATGCTCCCGGCATATGACCGGGACAAGAAGCCTGCTGCGTGATTACACTCCAGTCGAGAATGGACCCAAAGTCATCTTCGGACGGTCAGATCGAGGAGTCACCAGAGGTTATGGTATGATTTCCAACGGTATAATCTCTATCACCGACGTGGCTTATGTTGAAGGGTTAAACCATAACCTGATCAGTGTAAGTCAGTTATGTGATAAAGGTTATGACGTTAAGTTCTGCAAGGATAAATGTCTGATAATTTCACGTACCTCTTCTGAGACGGTATTATCAGGCATTAGGAGCAGAAATATCTTTTGCTTAGATTTTCTCAGTTTGGATTCATCTACCCCCGTATGCCTTGTGGCAACAGGCAGTGCATCTCTTTGTGAACAATGGCACAAGAGATTGGCACATGTTAATTTCAAGACAATTAGTATGCTATTTTCTAAGAACTTAGTAAGAGATGCTCCCAGTATCAAGTGCATCAAAGATAGCCCCTGTCCTGCATGCCAGATGGGCAAACAGACTCGGGCTACCTTTAAGAGCATTGCAGACAAAGACTCCTCCCGATGTCTTTACCTGTTACATATGGACTTGTTTGGCCCAATGCAAGTTCATAGCTTGGGAGGCAAGTCATATACGCTAGTGATAGTTGATGATCACTCACGGTTTACATGGGTGTTCTTTTTGAAACGAAAGTCAGATACTTTTGACATCTTCACTAATTTTGTCAAGCAGGTTCAGAACGAATTTAACTGCTCCGTGGTCAAAATCCGAAGTGACCATGGAACAGAATTCGAATCTGGTGCTATGACAGAATTCTGTGAAGATCAAGGTATCTTTCATGAGTTCTCCTCCCCGCGCACTCCTCAGCAAAATTGAGTTGCGGAGAGGAGAAATAGAACTCTCATTGAAGCCTGCACGACTATGTTGAAAGATGCTTCTCTCCCGGAATACTTCTGGGCAGAGGGTGTCAATACGACATGTCATGTACAAAACCGAGCTTTGATCAACAAGCATCATCGTAAGACGCCCTACGAGCTACTGAAAGGAAGGAAACCAATCATGTCCTACTTGAGGATTTTTGGTTGCCGATGCTATGTACTGAATAATGGGAAGTACCCGCGTACTAAATTCGGTGAAAAATGCTTCGAAGGCATATTCATGGGCTATAGTTCCCATAGTCGGGCATATAGGGTCTTCAATAAGAAAACCCTAGTGCTAGAAGAATCAATAAATGTTGTATTTGATGAAGGAAGTTTGCTTAACAGCAATTCTTCCAGTAGTATTCTTGAAGATGCAGGTGCTAGACTTGACCAGCTGAATCTGGATGAGACCCCTAAAGATGACGCACCCAAGTACGTCAAAGTTTCCACCTCCACGTCATCTGAAAATTTTGAAGATCAAGATGGAACAAATCTTTTAGAAGAAAGAGAAGCACAAGAAGTAGCTGAAGCTCCAGACGCCAGACTTCTAGAGCTCCGTCACGTGAGGGATCATCCTAGAGAACAGATCATCGGAGATCCTCGTGTAGGTGTCAAAACTCGAAGAGGTACAACTAACGAAGTATTGCATCTCAGCTTCCTGTCACAGGTAGAGCCAAAGAAGTTCGACGAGGCGAACAAGGATGCGGCATGGATTCTGGCCATGCAAGAGGAACTACATCAATTCGAACGGTGCAAAGTTTGGACGCTGGTTCCCAGACCATACAAGCAGAATGTGATCGGCACAAAGTGGATCTTCAGAAACAAGTTGGATGAACATGGTGTCATCGTAAATAACAAAGCCAGGCTGGTGGCTCAAGGTTATCGACAGGAGGAAGGGATTGATTTCGACCAGACCTTTGCACCAGTAGCAAGGCTCGAGGCAATCCGGTTGTTCCTGGCGTATGCTTCACACAAAGGATTCACAGTCTACCAAATGGATGTGAAATCGGCATTCCTGAACGGAGACCTGAAAGAGGAAGTATACGTCGCTCAACCCCCAGGTTTTGTCGATCCTACTTATCCCAATCACGGTTATTTTCTCAATAAGGCCTTATATGGGTTGAAACCAGCTCCACGAGCTTGGTATGAGACTTTATCTAGTTTTCTTCTTGAGAACAAGTTCTCCAGAGGTAAAATAGATAAAACATTGTTTCTCAGGGAAGTCAAAGGCAAGATTTTGCTGGTGCAAATCTATGTCGATGACATAATATTCGGCTCAACGGACAACAATCTTTGCAAAAAGTTTTCTAAACTTATGCAAGGAAAGTTTGAAATGAGCAGTATGGGAGAGCTCAAGTATTTCTTAGGCCTTCAAGTGAAACAGTCTGAGGATGGAATCTTCATCTCTCAGACGAAGTTCACAAATGAACTCCTTAAGAAATTCGGTATGGAGAGTGCAACCTCTATGAGGACTCCAATGGGATCCACCATGTCCCTGGATAAGGATGAGAAAGGTAAACCTTTCGATGAAACCAAATACAGAAGCATCATTGGATCCCTGCTCTACCTTACTGCCAGTAGACCGGATATTATGTTCTCCACATGTGTATGTGCCCGATATCAGGTGAACACTAAGGAATCTCACTATGTCGCTGCAAAGCGAATTCTAAGATACCTTAAAGGTACTCCTAATCTTGGCTTGTGGTACCCGAGGAACAATGATGTCGAGCTAATAGGCTTTTCAGATGCTGATTTTGCAGGGAGCAGGGATGACAGGAAAAGCACCTCCGGGACGTGTCAATTCCTCGGCAGGAGGCTTATCTCATGGAACAGCAAGAAACAGAATTGTGTTGCAACCTCCACAGCAGAGTCAGAGTATATCTCGGCAGGAAGCTGTTGCGCACAACTCCTTTGGATCAGAAATCAGTTGGCCGACTACAACCTTCAGTTCAAGGAAGTTCCAATGTACTGCGACTCCTCCAGTGCAATTGCCATTGCCAACAATCCGGTGTCGCACAGCCGAACGAAGCATATTGAAGTACGCTACCACTTCATTCGGGAGCACGTGGAGAACAAGGATATCTCTCTCTGTTATGTCCCCACGGACAAGCAGATTGCTGATATATTCACAAAGCCCCTAGACGAGGCCAAGTTCAATCTTTTCAAGACTGAATTGGGAATGCTCAACTATGAGGAGTGAAGACTACAGAAGCTCCAGGCTAGTGCAAGAACCGAGGGGGAGCAAGGAACTCCAGCGTGCGTACAGCTGCAAGAACTGAGGGGGAGCAAAGATTCAATCGCTACAGACCCCGATTTGTAGAAGCCGAAAAGGGGGAGATTACCCTCTCGGGGTCAAGGCTAAGGTGTGGCTCCAGCTTGCTCCCAAGAAATCGGTATTGGTAAGGGATAACTCCACCCAATGTTAAGTTTATGAATTTCATTTGCTTTCATTTTCATTCGCTCCATTCACCTTAGCTTGTAGGGTTTAGGCTTCTTGAAATAGGGGGAGATTGTTGGGTAATGTATCCACAATGTACCTGATTTGAAGAAGCCCCTGGACAAGCTAAGGTCAATAGACTATGTATTTGATAAACTTTTTCTAGTTGTGCTTGTAGTTTTTCCACGCTAAGTGCACACCAATGTCAGGGTGCAGTAGGTCAATATACACGGGTCTGCACGACGTAATCCCTCGTTGAGCAGATCAGTGTGTTGGCCTACGTGTACTCTCTCTATTGGAGTGCACTTATTTTCAAGCACAGGGCCGCTCATATGCAAGAGAAGACAAGGAGCATGGAGGATCAAGGAGCAGCTCCTAGGTGGAAGACGAAAAATCGTCCAAGGGAAATTCGACGAGAATCACCAACTGATTCTCGCCGAATCGACGAGAATCATCAGTGTTTCTCGCCGACTCCTTTTGGCCATCTCAAAATGGTGCCAAGTAAGATTCGGCGAGAATCACTTGTGATTCCCGCCGAACCAGTGGTCAAGCAGCCCATGTATAAAGTAAAATTCGTTGAGAATCGACAAGTGATTCGACGAGAATCACAATCAATTCTCGACGAATCGTCGCGAATCACTTGGTGATTCTCGCCGATTCGTCGAGAATCGTCTGCGATTCTCGCCGATTTTGACTTGGCGTTTTCTCAGAATGCTGCTGGACCGGATTCTGCTTCTGGACTTGTTTGAACCGGATTTTGGGGATTTCTTTTGTGGGTCCCACAACGGTCAAATTTGCTGTAGCTACAGTATTTATACTCGGGTATTTTGAACGGAATATACACCGAGAAAGAAGCTGAGCACGAAACCCTAATATCGCGATTTCTCTTCTCCGCCGCCGTCGCGCTCGCGCTAATACGTCGCCGCCGCTGATCATTCTTCTTCCCGATCTCCGGCGACAGTAGCTTAGCAAAGCTTGCGTCTCACACGTCTATCCAGAGATCTCTTGTCTCTCGATTTGTTGACCGGGAAACACTCCCACGTCCGAATCGATCGAGACGACCGATCCTAGAGTGACCGTTGGTAGACCTAGTTTGCTTCGCAAGGAAGTTTGGATCTCAAAGCACTGCAGCAGCGCACCTTCGTCGCCGCCAACTCCGAACCAAGCCGCCGCTCGGATTGCCGCCGCCGGTTTCGAGAGATCCTCTCCAAGAGAGACCAAGGTCGTAGACTCTTCATCGACTTCAAGAACTCGTCGTCGAACAAAGAGGAACACCGTAGTCTCCAAGAGAAGTTTGTATCACGTGTACATTCTACATTTATTTTATTGTATAGGAACCTTTGTTCCGTGTTGTAAGGGTTGGGTGCAACCCGTTTTGTGGGAGTGTTGACTCTCACGTGTGGAAGGGCTCCTTCCATTAGTGAAGGGATTGGATTTCAATCCCGTTGGAGAAGTGACCGAGTCGTCCCTTGTTGGGGAGATAGGTCGAAGGGGGAAAGTGGATGTACCCAAGTCGGGGAACCACTATAAATTTGCTGTGTATTCTGTGTGATGTGCTTGTTGTTTTTATTGTGCAGGTACATCCGTAAATTCCGCAAAAGAACCACACGTCACCTATTCCCCCCCCCATAGGTGCACATAGCTGACACTAGGTGGACTTTCAGTGAACAATAACTTCGAGCTTAAGCCTAGCATCATACAAATGGTGTAACAATATGTATAGTTTGACGGATTACAAGATGAAGATCTGAACTTACATATTGCCAGTTTTCTTTAGATCTGTGACATCTTCAAAATAAATGGTGTCCCAGACGATGCTATTAGTCTAAGACTCTTCCACTTCTCTTTAAGGACAAAAGTCAAACAGTGGTTGAGTTCTCTTCCAAGAGGATCAATCACCACTTGGAACATTTTAGTTGATAAATTTCTTGCTAGATATTTCCCTCCCGCTAAAACTGGTAAATTAAGAAATGATATAACTTCTTACTCTCAAATTGCTTCTGAGACCCTCTATGACACTTGGGAGAGGTTCAAAGAACTTTTGAGAAGATGCCCTCATCATGCTCTGCCTGTATGGTTACAGGTTCAGACATTTTATAATGGGATAAATTAAGAGACTAAGCAAATTATAGATGCCGCTTCCGCTGGTTATTTGGACCTCAAAACTCTGTAAGCCTCTCTTGAGCTTATCGAGGACATGGAGATGAACACTTACAAGTGGAACTCGTCTAGGACTCGGCCAAATAAACTTGCAGGTATCTACGAAGTGGACTCTGTATCGCAACTGGCACTGCAAGTGGGGATGTTGAACAAGAAGATTTCGAAGATGACTGCTGCCTCCGCCCCTCAGGTATATGAAAATGCAAATGTTGCTGCTACCGAGCAGGTGGATTATCTAGGGAACATACCCAGGCCTGCTCAAAATAATGCTTCGAACTTTTCTGCTTTTTCTAATTTTTCTGCTCCGCCTGGTTTTAATTCTTCTTCAAACTCATATCACCCTGGATGGCGTAACCATCCAAATTTTTCTTAGAGTAATCCCGCGAATGGTGCACATCCACCGCACGATTTCACTCCACCATCACCACCACCACAACAAAATCAACATTTCCAAAAACCTTCCTCCTTGGAGGAAATGCTTTCAAGATACATAAGCACCAATTAAGCGACCATTAGAAATCTAATAGGCTCAATGAAAAATTTAGAGAATACGGTTGGTCAATTAGCAAAGATGGTTTCCGAGAGGCCACCTGGGACTCTTCCCTCAAATAATGAGCCAAACCCAAGGGAGCACACAAAAGCAATTTCCCTTCGGAGCGGCAAGGTAATTCACGAGCCCACCACAAGGGAAGAGCCAAAGGTGATTGCCTCTCCTACTGCCAACGAATTAGTGACAAAGAAATAACTAATAAAAATTTTGGAAAAGAAAACTCTATTTTTGAAAATGAACAAGAAACATCTATTTTGGAAAAAGAAAAAGATGGTTTTAAAAATAATGATCTCGAGATTTTAAAAGAATTTCCGCCACCTCCCTACCCCGCTAAGCTTAGGAAAGATAAGCTAGATGATCAATACCAATGCTTTCTTGAAATGTTTAAACAAATTCATATCAATTTGCCATTTCATGAAGCGATTAGCCAAATGTCAAAATACGCTAAATATCTTAAGGACTTGTTAACGAACAAAAAAAATAGAAAACTTACCTCATGTAACGTTAAATGAAGAATGCTCGGCGGTCATAAAAAATTCCAATATTCCTAGAAAGATAAATGATCTGGGTAGTTTTTTGATTCCTTGCATTTTTGGTGATCTTTTTGTAAAGCACGCGCTAGCGGATTTAGGTGCGAGCATCAACTTGATGCCTTTTTCATTGTTTAAAAAGCTAGGATTGGGCAATCTCAGCCCTACGCGTATGAGCATTCAATTGGCTGAACGATCAATTAAGTATCTGTTAGGTATCGTTGAGGATGTGCTAGTGAAGGTCGACAAATTCATCTTCTTGGTGGATTTTGTCATTCTTGATATTGAAGAAGACGTCGAGGTCCCCCTTATCATTGGTCGTCCCTTCCTAGCCACCTCTCATGTGGTCATCGATGTAAGTAACGGAAAACTTTTGCTTCGCGTGGGAGATGACGAGGTGACGTTTTCAATGAATCAATCCATGAAAAATTCTTTAGAAAATGATGACTCATGTTTCTTTCTTGATGTTTTAAATGAAGACGCCTCTCTTTCTCTTTCAAATGTTTCTTCCAATGATTTTTCTTCCTCTTTTTCTGATTTTTTTACAATGTTTTTGAAGACACAGTTATGTCCGCGCAAGCCAACTTTGCAAATGAACCAGTGTTTAGACAAAAAAATTATGAAATTATATTCTTTGAAAATTAAAAGGTTTTAAAGAACTCTTACGATGAACTACTCAACTTAGAACTAAAACTCCTTCCCGAACATCTCAAATAGGCCTTTTTGAACAAAATTCTAAATTGCCCGTTATAATCTCGGCTTTCTTTCTCAATATGAAAGCGATCAATTGATCGAACTACTACAAAAGCATCGCCGAGCTATAGCGTGGAAAATTTCTGATATTTATCATATTTTAGAACGCTTATCCGGGCATAGTTTTTATTGTTTTCTCGACGGTCTTTAGGGATACTTCCAAATCCCTATCGCACCCAAGGACCAAGAGAAGACAACATTCACTTGCCCTTTCAGAACATTTGCCTACCGTAGGATGCCTTTCGGGCTATGCAACGCACCAGCTACCTTTCAGCGGTGCATGTTGGCCATTTTCGATAAATATGTAGAAAACATTATGGAAGTGTTTATGGACGACTTCTCGGTTTTTGGCGACTCGTTTGAGTTATGTTTAAAGAATTTTGGAAAATTTTTAAAACACTGCGAAGAAACAAATCTAGTTTTAAATTTGGAAAAGTGACACTTTATGGTACGTGAAGGCTTAGTCCTTGGCCACAAAATTTCCGCTAAGGGAATTGAAGTGGACAAGGCAAAAATCGAAGTAATTGAAAAGTTACCGCCGCCTACGAATATCAAAGCGATAAGAAGTTTTTTAGGACATATGGGTTTTTATCGAAGATTTATTAAGGACTTTTCAAAAATTACTAAGCCTCTCACCCACCTTCTCGAGAAAGACGCTCCTTTTGTTTTTGACGATGCTTGTTTAGCGGCGTTCGACTTAATTAAATACAAACTTATAAATGCTCCGATTATGATCGCCCCAGTTTGGGATTTACCTTTTGAAATTATGTGTGACGCAAGTAGTTTTGCTGTCGGTGCGGTGCTAGGACAACGTATAGCTAAGAATTTCCACCCAATCTATTGCGCTAGCAAAACGCTTAATTCAGCGCAAGAAAATTACACTACAACTGAAAAGGAGCTCTTAGCTGTCATTTTTGCTTTTGATAAATTCCGACCCTACATCACTCTTTCTAAGGTTATCGTTTTTAAGGATCATTCCGCTTTGAAGTACCTCCTTTCTAAACCGGATGCCAAGCCGCGTCTTATTCGTTGGATCTTATTACTTCAAGAATTCGACTTGGAGATCTGAGATAAAAAAGGAGCGGAAAATTTAGCGGTTGATCATCTTTCACGCCTAGAAAATCCTGAAATTGATATTTTTGATGAAAATTTACCTATTGATTCTTTTCCGGATGAAAATATTTTAAATGTTTCTCCTTCTACCCCCTGGTTTGCCGATTTGGCCAATTATCTGGTGGCCCGCATCCTCCCAAAAGAATACTCCTCTCAGCAAAAGAAGAAATTTTTTTCTGAGTTGAAGTATTATTTTTGGGAGGATCCATTTTTATTTCGTATTTGTGCGGGCCAGGTGGTAAGAAGATGTGTCTCCCAGGAAGAAGGTCAATAAATTTTAAAACATGTTCATGAAGGTCCGACTGTCGAGCGCTTTCAAGCAAACCGCACCGCACACAAAGTACTTAGTGCTGGCTTCTATTGGCCAAGCATATTTAAAGATTCACAAATCTTTGTGGGCGAGTGCGATCGGTGCCAGCGGACTGGAAACATCTCTAATAAAAATGAAATGAAACAACATTATTTTCTCGAATGTGAAGTTTTTGATTTGTGGGGCATAGACTTTGTCGGCCCATTTCTCTCAAGTTTCGGAAATAAATATATTTTAGTCGTCGTAGATTACGTCTCTAGGTGGGCGGAGGCCCAAGCTTTACCAAGTAATGATGCTCGCGTAGTCATAAATTTCTTAAGAAAATATTTTATCGTTTTGGCTTTCCTCACGAGATCGTCAGTGATATGGGGAGCCACTTTTGTAACGCCCAACTAGCTAAGGTTTTAACTAAATATGGCATTATGCATAAATTATCCACCGCTTATCATCCCCAAACCAACGGTCAGGTCGAGGTAGTCAATCGAGAACTAAAAAGAATTTTGGAAAAAACTATTTCTACTTCTCGTAGAGATTGGTCCTTAAAATTAGATGATGTTCTTTTGGCCTATCGGACAGCGTATAAGACCGCCATCGGTTGTACTCCTTTCTGATTGGTTGTACACCAAGCGTATTGGGCGATAAAATTTTTTAATTTCGATCTGCACTCATTCGGCGAGCATAGGAAAAATCAATTGAATGAACTCGATGAATGGAGAGCATACGCTTACGAAAATAACAAACCTTATAAAGAACGCACGAAACTTTATCACGATAGGAATGTGTGCCACCCTAAAACGTTTAAACCAGACGAACATGTTCTTCTTTTTAATTCGTGTTTATGTCTCTTCCCTGGAAAACTGAAATCTCGTTGGTCCGGACCTTTTACGGTCAAACAGGTTTTTCCTTATGGCACTGTGCTACTCTCGCACCCGGATAAGGGTGATTTTAAAGTAAATGGCCATCGCTTAAAGTTATTTTTTTCAAATGATTATGTATCTCCTGCTGCGAAACAACTTTTATTTATATCGTAATGTTTTCTTTCATTGAACTTTCTTTTATGTTGGACATTTAGTTTCATTCTAAGACTTCTATTATTATTATTTGAACTTTAACTTGTTGTAATAAAGAACAATCTTGGGCACCTGCCCACTGACTCTATTTTTCTGCTTTTATTTTTCTCTTCCTTATGGAGGCCAACCAAGCAAGTTCGTGATCGCTACTCAAACGTTTTTGATTTCAAGATGGATCAAGTCAATTCTGCTGATGATCACGTGATGTAAGGCACAAGAATGGGGGAACGACATCCACATTCGGCCTCATAACCCCGGGGAAGTCCTGTTCTTTTTATTTAATTTACTTTTTGCATTTTTCTCTCCTTCTCAGTCTCCTTCTCTTTCTCGTTTTTCTTTTTGTTTCTTTCATTGAGGACAATGAAGAATCTAAGCATGGGGGAGGGTTTAGTTGTCCTAAAATTACAGAAATCACAAAAAATTAGTATAGTTATATTAAGCCTTTTAGGAGTATTGTTTTTATTTAACTATATCAAAAATCCAAAAAAAACTAGAAAATTCAAAACCCAAAAATTATAAAATCAAAATAAAAAAAAAGCAAAAATATATTTGAAAAACAAAATCGAAAATTATTTCCATCTTTATTTTTATGTTTCTTCTAGTGATGTGTAGGCCCGTGCGGTTTTGTAGTTCTAGATAGATTTTTTTGAAAAGGTCTGCTAAACTTATCATTTTAACATAGCTTAGTTTTACTAGTTTTTAGTTCTTAAATATAGGCATCTATTTTCTCATTTTAAGTTAGCAATTTGTAGTTGCTCTTCTTATTCGGTTAGTTACGTATGAATGGTTGCTAGGTAATATTAGCTATTTTTCATTTGTGTGGTAGTCTTTCTTGGTGTCTAGAACTTGTCTCTAGCTACTCTCGAAGCATGTGCGTCGTTTTTACGTACTTTAGAAATGATTTAGGCCACCCTTTGACTCGTTTGAGCTTTTCTTGCCCACCAAAAAATTTACCATTGCAAAACAATTTTGGCCCTTTTCCATGTTTATTTGATTTAGCTCCACCTTTATTTCATTATTTGCTACAAAGCCAAAATGCCATTCCTATTTTCACACTAAAACTTTGAGCTTAAAAATCATTTTTGTGAGGGGGTATTATCATCGAATTGAAAAGAAAATTTTAAAGCCTATTTTTGGAGCTCTCTTTTATGAAAAAATGTTATTATCAAAATGTTATCAAATCAAAAAAAAAAGAAAAAAAATGAAGTTTATTTGCGGCCAATTTATTAAAGTAAAAAATTTTATGGTCTTTTGTTTGTTTGAAGTACTTATCATTTCTCTTCATGTTTTTATGTTTATTTTTGAGCTCAACCTTGGTTTAGTGTTTAGGCCCTCATGCTTATCCTTGTTTTCATTTCCTAATTATTTACCTAAGCCAAGTTTTAACGCCTATTAGAAGTCCTATTAATCTTTAGAATGTAAATTCGCATAGTGGAGAGAGTGTGAACGGACAAGCCTATTGCCACCATCACTGATGGATTTCTTTAGAGGTTACCTTGAGGTGTTTTAGGGTTAATTTTTATCTAGCAACCTAGTATTTTGTTAATGTGCCGTTTATTTAGAACTTATTTTTTTGATTATCTTATTTTTCATTAATTTTGGATGCCTTGTTTTAGAAATTTTGAAATTTGTAATTCTTTTTTATGTTCTAATGATAATTTTAGATTTCCACTTTCAAGTTTTCTATTTTGCACTTCTCACCCCACTAGTTGATAACATAGGAATTAGGATGGTTTAATTTTTCATGTTTTGTTTTTCATATTCATGCAACCTAAAAATGTTTTGTTTTCTTTTTATTATTTCCAAGTTCTTAAAAGATATTTGCTTGAGGGCAAGCAAAAACTCTAGCATGGGGGAATTTGATGACTACTTTTAGTCATTGGTTTTTGGGTAGTTTAGTATTCATAATTCCTAGTTTATTTATTTGTTTTAAGTATTTTTATGCATGCTTTGTTTTATTTCTTGTTAATGTCTTTCATGTTTTGTTTTTATTATTTCTAGTTTTATTTTATGTGTTTTGTATTTTTGTTCGTGTTTAATAAGTTATATTATATTATGTTTTATTTTGTTTAGTTTTATTTTTAATAACTAATTAATAGTATGTATGTTATGTTTGTAATGTTTAGTTTTATTTGACTAATTCTTTGTTTTGGTTTGTTATATTTTGTAGGTTCATGCTATCAAGAGCAGCCCACATGTTCATGTGCAGCCCGAGTTTCATTGCAAGTAGCCCACTTCTTCACCATGGAGTAGCCCGACCACTTATGTTGCAGCCCACATCATGATGCAGCCCCCCTACATGCTACCCGAGACTTTGGAGCAGCCCACCTAAACCAAGCAGCCCATTTATTCCACATGGCCGACCACCTCACATCCTCCTCTTCCCCCTCATTAATTAGATACATGCACCATTCCAAAAGGAGAGGTCGTCCACTCTCTTTGCCCCTTCTACAGACTTCCATTCATTCCCCTTGATATTTTAATATTCCTATTTCCATTAAATTGGATACAATGAACCTTCCCTCTCTCTGCATCATTAAATGCAATTCATGCACCCTTTTCCCAATACATGGCCGGCCACCCCTTGTCTCCCCTTAATCTAGAAGCTTCTCCATCTCCTATAAAAGGAACCCATTCCCCCCCTTGTTAGGGGGCGAATTTTATTTTTGTAAGCAATTTTATGTTAGGAAGTTTACTAAAGTTTTGGAGTTAAGTTGTAGAGAGAAAAAGAGCTAGTGAGTTGTTATTTTCTTTTCATTATTGTTGTAGTCTTTTCACAATCTTTTTTTCAACTTAATATAATATTGTCCTTTTTAAATATTGTGTTCTCTTTTATTTTTGCAAGTAATGAAAATGAATTTCTTTCATTTTACTTTGATTTCAATTTCCATTATGAGTGGCTAATCTTCCTTAGTATTTGATCGTGAGGATCCATGAAGTGAGATGTGGGTATCTTTTATTTCGTAGTTTTTTTTGTCATTTCATTCTCGATCCTTCTTTGATGCTTTTTGTGTCGACTCCGTATTTTTGGTATACGATAATAGGCATTTGATCTCATTTCATAGAAGTCGAGAGACTCGTTGAATTGAAAGATCACTCAAAGAAGGAAGGAGTTGAACGGAACCGTAGAGATAGGATGACGTAGATCTTCTGGATTGGAGTCAAATCCAATAGTGTGGGTCACCTCGATAATGTGGCTTTAGGCCTTCTTGACTTGAAACAGATTTTGGGCAAAATTTTTATAAGTCAGGG
Source organism: Platanthera guangdongensis (assembly GCA_039583875.1). NCBI lineage: Eukaryota > Viridiplantae > Streptophyta > Magnoliopsida > Asparagales > Orchidaceae > Platanthera > Platanthera guangdongensis. The sequence continues at coordinate 122,034,614 of CM077167.1, read as the reverse complement.
GATTTAATGCTCTAGCGAGATTATTTCCTAATATCGGATCTGTCACGGTCGAGTTTGATTAGCAAGTTTAAAACTATACTTTTTATCTCCCTCGTCTCGTTTCACAGTGAATCTTCGATCGAATGCTAACTTTGTATTATAAGATTTCCGTCTAAAGATTATCTTTAGTATTTCTCCGAAAAAATTCTTAAAACCCACTTTATTTCGGTAGGATAATAGTTCAAACGTGAGTAGCAGTACTTGACAATCCCATGTTTAAATATGACCTTGATACTACAATTCGATAGGTACACTTGCCTGAAAGGTAATCTTAAGTAAGTCTGGAGGGCATGATAGGGTATCAGCCCATATGTTCAGCATTATAACAAGGATAATCTTCACTTTGAAAACAGATTGGTCTGTTATTGTCTTTGAGAAGATTAAAGAAAGTCTGAAAAAGCTCAATTTGTGAAGAATACTAAGTTTATACCTTGCTGGTAGTATACCAGAGGTTATGGGTCAAGATGCTGGCAGTAAGATCAACCATATGAGAAAGATAGACTTGAGGATATTCTCTAGATGGGACAGGGTTTTGTCAAAGGAGATGCCAACCCCTGAGAAAGTAACACCTAAGAAAGTAACACCTCAAAAGAAGAAAAAGAAAGCTGCCCCAGTAGCTCAAGAATCATCTAGCAGCTTTGGTAGTGAAGAGCAAGTTGTCTTCACTACTGAAGAAGAAGACACTGAAGATGCTGGGAAGTCTCCAGCTCAACAAGAAGTTGCTGAAAGGCAGGGGGAGCTACCACCAGCTAGCCCCTTACACCAGGATCAAATCCAAGGGGAGCCACTAGTTGTGGAAGAGCCAACTCCTCTTGAGAGTGAGCAAGCTACAAACATCATCCTTGAGGTAATCACTGAGCTTAATGCTTTAGATTTCCTTAAAGTGGATACTGTTTTATCTGATCCATTAAGTAATGTTAATCAGCAAACTCAGCTGGATAGCCAACTCCCAGATGTTATCATAGAAGACACATCTGTTGAAGTTCAAGTTGTATCTGATCCAGTGGTAGATGAGCCAAGAGTTTCTTCAGCCCATTCTCCACAAGAATTTACTATGGAAGATCTCTTCCTCAATCTAGATCAAGCAGATCTTGACAAGGAAACTGCTGCTGCTGAGGGGGAGAATGCTCCAGTTGAGGGGGAGCAAGTGCAAATTCTGGAAGAACCTGCAAGACAAGAGCCTGTGAAGCCCCAAGCTGTTGAGGAGCTACCTAAAGAGAGGGTAGAGATAGCAAGTACATCAGCATCTGAAGATGAGGAAGCTTCAAAGGCACAGAAAAGGAAATTTCAAGTATTTAAAAGAAGGAGCCAGAATTACAAGAAGGCTTTGCAAACCATAGCACCACAGCCTGCACTATAACCAACTCCATCTGTGCTCTATTGGTTTCTATGCAGATAAAGTTTGATGAGCACAGGCAAGCCATTGAGAAGTATATTGATGAAGGGCAAAAATCATTACAGTTTGATTTGGCCCAGGATATAAAGTCAATAAGATTTGAAATGAATCTTAATAAAAAGGAGATGACTGACTGCTTCCACAAGGGAGGGAATGCAGTAATCTATTTAGCAACTCATCAAGAGAAATAAAAGCTCAAGTAGATGACATTGCACTGAAGCAAGGGTATGTTCTTGAGAACAAAATCAGAATGAATGACAATTTGACAGCTTCACACAATGCAATTCTCACAGAGATGAAGAACATAGCTGCTGGACTGACAACTTCAACTGCTACTGCTAAGGCAGATTTTGATAAAGCAATGCAAGAGAGCTTAACTGCTGTTACAACTGCAATTCAAGACTCTCAGAAGCTGATATATGAAAAACTCCAAAGGTTAAAACCTTTCTACAAGGATGGAGTTAATTATCTTAATGCACAAATAAGATTTCAAAAGAATGATCTAAGAGATCACATGGAAAGAGAAGTCATAAAGGGGGAGAGGGTATTAGTCAAAGCCAGCTCTGATCATGCTAAGTGGATTTCTAATTCTATCAGAGCTAATCTGGGATATCCTGATCTTTGTGATGATGATAATGTTGCTGAATCTGGAATACATCCTGCATATCTAGGAGGGGAGCAACCTGAAGTGGCTCAAGTCATCTACCCTCCTCCAGATTTTGATATGGTTCAAGCTGATATACACTCCATGTATAGCCCACCTGAGGGAAAAGAACATGTCATCATAGAGAAAGTTGTTCAGCCAGTCTCTGAAGCTATGCAAGAAGCTCTGCAGAAAGAAGAAGAAACCAGATTGTCTAAGAAGAGGTTCAGGGAGCAAGCTGAACAAAGACCAGACTTTGAGCAGTGGAGCCCCACTTCAAGAAATATTATCTTAACTGCATGGAAAGCTGTAAAAGATAATATTCAAGACAGAAATAAATGGTTTTCTGAATTGGAATGGAGGAAACATAAGACAAGACAAGAAGCAATAGTGCAATATAGAAGGAAGGCCAAGATGGGAAAGCTACCTCCTACTGCTCAGGAGCCTAGCAAGTACTTTCCCAAGCCATATCATTATTTTGAAAGGCAAAATATTAAAGCTGAAGAGCAAAAGAAAAAGGATCTGAAAGGCAAGAAGCCTGCTGATACTGAAGTTACTGAAGCTCCTGTTCAAGGCAAAGTACAATCTGGAAAAGGAATAGTAATTAAGGAGGCTGAACAAAAAATAGAATAGAATTTTATACAATTTACAATTGTAATCTTGTGTTTTTCAAACACTATGTAAAACTTTTGTATAATGAATATTACAAAGTTGTGAGAACAATATGATGTGTTTTAAATCTATTTCATAATTGTTCTGAGATGTTATCTGTGTATACATGTTTGATTGATACATGTTTATGTTTGCCGTGATATATATAATCCTGCTTTACATCATGCTATGATTTTATTCTGTATGGTGTATATCATTTACTAAGGGTTATGACTTTTCCAAATAGGGGGAGATTGTTGGGTACATTGGTTTAAATGTACCTGATTTGAAGAAGCCTCACCCAACTCAATGATATACATCAAAATGTATTTGATGTGTTTTGAGTTTACTTGTGCAGGTTAAGTATTTTCAGGAAAGATGAAAAGTTTTCTAAGTCCATGTGTCGACACCCAGACGGAAAGTGTCGACACTTAAGAAGACTTGTGTCGACACCCAGGCAAGCAGTGTCGACACTTGGAGTATTTGTGTCGACACCAGGGATGCAGAGTCGACACCAGACAGAAAGTGTCGACACAAGGAGATGTGTCGACACTCAATGAAGAAAAGCCCAGTGAAGATGTGTCGACACTTAACAGTTGTGTCGACACCCAGTGAAACTGTGTCTACATCAGAAAGTGTCGCCACTTAGAGGCTGTGTCGATACTCAGCAAAAGCCAGTAGAGTCTAAGTATAAGTGTCGACACCCAGAGCAATGTGTCGACACTCAGCAGAAGAGTCAACACTTGAAGAAAGTGTCGACACAAGAAAGAATGTGTCGACACTCAGCTGAAGAATCAACACTTGAAGAAAGTGTCGACACAAGGAGCTGTGTCGACACTTAGCAAAGTTCAAGAATATTCTAAGTACAATTGTCGACACAAAGGAGATGTGTCGACACTCAGCAAAAGTCTCAATAGAAGAAGAATGTGTCGACACTAGGAGCTGTGTCGACACTCAGCAAGTATCAACACTGAAGACATGTGTCGACACCAAGAAGAAGTGTCAACACTTAAACAAGTTCAACACATGAAGATGTGTCAACACAAAGGTGTTGTGTCGACACTTACAAGAATTAAGCAATATACTGAAGTACAAGTACTTGTGTCGACACACATTATCAGTGTCGACACATGAAGAAGAAGTAGTGTCGAGATATAAAATCTACAACACAAGGAGTTGTGTCGACACCTTGTAGGCTAGTGTCGACACTTAGACAACTTATGTCGACACTTGGTCTATAAGTGTCGACACTTAAAGACAGACAGTCTCGACACTTTCAGACAGTTACAGAATTTTCAAGAACCGACTAGATGACTTGACAGCTGCCATTCCAGCCAGTCTACTGCACCTATTAGAGTTGTCATAAATCAGTTATGAACCGGACCAGCCGGTCACCATGAAGAAGGCCTATAAATAGGCTTATACTGTCTACAGAAAGAGATAGAAAGAAGAGGATTGAACACAAGTTCAAGTTATCATTAACAAGAAGAAGATCTAGCTATTCCTTGAAGAATCTAGTGAAGATCTAAGAAGTTGGAGAGAGAGAGCTCCATCCAAGAAGTCAGACGTTGGAATTAGGCTGAGAAGAAGGGTTCATATTTATTCTGAATCTTAAGTAGCAGAGATCAAGAATCAACTGCAGGAGAGATCAATCTTATTGTGTTCTACTTTCAAGAAGCTTTGAAGAAAGCCAAGTCAGGTTGATTTCAGCTGAGTTCTTCCAAGAACTCATCAAGAAACTCACAACTCTTCTCTCTTTTCACTGAGTTGTAGATATTACATTTTTGTATTCATATTTTCTTGTAGGATCCTTAGGGATCTGATTTTGTAAGCCTGTAATTATAAAGGCTAAGTGTAGGGCTTGAGTTCCTGAGTGTAGGAGAGTTGTATCTCTGAGTGTAGGCCTGTTGTGGCTGAGTGTAGGCCTTGGTGGCTGAGTGTAGGCCTTGGTGGCTGAGTGTAGGCTTTGTGAAAAAGCTGAGTTTTAGGGCCTTGGGCCTGAGCTGTAGGAACCTATTTTGGGGTTCTGAGATAGTGGAGGAGTTTGGCCGAATCTAGTACACTGCTAGATAGCCGAAGGGGGAAAGTGGATGTACCCAAACCTTGGGGAACCACTATAAAACTGTGTGTCTACTGGTTGCTTGTGAAATACTGTGATTGCTGCTTGTGTGATGTGATAAAGTAACTAGAACTCTGTGATATTATCTGAATTCTGCCTAAAAAGTTAAAAAGATTTAAGTCACCTATTCACCCCCCTCTAGGTGATTAGGTACAATATCTTTCAAGTGGTATCAGAGGGAGGTTACTAAAAAAGGACATAACTATCTGAGTAGATCCCGTTGGCAGATTCAGTCTAAGAAATTTACAGAATCAAGAAAATCAAGAACCATGGGTTCCACTGAGAATCATAAGGAATTGGGATCCATGAAGTTACCCATTTGCAGAAAGGAAATCTTTGGCATTTGGAAGGAAAGGGTGAGACTGTTTATGGAAGCCTCAGACCCTAGGATTTATATCACAGTGAAAGAAAAGCCATATGTGCCCATGAAAGTTTCAGTCTTAGATGAAAATCAGAGAACACCTAAGAATTTCTCTGAAATGACAAAGGATGAGATTTTTCTAGCCACAATGGACAAAAGGGCTCAGAATATTATAGTGAGTGCTATAGATGATGCTACTTTTTAGAATTTGATACACTGCAAGACATCCAAGGAAATGTGGGATACTCTTATTGTGTATATAGAGGGTTCTGAAGAAGTGAGGCAAGACAGAAAATTTTTGCTCAACCAAGAATATGAAAGTTTTAGACAAGGTAAAGCTGATAGCATAACTGAATGCTATAAGAAGTTCTATAGGATTGTGAATGAGATAATGTCCTATGGCAGAGAGTTCATTAATTATGAGCTCAATGATAAGTTTCTAAGGTCCCTAACAAAATATTGGGACACCAAGATCTGTGTCATTAGGGAAATGGAAAAGTTGGCAGAAATTCCTCCACCAACACTATTTGGAAAACTGATATCCTATGAGATGCAGTTGTTGGTGAGGAAAGAAGAGGAGAAATCAACAAGAAGTGAACATAAAGAAAGGACAGTGGCCTTCAAAACAGAAGCCCCCAGAAAGTACAGAAGTAAGTCACCAACTCCACCACCAAAAGTACCTGAAACTGAGTCAGATGAGTCAGCAAGTAGAAAGTCTGAAAGCAGTGAAAGTGATGAGGACTTTGCTGCCTTCACAAGACATTTTCAGAGGTTCTTAAAGAAGAAACAGTGGAGGACAAGTCCATCTACTTCACAGGGCAAATAAGACTATTATCAGAATAAAAAGTTTTCAAAGAAAGACAGGAAAAAGACCAAGTCTAGCAAAGCAACTCTTTCAAAAAGTGTATGTTATTGCTGTAATAGACAAGGACATGTTGTTGCAGACTGTCCAGAGAAAAGGAAGGAGTCCAATGACAAGAAAAAGACTCAATACAAGGGCAAGAATGAAAAGTCTTTTGTTTCCAAAAAGGATAAGAGCCTGTCAGACATTTCTTCATCAGAAATTGAGTCAGATGCAGAGGCATATATATGACTGTTTGCTGAGGAAGAAGAAGAAGAGTTCATCCAGATCATGAAATCTATATATGAACAAGAGGACAGTCAGTGCCAAGGACTAATGACATTGACAGAAAGTGACAAAATCCAGGAACAGGCAGGACCTAGTAAGGTACAACATTGTTCTTTAAGTTCAATTTCTTGTGCAGGTTCAGAAACAGATTCATCATCATCAAATGATGAGAGTGCATCTGAGTCTGAAGAGGATATTCATCAATTGATAGATGAATATAAAGTTCTGTTGCAAGCATTTAAGAAATGCAAATCCTTGGCCAAGAGTCAAGCTAAGGAGATTGCAAGTCTGAAAATGGCTGCATCTGATTATGAGAAGTTGTTTGATCAAAAGCTAAATGAGATAGCCAGACTGAAGCACATAACTGTGATTCAGATGTGGACTATATCATATAAGAATGATCAAATCAAGAGTCTGGAGATTAATCTTCAGAAGGAGAAAGACTTAGTTGCTAGGTTTTCTAAACCTAAGTCAGTTCTACCCTTAATTGATGAATTTGTTCATCACAAAGGTAGAGCTGGACTGGGATTTACTAAACCAGCTAGGACTGTCAAGTCCAAGTCCAAGGGCAAAGCCCCAACTCTCAACAAGCCAGCTGTAAATAAAACAGCTAAGACTGTACCTAAGCAAAGGTACAATAAGTTTGAGTGTTGGTGCTGTGGCAAGGTAGGCCACTTTGCAATGGACTGTTGGCACAATGCTAGTGCCAAAGTGAGTGGCAAACTGCCTGTTGGAAAACCTGCAGGTAGCTTTGTTAGGAAGCAAACTAACCAGTACCAAGGACCCAAGAATTCTTTGGGTTCTAAGGTTCACTAATCTGTTTTGCAGGTAAGTCCAAGTGGCCATGCCCCAATATGGTACTTGGACAGTGGATGTTCCAGACATATGACTGGAACAAGGGGTTTACTAAAGGACTACACACCCATCAAGGATGGTCCAAAAGTCACCTTTGGTGGTTCTGAAAAAGAGATCATCAAGGGTTTTGGTAACATATCTAACTCCTATATTACAATTACTCAAGTGGCCTATGTTAAAGTTTTGAAACATAACCTTATTAGTATAAGTCAATTGAGTGATGTAGGATATGACATCTCATTTGTCAAAAATGGTTGTCATATCAGGAGGTCAAATGATCAAGAGATCATTTTGACTGGTTATAGAAAAAGAAATGTCTACTGCTTAGACATTATGGTTGAGAACAATGGTTCTCCAGTGTGTCTAGTAGTTGATGAGACAGTCTCTCATTATGTCAAATGGCACAAGAGGCTAGCCCATCTAAACTACAAGACAATTGGCAAACTCTTTAGCAAAGAGTTAGTGAGGAATGGTCCTCAAGTTAAGTGTATTAAAGATGGTATTTGCTCAGCTTGTCAAAAGGGCAAGCAGACTAGATCCACCTTTAGAAGCATTGAAAACAAAGATGCTGTGAGGTGTTTATACCTCTTGCATATGGATCTCTTTGGTCCAATGCCAGTTCACAGCCTAGGTAGGAAGGTCTATACCTTTGTAGTTGTAGATGACTACTCAAGGTTTTCCTGGTTGTTCTTCCTTAGACAAAAATATGAAACACCTAGTGTCTTCTATAGCTTTGTCAAACAAATTCAGAATGAACTAGACAGTACAGTGGTCAAAATAAGAAGTGACCATGGTACTGAATTTCAGTCTGATAGTATGACAAAACTATGTGAAGAATTTGGGATATTTCAAGAGTTTTCTTCACCAAGAACACCTCCGCAAAATGGCATTGCTGAGAGGAAGAATAGAACCTTGATTGAGGCTGGTAGGACCCTATTAAGTGATACATCACTACCAGAATATTTCTGGGCTGAGGCAGTTAATACTGCATGTCATGTTATTAATAGGGCTACCATTACTAAAAGCCTCAACAAGACCCCCTATGAGGTTGTGAAAGGGAGAAAACCAAACCTGTCCTACTTCAGGATCTTTGGTTGTAAGTGCTTTATACTTAACAATGGAAAGTCTTACTTGACTAAGTTTGCTGTCAAGTCCCAAGATGGAATTTTTGTTGGGCACATCAACAACAGTAAGGCTTATAGAGTCTACAACTTGTCTACACAAGTTGTAGAAGAGTCTGTACATGTAGTACTTAATGAAAATAGACTTATTAACAATGAGTTGTCTAGTAGTATTTATAGCCCCACAGGTATAACAAAGAAGATGGACAAGCTCACTATAGAAGAAGAACCTACTGCAAGACAGCAAGTAGAAAATAGTGGCTGTTGTCCAGGGGGAGTACTACATGTACCTAATGTAGAAGAAGTATAAGGAGTACAGCAAGATGAAGAAGTTGAAGAAGTTCAACCTGAAGCCAGGATGCCTCCAGCCAATAGGCATCTAAGAGATCATCCAGCAGAACAAATTATTGGTGATCCAAGACAAGGGGTACAAACAAGGAGCAGAAATCTGAATGCAGCACTCTACTCCAGTTTCCTATCCCAAGTTGAACCAAAGAAGTTTGAAGAAGCCATCCTAGACCCTCATTGGATTAAAGCAATGTAAGAAGAGCTGAATCAGTTCAAGAGGTGCAAGGTCTGGGAACTTGTTCCTAAACCTAAAGACCACAACATAATTGGGACCAAGTGGATCTATAGGAACAAGATGGATGAACATGGAGTCATCATTAAGAACAAAGCAAGATTGGTTGCTAAAGGATATAGGCAGGAAGAAGGTATTGACTTTGATCAAACCTTTGCTCCAGTAGCCAGACTGGAAGCCATAAGGATGTTCCGGGCCTATGCAACCTTTCAAGGATTTAAAGTTTACCAAATGGATGTTAAGTCAGCCTTTCTAAATGGTAATCTAAAAGAGGAAGTCTATGTGGAACAGCCATCAGGTTTTGTTGATTCAACTCAACCTAATCATGTCTATAGACTTAGGAAAGCATTATATGGGTTAAAACAAGCCCCTAGGGCTTGGTATGAAACCTTGTCTAGTTTCCTCATTGAGAATAAGTTCACAAGGGGGAAAATAGACAAGACTCTATTCCTTAGGGAATCCAGAGGCAAAGTAATACTAGTCCAAATATATGTAGATGACATAATATTTGGGTCTACTGAAAGTAGACTTTGCAAAAAGTTTGCAAAACTAATGCAAGGACAATTTAAGATGAGTAGTATGGGAGAAATTAAGTTCTTCTTGGGTATCCAAGTAAGACAGACTGAGAATGGTTTATCCATATACCAGTCTAAGTTCACCCTAGAACTCATAAGGAAGTATGGTATGGATTCATCCAGTACCATGAAGACTCCTATGAGGTCAAGTATGTCTCTTAGCAAGGATGATACAAGGAAACCTGTAGATGAGTCTTTGTATAGAGGGATAGTTGGATCCCTATTATATTTGACTGCAAGTAGACCAGATATCATGTATGCTACATGTGTCTGTGCAAGGTATCAAGCATGCCCTAAAGAGTCTCATTTGACAGCAGTCAAAAGAATATTGAGATATCTAAAGGGCACTTCTTATCTAGGCCTCTGGTACCCTAGGAATGGGGATTTTGAACTAACAGGTTATTCAGATGCAGACTTTGCAGGACGCAAAGAAGACAGAAAAAGCACAACTGGAACTGTCAATTCCTAGGTGGAAGACTGATTTCATGGAGTAGCAAAAAGCAAACAAGTGTGGCTATCTCCACTGCAGAGTCAGAATATGTGGCTGCAGGAAGTTGCTGTGTTCAACTTCTATGGATACAACATCAGCTTGAGGACTATGGAATTCAGGTAAGTAGAACTCCACTCTTTTGTGATTCTACAAGTGCTATATCAATTGCAAATAATCCTGTTTCTCATAGTAGAACCAAACATATTGAAATAAAATATCATTTTCTTAGGGAACATGTAGAGAACGAAGATATTTTACTAGAATATGTTAGAACAGATAATCAACTAGCTGATATGTATACTAAGCCCCTAGAAGAAACTAAGTTCAATAGGTTTAAAATTGAACTAGGTATGATAAACTTAGAATAAGTTTATAGAAATGGCTAAGTAAAAAGGTGTCGACACACAGAGATATCTGTGTCGACACAGAAAATTGGTGTCGACACTTCAGTGAAAAGGTGTCGACACATCTAGGAAGTTGGTGTCGACACTTAAGAAAATTAGTGTCGACACATGACAAGTAGGTGTCGACACAACCAAGGTGGTGTCGACACTTAGCGTTTACTCAGAATTATCTAAGTAAAGACTCGACTATGTGTCGAGTTAAGTGGTGTCGACACATAACCAAGTGTCGACACATATTATCTGTCGACTGAACTTGTGTTGACACAATGTGTCGAGACATTATAAGTCTCTGTCGACACTTCTCAACAGTGTCGACACAATTTCAGTTTGCTGACCCGCCTTTTCATCTTCAAACCTAGAAAGGTATAAAGAGGATTTTGCCATAGTCTGTCGACACGCCTTCAAAAGTTTCGAGACCAAACTTGTGTGTCGACACCTCTCTTCTCTAAGTTCAAATTCTTCAAACCATAATGGCGCCAAAGCTCGAGGAGAACGTCAATGAAGGCTACGAACTGGTGCAAGACGCATTTGAGGATGCAGACCCGGAGATCAAGACTGTGATAACCCTAGTCACAAACTCAGGGTTAGAATATCTTGTTTCAGAGCCGACTAAAATCTGGAAGAAAGAAGTCTTGGAATTTCTCAATGGAGCAACCCTAGACGACACTGGATTCAAGATCAAGTCCAGGGTTCATGGTGAAAAGATTAAAGTCTCACCAAAAAGTTTGAGGAAAGTACTACAGTTACCAAGAACTAAGGAAGAAGATGAAGTTACTGCTTCTAAGACCAGAGATGAATTGGCATGGTGTGGTCTGGATTCAAAATTGAAAATTGGATCAGTGTTTAATAGAAAGGGGATGAACAGCCAGGGGAAATTCCTTTCTGAAATTGTTGGCAAGGTAATCTTAAGTAAGCCTGGAGGGCATGATAGGGTATCAACCCATATGTTCAGCATTATGACAAGGATAATCTTCACTTTAAAAACATATTGGTCTGTTATTGTCTTTGAGAAGATTAAAGAAAGTCTGAAAAAACCCAATTTGAGTAGAATACTAAGTTTATACCTTGCTGGTAGTATACCAGAGGTTATGGGTCAAGCTGCTGGCAGTAAGATCAACCATATGAGAAAGATGGACTTGAGGATATTCTCTAGATGAGACAGGGTTTTGTCAAAGGAGATGCCAACCCCTGAGAAAGTAACACCTGAGAAAGTAACACCTCAAAAGAAGAAAAAGAAAGCTGCCCCAGTAGCTCAAGAATCATCTAGCAGCTCTGGTAGTGAAGAGTAAGTTGTCTTCACTACTGAAGAAGAAGACACTGGAGATGCTGGGAAGTCTCCAGCTCAACAAGAAGTTGCTGAAAGGCAGGGGGAGCTACCACCATCTAGCCCCTTACACCAGGATCAAATCCAAGGGGAGCCACTAGTTGTGGAAGAGCCAACTCCTCTTGAGAGTGAGCAAGCTACAAACATCATCCTTGAGGTAATCACTGAGCTTAATGCTTCAGATTTCCTTAAAGTGGATACTGTTTTATCTGATCCATTAAGTAATGTTAATCAGCAAACTCAGCTGGATAGCCAACTCCCAGATGTTGTCATGGAAGACACATCTGTTGAAGTTCAAGTTGTATCTGATCCAGTGGTAGATGAGCCAAGAGTTTCTCCAGCCCATTCTCCACAAGAATTTACTATAGAAGATCTCTTCCTCAATCTAGATCAAGCAGATCTTGACAAGGAAATTGCTGCTACTGAGGGGGAGAATGCTCCAGTTGAGTGGGAGCAAGTGCAGATTCTGGAAGAACCTGCAAGGCAAGACCCTGTGAAGCCCCAAGCTGTTGAGGAGCTACCTAAGGAGAGGGTAGAGATAGCAAGTACATCAGCATCTGAAGATGAGGAAGCTTCAAGGGCACAGAAAAGGAAATTTCAAGTATTTAAAAGAAGGAGCCAGAATTACAAGAAGGCTTTGCAAACCATAGCACCACAGCCTGCACTACAACCAACTCCATCTGTGCTCTATTGGTTTCTATGCAGATAAAGCTTGATGAGCACAGGCAAGCCATTGAGAAGTATGTGGATGAAGGGAAAAAATCATTACAGTTTGATTTGGCCCAGGATATAAAGTCAATAAGATTTGAAATGAATCTTAATAAAAAGGAGATGACTGACTGCTTCCACAAGGGAGGGAATGCAGTAGTCTATTTAGCAACTCATCAAGAGAAAATAAAAGCTCAAGTAGATGACATTGTACTGAAGCAAGGGTATGTTCTTGAGAACCAAATCAGAATGAATGACAATTTGACAGCTTCACACAATGCAATTGTCACAGAGATGAAGAACATAGCTGCTGGACTGACAACTTCAACTGCTACTGCTAAGGCAGATTTTGATAAAGCACTGCAAGAGAGCTTAACTGCTGTTACAACTACAATTCAAGACTCTCAGAAGCTGATATCTGAAAAACTCCAAAGGTTAAAACCTTTCTACAAGGATGGAGTTAATTATCTTAATGCACAAATAAGATTTCAAAAGGATGATCTAAGAGATCACATGGAAAGAGAAGTCATAAAGGGGGAGAGGGTATTAGTCAAAGCTAGCTCTGATTATTCTAAGTGGATTTCTAATTCTATCAGAGCTACTCTGGGATATCCTCCTCTTTGTGATGATGATAATGTTGCAGAATCTGGAATACATCCTGCATATCTAGGAGGGGAGCAACCTGAAGTGGCTCAAGTCATCTGCCCTCCTCCAGATTTTGATATGGTTCAAGCTGATATACACTCCATGTATAGCGCACCTGAGGGAAAAGAACATGTCATCATAGAGAAAGTTGTTCAGCCAGTCTCTAAAGCTATGCAAGAAGCTCTGTAGAAAGAAGAAGAAACCATATTGTCTAAGAAGAGGTTTAGGGAGCAAGCTGAACAAAGACCAGACTTTGAGCAGTGGAGCACCACTTCAAGAAATATTATCTTAACTGCATGGAAAGCTGCAAAAGATAATATTCAAGACAGAAATAAATGGTTTTCTGAATTGGAATGGAGGAAACATGAGACAAGGCAAGAAGCAATAGTGCAATATATAAGGAAGGCCAAGATGGGAAAGCTACCTCCTACTGCTCAGGAGCATAGCAAGTACTTTCCCAAGCCATATCATTATTTTGAAAGACAAAAGATTAAAGCTGAAGAGCAAAAGAAAAAGGATCTGAAAGGCAATAAGCCTGCTGATACTGAAGGTACTGAAGCTCCTGTTCAAGCCAAAGTACAATCTGGAAAAGGAATAGTAATTAAGGAGGCTGAACAAAAAATAGAATAGAATTTTATTCAGTTTACAATTGTAATCTTGTGTTTTTCAAACACTATGTAAAACTTTTGTATAATGAATATTACAAAGTTGTGAGAACAATATGATGTGTTTTAAATCTATTTCATAATTGTTCTGAGATGTTATCTGTGTATACATGTTTGATTGATACATGTTTATGTTTGCCCTGATATATATAATCCTGCTTTACATCATGCTATGATTTTATTCTGTATGGTGTATATCATTGACTAAGGGTTATGACTTCTCCAAATAGGGGGAGATTGTTGGGTACATTGGTTTAAATGTACCTGATTTGAAGAAGCCTCACCCAACTCAATGATATACATCAAAATGTATTTGATGTGTTTTGAGTTTACTTGTGCAGGTTAAGTATTTGCAGGAAAGAAGAAAAAGTTTTCTAAGTCCATGTGTCGACACCCAGAGGGAAAGTGTCGACACTTAAGAAGACTTGTGTCGACACCCAGGCAAGCAGTGTCGACACTTGGAGTATTTGTGTCGACACCAGGGATGCAGAGTCGACACCAGACAGAAAGTGTCGACACAAGGAGCTATGTCGACACTCAATGAAGAAAAGCCCAGTGAAGATGTGTCGACACTTAGCAGTTGTGTCGACACCCAGTGAAACTATGTCTACATCAGAAAGTGTCGACACTTGGAGGCTGTGTCGACACTCAGCAAAAGTCAGCATAGTCTAAGTATAAGTGTCGACACCCAGAGCAATGTGTCGACACTCAGCAGAAGAGTCAACATTTGAAGAAATTGTCGACACAAGAAAGAATGTGTCGACACTCAGCTGAAGACTCAACACTTGAAGAAAGTGTCGACACAAGGAGTTGTGTCGACACTTAGCAAAGTTCAAGAATATTCTAAGTACAAGTATCGACACAAAGGAGATGTGTCGACACTCAGCAAAAGTCTCAACAGAAGAAGAATGTGTCGACACTAGGAGCTGTGTAGATACTCAGCAAGTATCAACACTGAAGACATGTGTCGACACCAAGAAGAAGTGTCAACACTTAAACAAGTTCAACACATGAAGATGTGTCAACACAAAGGTGTTGTGTCGAAACTTACAAGAATTTAGCAATATACTGAAGTACAAGTACTTGTGTCGACACACATTATCAGTGTCGACACATGAAGAAGAAGCAGTGTCGAGATATAAAATCTACAACACAAGGAGTTGTGTCGACACCTTGTAGGCTAGTGTCGACACTTAGACAACTTGTGTCGACACTTGGTCTATAAGTGTCGACACTTAAAGACAGACAGTCTCGACACTTTCAGACAGTTACAGAATTTTCAAGAACTGACTGGATGACTTGACAGCTGCCATTCCAGCCGGTCTACTGCACCTGTCAGAGTTGTCAGAAATCAGTTATGAACCGGACCAGCCGGTCACCATGAAGAAGTCCTATAAATAGGCTTATACTGTCTTCAGAAAGAGATAAAAAGAAGAGGATTGAACACAAGTTGAAGTGATCATTAACAAGAAGAAGATCTAGCTATTCCTTGAAGAATCTAGTGAAGATCTAAGAAGTTGGAGAGAGAGAGCTCCATCCAAGAAGTCAGCCGTTGGAACCAGGCTGAGAAGAAGGGTTCAGATTTATTCTGAATCTTAAGTAGCAGAGATCAAGGATCAACTGCAGAAGAGATCAATCTTATTGTGTTCTACTTTCAAGAATCTTTGAAGAA
This sequence comes from Platanthera guangdongensis, assembly GCA_039583875.1. Lineage (NCBI taxonomy): Eukaryota > Viridiplantae > Streptophyta > Magnoliopsida > Asparagales > Orchidaceae > Platanthera > Platanthera guangdongensis. The sequence continues at coordinate 122,019,237 of CM077167.1, read as the reverse complement.
AGCCAAGTCAGGTTGATTTCAGCTGAGTTCTTCCAAGAACTCATCAAGAAACTCACAACTCTTCCCTCTTTTCACTGAGTTGTAGAGATTACATTTTTGTATTCATATTTTCTTGTAGGATCCTTAGGGATTTGAGTTTGTAAGCATGTAATTATAAAGGCTGAGTGTAGGGCTTGAGTGCCTGAGTGTAGGAGAGTTGTATCTCTGAGTGTAGGCCTGTTGTGGCTGAGTGTAGGCCTTGGTGGCTGAGTGTAGGCCTTGGTGGCTGAGTGTAGGCTTTGTGAAAAAGCTGAGTTGTAGGGCCTTGTGCCTGAGCTGTAGGAACCTATTTTGGGGTTCTGAGATAGTGGAGGAGTTTGGCCGAATCTAGTAAACTGCTAGATAGGCGAAGGGGGAAAGTGGATGTACCCAAACCTTGGGGAACCACTATAAAACTGTGTGTCTACTGGTTGCTTGTGAAATACTGTGATTGCTGCTTGTGTGCTGTGATAAAGTAACTAGAACTCTGTGATATTATCTGAATTATGCCTAAAAAGTTAAAAAGATTTAAGTCACCTATTCACCCCCCTCTAGGTGATTAGGTACAATATCTTTCACATGGGACACAAGTGTGTCTCAGGGCGTGTCAGGCTTGTGTCGACGATTTGGTCGAGAGGTCGACGAATTTCGCTCGACGTAGTGTCGAGAGATGGCACACGGCCTGCGACACGGGCATGTCGCAGGGCGTGTCGAGCCCGTGTCGACACTCAGCCCGCGAAGTCGACATTTTCCGCTCGACGAAGTGTTGAGACATGGCACACGTCCTGCGACACGAGCGTGTCGTCGGTCATGTTGAGCCCGTATCGACACTCATCCCGGGGTGTTGACACTTTCGGTCGACACTGTGTCGAGACAAGGCACACGGCCTAGGACACGGGCGTGTCCAAGGCCGTGTCGGGTGTTGACAAACTTCACTCGACGAAGTGTCGAGTGTCGAGACCGTGAACACGGCCTGGAGCCCAGGCATGTTCGAGTGGCCACGGGTTAGGACACGGGCGTGTCCAGGAACCCGTGTTGTTCTCGGGTTGTTTTCGGGATAAATTGATGGGGGCACACGACCGACCGCACGGCCGTGTCAGTTGGAACACGGGCGTGTCAGGTCGAACACGGGCGTGTTCGATGCCCATGTGATGTTCCAGGCGCGTCGATTTTGACGGTGAATGAGGGACACGTCCCTGGACACGGGCGTGTGCCAGGCCGTATTCAGTCCAGATTGTACATTTCAGGCTCGAATCAAAGCCATTCTTTTCTTTAATTGGAGATCCAATGGTTGGGGGTTATTCCTGATGGGATATTCACGGGATTGGACCATTGAAACCCTCATTTCTTTTGAGTGGTTATCTTTCTAAAGTCTAGAGAGAGAGGATAGCCAAAGGAAGAAGAAGAAGCTAGATCCGGCCATTGGAGGAGCTTCGAAGCTCCAAATCGCGAGCCGACTTCGGATATACGGAGGCAAAGAGAGTGCGGTGCTTTTCATCTGCTTACTTTTCTATGGCGCCAAAGAAGAACGCTAGGGTAACGATTCTCTTCTTGAGCATGTGAAGCTTTCCTTCTTTGCATAGGAAGCCCGCTCTCGCGAGTTTGCGGTGAGTTGGAGGCGTTCCTTCGGGTAGATATGTAAAGTCCCCGTTGTGTAGAGTCCATTAGTGAGAACGGACATAGGCATGATGTGTGAAGCCTATCCGGACATGTTGGTCTGGATCAGTGATATTGCATTGCATAAATGCCGGAGAAGACTCCGTGCGATTGTTTGTTTTTCGGGTGTTTCTGCGTAGTAGATTGCAACAGGGAGCCTTGGGGATTAACCCAAAGGTGCACCCGAAAAACTGGGCGGATGCGTGATCTTGCCAACTTGGAGGCCTGAGAGCCAACTTAAACATAACCGAGTTATGTGAATTGTGTGACGGAAATGGGACTCGAGAGAAGTTTGACCTGCGCATATGGCTTAAATTGTCGTTGCGATGTGAGCACGGGTCAGATGGAACCGTACCCATTTCTATGTCGTTCGGTTAGAGCCGTTGGGATAGATGAGGGTCTTCGGCGGTCTATGGCTTAAATTGTCGTGACCCAGGCCGGGAAGACAAATTGCTCATATGTTTGGCGGTCAAAGTGGCGGTGGTGAGTCCGGAATGTCTATGGCTTAAATTGACGTGAAATTGCCCGGTTCACTGAGAATGTGCCCTAAGAGCACGGGGTGTGTGGCTGTGTGTGCCTACGCCTGTGATGTTGTGACAATACTATATTGCTCGCTTATGCTAATGAAATGCTGGGAAGGAGCATCGCCGCCCCGAGTTGGGGGCGGGATCGTTATAATTTGTTCAGCATTCCTGACCATTGCCTTGTTTGGCACCGTGCAGTGGATTTGTTGCTTGCAGGTGCTGCTGGACCAAGAGGTCAATAGCGGGCTAAAGCCCAAATTGCAAAGCCGGCCCTCGAAGGCCTAAATGGAGTGTTTACTGCTTTTCATTCATGTATGACCGGCCTGCGTGCCATGGTTTGTAAATCATGTAATTTTGATGTAAACCTTTTTGTAAGGCCTTAAGGCTTGTACTTGTGTATGTACACATTCCTATTTGTTATTAGTGGACATTCATGCTTTTGGAGCTGGGTTCTTTATTGCAACTTATTAAACTGCTTCCGCTAGAATGCTCTGTGTAGGATGTTTTGATTGGTTGGATGGTTTCCATGAGCAACCACCCAGTCTGTCTGTGGTATATGGCGTCGGGCCCCGGCCGGACCTACTGCTATATGCTATGCGACGGATAGGGGGTGTTACAAGAGCAGTCGAATTAGTGTACTCAAGTGAAGCTTTTGGTAGAGAAACGAGAGATCAAGTTAGTTTGCCGGAAACCGGCGCTGCAATGACAAATAGGAGAATTACATGTCTCCAATCCCGATTTCAGGTGTGTTTCCTCCCCCACTCCCCTTGTGCTAGCATCGTAGATCATTTAGGACAGAAAACGGGCTCAATTGAGCCCAATCCCATGGGATAAAAATGAAGAATTTTGGATTTTTGCAGTTTGTCGGGTTCGCCGAAAAATGCTTCCTCTGGTGGCCAAGTCACCGCCAAACGATAGTCGCCACCTCAACGAAGGTTATGGTAGTGGTGGCCTGCTGGGGAGGTGGTCGGGTGGCCTGGAAATCAACCTGGAGTGAGATCAAGGTCGAGCACATCGAGCCCTTGGCTGGCCGAAGAAGATGAGCCAGGTCCGCACATCTTGCTTCAAGATTCGTGTAAATTAATGATTTTCTATCATATAGTTTATTTAATTCTATCATATTTATATCAGGAACTTCAAACAGAAATTAGGGACCCTTAAAGTCCAAATTAGGAAACATTGTCTGCGATAATTTTTGTAGCCTTGTGTGTCTATTTTTTGGAGAAATTTAGATCAATACATTTGGGGACCAACATCCCTCTGTAGGGCTATTTTACTGGACTATGACCTTATGAAGGGACAAACATTAAAAGTTGAATATATTTCTCATGGTTGATTGAATGAGGCTGAAATTTGGGTCATGCATGCATGTCCCTAGACACACCATTTGCCCAAAAATCAGAATTTTTCAGGCATATTTTTTATAGTTTTTGTTCAATATTTGATTTATTGAATTATTGGGAAACAAGTGGTTAGACAACTCATATTGACCCAAAGGTTTGGTGGGATATTTATTATGTCATTATAAGACCCTGGTAAAAATTTGTGGCCAATTGGACCTCTATATGCTAGTGTATTTCCCCTTGCAAGGAATCATAGTTCATAGAAAAGGGTGTACACTTAACAAAAAGGGTTAATTTAAAATTTTAGCTTAAATGACTTGTTGCATGCCAATAAAATTTTGGCCAGGGAGATATAGTGATGAAATTCATCCTTTATGGTGAAATTAGGATTTTTGGAGATAAAAATCCAAATAAATTAATTAATGATAATTATGTGGAAAAAATTTATCAATGAAATTAAAAGAGCCAAATAAATTATGAAAATTCTAATTTTCTATAGCATGGCTTATAATGCCATTATACACCTCTGGTAATTTCGTTGGAAGTTTTGGAAATATTTATACTGGGGAATATCAAAAATTGAATTTAACACAATTAGGTATATTTGAGATAATTATGATAAATATTGTTTATAAAATTTTAAATTTCTCTCAATAGTCATTTTTTGTTATAACTCACCACTGGGAATGTAATCAAAGTTTTTAAATGACTAGAACTTAGGCTTACTTCAATAATTACCATTATACCCCTTTTTGTGTTTTGAAATATTTATGGTCATAATTTTTTTCAAAATTATGAATCTCTGGTACAATATTTTATTTAACATTTGTAACCTCTGGAAATTTTATAGGATTTTTTTGACAAATATTTTAAGCACATCCTGCGAAATGTGACCTAGTGGATAAATTTTTGAAAAATTCATATTAATTATCACATGTTACTGAAAGTTTATGAACTTTTGTCCAGACTTATTTCTCATCAATGTAATCTTAAGACAATTTATTTATACTGGTTGGATTCCTGGAAGTTGCACTTAATATTCAAAACCATTGATGACATATTGTTTAGAGAAATTTTGTAAATGGTCATTTAATTTAGAAAAATTATGAAACTTTGGATTTATCTTATTTATGACTTAATAGACCACTGAAATTAATTTTAAGACAATTTGCCATGTATTTTGAATGTTTTGAAACTTATACTCATTCTAGTTTATATGGTCTGCATATAGTAAATCGATGAAGTACGGACTAGAATAGTTATAATATTTGATAATTGAACATAGTTGGGAATATCATTAGGACTATGGTACAATGCTGGATGAAACCTCATAGTAGACACCAAGGGGTGATGAGTGTTAGTGTACATGGACACAAAGGGGGTAGCTAGACTTGGTGCCCAAGGCTAGATTGTCTCTCCCCTACAAGAATCATAAACCATCTTAGCATAGCTAAAGAGTAATATGGAGAGAGGGTTATGAGAAGGGTAGCCACCAATAAAAGTAAATATCTTTTCAGTCAATCATATCGCGTAGTACCGATGCGAGTCCTTCACCGGGTAGATATCAGAAAGTCCAAGATTCACCTTAAACTTGTATGTTCAAGTAAACAATTGACAAGAGTAGTCTAAGAAGGTGAAAAAAATAACAAAGAACATTGTCCCTGGTTATGGGATGGAGTGGTGTTAGGACTTGTTAGTCCTATGAGCGGGAGGCTCGGTGTGGTTGTGGTTGAGGACAAGTTTGCCTATGAGCTATATGCTCGAATGGGTGAGGTGATACTTTGCATGTGCATATTATGTGGTTGGTCTTTGGTACTAGCCTAGTCGTCATACCTGTAAGACCCCCCTCCCCCTTACCAAGGAGGGCTACCGGGTCTTATGCCCAGAACCACCGTCTTACGGTGACACTAATGCATGGGTTAGTTGACACCGCAATACGCCGATTCTGCCTGCTAATACGATCATAAAACCTGTAGGCCAATATGAGAAAAAGAAGTATAGCAGTATATCAAATCCAGTAGTCCACAATTCATAGAGTACATATCATATATATGAATGAAAAGTACAGAATATAGTCCACAATGAGTACAAAAAGAAAGAGTATTAAGGGCTTATGCCCACTACATCATATCAACTCTCTCTCTCTCAAATCAAACGGAAGTTGATCTAATACATCAAAACTCGTCCCACCTGAGGACGCACAATAGTAGTAGCTTGCGGTAGCAGTATCTGCTTCTTAAGACCTACGTCCTCGTCGTGCTGGTGCTCCATCTCCACGAGCTCCTAAAATAGTATGGTCACCGACCATTAGTCAAAAAGACTAAGTCGTTTCCTCCGCATCTCGCCCCGCAGCTCCTACGCACCGAGCGAAAGGACGAAGCGAAGGGCAATAAGGGGTAGCAAAGTGGAAGCAGGTGACAAGAACTAACTAGCAGTTGTAATGGATGTTATTATTCTATTCTAGCAGTTCTAAGTATATAGTACAAGTAAGTAAAGTGCAGTACTAGTAAAGTAAGTAAAGAGTAGAAAGTAAGAGCAGAAAAGTAAAGTAAAGCTGAAAAGTAAAGTTATCTACCATCACAAAAGTACCCTAACTTATATAAATGCCCATACAAATATATAAGTTAGGATTTCCAGAAAATTTAACTTATCATATAAAAGAGCCCATACTACTTTATATGATAAGGATCTATGAAGCGTATGACCTAATATGAATGAATGTTATGATGCAATTTATGCACAGGCAAGTGCAACTCACACACAACGACTCTGTGATCACAGACCTTTAGTTCCCACTTTTTGAGAGCTAGCATCACTCTCGTGTACCACTGCTGTGGCTACGGCAGCAGCGGAGAGAGCGTCTCCACTTCTAGTACGGTATACACACTACCAAACCTTATACCCCTCTCATACGCCTCTGTACACGTCCAAGGTGCACTCTAGAGTTTCTGCGTGCATACTTTGCTGACAACCCATCAATATTGTTGGGTCAGATGTGTGTTATCGAGGATCATCCTCCAGACCGCAGTGTAAAACAACCCACTGGACCCTCTACCCTTCACAACCGCCTGGTGCACCCTACTGCCATCAGTGTGACGAACGACCAGTACCGCATGACCCGCCACTAAATTTATGCACATGCAAGTATTTCATCCCGAGCCTTCAGCTCGCAGGACCAACCCGTCCTGGATCCCTCAAACCCTACACAGGCGAGCATTTATCACAATTCTCCCTCCAACCCATCACGGGTGAGAATGAACCAAAATCACTCCAACCCATCACGGGTGAGAATAAATCACAATCCCTCCAACCCTACACGGGTGAGAATGAATCACAATCCTTAACCTATTAGACTACTCTTGTCTACGAGTTATTATGCTTAGTGATTTAAGGTTAATCCCAAGACTGCCCAGGGTATACCCGGTGAAGGGCTCTCAGGGGCACTAGGAACTACGATGGGATTACGTCCAAAGTGCCCTTTCTCATGGATAATTATTTTTATTAGTGTTTACCCAGGATTTATACCCCAACTCTCGTATTACTTTAGAATGACCCTAAAGACTTAAGGTGTTATTAGGAGCGCGGCGGTCTTCCGCCGGTCCCCGTTATTATTGCTGTCACAGGACTTGCACTCTTCCACACATAGTTAAGGAATTCTCTAGGAGACCAATCAGGGTTAATTCCTCCACTAAGATCCTCACTTTACGAGTTATTCAAATTCCTCCTCAGGTGGCCCTACTAGTATGAACATCGGTGCTAGACCCTTACCCATGTCCTGATACCACCCACAAATGTGACCTTGTAATTCCTCTAGCCATATGCTTCAAATTATTTATCCAAGGATGGTATGGACCTATATGATGACTAGGATGAATATTCATAATTTTCAAATTATTTACACCATTAAATTAATTTCTTTAAATGTAATCCCTAGTCATTTTGCACATGAAGTATTGCCAATATTGAACCTACTATCCTAGGGATTCTTCTAGGTATATAATATGACAATTAATGGGGTCTACCAAAATTTCATGCTTTTTCAACTCAGATTTACCATTAATCCCTATTTAATACTATGTCCACAAATCTAGCATTTTCCAAATGAAGTACATAAAATATTATCCCAAAAATTCTAATTAAATTACAGAGTATTGATGTTAATGAAATGATGCTATGTTCAGATTTCCATTTACATCTAGGTTTAAATGGCCTATCCATTATCAATTTGAGTTATTTACCAAAATGCCATTATGGGGCCTAAGTACATTATTTTGCACTCCAAAAATTCTGAAATAATTGCACAAGGTATAAAACATAAAATTACAGCAATATGAAGTTTCTTAGATTTTTGCTAAAGAATATACAATCATTTCTACACAAAAATCCATAAGGGTAAAATGGTCATTTTGCTCCTTAAACTACTTAACCTTCTTCCAACAGAGATATAATTTATTTCTAGTGCTTATTATGTCACTCCTTAGTCCTCAACAGAATTTGAACCTTTTATGATAAGGGTAAACCTATTTTAAATTTATTTCCTAAATAGGTCCAAATTTTCAGAAATTCAAAATAAAGGGATTTTTGTTCCCAAAAATCCCACCATTTCCATGAGAGGTGCATTACACCCTCATGTGTCTCTATAATAAAAATAAAGATTTTTTGAATGTTCCAAGTTGGCTGAATACACATTATTTCATTTTAGGCTAAATGCACACCAAGCCTATAATAAGCCAACACATGCAAGTGGGTTTACCCAACATGCATTGGTCCAAATTGGCTGAAATTGTAAACATACACCTATAATGTCCCTAAGGACATGCCACCAAAATTTGGGGCCATTTAGAGTCCCACAACTCCAAATATTTCATTTATTTCATTTTGTGTATTTTGAATAAAACTATAGAAAACGTTTTCCTACAAATTCTCAATTTTTGGCAGGGGCTAACTAAGCCCTAAACATGCATGCACCAAAAATGTTGGGACATTTGGATGACTGGTTTGACTTGGGCATCATTTTGAAGATCAGCCTTAGCTAAGGACCAACCCTAGCAAAATGGTCCTATAGGTCAGACCACTGGACCAAATCTAAAGTTAAGTGTGGCAAATTAAAGTTAAGACAAATATCTATAATTTTTTATGTTGGTGACCAGTTCTGTATTTGCACCTAAATGGCATAAATTTAACATGCAAGTGACAGTAAAAACAGGGACAGAAAATTTAAATTATTACAACACTAATCTCAAAGCAGAAGGGAGGGCATCTGTTCATCTTCTCCATGGAGCCAAGGCCTGCGATTTTCCCGACTTGGAGCACCTTCCAAGGCCATTTCCAGGTCATCCAACCACCTACCTGGCCGGCCACCACTACCACCACCTCCATTGAGGTGAGGGCTAACGTTCGGCGGCGACTTGGCCGCTGGAGGCGGCGGTTTCCGGCGAACTTGCACTCCATCAAAAATCTGAAATTCATGGAAAAGCTCACCTTGGATCTGGCTCATTTGAGCCCAATGTCTCGCTTAATAGATCTAGGAAACTAGTACGTGTAGAGGTGAGGTGAAACGGACCTGAGTTGGTGGCTGGCGGCGAGGATGGAGGTGGGTGGCCATTCCCGACCTTACTCCGGCGACACCTTTCGGATTCATGGTTCCTGCACCGTTTCCTTCACTCCAGCTATCGGGTTCTACTCTCTCTTGCCATCTGAAGCTAATGGAACCATTGTTTCTGGCTGAGAGGACTTATATGGGGAGATACAACCAATGTAAGCTCGGTTTGAAGCTTTGGTTGTTTCACCCATTATGCCAGGTGGGCACCATGCATTCAAATCCTCTAGCAATTCCCTGAGGAGGCCAGCCAACACCAGTTTCAGGCTGATGGAACCAAGTCCATGTGGCCTCGACCTCTTTAATTCGCCTGCTGCATCAAGATAAACTCTGCCCGAGAAAGACCACTCGACGATCGTCGAATGCAGGGATCACTCGACGATCGTCGAACGCAGGTCTAAATCGTCGAACTGAGATCCAGATCGTCGAACGCATCTTGACACAGCAGGACACACCTTGTGATATACCCGTGTCACAGGCCGTGTACACCTACCCGACGATCGCCACTCGACGATCGATGATCGACACTCGACGATCGTCAAACTGAGGGGACGCGCCCTGTGACATGCCTGTGTCATATGCCGTGTACACCTACCCGACGATCGCCACTCGACGATCGACGATCGACACTTGACGATCGTCGAACCGAGGGGACACGCCCCCCGTTACGCCCGTGACGTCTGACATGTTTCCCCTACATGGCAGCGGACACTGCCCAGCTAATGTCGTCGAACTGAGTTCGTCAACCAAAAGGAGACACACCCTGGGACACGCCCGTGTCCCAGGCCGTGTCACCCAAAACGTTTTCTGATGTTATTAGTCGTCGAGCATCTTTCGTCGAATGCAGGATGGGACACGCCCTGGGATACGCCCGTGTCCCAGGCCTTGTCACCCAAAAGTTTTCCTGCTGAAAAGTGGGATGTTACAATTCCCAATAAACAAGAAAATAATTTCGTCCCCGAAATTCAAGTTTGGGTCTACGGGGATTCTACTAGCAAGAGTTATAAGAAATTTTAAAATAAATTAAAGTATACCTGACGTAAATAGCTCCGAGTGTTGCTCCAACATCAGGTCCCTTGGCTCCCAGGTGTGTTCCTCACGTCCATGGTTGGACCACAACACTTTCACAAGAGGGACCTTCTTCTTCCGCAACACACGGACATCTGTATCATCAATCCGGATCGGCTCCAGTCTGACGGATATATCTGGCGCTATCGGACCGGCTGCAGGAGTAACATGATCCTCCGGCCGTAGGAGAGCTCTTCGCAAGGAAGAGACATGGAAAATGTCGTGTAGGGCACCCAACTCTGGTGGCAGCTGCAGTCGGTAAGCTAAGGGGCCGATCCGTTTTAGGATCAAGTATGGCCCCATGTATCGAGGACTGAGCTTTTGTGCCTCCGCACCCGAGAGACACCATGTACCGGACGTATCTTCAAGAAAACCCTGTCTCTAACCTGGAACTCCACCTTCCAGTGCCGAGCATCATAATACTTTGCCTGTCTGCTCTGGGCCTCTAGCAGCCGATCCCGGATCAAATGTACCTGAGCCTCCGTATCCTTCACATAATCCGAACCTAGAGCCTTGGTATCCACATCCTAAACCCATGAAAGCGGTGTCCGACATTTCCTCCCATAAAGTGCTTCGTAAGGAGCCATCCTGATGCTAGCCTGGTGGCTGTTGTTGTAGGATAACTCGATAAGTGGTAGTAGCCTATCCCAAGGCTTCCCCGTATCCATTATGCATAGGCGGAGTAGATCCTCCATGGTTCGAATGGTCCACTCGGTCTGTCTGTCGGTCTGCGGGTGGAAGGCGGTACTAAAAGTTAGCCGAGAGCCCAAGTAAGCATGCACGGCCCTCCACTCGCTCGAAGTGAACCGACCATCACGGTCCGAAACAATCGTCCTAGGAATGCCATGGTATCTGACAAACTGCTCCACGAATAGTCTCACCAAAATTGCAACTGGAGTATCCTTCCGGACTGGAATAAAGCGCGCTACCTTGGTCAGTCTGTCTACTATGACACATATAGAATCATGCCCAGAGTGGGAGTGAGGTATTCCATGCCCAAAATCCATAGCAATGTCCTCGAACTTCCACTCTGGGACTGGTAGTGGCTGTAGTAAACCTCCTGGGCTCTTACATTCCACCTTCACGCGCTGACAAGTCTCGCAATATGTCACAAAATAGGTGATCTCCCTCTTCATCCCAGGCCAGTACATGGTCCTCCGTAAATCTGCCCACATCTTGGTGATGTCGGGATGCACTGAATATCTAGAGCAATAAGCCTCTCTGAGTATGTCATCCCGGATACTGCCCCCTGCTGGTATGTAAATGCGTCCACGAAATCGAAGGAGGTCATCCTGCAGCATGTAGTCCTCGACCTTGACCCTTTCCAGGGCACTAAAAATTGGCTCTAATGCAGCATCTAGCCTCTGATGTGTTCGGATGCGCTCCCATATATCATCACCACTGATCAATGAGCTCAAGTACTTTCGATATAACACTGGTTCAGTCTCAGATACCATGGTAATATGCATGTCTTCCATCATCTGTATCAACTCTATAGACATCAACCGAGGCTCCAGTCCAGAAGTGTCGGCTCTCCTACTCAAAGCATCTACTACTGTGTTTGCTTTCCCCGGATGATAGTGGATCTTATAATCATAGTCGCAAAGGAATTACAGCCATCTCCTCTATCGTAGGTTCAAGTCCTTCTGCGTATCGATATATTTAAGATTCTTGTGATCTGAATAGATATCAGAATGAATACCGTATAAGTAATGTCTCCACATCTTTAGGGCGAATACAATATCCCCGAGATCTAAGTCATGTACTGGATAGTTTTGCTCATGCTTCTTCAACTGTCTTGAAGCATAAGCAATAACATGTCCATGCTGCATCAGGACAGCACCCATCCACTGGTAAGAGGCATCTATGTAAATCTGATATCCTTCACTCCCGGATGGGAGCGCAAGAATAGGGGATAAGGTGAGTCGGTCCTTCAGCTCCTGAAAAGCTGTCTCACACTCTCTGACCAAACAAAATCTGCTTCCTTCTTCGTCAAGGATGTGAGGGGAAGTGCTATCCTCGAGAACCCCTCCACGAACTTACGATAATAACCTGCTAGCCCCAAGAAACTGCGAATGGCAGATGCTGTCTTTGGTCGTGGCCAATCCCTCACTCTCTCTATCTTGGCTGGATCCACTGCTAATCTAGCTCCACTGATAGTGTGCCCCAGGAAAGCCACCTCATGTAGCCAAAACTGGCACTTTGAAAACTTTGCATACATCTGAGACTCCATTAGCCTCTGCAAGACCTGTGTTAAATGCTCTATATGTTCCTCCTGAGTGCGGGAATAGATCAAAATGTCGTTGATGAATACAATCACAAAGCGGTCTAAGAAGGGCTCAAATACACGGTTCATTAGACTCATGAATGCGGCAGGGGCATTCATGAGCCCAAAAGGCATCACTGTGAACTCGTATAACCCATAGCGTGAACTAAATGCCGTCTTCGGTATGTCCTCTTCCCGGATGCGGAGCTGGTAGTAACCGGATCGCAAATCTAGCTTAGAGAACCAGAAGGCTCCCTGCAGCTGATCAAATATCTCATCTATCCGAGATAGTGGATAGGTATTGCAGACAGTTAACCGGTTCAGCTCCCGGTAATCTATGCATAGTCGTAACGATCCGTCCTTCTTCACAAAGAGAACTAGCGCTACCCACGGCGATGAACTATTCCGCACAAATCCCGACTAAACTAGCTCCTGAAGCTGAGTCCTGAACTCTGCCAACTCTCTAGGAGCCATCCTGTAAGGTGCCCGGGAGACTGCCCTCACTCCCGGTACAAGCTGAATCCTGAAATCTAAGTCCCTGGCTGGCGGTAGCCCCGACAATTTCTCTGGGAACACGTCGGAGAAATCCCGGACCACCGGAATATCTGAAATAGAAGTCTCTGCTCCCACCATCTCAAAGCAGATAAGGTAGACCTCCTCTCCCTGCTTGTGGGCCTTCACAGCCTGTACGGAAGATAGTAATAGGTGGGAGATAGGTCTAATACCTTCGATGATGATATGGGAGTCGCCATGCCTTAGTGTGATCCTCCTTGATGGGCAATCTATCTGAGCATGGTTCTGATGTAACCATGCCATGCCCAAAATCAAATCGAAGTCCTGCAGCTTCAGAATGGTTGCTGGCACCTCAAATGCCTTGCCGCCAATCTCGGCCTCCATATCGCAATGGGCAGTGGTCCGCAGTTCTGACCCATCGGGTAGATGCACCCTCATCTCTAGTCCAAGGAATCTTTCCACGCCTGCAAGTCCTTCTATGAAGGCCTTAGATACGAACGAGTGCGAAGCACCTGTGTCGAAGAGGGTATGTGCGGGCTTGTCGCTGATCATAACTATGCCTGAGATTTGTTTAAGTTAAAATGAATTGTTATTCTATGGTTCCAGGTACTATATAATTTAAAACTCAAGAAATTTAACAATAATCTTAAGTACCTGTGATAACCTCCTCGGGGTACCTCTGCTCCGTGAGGTCCAAAGTGTATATCTGCTCCTGATTGCGTCCCCTACCATGATATCCTCGTCCTCAGCCTCGCCCTCGGCCTCGGCCCTGCTGTACTGGGGCCACTGGAGGTGGAGGAGGAGGAGGATGGAATCGATGCGGACACTCCGATCTGATGTGCCCGGGATGACGGCATCCGTAAGAAACTACATGCCAGTGGTCATGGTCATCCTATCTCCTCAGATCATGCACCTGTAGAGGTGGGGGAGCAAATGCTGGAGGAGGTCCCTGCTCCTGCCTGTAATTGGGACGACGACGTCCCCCACCCCTCTTGTATCCAATAGTCCTGCCTCTCTGAGAGCCCCTGCTGCTTTCTCCTGATGTCGACCCATCATACGGTCTCTTCCCTCTGCCTTGCACCATTAGCTGGTTAGCCTCCAACTTCTTCGCAATCTCGATAATCTGGGTAGTCATGCCGTGAGAAATGAAAAACAAAGCCTGCCTCAAATCGTCCCTGAGGTCACTGTAGAACCTCTTTACATACCTCCTATCATCAGTGTCCTGTATCCCTGCGAACTTGGCAAGGTGGGAGAACTCCCTCTGGTACTCAATCACTGATCTGCTCCCCTACCAGAGGTTCAGGAACCTCTCCTCCAAAGCATCTCTGTCCATAGTAGAGACGAAGTGATCCAAAAATATATCGCTAAACTACTCCCAAGAAATGTCTGACAGCTCCCAGTCCGTATGTGTAGACTCCCGCACTGATTTCCACCATCTCTTCGCATGAGCCTCTAGTGTAGAGGTGGCTAGAGGTACTGCCTTGCCGACCGGGTAGCTGATGCCTGCCAAAATCTCGTGTATGACCTCCAGCCATTCCTCCGTCTTTACAGCATCCTCTGTTCCACGGTACATCGGCGGGGACAGGCTCTTAAAGGCACTTAGCCAGCTCGACCCCGGATTTGGCTGTGGAGCCGGGACTTGCTGGGATTTGAAGGCATCCAGGATCGCCGTCAAAATCTGCCCCATCTCCGTCTGTAGAAATAGAGTGGCAGCTGGAGGGGGAGGAGCCATATTTTGTGGCACGACGACCTGTGGAGGTTGCATAAAGGTAAGGTAAACGTCAAAATCGGCCTAACTCATTGCTTAATGGACTGTTTTATGTGACTTTTTACACCTGGGCACACCATTGCTTCCGCTGCATAGTTTGTCCGTAAACTAATGCTCGTGCGGGGTGGTCCAGTGTTGTGGACTTCTTTCTCATATGATTGTTTGTTCAAGTGAACCCAGTTTGTAAGACCCCCCTCCCCATTACCAAGGAGGGCTACCGGGTCTTATGCCCAGAACTGATGTCTTATGGTGACACTAACACACGGGTTAGTCGACACCGCAATACGCCGATTCTATCGGCTAATACGATCATAAAACCTATAGGCCAATATCAGAAAAAGAAGTATAACAGTATATCAAATCCATTAGTCCACAAGTCACAGAGTACATATCATATATATGAATGAAAAGTACAGAATATAGTCCACAAAGAGTACAAAAAGAAAGAGTATTAAGGGCTTATGCCCAGTACATCATATCAACTCTCACTCTCGCAAATCAAAGCGGAAGATGATCTAATACATCAAAACTCGTCCCACCTGAGGACGCACAGTAGTAGTAGCCTGGGGTAGCGGTATCTGCTCCTCAAGTCCTGCCTCCTCATCGTGCTGGTGCTCCATCTCCACGAGCTCCTAAAATAGTATGGTCACCGACCATTAGTCAAAAAGACTAAGTCGTTTCCTCCGCACCTCACCCCGCAGCTCCTAGGCATCGAGCGGAAGGACGAAGCAGAGGACAACAAGGGGTAGCAAAGTGGATGTAGGTGACAAGAACTAACTAGCAGTTGTAATGGATGTTATTATTCTATTCTAGCAGTTCTAAGTATATAGTACAAGTAAGTAAAGTGCAGTACTAGTAAAGGAAGTAAAGAGTAGAAAGTAAGAGCAGAAAAGTAAAGTAAAGCTGAAAAGTAAAGCTATCTACCATCACAAAAGTGCCCTAACTTATATAAATGCCTATACAAATATATAAGTTAGGATTTCCAGGAAATTTAACTTATCATATAAAAGAGCCCATACTAATTTATATGATAAGGATCTATGAAGCGTATGACCTAATATGAATGAATGTTATGATACAATTTATGCACAGGCAAGTGCAACTCACACACAACGACTCTGTGATCACAGACCTTTAGTTCCCACTTTTTGAGAGCTAGCATCACTCTCGGGTACCACCGCTGTGGCTACGGCAGCAGCGGAGCGGGCGTCTCCACTTCTAGGCCTGTATGCACACTACCAAACCTTAGACCCCTCTCATACGCCTCTATACACGTCCAAGGTGCACTCTAGAGTCTCTGAATACATACTTTGCTGACAAACCGTCAGTCTTGTTGGGTCAGATGTGCGTTATCGGGGATCGTCCTCCAGACAGCAGTGTAAAACAACCCACTTGCCCCTCTAACCTTCACAACTGCCTGGTGCACCGTACTGCCATCGGTGTGACGAACGGCCCGTACCGCATGCCCCACCACTAAATTTATGCACATGCAAGTATTTCATCCCGAGCCTTCAGCTCGTAGGACCAACCCGTCCTGGATCCCTCAAACCCTATACAGGCGAGCATTTATCACAAGTCTCCCTCCAACCCATCACGGGTGAGAATGAACCAAAATCCCTCCAACCCATCACGGGTGAGAATAAATCACAATCCTTCCAACCCTACACGGGTGAGAATGAACCACAATTCTTAACCTATTAGACTACTCTTGTCTACGAGTTATTATGCTTAGTGATTTAAGGTTAATCCTAGGACTGCACAGGGTATACCCAATGAAGGGCTCTCGGGGGCACTAGGAACTACAATGGGATTACGCCCAAAGTTCCCTTTCTTAAGGATAATTATTTTTATTAGTGTCTACCCAGGATTTATACCCAAACTCTCGTATTACTTTAGAACGACCCTAAAGATTTAAGGTGTTATTAGGAGCGCGACGGTCTTCCGCCGGTCCCCGTTATTATTGTTGTCACGGGACTTGCACTCTTCCACACATAGTTAAGGAATTCTCTAGGAGACCAACCAGGGTTAATTCCTCCACTAAGATCCTCACTTTATGAGTTATTCAAATTCCTCCTCTAGTGGCCCTACTAGTACGAACATCGGTGCTAGACCCTTACCCATGTCCTGATACCACCCACAAATGTGACCTTCTAATTCCTCTAGCCATATGCTTCAAATTATTTATCCTAGGATGGTATGGACCTATATGATGACTAGGATGAATTTCCATAATTTTCAAATTATTTACACCATTAAATTAATTTCTTTAAATGTAATCCCTAGTCATTTTGCACATGAAGTATTGCCAATATTGAACCTACTATCATAGGGATTCTTCCAGGTATATAATATGACAATTAATGGGGTCTACCAAAATTTCATGCTTTTTCAACTCAGATTTACAATTAATCCCTATTTAATACTATATCCACAAATCTAGCATTTTACAAATGAAGTACATAAAATATTATCCCAAAAATTCTAATTAAATTACAGAGTATTGATATTAATGAAAAGATACTATGTCCAGATTTTCATTTACATCTAGGTTTAATGGCCTATCCATGATCAATTTGAGTTATTTACCAAAATGCCATTATCGGGCCTAAGTACATTATTTTCACTCCAAAAATTCTGAAATAATTGCACAAGGTGTAAAACATAAAATTACAATAATATGAATTTTCTCAAAATTTTGCTAAGGAATATACCGTCATTTCTACACAAAATTTCATAAGGGTAAAATGGTCATTTTGCTCCTTAAACTACTTAAACTTCTTCCAACAGAGATATAATTTATTTCTAGTGCTTATTATGTCACTCCTTAGTCCTCAATAAAAATGGAACCTTTTATGATAAGGGTAAACCTATTTTAAATTTATTTCCTAAAAAGGACCAAATTTTCAGAAATTCAAAATAATGGGATTTTTGTTCCCAAAAATCCCACCATTGCTATGAGAGCTGCATTACACCCACATGTATCTCTATAATGAAAATCATGATTTTTTGAATGTTCCAAGTTGGCTGAATACACATTATTTCATTTTAGACTAAATGTACACCAAGCCTATAATAAGCCAACACATGCAAGTGGGTTTACCCAACATGCACTGGTCCAAATTGGCTGAAATTTTAAACATACACCTATAATGTCCCTAAGGACATGCCACCAAAATTTGGGGCCATTTGGAATCCCACAACTCTAAATATTTCATTTATTTCATTTGAGTATTTTGAATAAAACTATAGAAAATGTTTTCCTACATATTCTCAATTTTTGGCTGGGGCTAACTAAGCCCTAAACATGCATGCACCCAAAATTTTGGGCCATTTGGATGACTGGTTTGACATGGGCATCATTTTGAAGATCAGCCTTAGCTAAGGACCAACCCTAGCAAAATGGTCCTACAGGTCAGACCATTGGACCAAATCTCAAGTTAAGGGTGGAAAATTAAAGTTAAGACAAATAGCTATAATTTTTTATGTTGGTGACCAGTTCTGTATTAGTAGCTAAAGCGCCTAAATTTAGCATGCAAGTGACAGTAAAAACAGGGACAGAAAATTTAAATTGTTATAGCACTAATCTTAAAGCAGAAGGGAGGGCATCTGTTCATCTTCTCCATGGAGCCAAGGGCCGCGATTTGCCCGACTTGGAGCACCTTCCAAGGCCATTTCCCGGTCATCCAATCGTCTCCCTGGCCGGCCACCACTACCACCACCTCCGTTGAGGTGAGGGCTAACGTTCGGTGACGACTTGGCCGCCGGAGGCGGTGGTTTCCGGCGAACTTGCACTCCATCAAAAATCCGAAATTCATGGAAAAGCTCACCTTGGATCTGGCTCATTTGAGCCCGTGTCACAGACTGTGTACACCTACCCGAAGATCGCCACTTGACGATCAACGATCGACACTCGACGATCGTCGAATCGAGGGGACACGCCCCCCGTCACGCCCGTGACGTCTAGCATGTTTCCCCTACACGACGGCAGACACGCCCAAGCTAACATCGTCGAACTGAGTTGTCGACCACAAGGAGACATGCCCTGGTACACGCCCGTGTCCCAGGCCGTATCACCCAATCATTTTTCTGATGTTATCAGTCGTCGAGCATCTTTCGTCGAATGCAGGATGGGACACGCCCTGGGACATGCCCGTGTCCCAGGCCGTGTCACCCAAAATATTTCCTGCTAAAAAGTGGGATGTTACAACACCGACGGCAGTACACTGACTTGATAAGTCGATAAGGTCTAGAGGGCCAGCTCAGTGTAGTGTCGTGGTGACATTATCTTAATGACACGTCACTTAGCCTAAAATACTGGGATACCCCCCAGCAATAGTACGCTAGACTCTAGAGTGCACCTCAGACGTGTATAGAGGTGTATAAGAAGTCTAAGATAGGTAGTGTGTATACCCGCATAGTAGTGGAGACACCCGACTACTACCACATTGAGCCATGATGGTGGTACAAGAGAGGTTAGATGTAATGACCCTGAATTTTCTTTAATTATTTTAATCCATTTAGTTGCGTAATAATGACGTAAGGGCATTACATTGACACATATTTAATGGTGTGTCGTTGTTAGTGAGAGATTTTGTTCATTGGGGCGAGTCGACTAGTTTTTATACACATCAGAATTAAAATTTTGACTTGGAAAAATTAAAGTACTTAATTTAAAGCGCGCTTGTGAAGTTTCATTGCGATCAGGTCTTAATTGAGATCTTAGTGAATTTTATAAGGATTACTGTTGTTTTACCTTCCGAGAATTTTTAACCGTAGGTTGGTTTGTCAGATCCTGATTTCGACCTCATCGTTGGATTCGTAGCACCGACATTTAGATTTGGTGTGAATTTCATCGAAAACTGAGGTGATTTGGTCACCCTCGTCATTTGAGTTTTCTAGTTATTATATTAATAATAATATATAAATATATATTTTTATAAAAAGAAAACCCTATTCATCCTTCTTCCCCAAAAGGGTCTAATCGAGAGGGTCGTGAGAGAGGTGGCGAGTTTTTCATTGTGAACCTTTCCGCAGCCATTTCGGGAGCTCCAGTGGATGAAGTCCTCAGCAGAGCATAGATCCAGAAAGCTCTCGCTGAGATCTATGCGTTGGTGGTTGGTATTTTTATTTTCGTGGAATTTTTGCATTGGGGTGTGTGGCCTTAAACTTTCTTTTTGTCCAAATCTCTCCAGATTTCGTTGTCGCGCTTTCTTTTTCGGCCGATCTGTGTCGTGGAGTGTTCAGAAGGTTGAGATAAGGAAGTTTAAGGTAAGTGGCGGTTCCTCCACTCTTGCTTGTTCGTTTATTCCTATTATGTCTTTTCTTTCGGGAAATAAAACTTAGGAACAGGGTAGGGATTAGTGTTTGTTGAATCTGTGTTGTGTAGAGGTCAGTCCAAGTCTCAGTTCATTGAGTCTTACATCAATTCGTCGACTGTATTAATTTGTTGAGTCTGACTTCTATTCGTCGAGCGTCTCAATTCATTAAGTCTGACTTCAATTCGACGAGTGTCTCAATTCGTTGAGTCTAACCTCAATTCGTCAAGTGTCACTATTTGTTGAGCCTGACTTCAATTCATCGAGTGTCTCAATTCATTGAGTCTGAATTCAATTCATCGAGTGTCTCAATTTGTTGTGTCTGAATTCAATTTGTCGAGTGTCTCAATTCGTTGAGTCTGGCTTCAATTTGTCGAGTGTCTCAATTTGTTGAGTCTGGCTTCAATTCATTGAGTGTCTCAATTCGTTAAGTCTGACTTCAATTTGTCGAGTGTCTCAATTCATTGAGTCTGACTTCAATTCGTAGAGTGTCTTTGAATTCGCCAAGTAAAATTCATCTAGTGATGCCTTGGCATCGAGTGATGCCTTGGCATCAAGTGATTTCAGTGTTGGCATCGAGTGATCTCTTGACATCTAGTGATGCAGAAAGGGGCCGAGTGTCTCAATTCATCGAGTCAGTTCGTTGATTATGACTTCAATGCATTGAGTGTCTTTGAATACATTGAGTATCGATGTGAGGTAAAGTCTAATTCATCGGGTTTGCAGTGATTCGTCGAGTATTCTCAACGAATCTGTTTAAACTTAGAATTTTCGTTGGGTGAAACCCAATTTGTCGAGTATACCTTAGGAAATTTTTGATTTTCTTCCCCTTTGTGTCGTCACGGAAATCTGATACCAAGACTTTGGTTTCATTTCGTTTATTGATATATTGTATGATTATTTATGGCCTTTGATTGGCAGTGGATAAAGGACCACCACCTCAGTGCCGATTTGTGAATCATTACACCTGGTGGGTTTTCTTTCTCTTCTGATGGACTGTTGGATTCTGTTGGATAGATGACCACCGCCACAGTGCCATTTTGAGTTGTTTGGTCTTATGGTTTGTGTTGGACAAGTGGACACCTCCTCAGTACCATATTTCATTTACTGGTGTTAATAATTTACGCTTTTAACTGATTAGCCTTTTCTATATATATATATATATATATATATATATATATATATATATATATATATATATATATATATATATATATATATATATATATATATATATATACGTTTATAAGCATACTCCTGCAGATGTTAACGAAGCATAGATCTTTGTTGCACTTGGTGTAACTTTGTATATTTAACCTCTTTGAATTCTTCATTGCTGTGGTTTGACAACTATTCTGTCTTGGGTTGGTAACCCTTTGACTTCTCTTATTTATTTACTTTTGGTCTTTTCCTGCGATTTGTTCGTTCTTACTAAGGCGTTATTTATTTTGAATGCCTTAGACTCGGAGTAATAGCGTTTTGAGCAGCTAGAGTTGGTGGTTCTTGGCATGGGCTTTAGTAGCTATAGTTTTTCTCTCTCACCTTCATGAGGTAGTTTTGTTGTTATTACTTTGGTTCAGACATGCTTATTGTTCTGTGGTTTCGTGTTAGGTGGTTGACGCCCACATTGAGTTATTATAGATATTAGACTATTTGCTAGCTTCTATGTTTCTATTGGTTTGTCTTACCAACTTGCTCTCTGGGAAGGATTTATGCTAGGTTGCATGTTAGTTATTTTCAAAGTATAAAAAAAATCAATATTCTTTTCTCATACTCATGAAATCCTTTTAAATTAAATGTTACTCTATTTTAACGAATGTAAAAACTCTTTTAGTACTTATACTAAATCTAAAGGTATGCATATCATGAGTTGTTCAATGGATTTTCATGCTCATACAGGATGATAAATGAACTAAATAAAGTATTTTCGCTGTGTATACATATATTTTACCCATGGAATAGTTGATCCACTGAGCCGAGGGATACGAACATCAAAACTTAAACTCAAACTATATTTTTATCATAACAAACTTCAGGATTTCATTAAAGGTATTAGTAGTAGGTTTTTGCCTGAGCGTTTACAGTTATCCCCTACACGACGTGACATCACGACACGTATTTTCTCTCACTAGGTTATATATTATTTAATGATGAGAAAATGCGGGTTGTGATAGTTGGTATCAGAGGGAGGTTTGTTTGACAAGTTGATCGAACGACTATCTCTAGTATATTTTAAGTTGCCTTATTTCATTGCGTACATACACCGATATGTCATTAGTATGTCTTACCTGAAGCATGAACACTACACCCATAAGCATGACAATAAGTATATGATGCATATTTTGTAGTATGAGGTGCATAATATGTGTTTGTATATGGATCCTCATAGGAAGCAACATGCGACTGTTATGTATTATGGGTTACATAACAATCATCACATGGATGCCCATTAGATTTTATTTTTTGTTACATGTGATATTATATAGTATGAGATACATAATATTTCATGTGTACGCCTCTCATAACATGCACTGAGGCCTTTATTAGAATGCATAACACTGCATGCATAACATAACATAGCATGAATATACATGCCAAGTTAAGATCTACATGATGACACACATACACACATGATTTTAAAAAAAAGAAATAAGAATTCATGCATTCATATTATATGCAAATGAGTCAATATGATGATGGTGTATCATCCTAAGTTAAAGCATAACATCACTTATGAAAATCCCAAAGCAAGGTAGCAGCAAGAGCAAGTATCTATACATCTTTGTTCTGAACTACGTTTAGTTGTTTTAGAATTAAGATAGGTTTTGATGAGTTTTTTGTTTGTATTATTAGGAAGGTCGCCAAAGCATATTGCGATGAGGTCAACTCCCGAGTCAGAGGGTGAGTTGTCTGGTGCGCAAAGTGAGGCCATGATTGAAGGGTTGCAGTAGAGCAATAAGGCTCTGTTAAGGTAAATGGTTGCAATGCAATTGTAAATTTAGGCGTTGTTGGCTGCCTCCTTAAGGCAGTAACCTGGTGTTCAAGAACCTGCAATGGTATAGATTATACCTGTTTCTTCTTCTCCACTGGTTCCTCCGATTCTGTTGCCACTATAGATGAATTTCATTTCGCATTTCCAGAGATTAGGACCTCCTACCTATAATGATAAAGTCGATTTCATGGCTCTAGATGATTGGATCAGTGCTATCGAAGAGATGTTTTTGTATTCAGTGATCTCTATGGACTAGAAGGGGATGTCCCCTGCTTACCAACTAAAGGGACTTGATAAGAGCTGGTGGATCTGAGGGAAAGAGAACCTCTCAGAGGGGTGCTCATGGGAATCTTTCAAAGAGACGGTACTCAAGAAGTTTCTACTATCGGTCAAGCAAGACCAACTGATGAACACCGTTTTGCACTTGAACAAGGGACAGCTCACGGTTACTGAGTATGAGATAGAATTCAGTAAGTTGAGTAGGCTTGCTCCTGATTTAGTAGACTTTGAGGCAGGTAGGGTGAAGCATTCCCTAGGAGTACTTTGTAGCGACATCTGTTGGGTATTGTATCCACAATAACCCAGATTTGAAGAATGTCCATGTTAAGCTAAGATGTATACTAACTGTATTTGATGTTGCTTTTGAGTTATGTACTTGCAGGTTCTCATTGCTAAGTACACACCAATATCAGGTTATAGTGGGTCAGTAAACACAGGACTATACACTATAATTCCTCATTGTGTAGGCCAATGTGTTGACTCACGTGTATTCTCTCTATTGGTATGTACTTCTATCCAAATTATAAGAGAAGCCTCAAGGATGGTTACGGGTTAGACCCAGGAAAATAGGAATTTTACCTATGTAAAACTCGGCGAGTATGGTTAATCATAAACGTCGAATTCGTCGAGTATGATCATTGATACACGCCAAATTCGTCGAGTATACTTACCAATACCCGTCGAATTCGTCGGATATACTTAGGGTAAATTCATTATAGAAATTGAAAATTTTGTTAAGTAAAATTCGTCGAGTATCGTCATGCATACTCGTCGAATTCTTCGAATGTATCTAACGATACTCGCCGAATTTGTCAAATATGCTAAGTGCTACACGTCGAATTCGTCGAGTACAGTCGACGCTACTTCTCTAGATTTTTCCAAGTATAATTCGTTGGAGATCAAAGCAATGCGTGCGCTGAGTTACCTTGACGATATTCGTCGAATACTTCCTGTGGCGTTGAGTGAGCAAAAAGCGTTGAGTGCCACAACATTGAGTGCGTTGAGTCAGGTAACCTAAACTCGACAAATTTGTCGAGTATGCTAGGTGATACTTGACGAATTCGTTGAGTATCACTCTTCGCCATGGCGTTGAGTGACCAGCCGGCCTGGGATGTTTTGGCTATGTCCTTTTTGTCATATATAAAGATGTATTCAATTAGTATCCTTATGGTACTCTACGATACTCGACAAATTTGACTTAGGTCATTTTCTGACAATTTTATTTTCCTGGTTTGGGTTCAGTCGGCCATGCATAGTAATTTCTAGGTTTCATTTTTAGAATTATTCTTCTAATCGTTGGCAAGGAAATCTCTATATATATGTGAGATATTTCTTCCCATTTAATCGTGCTATTACTCTCATTTTGAATCGACAGAAACTTTACAAATGAAGAAAACACATCGGCTCGGCTCTTACGTTTCATGATTTTCCGATCGGCCGTCGACAACCTTCCATGCAAGTTTCATCATCTTCAACATAAACGATTTGATCGATTCTCTCTTCAAAGATCTATACTTCTCCAGATCTAGTCGTTTGAAGACTCAAGATTCAATATCTCCGGAAGATTTCAGATTTCACCGTGTTCTCCAAAGCAAATTCATTATCCTTTATTTTTGAAGAGCGATGGACTAAAGTTTTCAGATCTTGTGTGTAATAGTGTTGTAATACTCTTTTACTATTTGTAGGAGAATAATCTCTGATTTTGTAGATTCGTTTGTGGATCGAGTTGGTAGATCCGTTTGTGCATCGAGGTTGTAGATCCGGTTGTGGATCGAGTTGTTGGAGAGGTTGTTCTCCGAGTGGTAGGAGGGTTGTCTCCGAGTTGTTGGAGTTACGGCTCCGAGATGTAAGATTTGACGAAATCTGAGTTTGGTGAAGTAGATGAATATAGCCCTTTGTGGTATATAGGCGAGGCGGGAAAGTGGACGTACCCAACTCGGGGAAACACTATAAACCTCTATGTTGGTGTGCTTGTTTTTTAAGTGATTTTTTATTCCATGAAAAGACACAAACATCACCTATTCACTCCCATCTAGGTGATTTAGGTAGATGCTAGATACTTTCAATTGGTATCAGAGGGGTGTTTTGTTCGATAAGGCTAACACCTTGAACAAGATCCCAGATCTAGCATTTAGAGATTATGTATATTCACCATGGATAGAGGCAAAGACATGTCATTTATGAAGCTGCCTGTATGCATGAAAGTGAACATTCTTATATGGAAAGAAAGAGTCAGGTTCTTAATGGAAGCTGCAAATCCTAGAATATTCCAGATTGTGGAAGAAGGACCGCATGTTCCTACACAATCATCAGCTCTGAATACAACTATTCTGATTCCCAAGAAGATGATGGATTTAATGGAGGATGAAATTGCTTTGGTTTCCTTGGATAAGAAAGCGAAGAACATCATTGCAAGTGCAGTGGATGACTCTACGCTCCAAAACGTTTTCCACTGCAAGTTTGTGAGGGAAATGTGGAATTGCTTTGTAGTTCTAATGGAAGGGACTGAGGAAATTTGAGACGATCGAAAAATTTTACTGAATCAAGAATACTAAGCATTTAAGCAAGGATCAAGTGACACAATTGCTGACAACTTTGAAATTTTTTTAAAGATCGTCAACAGCCTCAGGAACTTGGTTGCACATTCACTAATGGCGAGCTCAACGACAAATTTCTAAGATCCCTGACTAAGGACTGGGATACCAAAGTTGTTTCTATTAGGGAATTTGGGAAGCTGCCGGAAATCGACCCCCGAAACTTATTTGGCAAATTTCTCTCCTATGAACTCGAGATGAACACCAGGAAGAAGGAGCTAGGAAACAAAACTTCTAGTAGAGAAAATTCAGTGCCTCTGAATGTTGAAGGTTCGAGAAAGTCTAAAGCTAGGTCACTAGAAAGGATACGAGCTCCTGATTCTCCAGAAGACTCTAAGCCAAACACGTTAGGATCCAAGCTATCAGATGGAGAATTTTGTCTTATTTCCAAATAGTTCAAGAAACAGCTGAGCAAGAGGAGACTATTGAAAATGGTGAAGTGAAAGTGGGTGATTGGGCAACCAGGGCGAACTGGGAAACTTGTCCACGTGGACTATGCGGACAGGACTGGCGGATAACCATGTAGCCAAGGCTGTTGCAAATGGCTTGTTCTTTGGCAGCCTGGGCGGTCTGCTCGCGCTGTATATACAAACTGAGGTGGCGGCCTGCCAGACTGTATTATGCTAAGTAGGCAGTTGGATCCCAGAAGGTAACCAGGCAGATATCTTATTTATCCGCGAATTCGGACAAGAAGCGAACTGGAATGGAGCTCGGCAGACCGGCATGGCAGATGCCTTGGTATTGCTCTATGGTGCGGCAAGCGAAAGACGTAGAGGTCTCCAGTTAGTGCGGATATGTGCTGGAGTTCATCGGGATTGGCAGACTAAATACAGTGTCCGCCAGTAAGTGCGGACTGTCCCTTGTGGCTAGTGTAGTGGACTTGGTTGGTTCTGAGCCAAGTCCAGGTTAGGCTCAGTCTTGGGAGATCGAGCAGTTAAGCACGTACTGCTTCTCAGCCTGCCGAGCTAGGCAGTAGTACCGTTTGCCTTGGTTGTGAGCTTGGGGAATGTAGATAGAAGTTGCGTCCGCAAGGCGTGCGTGCTGATGCTGTGTCTGGTGAGTCCGGCAGTTGTCTTGGTGGTGTGGCTGCGGGCTTAGGTAATGCGAACTGGAGCTATGTCCGCGGTTAAGCAGACAAGGTGTTGCTGCAGATTCTACGTGTTGCTATCGAAGTAGTGGTTGGCCTTTGGCGACAAGGCGGATTGGGTCGTTGTCCGGCCTTGGTGATGCTTAGGCACTGACTATCCTGCACATGTCGAGGTGGCCTGGATGTGTATCTGTAGTTTGTAGATACACTTGTTCTTGTTACGGGATGAGGCAGTGATCCTATCAGCTATGGCTGTGATCACACTCCTCATCGTGCCTATAAATAGGACCTCTCGTCACATCAATTATCTGCGCGAATGAACAGTAAGTGAACTCGCGAATAGCTGTTAGGGACTGTATTTTGGTATCCACGTGGGTTGAAGGAGTTGACCAGTTTGTGCTGTGCAGGTTGTGCGGATAGTGCTGGAAAGGCAGGACTTGTCTCTGATTGTAGTCAGGGACAATGCGGACTCTATGGTTAGCAAGAAGCGATAAACAGCAGGTCGCGGACAGCGACCAGTTGGTCTTCTCTTTGGCAACTATTTTCTCGGTTCAATAAGTCGTCTGCTTCAGTCGACCTGTTCAGGTCGACATCAACAGCTTGTGCGGTCTGTCGGCTAGGCGACCTCATTGTTAGGTTGCTTGCAGATCGTCGGCTTGAGCTCAGCATTAGAATAATGGGCAGTCCGTACGGCTTGGTTGCAGTCTGGCGACCTAGCAGTCTGTGCGGACTCCATAGTGTAGTAGTAGGATCGGCGGATACCTGTTCAGTCTGTGCGGTTTGATTTGCCTTGTAATTGTTTCTGCTTTTCCTTTGGTTATTTTGGTGAATCTTGTCTCGCCATGTATGTCTCGCTTTGTAAGAAGACTTTTGTTATCAATAAAGACTCTTATTGTTGATCGTGTCTCTGGTTGTCATCTAACCTTCTAATTAAGATAATGTCTGATCATTCCAAGATCTGAAAAATTCAATATGGTATAAGAGGGTGGAGGTTGGAGTGGATAAGCAGTGATAAACTAGAAGTTGTTTCTCTTGTGTAGGCGTAACCAATGTTTGAGCCATGGAAGCAGGATTTGCAAGCAGGTTATCTGATCAGAGTTCTTGGACAACATCGACGGATGTCGGTTAGCTGCGGAGGTTTGGACTTCCCTTGTTGGGTTGTTCAAGGAGGAGGTGAGGTTGGCTGCTGAGGTTGGTTCTTCTACTTCATATCAGCAAGAGAGGAGTGGTTCTCCTATACGTGATGAGAAGAGGAAGGAAGGACCAAGGTGATATAGATACAAGCAGTATGGTCACCTCAGGAATGAGTGTAAGGTTGTCTTGTACACTGTGAACGTTGCCCATACTGGGAGTAAGGAGAAGAACTTGGCTAGGTCATCAACAAGTTTAGATGCTTATCGGATGAAGGCCAGTGACAGTGCATCTATCTGACATGAAAGACTAGGACATGTGGGGATGGACAAGCTGAAAGCAATGATGGTAAGGAGACTCGTGAGAGGCTTGCCGAGATTGTCATCCAATGGCGATGGTAAAGCATGCACGGGATGTCAGTACAGTGAAGCTTATTGATTTACGGTTGATAAGGTGCGGTCCAGATGAAAAGCATCTTTGGAGGTTGTTCATTGTGATCTGGTAGGGCCGACCATCACTGCTAGTCTTGGAGGTATGTTGGAACACCCTATTACTAATTTAGGTCAGGATCACTATGTCTTTAGGAAACCTATTTTTGACCTCCTGTATAGCTCTAAAGGTCAATTAGAATTGAGTCTAAGGGTTAGTACTTAGGTTTGGAAGCTGCCCTCAAGACCAAGGATTTTCAGTTTGAAGACTAAGTCATATCGTCGAGCTCAGTACGACGAATCGTCGAACTCCAATCGACGATCGTCTAGCTCAACTTCGACAGATCGTCAAACTCCATTCGACGATCGCTGAGCTCAACTTCAACAAATCGTCGAACTCCATTAGACGATCTTCGAGCTCAGTTAGACGATCTTGACTCAGTATTGATTCTCTATCTTTGAGCTCAGTTCGATGATAGTTGAGCTCAGATCGACGATCTCTGTGGCTGTATAAGTCCAAATCGCTGAGCTCAGTTCGACGATAGCAGAGCTCAGTTCGACGTTTTTTTGATGAGTTAAAGGATTCTCAAGATTCAAATTCAGAACAGTTAAGGAGTTATTCAGCAATTAATTCAGAAGATTTTCTAGCCGTTTTTATTTATTCTGGACCAAGTTTCAAGGGATTATCGAGGAATGTTTCTTTGGACTTTCCCCAGAAGACAATTGCAATTAAGGAAGTCAATTAATGACAGGCCAACGGCTATTCTTGACAGATGAATTTCTATTCAGAACCAGAGAATAAAAATCAAGATTTTTGAATCTCTCAAACACACAACACACAGACAGACAACAAAAATAAGCAGAATAAGAAGAAGAAGAAAAAAAGATTCTCTACTACAATATTCTCTGAACAACATCTTTCTCAACATCAATTGTTCACAAGAGAAAGAGCTAAAAGGAATTCATACAAGAACACACACCAAAGGAGATCAACAAATCTGAAAATCTTCAGATCACCTTTGATTCAAGTGTTCAAGGCCAACATCTTTCAAAGACTCCAGACACCTAACATTTCAGCTGTTGCTGAAATTATTATTTGCTGGAGATCAACTTCTGAAGGCCTATCACCCTACAGCAAAGCTTCATTTCCTGAACATCTCAAGAACTCAGGGGGAGCTTTGACAACATAAAATCCACATAGTCTACTCAGCTGCTCTGAGAAAGAGAAGACTTCCATAACTCTCGCATCCCCATCTCTGTAAATGGTTTCTCAAACTCCCTTCAAAAGTTTGAGCTTGGTTTTTGAGCACCTTGTCAAAAGCACATTGGTGGTGAGACACCTGATCAAAAAATCTGATTTAGTTTTTGAGCACCTTATCAAAAGCTCATTGGTGCCCAGGACACCTGATCAACTCATCCTGCAGTGGATTCCTACCTAGGGTGGTAGAAGAGTGGATGTACCCAAGTTTAGGGGAACCACTATAGCTCCTTGTGTCTTCTGGCTTACTTGTCTTTATCTTTTGTTTCTGGCTGTGATTGTTTTGTGATTAGTTTAGATCTGTGATTAATTTCTGTTGTAGGTTATTTTGTGATTAGATTTAATAGTTGCTTCCCGGTTCACTCAGATTACAACAATTATTGTAAAACGTTTTCAAGCACCATATACTCTATTCACCCCCCCTCTAGAGTATATCAGATCTAGCTGCACTTTCAATTGGTATCAGAGGCAGGTTGGTTAAACATACCACACCTTGGTGGTTGCACAGGCTAACACCTGAACCCGAAGATCCCTAGTTAGATCTGCTTACTGTAGATTTTATTATTAGATTATTTCTTCACAATCATGGCCCAAAACAAAGATTATGCTAGCACCAGACCTGAAAGATATGGTACCTAAACACCTAGAGGGGGGGGGGGGGGGTGAATAGGTGACCTAATCCGTTTCTAACTTTATTGGCAGCAATCAGTTATATCACAGCAATCTAACTAGTTTATCACAGCAAACACAGCATACACAGCAACAATTTCAGCACAGTACAGCACACAGTGATTTATAGTGGTTCCCCAAGATATGGGTACATCCACTTTCCCCCTTCGCCTATCTAGCAGTGTACTAGATTCGGCCAAACTCCTGCACTGTCTCAGAACCCAAATTGGTTCCTACACCTCAGGCCCAAAGCCTTACAACTCAGCTTTATCCCAAAGCCTACACTCAGCCAATCAAGGCCTACACTCAGCCAACCAAGGCCTACACTCAGCCAACAAGGCCTACACTCAGAGATCTCTATCTCCTACACTCAGGCTAACAAGCCCTACCCTCAGCCTTTATAAATATAGGCTTACAATCACTCAGATCCAATGGATCCTACAAGTTAAAAATGTAATACAAATAATATCTCTACAACTCAGAATTAAAGGAGGGGAGTTGAGAGATTCTTGATGAGTTCTTGGAAGAACTCAACTGGATTCACCCTGACTTAGCTTTCTTCAAAGCTTCTTGAGTAGAACTGAATAAGACTGAATCCTCCGCAGTTGTTCCTTGACCTCTGCCACTTAAGATCCAGAATTGAATCTGAATCCTTCTTCTCAGCCTAGTTCCAGAGGCTGATTTCTTGGATGGAGCCCTCTCTCTCCAACTTCTTAGATCTGCACTTTAACTGCTAGATCTTCTTGTGTTGATACTCTTTGTATTACTTCAATAATTACTTCAACAACTCTTAACCACTTTCAACAACTTTGAACTTCTTTCAACAACTATGAACCACACTTTCTGTAAACTGTAGGTGCCTATTTATAGGCTTTCTTCATGGTAACCGGCTGGACCGATTCATAACTGACTTCTGACAACTCTGACAGTTGCTGTAGACCGGCTGGAACGGCAGCTGTCAAGTCATCCAGTCACTTCTTGAAAATCTCTAACTATCTGTAAGTGTCAAGACTTTCTGTCTTTAAGTGTCGACACTTATAGTCCAAGTGTCGACACATGTTGTGTAAGTGTCGACACAAATCTACAAGGTGTCGACACAACTCCTTGTATGTTTCGACATAGATTCTTCTGCATGTGTCGACACTGAAATTGAGTGTCGACACAAGTACTTGTTCTTCTAGCTTTTGCTGAATTCTTCTATGTGTCGACACATCTCCTTTGTGTCGACACATCTTCTTGTGTTGAATCAGTCAAGTGTCGACACTGATTCTTGGTGTCGACACATAGTCTTCTATGTTGAATCTTGCTGAGTGTCGACACAGCTCCTTGTGTCGACATACCTTCTTGTTGTTGAGACTTCAGCTGAGTGTCGACACATTCCCATAGTGTCGACACTTGTACTTAGAATAATTTGTTGTTCTTTCTGTTCTTTGCTAAGTGTCGACACAGCTCCATGTGTCGACACTTTCTTCAAGTGTTGAGTCTTCAGCTGTGTGTCGACACATTATTCTGGGTGTCGACACATACTTCAAATGTTGACTCTTCTGTTTAGTGTCGACACATTGTGTTGAGTGTCGACACTTACTTCAAGTGCTGACTCTTCTGCATAGTGTCGACACATTGTGTTGAGTGTCGACACTTGTACTTAGACTCTGCAGACTTTTGCTGAGTGTCGACACAGCTCCAAGTGTCGACAGTTTCTGGTATAGACACAGCTTCACTGGGTGTCGACACACCTCCTTATGTCGACACTTTCTGTCTGCACTTTTCTTCACTGAGTGTCGACACAGCTCCAAGTGTCGACACTTTCTGTCTGGTGTCGACTCTGCATCCCAGGTGTCGACACAATGACTCCAAGTGTCGACACTGCTTGTCTGGGTGTCGACACAAGCTTTCTTAAGTGTCGACACTTTCCCTATGGGTGTCGACACATGGACTTAGAAACTTTTTGCTTCAGTCTAGTGATTTCTTAACCTGCACAAGTAACTCAAACATACATCAAATACATTATGATGTATATCATTGAGTTGGGTGAGGCTTCTTCAAATCAGGTACATTTGACCAATGTACCCAACAATCTCCCCCTATTTGGAGAAGTCATAACCCTTAGTCAATGATATACACCATTCATAATTAAAATTACAAAATGATGTAAAGCAGATTATAAACAGCAGGGTAAACATAAACATGTAATATTTCACACATGTATACACATTCAACATTGCAGAACAAACAAGAAATAGACATATTCTCAGAACAATCATGAAATATATTTATCATATATTGTTCTAACATTTTTCTAATACATCTTCAATGATTTACAAAAATGTATTTCATTCAAAAGATTACAACAATCTTCAAGTCAATTCCTAATCTATTTCTGATCTGGTTCTTTGATAACAATGCCTTTGCTTGATTGGACTTGAGCTTTGACAGTGGCTTCAGCAGTTGCAGCATCAGCAGGCTTCTTGCCTTTTAAGTCCTTCTTCAGCTCTTCTGCTTTGATTTTCTGCCTTTCAAAATAGTGGTATGGCTTGGGGAAGTACTTGCTAGGCTCCACTGCAGTAGGAGGTAGCTTTCCCATCTTTTCCTTTCTTCTATATTGAACAATGGCCTCCTGTCTTATTTCATGTTTCCTCCATTCTGCTTCAGAGAACCACTTGTTCCTTTCATGAGCATTGTCCTTGGCAGCTTTCCAGGCAGTTAAAATTATATTTCTAGAGGTAGGGCTCCACTGTTCAAAATCTGGCCTTTGTTCTGCTTGTTCCCTAAACCTCTTCTTTGACAACCTTGCCTCTTCTTCTTTCTCTAATGCCTCTTGCATAGCTGCAGAAATAGGCTGAACCACTTTATCCAGAATAACATTAGGCTTCCCTTCAGTTGGGCTATACATTGTCTGGACATCGGCTTGAATCATTTCAAAATCTGGAGGTGGATAAATCACTTGAGCTACCTCTGGTTGCTCACCTCCAAGATATGCAGTTTGAATCCCTGATTCAGCAACATTATCATCATCACAGAGTGGAGGATAGCCCAGTGTAGCTCTGATGGAGTTGGATATCCATTTGGCATGGTCAGAGCTAGCTTTGACTAATACTCTCTCCCCCTTTATGACATCTCTGGCCATATGGTCTCTGACATCATCCTTTTGAAATCTTATTTGACTATCCAAATACCTGATTCCCTCTTTAAATAATGGTTTCAGCTTTGTAAGTTGTTCAGAGATGACTTTCTGGGAATCTTGAATAGCAGACTTAACAGCAGTAATCTCAGCTTGAAATACTTGATCAAAGTCAGCCTTAACTGCAGCAGCAGATGTAGAAGGTTCATCAGCCTTATTCTTCAATTCTGTGAGTAGAGCATTATGTGACTCAGTCAGATTGTCATTCATTCTGATTTGGTTTTCCAGCACATATCCTTGCTTTAAGGCTATATCATCTACCTGAGCCTTTATCTTCTCTTGGTGTGTTGCCAGATACACCACAACATTTCCACCCTTGTGGAAGCATTCATTCATCTCCTTCTTATTAAGGTTCATCTCAAACCTTATAGACTTTATTTCTTTGGCCAGGTCAAACTGTAAAGTCTTCTGCCCTTCATCAACATAAGCCTCTATAGCTTTCCTTTGTTCATCCATTTTTATCTGCAGTGCAATCAGTAAAGCACTATAGTCAACAGTTGGAGCTTGTTGAACTATAGGCTGTGGGGCAATGGATTGCAAGGCTTTCTTATAACTCTGACTTCTCCTCTTGAAGACATAGAGTTTCTTCTTCTTAGCCTTTGCAGCCTCATCTTCTTCAGATTCTGAAGTGCTGGCTATTTCAACCCTTTCCTTAGGGCTTGGAGGTTTGTCAGCTTGCACAGCAGTTGCCTTTTCAGTTTCTTGCCTAATAGGCTCTTCCAGAACTTCCATGTGCTCCCCCTCAGCAGCAGCACTCTTATCTTCAGCAGCAGCATTCTTGTCCATATCAAAATCTTCTTGATCTAGATTTAGGAATAGATCTTCCATTGTAAACTCTTGAGGTGAAGAAGCTGGAGAAGTTCTTGGTTCTTCAATTACTTGATCAGGAACCACTTCTAGGACAACAGATGTGTCTTTGATAACAACATCTGGTTCTTGGCTAGGCAGCTGAGTTTGCTGAGGAACATCAGACAAATCAGCATCTTTTATAAGATATTCTATAGTTTTGAGGTCAGTGAGTACCTCTTGGATGATGATGGTGGCTTGCTCACTGTCCAGAGTAGATGACTGTTCTACAACTGGAGGCTCCCCCTGGCTTTGATCCCTGTGGATGGGGCTAGCCTGTGGTAGCTCCTCCTGGATCTCAGCAATATCTTCAGCAGGAGGGCTCTTCTCTGCAGCCACTTCCTCTTGATCATCTGGAGTGAAAACAACTTGTTCTTCACTATCAGAACTGCTGGAGGGCTCTTGTGCCACAGCAGCAGTTTTTCTCTTCTTCTTTGGAGGAATCTCCTTCTCAGCAACTGTCTTTTCTGGGGTTGGTATTTCCTTGGACAACACCCTGTCCCATCTGGAAAATATCCGTTGATCCATCTTCCTCATGTGGTTGATCTTGCTTCCAGCAGCATTGCTCATTACCTCTGGTATTGTACCAGCTAGGTAGAGACTTATAATTCTGCCCAGATTGGGCTTCTTCAAGCTCTCCTTGATCTTGTCATAAACCACTATTGACCAGTCTGTTTTCAGAGTGAATATGATTCTAGTCATAATTCCAAACATAGAGGCAGACACCCTGTCATGCCCTCCAGGCTTACTGAGAATAACCTTGCCCACAATCTCAGACATGAATTTTCCTTGACTGTTCAAGTCTTTCCTGTTAAAGACAGATCCTATCTTCATCTTTGGATCAAGTCCACACCAGGTAAGGGCTTCTCTGGTCTTGGATGCAGTTACTTCTTCTTCATCTTGTGTTTTAGGTAGCTGGAGTACCTTCCTCAGACTTTTTGGTGAAATCTTGACCTTAGATCCATGAACTCTGGATTTGATTCTGTATCCAGATTCATCTACAGCAGCTCCATTAAGGAATTCAAGAACTTCCTTTTTCCAAATCTTTGTTGGTTCTGAAACCAAGTATTCTAGTCCAGAATTGGCGACTAGGGTTACCACCGACTGGATTTCTTGATCTGCGTCGTCGAACGCGCCGCGCACTAGCTCATAGCCCTTGTTAACATTCTCCTCAAGCTTAGGAGCCATTAGGGTTTGGAGAATTAGTCTTTAGAAAAGAGAGATGTCGACACAGTAGTTTTGGTCTCGAAACTTTGAAAGCGTGTCGACAAACAAAGACAGAACCATATTTATACCTTTCTGATTTTGAAGATGAACAGGCGGGACAGCTAGCTTACCATGTGTCGACACTGGCAATAAGTGTCGACACTGACTTATAATGTCTCGACACATATGTGTCGACACAAGTTTAGTCAACAGAGTTTATGTGTCGACACTTGGTTATGTGTCGACACAACATAACTCGACACATTGTCGAGACTTTACTTAGAAAAATTCTGAGTAAAACTTAAGTGTCGACACCATATTGAATGTGTCGACACCTACTTGACATGTGTCGACACTAACATTCTGAAGTGTCGACACCACATTCCTAGATGTGTCGACACCTTTTTCCTGAAGTGTCGACACCACTATTCTGTGTCGACATAGACTTGTCTATGTGTCGACGCCTTTTTACTTAGCCAATTTTCTATTCTGTAAACTTAGTCTAAGTTTATCATTCCTAGTTCAATTTTGAATCTATTGAACTTAGCTTCTTCTAGTGGCTTAGTAAACATATCAGCTACTTGTTCATCTGTTTAACATATTCAAGTGAAATATCTTCTCTTTCTACATGTTCTCTAAGAAAGTGATATTTGATCTCAATATGTTTTGTTCTACTATGAGATACAGGGTTATTAGCTATTGAGATAACACTTGTAGAATCACAGTAAAGTGGAGTTCTACTTACCTGAAATCCATAGTCCTCTAGCTGATGTTGAATCCACAGAAGTTGAGCACAGCAACTTCCTGCAGCCACATACTCTGACTCAGCTGTGGAGATAGCCACACTAGTTTGCTTTTTGCTGCTCCATGAAATTAGTCTCCCACCTAGGAATTGACAGGTTCCAGTAGTACTCTTTCTATCCTCTTTGCATCCTGCAAAGTCTGCATCTGAATAACCTGCTAGATCAAAGTCTCCATTCCTAGGGTACCAGAGGCCTAGATAGGGAGTGCCCTTTAGATATCTCAAAATTCTCTTGACTGCAGTCAAGTGAGACTTTTTAGGGCAGGCTTGATACCTTGCACAAACACATGTAGCATACATGATGTCTGTTCTACTAGCAGTTAAGTATAATAGAGAGCCAACTATCCCTCTATACAAGGTTTCATCCACAGGTTTCCCTGCATCATCCTTGCTAAGAGACATACTTGACCCCATAGGAGTCTTCATGGTACTGGATGAATCCATACCATACTTCCTTATGAGTTCTAGGGTGAACTTTGACTGACATATGGATAAACCATTTTCAGTCTGTTTAACTTGGAGACCCAAGAAAAACTTCAGCTCTCCCATACTACTCATTTCAAATTGACCTTGCATAAGTTTTGCAAACTTTTTGCAAAGGCTGCTTTCAGTAGACCCAAATATAATGTCATGTACATATATTTGGACTAGTATGACTTTGCCTCTAGATTCCCTAAGGAATAGAGTCTTATCTATTTTCCCCCTTGAGAATTTGTTCTCAATGAGGAAACTAGATAGGGTTTCATACCAAGCCCTAGGGGCTTGCTTTAACCCATATAAAGCTTTCCTAAGTCTATAGACATAATGAGGTAGAGTTGGATCAACAAAACCTGAAGGCTGCTCCACATAGACTTCTTCTTTCAAATTACCATTTAGGAATGCTGACTTGACATCCATTTAGTATACCTTGAATCCTTGATAGGTTGCATAGGCCAAGAACATTCTTATGGCTTCCAGTCTGGCTACTGGAGCAAAGGTTTGATCAAAATCAATACCTTCTTCTTGCCTATATCCTTTAGCAACCAGTCTAGCTTTATTCTTAATGATGACACCTTGTTCATCCATCTTATTTCTGTATATCCACTTAACTCCTATTACATTGTGGTCTTTAGGTTTAGGAACAAGTTCCCAAACCTTGCACCTCTTGAACTGATTAAGCTCTTCTTGCATTACTTCAGTCCATTGTGGATCTTGTATTGCTTCTTCAAACTTCTTAGGTTCAACTTGTGACAGAAAGCTGGAATAGATTGCAACATTCTGATTTCTGCTCCTTGTTTGAACTCCTTGTCTTGGATCTGCAATAATCAGCTCTACTGGATGATCTCTAAGATGCCTTTGGGCTGGAGGCATCCTCACTTCAGGTTGAACCACTTCAGCATCAGCATCATGCTGTATACCTTGGATTTCTTCAGCAACTGGCACATGTAGTTCTCCCCCTGGACAGCAGCTACTCTCCTCTCCTTGCTGTCTTGCAGCAGGCACCTCTTCTATAGTAAGCTTGTCCATTGTCTTTGTCAAACCTGTGGGGCTGCATACATTGCTAGACAACTCATTATTAATAAGTTTTGTCTCATCAAAAACTACATGCACTGATTCTTCTACAACTTGTGTAGTCAAGTTATAGACTCTATAAGCTTTACTATTATTGCTGTACCCAACAAAAATTCCCTCTTGGGACTTGGCAGCAAACTTAGTTAAGTAAGACTTCCCATTGTTAAGTATGAAGCATTTGCAACCAAAGATCTTGAAGTAGGATAGGTTTGGTTTCCTGCCTTTCACAACTTCATAGGGGGTCTTGTTTAACCTTTTAGTGATGGTAGCCCTATTTATAACATGGCATGTAGTGTTAACTGCTTCAGCCTAGAAATACTCTGGCAGTGATGTATCACTCAATAGGGTTCTACCAGCCTCTATCAAGGTTCTATTCTTCCTCTCAGCAATGCCATTTTGCTGAGGTGTTCTAGGTGAAGAGAATTCTTGAAATATCCCAAAGTCTTCACATAGTTTTGTCATGCTTTCAGATTGAAACTCAGTACCATGGTCACTTCTAATTTTGACCACAGCACTATTTAGTTCATTCTGAATTTGCTTGACAAAGCTGTAGAAGACACTAGGTGTTTCAGATTTCTGTCTTAAGAAGAACACCCAGGAAAACCTTGAGTAGTCATCTACAACTACAAGGGTATAGACCTTCCTACCAAAGCTGTAAACTGGCATTGGACCAAAAAGATCCAAATGCAAGAGGTACAAACACCTCACAGCATCTTTGTTATCTATGCTTCTAAAGGTGGATTTAGTCTGCTTGCCCTTCTGACAAGCTGAGCAAATGCCATCTTTAACACACTTAACTTGAGGACCATTCCTCACTAACTCTTTGCTAAAGAGTTTGCTAATTATCTTGTAGTTAAGATGGGCTAGCCTCTTGTGCCATTTGACACAATGAGAGACTGTCTCATCAGCTACAAGACAAACTGGAGAACTATTGTTCTCAATCATAATGTCTAGGCAGTAGACATTCCTCTTCCTATAACCTATCAAAATGATCTCTTGATCACTTGACCTCTTGATATGACAACCATTTTTAACAAATGAGATGTCATACCCTACATCACTTAATTGACTTATACTTATTAGGTTGTGTTTCAACCCTTTAACATAAGCCACTTGAGTAATGGTAACTAAGTTTGAAGAAATGTTACCAAACCCTTTGATGATTCCTTTTTCAGAACCACCAAAGGCCACTTTAGGACCATTTTTGATTGGAATGTAGTCCTTCAGTAGTCCCCTAGTTCCAGTCATATGTCTGGAACATCCACTGTCCAAGTACCATGTAGGGGTATGGCCACTTGTACTCACCTGCAAAACAAATTAATGAACCTTAGAACCCAAAGTATTCTTGGGTCCTTGGTGATTGTTAGTTTGTAATTTGACAATCCTACCTACTGGCTTTCCAACAGGTAGTTTGGAACTCACTTTGGCACTCACATTGTGCCAACAGTCTACTGCAAAATGTCCAACTTTGCCACAGCACCAACATTCAAATTTATTGTACCTTTGCTTAGGTACTGCCTTGGCTGTCTTGACTACAGCAGGCTTGTTGAATGTTGGGGCTTTGCCCTTGGACTTATACTTGGACTGCTCAGTCCCTGCAGGTCTAATAAAGCCCAGTCCAGCTTTACCCTTGTGATGAACAAATTTATCAATTATGGGTAACACTGACTTAGGTTTAGAAAACCTAGCAACCAAGTCTTTCTCCTTCTGAAGATTGTTCTCCAGACACTTAATTTGATCATTCTTAAAAGTGATAGTTCCCATATGAATCACAGTAATGTGTTTCAGCCTGGCTATCTCATTCAGTTTTTGATCAAATTGCTTCTCAAAATCTGTTGCAGCAGCTTTAAGATCAGCAATTTCCTTTGCCTGACTTTTGGCAAGGGACTTGTTTTTCTTGTAAGCTTGCAACAGCACTCTATATTCATCTATAATTTGATGAATATCATCCTCAGACTCAGATACATTCTCATCACTTGATGAAGAAGAATCTGAATCTGAACTAGAACAAGAAACTGAATTTAAACTTGAACTTTGTACCTGACTGGGTCCTGGCTGCTCCAGGATTTTGGCACTGTCTGTCAAAGCCATTAGCCCTTGGCAATGACTGTCTTCTTGTTCATAAATTGACTCCAAGATCTGCATGAATTCTTCCTCTTCTTCTTCAGCAAACAGCCCTATGTAGGCTTCAGCCTCAGACTCAGTTTCTGAAGAACAGATATCTGATAGAGTCGTCTCCTTCTTAGCAACAAAAGACTTTTCTTTCTTCCCTTTGAAGTGAGTCTTTTTCCTGTCACCAGATTCCTTTCTCTTCTCTGGACAATCTACAATAACATGGCCCTGTCTATTGCAGCAATAGCATACAATCTTTGAACAAGTTGCCTTGCTTGATTTTGTCCTTTTCTTGTCATTCTTTGAAGACCTCTTTTTCTGATAAGAGTCTTCCTTTCCTTGTGATGCAGAAGGCCTTGACCTCCACTGTTTCTTTTTCAAAAACTTCTGAAAGTGTCTAGTGAAAGTAGCAAAGTCTTCATCACTTTCACTGCTCTTAGACTTTGTGCTGACAGACTCATCAGACTCTGATTCAACTACCTCTGGAGGTGGAGTTGAAGACTTATTCCTGCACTTTCTGGGAACTTCTGTCTTGAAAGCAACAGTTCTTTCTTTGTGCTCAGTCCTTGTTGATTTCTCCTCCTCTTTTCTCACTGTTAACTGCATTTCATAAGACAATAGCTTGCCAAACAGTGTGGGAGGAGGAATTTCCCCCAACTTAGCCATTTCTCTTATGGCACAGATCTTGGTGTCCCAATCTTTGGTTAGGGACCTTAAGAACTTGTCATTTAGTTCATAGTTACTGAACTCTCTTCCATAAGACATGAGTTCATTAACTATTCTGTAAAATTTCTTTTAGCACTCAGTGATGCTATCACCCTTTCCTTGCCTAAAGCTTTCATACTCCTGATTTAGCAAGAACTTCCTATCTTGCCTAACTTCTTCAGAACCTTTCATATAGACAATGATAGTATCCCACATCTCTTTTGCTGTTTTACAGTGAATTAAGTTCTGAAAAGTTGCATCATCAATGGCACTCACTATTATATTCTGTGCCCTCTTGTCCATGGTGGCCAGGACAATTTCATCCTTAGTCATCTCAGAGAAATCCTTTGGAGTTCTCTGGTTTGCATCTAGAACTGAAATCTTCATAGGCACATAAGGCCCTTCCTTTACTGTGATGTAGATTCTAGGGTCTGAGGCCTCCATAAATAGCCTTACCCTTTCTTTCCAGATCACAAAGATCTCCTTCCTGCATATGGGTAATTTCATGGAACCCAATTCCTTGTGATTCTCATAAGAACCCATGTTTCTTGATTTTCTTGAAACTGTATAATGCCTTACACTGAATCTGCCAAACAGGATCTCCTCAGATTTTTAGTCCTTGTTTTGAGGAACCTCGCTTTGATACCACTTGAAAGATATGGTACCTAAACACCTAGAGGGGGGGGGGGGGTGAATAGGTGACCTAATCCGTTTCTAACTTTATTGGCAGCAATCAGTTATATCACAGCAATCTAACTAGTTTATCACAGCAAACACAGCATACACAGCAACAATTTCAGCACAGTACAGCACACAGTGATTTATAGTGGTTCCCCAAGATATGGGTACATCCACTTTCCCCCTTCGCCTATCTAGTAGTGTACTAGATTCGGCCAAACTCCTGCACTGTCTCAGAACCCAAATTGGTTCCTACACCTCAGGCCCAAAGCCTTACAACTCAGCTTTATCCCAAAGCCTACACTCAGCCAATCAAGGCCTACACTCAGCCAACCAAGGCCTACACTCAGCCAACAAGGCCTACACTCAGAGATCTCTATCTCCTACACTCAGGCTAACAAGCCCTACCCTCAGCCTTTATAAATATAGGCTCACAATCACTCAGATCCAATGGATCCTACAAGTTAAAAATGTAATACAAATAATATCTCTACAACTCAGAATTAAAGGAGGGGAGTTGAGAGATTCTTGATGAGTTCTTGGAAGAACTCAGCTGGATTCACCCTGACTTAGCTTTCTTCAAAGCTTCTTGAGTAGAACTAAATAAGACTGAATCCTCTGTAGTTGTTCCTTGACCTCTGCCACTTAAGATCCAGAATTGAATCTGAATCCTTCTTCTCAGCCTAGTTCCAGGGGCTGATTTCTTGGATGGAGCCCTCTCTCTCCAACTTCTTAGATCTGCACTTTAACTGCTAGATCTTCTTGTGTTGATACTCTTTGTATTACTTCAATAATTACTTCA
This sequence comes from Platanthera guangdongensis, assembly GCA_039583875.1. Taxonomy (NCBI): domain Eukaryota; kingdom Viridiplantae; phylum Streptophyta; class Magnoliopsida; order Asparagales; family Orchidaceae; genus Platanthera; species Platanthera guangdongensis. The sequence continues at coordinate 121,976,846 of CM077167.1, read as the reverse complement.
ACAACTCTTAACCACTTTCAACAACTTTGAACTTCTTTCAACAACTATGAACCACACTTTCTGTAAACTGTAGGTGCCTATTTATAGGCTTTCTTCATGGTAACCGGCTGGACCGGTTCATAACTGACTTCTGACAACTCTGACAGTTGCTGTAGACCGGATGGAACGGCAGCTGTCAAGTCATCCAGTCACTTCTTGAAAATCTCTAACTGTCTGTAAGTGTCGAGACTTTCTGTCTTTAAGTGTCGACACTAATAGTCCAAGTGTCGACACATGTTGTGTAAGTGTCGACACAAATCTACAAGGTGTCGACACAACTCCTTGTATGTTTCGACACAGATTCTTCTGCATGTGTCGACACTGAAATTTAGTGTCGACACAAGTACTTGTTCTTCTAGCTTTTGCTGAATTCTTCTATGTGTCGACACATCTCCTTTGTGTCGACACATCTTCTTGTGTTGAATCAGTCAAGTGTCGACACTGATTCTTGGTGTCGACACATAGTCTTCTATGTTGAATCTTGCTGAGTGTCGACACAGCTCCTTGTGTCGACATACCTTCTTGTTGTTGAGACTTCAGCTGAGTGTCGACACATTCCCATAGTGTCGACACTTGTACTTAGAATAATTTGTTGTTCTTTCTGTTCTTTGCTAAGTGTCGACACAGCTCCATGTGTCGACACTTTCTTCAAGTGTTGAGTATTCAGCTGTGTGTCGATACATTGTTCTGGGTGTCGACACATACTTCAAATGTTGACTCTTCTGTTGAGTGTCGACACATTGTGTTGAGTGTCGACACTAACTTCAAGTGCTGACTCTTCTGCATAGTGTCGACATATTGTGTTGAGTGTCGACACTTGTACTTAGACTCTGCAGACTTTTGCTGAGTGTCGACACAGCTCCAAGTGTCGACACTTTCTGGTGTAGACACAGCTTCACTGGGTGTCGACACACCTCCTTGTGTCGACACTTTCTGTCTGCACTTTTCTTCACTGAGTGTCAACACAGCTCCAAGTGTCGACACTTTCTGTCTGGTGTCGACTCTGCATCCCAGGTGTCGACACAATGACTCAAAGTGTCGACACTGCTTGTCTGGGTGTCGACACAAGCTTTCTTAAGTGTCGACACTTTCCCTCTGGGTGTCGACACATGGACTTAGAAACTTTTTGCTTCAGTCCAGTGATTTCTTAACCTGCACAAGTAACTCAAACATACATCAAATACATTATGATGTATATCATTGAGTTGGGTGAGGCTTCTTCAAATCAGGTACATTTGACCAATGTACCCAACAAGACCTCCAGTGTGCAATCTATCCAAGTTTGCACTTTGGAAAGCAAGGATTAGATTATACATGAATTCTATTGATGAGGATATTATTAATTCTGCTTTGACAGTTTGTCCAAGACCTCCAGAGAACTCAAGTACAAATGTTGTTCCACCCCCATCAGGAACAGATGCCGATATCAAGAAGTGGAAGGTAGCTGATGCAAAGGCTACGAACATCTTAGCCCAGACCATGTCTGATGACATCTTTCAAAAGGTGGCTGAATGCAATTCAGCAAAGGAAATCTGGGATAAAATCTCTGAAATAGTCTCAGGCTCAGCTGATGAGAGAAAGGACAGGAGATCCCACCTCATATCTCAATATGAGAATTTCAAGAAGGGAGAAGCTGAGTCAGTTGGAGATATGTACAATAGACTCAGTCTGATAGTCAGTGAACTCAGGACTTTGGATAAGGAGATATCACTGAATGAACTTAATGACAAAATTCTGATGTGCTTCCCTAGCACTTGGGATTCAAGAATCTGGCCAATCAAAGATGCCAGAAGTTTGAATGAGATCGCCACAAAAGCTCTTTTGGGTAAGCTCAATTCATATGAGCTACTAATCAAAAATACAGAAGAAGAGCAGAAGGCTGCTTCACCAGCCACAAGAAAAGAGAAGACAATAGCCTTCAAAGCAACTGAAGATCAGCCTGAAGACAAAGTCACATGCAATGATGAACTGCTCAGTCTGTTGGCCAAAAGATTTTACAAGATGGCCAGAAAGGACTTCAGAAAGAGATCATACAAGGAGCATGATAAGCCAAGGTATGATAAGTCAATTAATAATAAGGAAATTGTCTGCTTTGGTTGCAGGAAACCGGGGCACATTGTACCTGACTGTCCAGAAAACAAAAACAAGGACAAAAGGGACAAGAAAGAAAGAAGAAAGGAGAAAAACTCCAATAGGAATGGCAATGGCAAACCCTCCTCAAGCAAAAACAAACACACAAGAAAGGGGTTTGTTGCTGAATCCTAGAGTGAGACTGAAGAGGAGTCAGAAGCCTCATCCAGCTCCAGTGATGATGAAGATGATGCAGAAGAGAAGGAGTTCTGCATGATGGCAATCAATGCCTCACAACATAATTCAGATGAAGAAGACTCAGAGTCAGACTCAGAGACTCAACTTGAAGAGGACCAGGTAATCAGTTCTTTTGATTTCAATTCAGAGGACTTTAAATCTGAGTTTAAAGCATTATGTTTAGACTTACTAAAATCTGAGAAAGAAATTATCTCTCTCAGAAATCATTTATCTGAACATAATACCTTAAAGTCAGAAAACCTCAAACTTTCTCAGTAGTTGGAGTGCTGTACGGAGCAGATAGCTTCACTGAAAGGTGAGCTATCAGAGGCCAAGAAGCTTGAAGAATCCCTTAATGGGAGAAGTATCAAGCTGATGGACATCACAAGCACAGTGAACTCCAGATTTAATAGTACACTTGGCTTGGGTGCTTCATCCAGCCAACCCATAGTTCTAACAACTCCAATCAAGTTCATTTCTGATAAAGGAAAGGGAGTTGTAGAGGTAGCTAGGAAAAATTCTGATCTGCCTAAGAAAACTAAGTTCCAGCAGAAATCGTCGAACGGAGCTCGACGATCGCCGAACGAAGATCGACGATCTCAGGCAAAATCATCGAACTCAGGTCGACGATCTCAAGTTCCTGAACTCTGCCACAGTCGACCGTCGAACGAAGCTCGACGATCTGACTCAAGATCGTCGAACGAAGCTCCATGATCGTCGAACAGAGATCAGAGCTCTGGAAACTCTTTCAAGGGCAAATCAAAATCCAATCCTAGGGGTCCTTCATCCCAAATCTTTAACCCTTATACTGAATGGATTATACCTCCAAGGAGATATCATCCTAAAGGTTATAAGAGTCAACCTGGGATGTCTTTTATTTCTGAGTTTAAAGGTTATCAACCTAGGCCCAAGGTAAACTGGGTCAAAAACAAATGAATTATTTTATATGCAGGTGAAGACCTATCCAACATCAAACCAGCAATGGTACTTAGATAGTGGGTGCTCTAAGCACATGACAAGAAACAAGGACAACCTCACATCATTTAAAGCCAAGCTTGGACCCAAAGTTATCTTTGGTGATTCAAACTTTAGACAAATTAAAGGATATGGTGCAGTCCAGATTGGATCAGTAACATTCAAGAAGGTAGCTTATATGGAAGGACTGAAGCATAACTTAATAAGCATCAGTCAGCTGTGTGATGAAAGCTACCAGGTGACCTTCAGCAAAGCATTATGCAAGATAAAGTCAGAGGACAACACAACTGTGTTGACAGGTAAAAGGAAAGGTAATATCTATCTAGTAGATTTTCTTTCAACAGATGTAGATATTTGCCTGTTCAATTCTGTCTGTAGACCTAATATTTTATGGCATAAGAGACTAGGACACTTAAACCTTAGAACTATTGCTAGGATATTCAAGGACAACCTTGTTAGAGTACTACCTTCTGGCCCCTACAAGAAGGAAGGACTCTGCAGGGCTTGTCAATTTGTCAAATAGTTTTAAGTCACTTAATAAGAGTGATTCACCTAGGATATTGTATCTGTTACACATGGATCTTTTTGGACCCATCACAGTACAAAGCCTAGGAGGGAAATCTTACACCTTAGTAGTTGTAGATGACTTCTCTAGATTCACATGGGTTTTCTTTCTGAGGAAGAAGTCTGATAACTTTAAGTGTTTGACAGAGTTTCTCAAATGCATACAGATTGATTTCAATACTCACATTGCCCTGATCAGAAGTGATCATGGGACAGAGTTTGATTCTGTTCTTATGCAAGAGTTCTGTCATAGTGAAGGGATCAGGCATACTTTCTCAGCTCCTAGAACTCCTCAAAATGGGGTAGCTGAAAGGAAAAATAGAACCCTTATTGAATCTGCCACTACATTGTTGTCAGATGCTCATCTTCCTCCATCCTTTTGGGTAGAGGTAGTGAACACCTCCAACTATGTGCTGAATATAAGTTTGATACATAAACTAAAGGGTAAGACTCCCTATGAATTACTCAATGGGAAGAAACCTAAAGTTGATTATTTTAGAGGTTTTGGTTGTATTTGCTATATACATAATAATGACAAGAAATATTTAGCAAAATTTCAAGCTAAAGCTGATGAAGGAGTGTTTCTGGGATACTCCATGATCAGTAAGGCTTATAGGGTTTATAATAAATCATCTCTAAAAATTGAGGAATCTGTTCATATATCATTTGATGAATCTAACATGTCTTTCAAAGAGAAGAACACTTCTACCATAGCACCTTTGCAGGAACATTCTCTTGTTGAAGACTTGAACAAGTTACAAGTTACTCAAAAAGAGGAAAGCAGTGAAGATGAAGAAAGTATTCAACACATTGAAGAGAAACAACCTGAAGAGCCAGTTGTTGTACCACAAGAGGAAACAATAACACAGGTTGATGAACAATCAACACCCCCTATTGATTTAGTAACATCAAGAGACCATCCAATTTCCCAAATAATTGGAGACATCTCAGCTGGTGTGCAAACCAGAAATCAAGTCAACCAAAACCTGTTGCACACCTGCTTCCTATCCCAAATTGAACCTCAGTCCATTCAAGATGCAGAGCAAGATCCACATTGGATCATTGCAATGCAAGAAGAGCTGCATCAATTTGAAAGGAACAAAGTGTGGGAACTAGTGCCAAAGCCTAAGGATCACTCCATTGTTGGAATAAAGTGGGTGTTCAGAAACAAACTGGATGATCAAGGAGTAATTGTAAGGAACAAGGCAAGACTAGTTGCTCAAGGATATTCTCAAGAAGAAGGCATAGACTATGACCAGACTTTTGCACCAGTTGCAAGATTGGAAGCCATCAGAATCTTCTTAGCTTATGCAGCACATAAAGTCTTCAAGGTATATCAGATAGATGTCAAAAGTGTATTTCTAAATGGAGACATCAAAGAAGAAGTATATGTCAGACAACCTCCAGGTTTTATCTCTCCAACTTATCTTGATTATGTTTTTAAGTTGAACAAAGCATTATATGGTCTCAAGCAAGCTCTTAGAGCATGGTATGAGACCCTAGCATGCTTCCTTTTGGAAAATGGATTTATAAGGGGTAGAGTAGACCAAACTCTTTTCATTAGAACCCATAAGTCCCATACCCTACTAGTACAGATTTATGTAGATGATATTATTTTTGGTTATACTAATTCAAAATTGTGCAGAAGGTTTTCCAACCTAATGCATTCTAAATTTGAAATGAGTAGCATGGGTGAGCTATCCTTCTTTCTAGGATTGCAAGTCAAACAACATGCTGAAGGCATCTTTATTTCTCAAACCAAGAATGCAAATGAATTGGTTAAGAAATTTGGCATGTCTAAAGCACCTTGTATGAAAACACCTATGCCTACTAATGTTGTATTGGATGCTGATGAACATGGGAAACCTGTTGATCAGACAACATATAGAGCAATGATTGGCTCTTTATTGTACCTTACAGCCTGTAGACCAGATATAATGTTTGCTACATGTATATGTGCTAGGTTCTAAGTAAGCCCTAGAGAGTCACACCTAACACTAGTAAAGAGGATTCTCAGGTATGTTAAAAGTTGTCCAAATCTAGGTCTCTGGTATCCAAAAGATTCAGCATTTGATTTAACTGGATTTTCTGATGCTGATTATGCTGGATGCAGAATTGACAGGAAAAGCACCAGTGGAACTTGTCAGTTCATTGGTGACAGACTTGTCTCTTGGTTTTGCAAGAAACAAACTTCTGTGTCAACTTCAACTGCTGAAGCTGAATATATGGCTGCAGGCAGTTGTTGTTCACAAATTTTGTGGATTCAAAACCAACTCCTAGACTATAGCTACAACTTAGAGAAGTCTAAAATCTTTTGTGATAACACCAGTGCTATTTCTATAGCTCAAAATCCAGTCCTCCATAGTAGGATAAAACACATAGAAATTAGGCATCACTTCTTAAGGGATAATGTTGAGAAGAATAAAATTGAACTGCAATATATCCCAACTGATTTACAAAGGGGAGATATTTTCACCAAGACTTTGGATGCAAAGAAACACACCTTCTTCCTAAATCAGTTAGGAATGTTAGATGGAGGAAGTCTAAAATAATATCCATGATTTTAAAAGTTTAAAAATTGACCAAGACTAGGCAAACATCTTGATTTTTCTTAGTGTCTAGAGTGTTTTTCTTGTCTCTGAACTGCGCTCGATGATTTTCCCCCAGATCGTCGAACGGAGATCGACGATTTCCGAAATCATCGACCTGAGTTCAGCGCTTCTCAAATAGTATTTACTATCTCTTCGGTCAACGATCGTCGAACGGCGCTCGACGATTTTGTTCACTGAACGATCGTCGAACAGAGCTCGACGCTCTCCAATATCATCGAACGGAGATCGACGATATTGAAGACTCTTCAGATTCCTTTAGAAGCCCCGATCGTCGAACTGAGTTCAACGATCTTTCCTTTTCTGCGTCGAACCCTAATATAAAATTCATTTTTCGTCGTCATTCTCCTTTTGCGCTTTCGATTTCTTTGCAAAAATTCTCTTTCCCTCCAAACATTTCTACACTTGGTCGTTTTGTTTGTTGATTTCTGCAGGTAACCATGGCAGTTTCTATTGTTGTTCTCGCCGCAATGAAATTTGATGTTGGCTTTGACATTGACATGGAGTCCTTCAGCACTACTGATCAAGTTTTCCAGGATATTTTGGAGTTGTCAAGGAGCAGAAACTTGCTACAATCATGACCACCAGGATCTAACTTGCTGCTGATGAGATTAAGGAGTGGGTCTACACTGCCCACAACCAGGATCAAAACACCATAATTGGTTCAATTTCTGGCACCCAGGTACCCTTGACTCCAGCTCTTTTGACAGAAGTTTTTGAGTTAAGTTCTGGTAGAGATTCTGCTGATCTGTCTGGAGAGGAATTTGCTGATCTACTTGCAAGAATGGGTCACTGTGAAGCTAACCCTAGCCAGTTGCTGAAGAAGAACCTAGCTGTGGAGTACAGGTTCTTGGCTGATGTAGTTGGGAAGGTTTTGTTGGCTAAGCACTCAGCACATGATACCATTTCTAGGTATCAGCTATGCTTAATGGGAGCCATAGTGGATAAGAAATAGTTGAACTAGGGAGAGGTCTTCTTTGACCTGATTAAAAAGAAAATAAATAAGAATTTTGTGAATTTTGGGAGGATTCTAGGCCTCTTTCTGCAGAACAGATGCCCTACTCTGCTTGTATCATCTGGGATACATATTAATGCATCTAAGAGATTGTCCTGTGCCCTATTTGGCAAATAGGACAGGCAGATCACCAAGCCCAGCAGGCCCTCTTCAAGCACACCTTTATGCACCAGGACTGTCATAGTCACTTCCCCTCAAGTCTCTGCCCCTGCAGATGACTTGCCTGTTGCTGCCTCTCCTCCTCCTCCAATTCCATCTTCTCCAGTTCCATCCACCATTCAAACTCCATCCACTATCGTCATCTCCATCCCTTCTCCAAGATCAATACCATCTCCAACTCCAATTCCAACTCTACCAACAAATGAAGAAATCTTTCATCTATTATATTCCTACCCTCAACCAGACATTGCCACATCTCCCTCCATTCCCTCCTTCAATCTTATTAATGATTCCTTCATGGATGACTCACCCTCATCTCCTCCTGAGCTACCCTCCTCATCAACATCTTACCAGGAACTTCTACAAGAGATCATTGATCAACCCACCTTCAAACCCTCTATCTCAATTCCACTATCTTCCATCTCCACTATACTCACACCTTAACCATCACTCCTACCATCCACCAGCTCTCCACCACCATCACTAGTAGCTCCTCCTCCATCCTCTACCTCTGCTCACATCCCTTCTGAGCAAGTAGATCATCCAGCCCTAGCTGACAAGATATATGAACTACTAGCCCCAGGCTATCTCTTCTATTGGAGACCTCCTTGGCTCCATTACTTGAGTCAGTGACAGCCCTTTCTACCAGGCTATCCTCCTTCTTCCCTCAGGCAATCCCTTCATCAGTGTGCCTTGATCCAGCCTTATCTGAATCTAGGCAGGGGGAGATGCCTTATGAAGTGAGCTTGCCTGCTGTTTCTTCAGTTATTGATGCTGCTGCTGTTGTTCTTCAAGCTCCAGTTCCCCCTCCAGTTGCAGTCTTCCCAGTGGACATCAGGTCCTTACTTTCAGTATTTGATTCAGCCTATTTCAGTTGTCTTCTAGAGAGAGTTGTTGTCCACCCATTAGAGGATTTGTCCAAGGCCATTGTTCCCTTCTCTAGCTGTGACATTAGCATTATTTATTCTTTTGTCAATTCAGTATATGCTGCTGCTACTCCTGCTGAAAGCATTGTTGATGTTTTTGATGCTGCTGCCCTTCCTGCTGAAAGTTTTGTTGATATTATTGCTGATACTGTTGATGAGTTAATCTCTAAGGATATGCAGATGACAGAGGCACATAATTTTGAGCCTTCTGTGTTTGCTGATGATATTCCTGATGTTGCTGATATTATTGTATCTGAATGTGTTGCATCTGAAACTGTTGCTGCCCCAACTGCTACTGTTATTACTGCTGCTAATATTACTGCTGTTATACCTTCTAAGAGTGCTGCTCCAGAACTTTTTGTGTCTGTTGTTAATACTGCCTCAACTTCTGTGTTTGCTGCTACTGCTGCTTCAACTTCTGATACTAGTGCTGTATCTGCTGCTGCTCCAACCACTGCTGCTACATCTGCTTCAACTCAACTTCAAAAGCATTACATGAAAAAGATTGATGCTCTATATGATGAGCAAAGTTCTGAAAGTGATGAATTCAGGATTGATTCTGATGACTCCTCTGCCACTATTGCCAGAAAGAGAAAGGCAAGGAGCAAAGCCATGAAAAGAGTACCTCCAGCCAAAGTCAAGGACAATAATGACATTCCATATTACATTCTTCATGACTGCCCCATAACTGAGCACTGGATGCAGTATTCAAAGAACCAACTTAAAGCCATGAAGAAAAAGAGGAAGTATGAAAAAGGATCTTCCCAGTTTCATCATTCTCATCCTCCTCCACCACCTCCTCCTGATGCAGGTGCAGGTGGAAGCTCAGCTGCTCAACCTCATGCTAAAAGCCAAACCCCCTATCAGCCACATGCAAGATCTTATCATAGGGGAAGCCAGTCTAGAGGTTCTCAATCTAGAAGAGGAAACTATAGAGGAAACCAGAGGGAAGTCCAGGTTTATTCAAAAGGTTATTCAAGGCAACATCCTTACTCCAGGGAAGGACAAGCTTCATCAGACACAACCTCAGGTCCTTTTCCCTATAAGCTGAAGGAAGCAGTTTCATCCAGGCCTCCTCACGATAATCCATCCAATAGATATGAGCCACCAGTGCCTTTTGAAGATCCTGAAAATAATCCAACTGCTTGGACTGCCAGGATGAAAGAGCTTGCTGCACTGGACCAAATTAAGAAAGCTAAAGAGCAAGGCAGAGACTCCTCCAACATCACTACATTGTCTGAACAGAGAAAGAAAGAATTGGAAAGATATGCTTCAAGCAAATTCTTTGATTTTGATAGATATATGGAGCTGCATCCTGAAGCTGTAGTTCCAAGGCCCAAACAGCAAGCCTCTTTAGGTGCAGCAGATGACACAAGTTCCAAAAAGGAAGATCTTAACCCCAATAGAGAAATCAAACTTATAAAGAGCAAGGAGAAGAAATAACTATATAAGGTGACAATCATCTTGATTTCTGATTTCTGTCTGGGATGATATATATCTGTGGTTCTGCTATGTCCTGCTTATTGCTTTTCTGTTTTGTTGCTTTGTATGTTGTTATTTAATTTTTCCAAGTTCTGTAAATAGTAATCCTAACCCAAATAGGGGGAGATTGTTGGAACACCCTATTACTAATTTGGGTCAGGATCACTATGTCTTTAGGAAACCTGTTTTTGACCTCCTGTATAGCTCTAAAGGTCAATTAGAATTGAGTCTAAGGGTTAGTACTTAGGTTTGGAAGCTGCCCTCAAGACCAAGGATTTTCAGTTTGAAGACTAAGTCATATCGTCGAGCTCAGTACGAGGAATCGTCGAACTCCAATCGACGATTGTCTAGCTCAACTTCGACAGATCGTCGAACTCCATTCGACGATCGCTGAGCTCAACTTCAACAAATCGTCGAACTCCATTAGACGATCTTCGAGCTCAGTTTGACGATCTTGACTCAGTATTCATTCTCTATCTCTGAGCTCAGTTCGACGATAGTTGAGCTCAGATCGACGATCTCTATGGCTGTATAAGTCCAAATCGCTGAGCTCAGTTCGACAATAGCAGAGCTCAGTTCGACGTTTTTCTGATGAGTTAAAGGATTCTCAAGATTCAAATTCAGAACAGTTAAGGAGTTATTCAGCAATTAATTCAGAAGATTTTCTAGCCGTTTTCATTTATTCTGGACCAAGTTTCAAGGGATTATCGAGGAATGTTTCTTTGGACTTTCCCCAGAAGACAATTGCAATTAAGGAAGTCAATTAATGACAGGCCAACGGCTATTCTTTACAGATGAATTTCTATTCAGAACCAGAGAATAAAACTCAAGATTTTTGAATCTCTCAAACACACAACACACAGACAGACAGCAAAAATAAGCAGAACAAGAAGAAGAAGAAAAAAAGATTCTTTACTACAATATTCTCTGAACAACATCTTTCTCAACATCAATTGTTCACAAGACAAAGAGCTAAAAAGAATTCATACAAGAACACACACCAAAGGAGATCAACAAATATGAAAATCTTCATATCACCTTTGATTCAAGTGTTCAAGGCCAACATCTTTCAAAGACTCCAGACACCTAACATTTTAGCTGTTGCTGAAATTATCATTTGCTGGAGATCAACTTCTGAAGGGCTATCACCCTACAGCAAAGCTTCATTTCCTGAACATCTCAAGAACTCAGGGGGAGCTTTGACAACATAAAATCCACATAGTTTTCTCAGCTGCACTGAGAAAGAGAAGACTTCCATAACTCTCTCATCCCCATCTCTGTAAAGGGTTTCTCAAACTCCCTTCAAAAGTTTGAGCTTGGTTTTTGAGCACCCTGTCAAAAGCTCATTGGTGGCAAGACACCTGATCAAAAAATCTGATTTGCTTTTTGAGCACCTTATCAAAAGCTCATTGGTGCCCAGGACACCTAATCAACTCATCCTGCAGTGGATTCCTACCTAGGGTGGTAGAAGAGTGGATGTACCCAAGTTTAGGGGAACCACTATAGCTCCTTGTGTCTTCTGGCTTGCTTGTCTTTATCTTTTATTTCTGGCTGTGATTGTTTTGTGATTAGTTTAGATCTATGATTAATTTCTGTTGTAGGTTATTTTGTGATTAGATTTAATAGTTGCTTCCATGTTCACTCAGATTACAACAATTGTTGTAAAAAGTTTTCAAGCACCACATACTCTATTCACCCCCCCCCCCCCTCTAGAGTATATCAGATCTAGCTGCACTTTCAAGGTAGCAGGTACATGGTGATTTTGGTTGATGAATATACGAGGTATACTTGGGTATACTTCATGAAGGAGAAGTCGAACATGTTCCGCTTGTTTGTGGTGTTCAAGAAGCTTATGGAGCATTAGCTTCGTCTGCAGATCAAGAAGTTGAGGACGGGCAACAGATGAGAGTTTCGCTCAACCGTGTTCTTGAACTTTTGTAGGAAGTATGGGATCCAAAGGGAGCTCTCTCGTTGTCATACTTCACAGCATGGTGGTGTTGCAGTTCGGATGATCCGTCCATTGACGGAGACCTGCAAGTGTTTGCTTTAGTGCAGAGGCATTCCTAAGGCCTTTTGGGGGAAAGGGATTGCTTAGGCAGCACATGTCATCAATCAGATGCCTCTTAGTCCGATCATTGCGAAGACTCCGGTAGAGTTGATGTTCGGGGTGAAGCCCAGTATGAAGCACCTACGGGTGTTTGGTTCTACTTGCTACATACACGCTCCAGATGCTCTCAAGATGAAGCTAGTCTTTGTTGTGTATAATGAGAGGAAGAGAAGATGAAAGTGTATAGATCTTGCGACGAAGAGATTCAACATCTCAAGAGACATTATCTTCAATGAGCTGACGTTGTATTGGGGTACCTCGTGTGTGGAGCTAGAGGAGAGTAGGTCAGATAGTGGGCTGAAGGAGGCTACTGCGAAGGTTTAGATGGAGTTGCTTGTGTCACCAGGAGCTCTAGGTTTTTCTAGATCCGGGGCAAATGCATCTGGCTTAGAAAGCAGGGGGAGCGATGCTCCAGGTGCTTCTGGCTTGAGCACGGTTGTTTCTGGTTCAGGAAGTAGGGGGAGTGTTGCTCCAGGTTCTTCTTATTCATGTAGCAAGGGGAGTGATGCTCCAGGAAGTTCTTGTTCAAGAGTGGAGGCTTCTGGTTTAGGTAGTAGGGGGAGCGTTACTCCAAGTGCTTCTGGTTCCAGTACAGTGGCTTCTTATTTAGGAAGCAAGGAGAGCATTGTTCCGGGTTTGCCCGAGAACGGAGCTATTTCAGATGGAGTAGTGGAGGTGGTTAGCCGTGATCACGGTCTTTGTAGGTCGAAGAGGATCATCAACCCACCAGCTCGATATAGTGGAGGAAATGTGGTGAGCTTGGTCTCATGTTTTCTTGCAGGACATCAGGTCTAGCGAGTACCTTCTAGCTGTGATGACATCACTAGAGTCAAGGAGGTGGATGACGCTAAGGTTGAGGAGGTGACTACCCTCAGAGGAAACAAGACTTGCGGCCTTGTGCCCATGATTGTTGGTGATACTCCTATGATGCACAAGTGGAGATCGAAGATGAAGAAGGTAGAGAGAAGCATGACTCCTTTTGGAAGATACTAGAGGGATCCATTATGGTCCATGATAGGTCGGGAGAGGACATGCCTCGGACATCTTCTCGATGGCGCTAACAGAGGGACCAGGTGCAAGGTTACAGGAATTTCTGGGGTTGTTCACCACTTCTCACTTCAAGGGGGAGTGTTGAAAATGGTGAAGTGAAAGTGGGTGATTTGTCAACTAGGGCGCACTTGGCGACCTGTCCGCGTAGACTATGCGGACTGGACTGGCGGATAGACAAGTCGACAAGGCTGTTGTAGTCGACTTATTCTTTGGCGGCGTGGGCAGTTTGTTCGTGCGGTCTATACGAACAGAGGCGGCGACCTACCGGCCGTCTTATGCTCAGCAGGAAGTTGGATCCCAGAAGGTAACCAGGCAGATATCTTCTCTATCCGCAGAGTCCGGCAAGAAGTGAACTGGAGTAGAGCTCTACAAACCGACATGGTAGATGCCTTAGTATTGCTCTGGTGGCACGACAAGTGGAAGTCGCGATGGTCGCCAGTTAGTGCAGACTTGTGCTGGAGTTCGCCAGGATTGGCAGACTGAATCCAGTGTCTGCCTGTAACACCCCCCTATCCGTCACATAGCATATAGCAGTAGGTCTTGCCGGGACCCGACGCCATATACCACAGACAGACCGGGTGGTTACTCAATGGAAACCATCCAACTAATGACCAACGTCCTATACAGAGTCATTCTAGCGGAAGCAATAATTAAAAGTTGCAAATTAAAGAACCCAGACCAAAAGGTTTGAATGTCTACTACAAGCCCAACAGGAATGAAGTACAATACACAAGAACACGGCCTTAAGGCCTTACATTTGTTTACTCAAATAAAATGTGTCTTCCATACCACGGCATGCAGGCCGGTTACACATGAATAAACAAGTAAACACTCAAAATAGGCCTTCGAGGGCTGGCTTCTCAACTTGGGATTTGGACCGCTATTTACCGCTCGGCTCCACAGCAGCTGCAAGCAACAATCCACCACACGGTGGCAAACAAAAGCAACGATCAGCTATGCTAACCAAATTATAATGATCCCGCCCCCATAATCGGGGCGGCGATGCTCTTTCCCTGCACTTTGTTAGCATAATCTAGCAGTTAGTGAATAAACAATTCATCATAGGAATGGGCACACACGACCTCACACCCCGTGCTCTCAGGGCACATTCTCGGTGAACCAGTCAACGTCATATCAATTCAAGCCATAGACGTCTCGGTCTCACCGCCGCCACTAGGACGGACAATCTTACGAGCATTTTGTCTTTTCGTCATTGGTCACATCATTTTAAGACATAGACCGCCTAAGACCCTCCATATATGCCAACGCTTCCTCCCAAATGACATCGAGCGGGTATGGTTCCGCCTAACCTGTTGCTCGCATCGCAATGATAATTTAAGCCATATGCGCAGGTCAAACTTTCCCAAGTCCCAATCCGTTACACGCTTTACATAACCAGTAATGTACAAGTTGGATCCCCGGCCACCATGTTGGCAGAATCATGCATCTGTCTAGTTTTCCGGGTGCACCTTGGAGTTAATCCCCAAGGTTCCCTGTTGCAATCTACCGCGTAGAAAACCGAAAAACAAACAAACATCCACACGTAGTCTTCTCCTGCCATTTTTGCAATGCAACATCACCGATCCAGACCAACTTGTCCGGGTAGGATTCACACATCATGCCTATATCCGTTCTCGATTACGGACTCTACATGTACACAATAGGGACTATTCATGTCTACCCGAAGGAACGCCTCAAACTCACCGCAAACTCGCGAGAGTGGGCTTCCTATGCAAAAGAAACAAGGACTTCACATGTCCTAGGATGAGAATCATTACCCTAGCATTTTTTCCTTTGCGTCATGGAAATGTATGCAGATGGAAAGCACTGCAATCTTCTTACCTCCGTAGATCCGAAGTTGGTTTACGATTTGGAGCTCGGAAGCTCCGCCGGTAATCGGATCTAGCCTACTTTCTTGTTCCTCGCTCTCCCCTCTCTCTAGACTTTAGAAAGAGACTAAGTAAAAGAAATGAGGGATTTGAAACCCTATTCCCGGGTATATCCCAGCAGGAACAACCCCCATCCATCGGATCCCAAAATAAGGAAACGAACGGCGATTATTCGGAGCTGAAATGCAAAATCTGGGCCGAACAGGGCCGGTGACACGCCCGTGTCCAGGGCCGTGTTCCCCATTCGCCATCAAAACCGACGCATCCCAAAAAGCACACAGGAACCCGACACGGCCGTGTTTGACCTGATATGCCCGTGTCATCCAGTACACTCCCGGGTTCCCGGGCATGTTCCTCCTTCAACACAGGACCAACACCAATCCGAGACACACACGGGTCTTGGACACGCCCGTGTCCTATTTGATACGCCCGCGTCATACCCGAACACACCTAGGCTCCAGGCCGTGTTCACTGTCTCGATACTTCGTCGAGCATAGTTCATCGAGCACCCAACACGGCCATGGACACGCCCGTATCCTAGGCCGTGGTCCCTGCTCGACAATCGTCAACCGAAAATTCGTCGACCTCTCGACCAGATCGTCGACACGAGCTTGACACGCCCTGGGACACGCCCGTGTCTCAGGCCGTGTTCACTGCTCGACGATCGTCGACTCCAAAATTTGTCGACCTCTGGACCAGATCATCGAACCAAACACGACATGCCCTGGGACACGCCCGTGTCCCAGGCCGTGTACCCCCTACCAAATTCCAAGCTTGGCTCAAAATGCCTCATGTCGCTCGTTTGAGTTTCGGGGCGTTACAACTCTCTCCCTCTTAAAGGAATTTCAACCTCAAAATTACATAAAGGAAAGATAATCATAAATTTAAACGGTACCTGAGTGAAACAACTCCCGGTACTCCTCAAGCATGGCCTGCTCTCGCTCCCAAGAGAGCTCTTCCCGACCGCAATTGTCCCAACGAACTTTGACCATCCTGATCTCTTTGTTGCATAGCCGCTTGACTTCTGAGTCCTCAATTCGAATGGGCTTGACCTTTGTCGTCAACCCATTATCGACCGGCACTTGATCCACCGCGATCACATGCGAAGGCTCTTGCACCGCCTTCCATAACACCGAAATATGGAATACATCATGTAGACCCCTATGCTCCACTAATAGCTTCAACCGATACATTGCTTCACCAATCCGCTCCAGGACCTCAAACGGTCTAAGCTACCTCAGTCTTAGCTTCTTTAAGCGCCACACCCGTGAGACACCCTTGAACGACTTGATCTTTAAGTACACCCAGTCTCCAATAGCGAACTCCACGTTCCTATGCTTGGCATTATAGTACTTAGCCAGGCGGTCCTGAGTGATTAGAAAACCTTTCCCGAATGGTTCGCACCAACGAAGTAGCATCTTCCACCTCTTGTCGCTTGTACAACTTTGATTCGCCCGTTTCCAACCAAGACAACAGTGTGTGACATCTTCTACCATATGTTGAAATTTGTGAAGTGGAAGTGGTTGACGGGACAGGCCGAGCGGCCTGGGCGGACAGCTTTGGCGGACTAGGCGGACTGGGCGGACTATGATGTACGGCCTGGTGGAAGGTTTAGTGGAAAGCCGGCTGTCTTCTGAGCGGGTTGTTGCATGGAGTCCGCAGACTATGCGGCCTGGTTTCTGCGGATAGGGTGTTTGCTGATTGGCTTTGCCAAGGAGCGGCCTGAGCGGATGGAGGCTTGCGGACTGGTGCATTGCTCAGTGGCTGCGGGTGCAAGGTTGTGCTGACAGGCGGTTTGGCTCATGTTCACGGGAAGCTTGCGGACTGGCGTGTCCGTGGTGTGGGCTATTGCAGACTGAGCTTAGAGCTTGGCTGAGGCCTTGTCAAGCTCTGGTGTTACAGCAGGTGCCTTGCTGTAAATTTCGATTGGCGGACTGGTTTTGGAGTCCGGGGATGGCTGCTGCGATGGGGCAGGAGTGCGAGGAATTTCCGGACTGGTGGCGGTCTGTGCTTTGGTGTTTGGCGGACGGGGGTTTGCGTCTGCCATGCTCGCATTGACCTTTGATGGTTTTGGACTTGGTCACACTTTGTTCCAAGTTCATGATGTCCGCCGTATCCGCCAAGTCCGCTGTGACCGGGCAGACTGTTGCTGTCTGCCTTTGGTCATGGACTTGTGGCGGATTGAGGTGTGAGTCTTGTGGACTGCCTCGGGCTTATGCGGACATCCATTGAAGGGGGTTGCTGTCCTGTAGTGGTTGGAGCTTTGCGGGCTGATGCCTTGTCCGCATAGCTTGGGCGGACTGGAGAGGGTTAGCCAATGTTTGCCTTACTCCTGGCGGTTTTCCTTGGTATCCGGCTAAGTCCTTGCGGACTCGGCGGACTGTGTTTGCTATCACGCGGGCTGGGGCGGTGTCGCTATCTCTTGGGCGGTGACCACACTCCTCACCTTGCCTATAAATAGGACCCACCCTGGCAGGTCTATAGTAACCTAAGTAACTTGATTGAACAGTAAGTTGGGTTGAGCGAAGTGCTGCGGTCTCAGTTTATCTGTCCGCGCGGATTGTGTCAGTGCTGACGTTTGCTATGTGCAGGTCGCGCGGGTAGCTTCAAGGAGCCAGGAGTTTGGCTGTGACTTCGGTCAAGAACTTGGAAGTGTGCGGTCTCTGCGGACTCAGCAGGAGGTCGCTCCGCGGCTTGTCAGTTCTGTTTCTTCTTTGCCAGCTTCAATAACCTGTCCGCCAGCTTCAGGCGGGTAGGGGTGTTCCTTAGTTCAGGTTCAGTAGGAGACGAATAACGGTGTGTCCGCACGGCCTCGCGGCTTCGGCGGACTCTATGGCTATTCGGCGGATTGCAGCTAAGTTCGGGCGATCTCAGCAGACTCGGCGACCTTGGCGGTCTCGGCGGACTCCGGTGCTGTCCGTCCGGCTTGGATTTTTTGGTGCTTTCTATTTACAGCTGTTATACTAGAGAAATCATGTCTCTCTATGTATGCCTCGTGTTGTAAAGAAGTGAATGTATAAAAGACCTGCTTGTGCTTCCATTATTTGTTGGGATTAACTTTTGTTCCTCGGGTTTCCGCCGGTTCAACGTGAGAACTGGATAGTTCCGAAGATATTAATTTGGCGTTTGGGCATCTTGCTGACCACATTGGGAAAATTTAACATGGTATCAGAGCCAGGTTCAGTTGCGTGAGCGGAAGTCAGCCAGTGTTGTTACTCAGTGATTGAGTGGTGATCAACCTGTGTTGTTGCTCGGAGCTTCTGAAAGGTTGCCAACAGGTGTTGCAATGGAAGGGAGCTTTGCAAGAGGTCTTGGCATTGAACTCTTAACGCCGACTAACTTCAAGAAGTGGAAGTCGTGCATGAAGAGTTATCTTCTTGGCGATGAGCTGTAGGAAGTCGTCGGTTGTGATAACAGGCAGGAAGTCACTGCTGCTTTCGGTACTGCTGAGCAGGTTAGGTTCTGGAGAAGAACAAATGCTAAGGCGGAGTTCATTCTGAAGAAAGCTGTGTCTTCGGAACTGTTTTATCACATCGTTGGGTGTGAGTCGGCTGCTGATATTTGGACAACCATTGATGAGTTGTTCAATAGGAAGAATGTGGCGCGGCTTCAGTTCCTGGAGAATGAGTTGGCCAGGGCAACTCAGGGAGACCTTTCCATCTCCAAGTACTTCTTAAAGATGAAGAGCTTGTGTGCTGAGCTGTCGGCACTGGATCCTGATGAGCCTATCTCTGAGGCGAAGATGAAAAGGCACATTATCCGCGGCTTGCGGAAGGAGTATGTGGCCTTTGTAACATCTGTTCAAGGGTGGGCTACTCAGCCGTCTTTGCTGGAGCTGGAGAATCTGCTTGCCTCGCAAGAGAGCTTTGCAAGGCAGATGGCTGGAGTGAACCTAAATTAGGAAGGCAGTGAAGCTCTCTTCTCAGGCAAGAAGAAAGGATGGGAAGGGAGGAAGAAGAAGAAGGTGCAGGTCATTGGTGAGAAGGATACTTCAACTTCATATCCGCCGGAGAGGAGCAATGCTCCTAAGGACTGGAAGAAGAATTTGAAGTGCTACCGGTGTCATCAGCGAGGGCACTTCAAGCGGGACTACAAGGTCAAACTGCAGCCTGGGCAGGCTGCGGGAAAGGAGGAAGCTTGCTCTAGAAGTGAAGAAGCAGGATGGGGCGGAGCTTTTATGACGGGCACTTGTGTCCGGGCCTTGTCTGCTGAGGACTTCAACAGCGAGTGGATCGTGGACTCCGGGTGTGGTCATCACCTCACCGGAGACAAATCGAAGTTCACCTCCATGCAGGCTTACTCAGGTAATGAAGCTATTATCACTGCTGATAATACTGTTTATGCAGTAGAGAAAGAGGGGGTCGTGTCTTTGGGTAGTGATCAGGGGCCACTCACGTTAAGGAGTGTGTATCATGTGCCGAGCATGAAGAAGAACCTCTTCTAGGTGACTAATGCGGTGGACGCTGGGTATCACGTCCTGTTTGGGCCAACAGACGTGAGGTTCCTTCGCAACGTATCAGCGGTGAAGGATGATGTTGCTCATGTTGGGAGGAGTGTGAAGAACTTGTTTGTTCTTTCCACCAGTGCTTATGTTGATAGAATGAGGGCCAATGATAGTGCTGCTATCTGGCATGAGAGGCTGGGGAGTGTTGGCTCGGACAAGCTGAAGGCGATGGCTAGTAGAAGTTTGGTGAGGGGGTTGCCGAAGTTGTCCTCCTTTGGTGATGGGCATGTTTGTGCGGGCTGTCAATATGGTAAGTCACATCGCCTTCTGTTTGATAAATCACAAACAAGGAGCAAGAAACCATTGGAGTGCATTCATGGCGACCTGATGAGACCGACAGTTACTGCCAGCCTTGGTGGAAGTAGATACATGCTTGTCTTGGTTGATGACTACTCAAGGTATACTTGGGTGTACTTCTTTAAGGAGAAGTCAGAAGCCTTCTGTTTGTTTGTGGAGTTTAAGGAGTTGGTAGAAGGCCGGCTTGGCTTGCGGATTAAGAAGTTTAGAACTGATAACGGGGGTGAGTTTGTCTCCTCCGAGTTTTCTAACTTCTGCAGGAAGCATGGGATCCAACGAGAGCTTACTTGTGCTCGCACTCCACAACAAAATGGGGTAGCGGAGCGAAAGATCCGTCATCTGACGGAGACCTGCAAATGATGGCTTCATGCGAAAGATATCCCAAGGTCCTTTTGGGCAGAGGGAATGTCTTCTGCTGCTTATGTTATCAACTGGATGTCGCTCAGCCCTATCAACATGAAGACTCCTATTGAGCTGTTGCTGAAGGAGAAGCCGAGGGTTGGACACCTTAGGGTGTTCGGTTCAACTTGCTACGTGCATGTTCCGGATGCTTCACGGACAAAGCTGGATGCGAAGGCAAGGAAGCTTGTCTTTGTTGGCTACGATGAGCGAAAGAAGGGATGGAAATGCATGGACCCTGTGACGAAGAAGTTCGTGGTATCAAGAGACGATGTCTTTGACGAGCTGACGTCATATGGAGGTGGCTCGGTTGAGCTAACCGGAAGTAGCAAGGTTGATGAAGCACCGGTGGCGGCTGCTGAAGGCATGGAAGAGGAGCTTGCTGTTTCACCAGCAGCTCCTGTTGTTTCAAACTCCGAGGCTGAGCATTCTGGCTCAGGAAGCAGGGGGAGCACTGCTCAATGCTTGCCCCAGGTAGGAGTGGAGCCCGAAGAAGCAACAGAAGTTGTGAGCAAGGAGCCGATTCTTCGGAGATCGAAGAGGTTGGTTAAGCAACCGGCTCGGTACTGTGATGGGAATGCAGTGAGCTTTGTCTCCTGCTTCTTTGCAGGTCCTCTCGATGAGCGAGAGCCTGCAAGCTTCAACGAGGCCACTGGAGTAAAGGAGTGGGAAGATGCCATGAAAGAAGAGATTGATGCTCTGAAGAAGAATGAAACCTGGGACCTTGTGCCCAAGGTTGATGGCATTACTCCGGTTACTTGCAAGTGGGTGTATAAGTTGAAGAAGAAGGCTGATGGGAGCATTGATCGTTTCAAGGCTCGCCTAGTCGCTAGAGGATTCTCACAGCAGTATAGAGAAGACTATGAGGAGACATTCAGTCCAGTTGCGAAGATGACTTCAGTAAGAGTGGTGATCGCCTTGGCTGCTAGCAAGTGATAGAGGTTGTGGCAACTCAATGTGAAGAATGCCTTTCTTTACGGAGAGATTGACATGGACATCTTCATGCATCAGCCGCTTGGTTTTGTCTCTGAAAAGCATCCGAACTATGTCTGCAAACTCAGGAAGGCTCTTTATGGGTTGAAGCAAGCTCTTAGAGCGTGGTATGGAAAGATTGCAGAGTACTTGCAATTCTGTGGATACCTTGCTTCTAACTCGAATTTAAGCTTGTTCGTCAAGAAGAAGGGAGAGCTACGAGTCTTGGTCCTGCTGTATGTGGATGACATGATCATCACAGGGAATTCGGAGGGGGAAGTAGCAAGGCTCAGGGCAGAGCTTGCTATATGCTTCGAGATGAAAGACTTGGGAGAGTTGCATCACTTTCTCGGTCTGTAAGTGGAGAGGAAGGAGTGCGTGGTTCTCATTAGCCAGAAAGGGTATGCTGATCGCATTGTGAAGCGGTTCGGCATGGGCGAAGGGAAGAAGTGCTCTACTCCACTGGAATCTGGGCTGAAGCTTCGACGAGATGAGGGAAGGGTTCTTCATGATCCCTTGGTGTTCAGGGCTCTTGTTGGGAGCTTGATTTACCTGATGATTACAAGGCCAGACATTGCTTATGCTGTTGGCCGAGCAAGTCGGTATATGGCTGAACCAAGGCAATCTCATCTAGTGGTGGCAAAGGGAATTCTGAAGTACGTCAAGGCTTCTTCTGACATGGGACTCCTCTATAGAAGGGACTCGGAGTTTGAGTTGCTCGGGTACACGGATGCTGACTATGGCGGTGATTCGGATGATCGGAGGTCTACTTCAGGTTATGTGTTCACTTGCGGTTCAGCTAGCATCTCGTGGTGTAGCAAGAAGCAGGACTCAGTGTCGGTTTCAACCACGGAGGCGGAGTATAAGGCTTTGGCCTTGGCTGCTCGGGAAGCCGTTTGGTTGAGCAGGCTTATAGAGGATGTTCATGAAGGAGTGCAAGGGCCTACTTTACTCCGGGGTGACAATGAGAGTGCTCTCAAACTGGTAAACAATCCAGTGTGTCACGCCAGGAGCAAGCATATAGAGATTGATCACCATTTCATCAGGGAGAAGGTGTTGGAAGGATCTCTGCTGGTCGGGCATGTTCGGAGTGAAGATAATCTTGCTGACATCTTCACGAAGCCACTGTCGAAGGGTCCCTTTGAACGCTTGCGCAGATTGTTGGGCTTGGTCACCACTTCCCACTTCAAGGGGGAGTGTTGAAATTTGTGAAGTGGAAGTGGTTGACGGGACAGGCCGGGCGGCCTGGACGGACAGCTTTGGCTGACTAGGCGGACTGGGCGGATTGTGATGTGCGGCCTGGTGGAAGGTCTAGTGGAATGCCGACTGTCTTCTGAGCGGGTTGTTGCATGGAGTCCGCGGACTATGCGGCCTGGTTTCTGCGGATAGGGTGTTTGCTGATTGGCTTTGCCAAGGAGCGGCCTGAGCGGATGGAGGCTTGCGGACTGGTGCATTGCTCAGTGGCCGCGGGTTCAAGCTTGTGCTGACAGGCGGTTTGGCTCATGTTCGCGGGAAGCTTGCGGACTGGCGTGTCCGTGGTGTGGGCTATTGCGGACTGAGCTTAGAGCTTGGCTGAGGCCTTGTCGAGCTCTGGTGTTACAGCAGGTGCCTTGCTGTGAAGTTCGATTGGCGGACTAGTTTTGGAGTCCGGGGATGGCTGCTGCGATGGGGCAGGAGTGCGAGGAATTTGCGGACTGCTGGCGGTCTGTGCTTTGGTGTTTGGCGGACGGGGGTTTGCGTCCGCCGTGCTCGCATTGGCGTTTGATGGTTTTGAACTTGGTCACACTTTGTGCCAAGTTCATGGTGTCCGCCGTATCCGCCAAGTCCGCTGTGATCGGGCGGACTGTTGTTGTCTGCCTTTGGTCGTGGACTTGTGGCGGATTGAGATATGAGTCTTGCGGACTGCCTCGGGTTGGTGCGGACAGCCATTGAAGGGGATTGCTGTCCTGCAGTGGTTGGAGCTTTGCGGGCTAATGCCTTGTCCGCATAGCTTGGGCGGACTGGACAGGGTTCGCCAATGTTTGCCTTGCTCCTGGTAGTTTTCCTTGGTATCCGGCTAAGTCCTTGCGGACTCGGCGGACGGTGTTTGCTATCGCGCGGGCTGGGGAGGTGTCGCTATCTCTTGGGCGGTGACCACACTCCTCACCTTGCCTATAAATAGGACCCCCCTGGCAGGTATACAGTAACATAAGTAACTTGAGTCAACAGTAAGTTGGGTTGAGCGAAGTGCTGCAGTCTCAGTTTGTCTGTCCGCGCGGATTGTGTCAGTGCTGACGTTTGCTGTGTGCAGGTCGCGTGGGTAGCTTCAAGGATCCAGGAGTTTGGCTGTGACTTCGGTCAAGTACTTGGAAGTGTGCGGTCTCTGTGGACTCAGCAGGAGGTCGCTCTGCGGCTTGTCAGTTCTGTTTCTTCTTTGCCAGCTTCAATAACCTGTCCGCCGGCTTCAGGGGGGTAGGGGTGTTCCTCAGTTCAGGTTCAGTAGCAGACGAATAACGGTGTGTCTGTGCGGCCTCGCGGCTTCGGCGGACTCCGTGGCTATTCGGCGGATTGCAGCTAAGTTCGGGCAATCTCAGCGGACTCGGCGACCTCGGCGGTCTCGGCGGACTCCGGTGCTGTCCGCCCGGCTTAGATTTTTTGGTGCTTTTTGTTTACAGCTGTTATACTAGCGAAATCATGTCTCGCTATGTATGCCTCGTGTTGTAAAGAAGTGAATGTATAAAAGACCTGCTTGTGCTTCCATTGTTTGTTGGGATTAACTTTTGTTCCTCGGGTTTCCGCTGGTTCAACGTGAGAACTGGGTAGTTCCGAAGATATTAATTTGGCATTTGGGCTATCTTGCTGACCACGTTGAGAAAATTTAACACCATAAAGGGCCTCGAAGGGCGCCATTTGTATGCTTGCCTGGTAGCTATTGTTATATGTGAACTCCACCAAGTATAGGTGATCTTCCCACTGTTTCCCAAAGTCCAGGACGCACATGCGAAGCATGTCTTCCATCATCCTATTGACCCTCTCGGTCTGCCCATCCGTTTGCGGATGAAAGGCTGTGCTGAAACTCAGCTTTTTTCCCAACATCTGCTGCACCATCCTCCAATCATTGGACGTGAACTTCCCATCTCGGTCACTCACGATGCTGTGGGGCACACCATGAAGTCGTACTATGTTATCCACATATAAATTCGCCAGTTTCTCTACGGGATCATCCTTCCTATGCGGAATGAAGCGCGACACCTTCATTAGACAATCTACGACCACCCAAATGACGTCGTTTCCTTTTTGCGAGCTTGGGAGCCCGTGCACAAAGTCCATAGTAATGTCGTCAAACTTCCACTCAGGAATAGGCAAGGACTTCAAGAATCCTCCCGGCTTTTGGCATTCCTCCTTCACCAAGGCGCATGTCTGACACTTCTCCACGTACAATGCCACATCCTTCTTCAGTCCTGGCCACCAGAACAGTTTCTTCACATCGTGGTAAATCTTCGTGCTCCCCGGGTGAATCGTGTACTTGGTATGATGAGCCTCGTACAACAATTCCACAAGCAAAGTGCCCACATTTGGGATGCACAGACGACCGTCTTTCCAAAACAATCCATCCACAACCTCATATTGGGAATTTGACCCATCCAAAGCCTCTATCATGAGCTGCTTCATGCTGCTATCCACATCCAAAGCCTGCCGAATCTGATCAGCCAGGTCATACTGAACTTTCGTCTAGTTCAATAGCACTTCAGCACTCGACTGCTTGTCTACGCAAGAGATCTCCAATGCCTCCAACTCCCGAACCAACCGCTCGTCAAGGGCCGACAACCAATTGGCTTGAGTTGGGGCCTGACGACTCAACGTGTCCGCAACCGCATTGACTTTCCTAGACACATAATGGATCTTGAACATATACTCTCCCAAGAACTCCATCCATCTCCTCTGTCGCATGTTTAGATCTTTCTGATCCAACAAGTATTTCAGGCTCTTGTGGTTGGTATAGATATCGACCCTCACCCCATATAAGTAGTGCTTCCATAGCTTCAAGGCAAAAATCATGTCCGCTAACTCTAAGTCATGGACCGGATAATTCCTCTCGTGCACTTTCAGCTGTCTCGAGCCATACGCTATCACACTTCCATGTTGTAGCAGCACACAACCCAAGCCATTGCCCGAAGAATTGCTATAGATCTCAAAACCTTCGGTCCCACTCGGCAAACTCAACACAGGCATCGTGGTCAACCGACACTTCAACTCCTCAAAAGCTCGTGCGCACTCCGGCGTGCAAATGAACTTCTGCTCCTTCGACGTCAAAGTCGTGAGGGGTAACACTATCCGTGAGAAGTTCTCCACAAAGCGCCTGTAATAGCCGGCAAGCCCCAGAAAACACTGGACTTCCGCTACCGTAGCAAGCACATGCCACTCTCGTATCCCAACAATCTTCATCGGATCCATCGCAATTCCCTCTCCACTGACTATATGACCAAGGAACACCACTGAAGACAACCAAAACACGCACTTGGAGAGCTTGGCGTACAATTGATTTCTCCTCAGCGTATCCAGCATCATAGGCAAATGCTTGAAGTGATCCTCGTCACTCTACGAGTACACCGAAATGTCGTCGATGAAGACGATCACAAAGTGTTCCAAGTACTCCCTAAAAGTCATGTTCATCAAATCCATGAACACCGACGACGCATTAGTCAGCCCAAACGACATGACCATAAACTCGTAATGCCCGTATCTCGTACTGAATGTTGTCTTAGGGATATCACTTTCCCTTATCCTCAGCTGATAGTAACCAGACTTAAGATCCAACTTTGAGTACACTGTCGACCCGACTAACTGATCAAATAGATCATCAATCTGTGGGATCGGGAACTTGTTCTTCTCCATTAGCTTGTTCAACTCCCGATACTCAATACAAAGTCTCAAGCTTCAGTCCTTCTTCTTAACAAAGAGGACCGGTGCGCTCCAAGGCGATGAACTTGGATGCACATACCCTTGCTCCAACAATTCTTGCATTTGCACCTTCAGCTCTACCATTTCCTTAGCCTTTAGCCGATATGGAGAGTGTGACACAGGTTTTGCACCTAGCACTAGCTCAATCCTGAAATCAATCTCCCGTTGAGGCGGGGCTCCAGGAAGATCGGCAGTGAACACATCAGGGTACTCTGATACCACTGAAATACTGTCCAACATAGGCTTGGGCTTTGCAACTTCCACTAGAGTAAAGAACAGCTCTGCACCAGCACGAATCGCCTTCACCACCTGAAGAGCAGATATCAAAGTCTTGCTCGACCCTTTCAAGCATGTAAAAGTCGTCTCACGACCTGTTCCCAACTTGACATCCTTGCGACCACAATCAATAAAATCTTGCTGCTCCGAGAGCTAGTCCATGCCAAATATTACGTCGAACTCCACCAATGGCAGTAACGATGCTAGCAAATGGAACTCCTGACTCCCAATACGAATCTTAACGCCATAGATTCTATCCGCGCGAATAGAACGCCCATTCGGCAACAACACATTCAATTTGTCCTTAGCCATCGAAGAAGGTACTCCGATGCGTGATATGAAACCTTCAGACAAAAAGGAGTGTGAAGCTCCCGTGTCAAAGAGTGCTCTCGTCGGATTCTCACAAATCAAGACAAATCCAAAACAAGTAGTGGTAAGGTAACACGCACATAACACGTATAAAACAATTTGACTTGCTATAAATTTAAACCATACCTGTCACCACATCCGCTTGTTAAATGGCCTCATGTTGGCTAAGATTGTAAACTCTCGGTTGAGCTGGAGCATAATGGGACGCGGTTGATTCCATTGCCTTGCCCTTCTCTTCATATGTTGCTCTCGGCTTCCTTTAGGACTTGGGACGTCTGCTCCTGCAGTCGTGGTCAAAGGGCCCCAACTTTCCACAAGTAAAACATGCACCCGGGGTCCGACCTGTAGTCACCCTAGAAGCACTGGAAGAAGGAGCTAGACCCGAAGTCCTAGCCTTCTTAAAGAACTTACGGTACCCAGACTTTGAGGTAGTCGGCACCTTGAACTCAGACTTCTTATCACCAAAGATTTTCTTTGCTTGTACATTCTTCATATCCTTTTCCAAGGAGTGGGCCATTTTGACCTTCATAGAAACGGTTGGTCTTACGCTCCTCATCTGCGAATGTAGAGCTAGCATACCGACCCAACCGAGTAAACTCGTGGAGATACTCATCCACGCTATTCTCTCCTTGCACCAACCTTTAAAACTCATTCTCCAAAGTAATCCTCTGCGCCGATGGGAGGTACATTGCCAAGAATAGTTTCGAGAACTCTTTCATCGAGACGTCTGTAAGTTTCCTTCCTCTCAAGAGATGCAGCTCCAAACCCTCCCACCACAGCCTAGCGTCTCCATCCAACAAGAACGTAGCTATAGTGGTCATCTGCCACTCCTCCGTTTCAGTAGCGGTCAGGACTCTCTTCACTCGGCAGAGCCGGTCTTCAGCTTGCGTTGGGGTTCCCAACCCCGAGAACATAGGAGGATTAAAGCTCATAACATGCTTGAGCTGCCTTTCAGTTGCTCGCCTCGGCACCAAAGGCTCCACCACAACCTGCTCCACTCTTCTCGATTCATCCCTTTGTAGCGGTACCTGCTCCATCGTAGGAGCGGGCTGCTGCACTTGCCATGCAAGCTGCGCATTGATCATGGAAAACACTGATTCGGCAACCAATCATATGGTTTCAACCGATGAAGGTGTTGCAGGAGCATCGTTTGGTGCACTACTAGCCTCAGAAACTTGGCATTTTGACGGCCCAGCACCGCTTCTGGTCACCTATAGTTGTACAAAACACCGTTAAGCGACCATACAAAATTGCAAAAAGCAATTATAGGAACATGCAGGTTCCTCAAACACGTGTATTTTCATTCTTAAGTGGACATTCATGGGTTCTTTTGATGCTATAAGGATGACGCACACACATGTGCACACCACCCCTTAAAAAGAATTTGTCCACGAATTCATTTTAAGCCCGACCGAAACTAGTAGTCTAATACCAAATTTGTAACACCCCCCTATCCATCGCATAACATATAACAGTAGGTCTGGCCGGGGCCTGACATCATATACCACAAATAGACCGGGTGGTTACTCAATGGAAACCATCCAACTAATGACCAACATCCTACACAGAGTCATTCTAGCGGAAGCATTAATTAAAAGTTGCAAATTAAAGAACCCAAACCAAATGGTATGAATTTCCACTACAAGCCCAACAGGAATGAAGTACAATACACAAGAACACGACCTTAAGGCCTTACATTTGTTTACTCAAATAAAATGTGTCTTCCATACAACGGCATGCCGGCCGGTCACACATGAATAAACAAGTAAGCACTCAAAATAGGCCTTCGAGGGCCGGCTTCTCAACTTGGGATTTGGCCCACTATTTACCGCTCGGCTCCGCAGTACCTGCAAGCAACAATCCACCGCACGGTGGAAAACAAAAGCAACGGTCAGCTATGCTGACCAAATTATAACGATCCCGCCCCTATAATCGGGGCAGCGATGCTCTTTTCCTGCACTTTGTCAGCATAATCTAGCATTATAGTGAATAAACACTTCATTACAGGCATGTGCACACACGACCTCACAACTCGTGCTCTCAGGCCACATTCTCGGTGAACCAGTCAACTTCATGTCAATTCAATCCATAAACGTCTTGGTCTCACCACCGCCACTAGGACGACCAATCTTACGAGCATTTTGTCTTTCCAACATTGGTCGCGTCATTTTAAGCCATAGACTGCCTAAGACCCTCCATCTATGCCAACAGTTCCTCCCGAATGACATAGAGCGGGTACGGTTCCCCCTAACTTGTTGCTCGCATCGCAACGACAATTTAAGCCATATGCGCAGGTCAGACTTTCCTGAGTCCTAATTTGTTACATTCTTTACATAACCCATTTATGTACAAGTTGACTCCCCGACCATCATGTTGGCAGAATCACGTATCTACCCAGTTTTCCGGGTGCACCTTGGAGTTAATCCCCAAGGCTCCCTGTTGCAATCTACCGTGTAGAAAACCCGAAAAAAAAAACATCCGCACGGAGTCTTCTCCGGCCATTTATGCAATGCAACATCACCGATCCAGATGAACTTGTCCGGGTATGAAAGTTTATAGTTGCCTACCTAAATCACCTAGAGAGGGGTGAATAGGTGAGATGTGCGTCTTTTTGCGGAATAAAAAATTACAAACTAATGCACAGATCTATCTACCAATCAAACACAAACGAGGCAAGATTTATAGTGGTTCCCCAACCTTGGGTACATCCACTTTCCCTCACCGATCTAGCAATACACTAGACTCGGCTACTCCACTATCTCGGATTGAAAATCAATCCTACCCTCGGAACAACGTTCCTACAATCTTGATCCACAAAACTGATCTACACTTGGAAGGTAAAACTTCCTACAATCTCAGAGACAAAAACTCCTACACTCGGAGAAATTTCTCCTACAAGAATGAAATAATTTTTTTACAGAAATACAAACAGTGATCTTTTTTTTCAGATCTACAACTCTAGAACAGAAATTTCTTCATCTAGGCTTTGCGGCTTTATCAGGATGATGAAGAGAAATCTCGGCAAGATTGGATCTGTAACTTCTTGTCTTCACACAATCGATCGAATCAGAAAATATGGAGTTGAGAGAATCTCGATCTAGAAAGCCTTCTTGATCTGAATCCTCAAAAGGCGAAACCCTAGCCGATCGGGAATCTGCGACGGCGATGACGGCGGTTTTCGTTTGTTGCAGAGAAAAAGAGGAGACAGAAAGAGGCTGAAAAAACTTCTTAAAAAATAATCTTCTTAGAATTTTGAATAGTTAGGGTTTGTCGGTTTAGACAAGACCTTTTATAGGATAGGAGAAAATTAGCCATAATTGAGTCATTATGAGAGACACATGGACCAATCACGTCAAAGTTCATAAATAAGACCGTTATTCTGAACATAATGAATTTTCGAAAAAGTCAAAGTAAAATACTCGAGATATAACAGACTACTCGAGTACATGCAACACTACTCGAGTAGGTAGAAAATGACTACTCGAGTATATGGGAAGAACTACTCGAGAGAGTATGAGATCATTACAGGAGTACATGGAGTCAACTACTCGAGTAAGTAAGAAAAAACGAAATCAGCTACTCGAGTAACAAAAATAACATACTCGAGTACTTGAGTACTTACACGAGAGGTGGAGTAGAGTACTCGAGTATAAGAAATACTACTCGAGTATATAAGAGTGAACTACTCTACTATATAAGAAACTACTCGAGACATAGACTTAGAAAATTTCTGGAAATGGAGAATAAGACTACTCGAGTATAAAAGTTAAACTACTCGAGACAAATGGAACTACTCGAGTATATGGAGATGACTACTCGAGTAACTCACTTAGAGAAATTTTCTGGAATGGAATTCTGGATTACACAAGTATAAACACTGGACTACTCGAGTACATGACTTAGACTACTCGAGTAAGTGAGAACTACAGGAGAGTCGTAATTCAACTACTCGACACAGAAGATAAAACTACTCGAGTACTATACATTACTACTCGAGTATTTAACTTAGAAAACTTTTGAGAAGAGAATTTCTATAAACCCGAGAGATAAAAGGAAACTACTCGAGATATATCTTAACTACTCGAGTAGGAGTATTATTACTCGAGTATGAACTCAGTAACTTACTCGAGTAAGTATAGAACTACTCGAGTACTTTACTTAGGAAATTTTCTTGACAGATTTTTCTTCTTCTAAGGGATGACCACCATCAAGTATTTTCACATAGTCCTAGAGCTTGAATATGAAGTGTATCCCAATAGAGAGGCTACACATGAGTCAACACCTTTGAGCACACAATGAGGGATTACATTGTATGGTCCTGTGTTTGGTGACCCATTATAGACTGAAATTGGTCTACACTTCCCATAAGAATTCCTGCAAACACATAACTCAAACTAAACATCAAGTACAACATAATTCATCTTAGTTCAAGGGTGACTTCATCAAATCTGGGTTAGTGTGGATACAATACCCAATAGGGTAGGCTTCACACATCATGCATATATCCGTTCTCGATTATGGACTCTACATGTACACAACAGGGACTATTCATGTCTACCCGAAGGAATGCCTCAAACTCAACGCAAACTCACGGGAGCGGGCTTCCTATGCAAAGGAAACGAGGACTTCACATGTCTTAGGAAGAGAATCGTCACCCGAGCATTTTTTCTTGGGGCCATGGAAATATATGCGGATGGAAATCACCACAATCTTCTTGCCTCCGTAGATCCGAAGTCGGCTTGCAATTTGTAGCTCCGAAGCTCCGCCGGTAACCATATCTAGCCTCCTTTCCTATTCGTTGCTCTCCCCTCTCTCTAGCCTTTAGAAAGATACTAAGTGAAAGAAATGAGGGATTTGAAACCCTATTCCTGGGTATATCCCAGCAGGAACAACCCCCAGCCGTCAGATCCCAGAATAAGGAAACGAACGGTGACGATCTGTAGCTGAAATGCAAAATCTGGGTCAAACACGGCCTGTGAAACGCCCATGTCCAGGGCCATGTTCCCCATTCACCGTCGAAACTGACGCATCCCAAAAAGCACACGGGCACCCGACACGCCCGTGTTTGACCTGACACGCCCGTGTCATCAAAT
This sequence comes from Platanthera guangdongensis, assembly GCA_039583875.1. Lineage (NCBI taxonomy): Eukaryota > Viridiplantae > Streptophyta > Magnoliopsida > Asparagales > Orchidaceae > Platanthera > Platanthera guangdongensis. The sequence goes on along the minus strand of CM077167.1, from coordinate 121,944,873 downwards.
ACACGCCCGTGTTCCCGGGCATATTCCTCAATCAACACAGGACCAACACCAACCCGAGACACACACTGGTCTTGGACACGCCCGTGTCCTATTTGACATGCCCGTATCAAACCCGAACACGCCTGGGCTCCAGGCTGTGTTCACTGTCTCGACACTTCGTCGAGCACAGTTCGTCGACCACCCGACACGGCCTTGGACACGCCCGTGTCCTAGGCCGTGTTCCCTGCTCGACGATCGTCGACCAAGAATTCGTCGACCTCTCGACTAGATCGTCAACACGAGCTCGACATGACCTCGGACAAGCCCGTGTCTCAGGCCGTGTTCGCTGCTATACGATCGTCGACTCCAAAATTCGTCGACCTCTCGACCAGATTGTCGAACCAAACACGACACACCCGTGTCCTAGGCCATGTGCCCCCTGCAAAATTCCAAGCTTGGCTCAAAATGCCTCCCGTCGCTCTTTTGAGTTTCAGGGCGTTATACTGCCAGTAAGTGCGGACTGGCCCTTATTGCTATTGGGGTGAACTTGGTTGGTTCTGAACAAAGTCCAGGTTTGGCTCAGTCTGGGGAGATCGTGCAGTTAAGAACAAACTGCTTCTCAGTTCGCCGAGATTGGCAGCAATGCTGTTTGCCTTAGTTGCGAGCTTGGGGAATGCAGACTGGAGTTGCATCCATAAGGCGTGTGGACTGATGCTGTGTCCACTGAGTCCGGCAGCTATCTTGGTGTCGTGGCTGCAGGCTCGGGGAATGCATACTAGAGCAATGTCCGTAGTTAAGTGGACAAGATGTTGTTGTAGAGTCTGCAGGTTGCTGTCTAAGTCCTGGTTGGCCTTTAGACACAAGGCAGATTCGGTCATTTTCCATCCTTGGTGATGTTTAGTCACTTGCTCTCCTGCACAGGTCACGACGGACTGGATGTGTATCCGCAGTTTGCGGATACAATTGTTCTTGCTGCGTGATAAGGCGGAGATCCTATCAGCTAGGGAGGTGACCACACTCCTCATTGTGCCTATAAATAGGACCTCCCGTCAAATCAATTGTATGCACGAATGAACAGTAAGTGAACTCGCGAATAGCTGTTGCAGATTGGATTTTGGAATCCGTACAGGTTGAAGGAGTTGACCGGTTTATGCTATGTAGGTTGTTGGATAATACTGGAAAGCTAGGACTTGGCTCTGATAGCGGTCAGGGACAGTGCGCACTCTATAGGTAGCAACAGGCGGTAAACAGTAGGTTGCGGATAGCGACTAGGCGGTCTTCTCTTTAACAACTATTTTCCTGGGTCAATAAGTTGCGTGCTTCAGGCGGCATGTTCAGTTCGGCATCAGCAGCTTGTGCAGTTTGGCTTCTAGGAAACCTCGCTGTTAGGCGGCTTGCAGATCGGCGACTTGAGCTCAGCATTGGAATAACGGCAGTCCGCGCGGCTTGGTTGCGGTCTGGTGGCCTGGCGGTTTGTGCAGACTCTAGTGCAGTAGTAGAACTGGTGGATACTTATTCAGTCCGCGCGGTTTGATTTGCCTTGTAATTGTTTCTGCTTTCCCATTGGTTATTTTGGCGAATCATATCTCGCCGTGTATGTCTCGCTTTTTAAGAAGACTGCTATTATCAATAAAGACTCTTGTTGTTGATGGTGTCTCTGGTTGTGATCTAACCTTCTAGTTGAGATAACCCCTGCTCATTCAAAGATCTGAAAAATTCAACAGAGACAAATGTAACCTCAGTCATCCTCTTCTAATTTTAGGAGATCACGTCGTGACGATGCTCGAACGAAGAAAATCTACAACAAGGAGGACATGTATAAATCAAAACCAAATAAACAATTTTCCTCTGATATTGTTTGCTACTATTGTAATAAGTCAGGATATGTTATTGTGCAGTGTCCTTATAAGAAAAAGGATGGTTCCAAGAAGGAAGAAAAAAGATCCTTCAAGGGACTCCGAGTACCACGGAAAGGTAAATTCACACACAATATTCTATGAGTCCGAAACGTCCACTAATGGTCAGGAAGGCTATTCTTCTGATGAGGACGAATCAGAATTGATGACTCAGCATGAGCACCTATTAAAGGCTTTCGACAAATGCCGTAAGGTAGTCTGAAAGCAGTTAAATGAGATTGCCTCCCTCAAGGCAGTGGAAAGTAATCTGAAGGAAGAAATTGCAAAATTACTTCCTCTCAGAGACGAAGTCCACTCCTTGAAAGAGGAACTCAAGGGCTCCGCTGAGATATTGAGTCTGAAAGAAATATATCTTGATGAGCTGGAATAAAAGCTCGCAGTGGAGAGAAAACTCTTTAAGAGTTTCTCCAAGCCGAAGACTATTCTCCCTCTCATTGATGAGTTTTCAACTCAGAAGAAGGTTAGTAGTCTTGACCACGTAGCTGGAAAGTGTAAGGCTGTCAGGAAAAGTAGTGCCAAAGAAAAGGGGAAGGTAATATTCCCGATGAATAAGTTGACCTTGAGTCGTCCTATGGTCATCATACTAGGCCTACTTATGCAGAGCTCAAGATCACATACCAGAGATGGACCAATCCCCTTGACTATGGTGCTAGTGTTTTTAAAGCACCATTTGAAGAAATTCATATGAAGAGTTATGGTCCATATGTACATGGACAAAATATTAAGAAGGAATCAAATGTCAAAAATGTTGTACCTAAGGCTAAGGATATGGGGAGCTCATGTATATGCTGCAACCAGGGGGCCTCCACCTCAAAGAATGCTTCCCCTGCTATACCTCAACACCAAAAGATAAAGCAGGAGTATAAGAGAAGGTACAACATGTTTGACTGTTTGTGCTGTGGCAAAATCAGTAATTTTAGAGCAGATTCTTGGTATAACACTACTAATTATGTAACCCCACGAGTTAGCAATGAGAGACCGACCACTCGCAAGGTTAATGTTCCTAGTGGTGTTAAGTTGTCGAGGAACCAAGGACCTAAATACGTTTGGGTTCCTAAGGTAAAGTGAATTACTTTTGTAGGAATGTCCAAAGGGCAACAAAAATCCGATTTGGTATTTGGACAGTGGATACTCTCGGCACATGACCGGGATAAGAAGCCTTTTACTTGAGTATACCCCAGTGGAAGACGGACCAAAAGTGATCTTTGGTGGGGGGGGGCAGACATGGGAAAAATAAAAGGCTATGGTATAGTATCAACGACATAGTCTCTTTCATAGACATAACTTATGTTGAAGGATTGCACCATAATCTTATAAGCATAAGTCGGCTATGTGATAACGGCTACATCGTTGAGTTCTGCAAGGAAAAGTGTTTGATAAAATCGTCTGCAAATTTGGAGACGATCTTAACAGACACTTGGAGAAGAAATATTTTCTATTTGAATTTTCTTTGCTTAGACAATTATACCTTAGTGTGTTTTATGCATAAAAGTAGTGCGTCTCTCTGTGAGCAATGACACTATAGATTAGCATATATTAATTTCAAAACAATAAATATACTATTTTCTCACAACTTAGTGCATGATACCCCCATCATTAAGTGCGTTAAAGAGAGCCCATGTCACTCCTGTCAAATGGGTAAGCAGACACGGGCTATCGTCAAGGATATTGCTGAAAAAGATTCTTCAAGAAGATTATACTTACTTCATATGGACTGATCCGGTCCTATGCCAATTCACAGTTAAGGAGGTAAGGTCTACACGTTAGTTATTGTTGATGACTACTCGCGTTTTACTTGGGTGTTATATCTGAAACACAAGACAGACGCCTTCAAGTCTTTCACCAATTTTGTCCTGCAAATTTAGAATGAACTGAACTGATAAGTGGTCGAAATCAGAAGTGACCACGAAATAGAGTTTGAGTCTGTTGCCATGATAGAATTCTGTGAAAGTCAAGGTATCTTTCATGCGTTTTCCTCCACATAGACACCACAACAAAATGGAGTTGCGAGAGAAGGAATAGAACCCTATTTGAAGCATGTACAACTATGTTAAACGACGCTTCACTTCCGGAGTACTTCTGGGTTGAAGTAGTTAACACAACGTGTCACGTGCACAATAGAGCATTTATCAATTAATCTATCGTAAGACCCTCTTATGAGCAATTAAAGGGCAAAAAACCGACTCTCCTATTTTAGGATCTTTGGAAGCAAATGCTTTGTACTTAATAATGAGAAGTATTACTGCACAAAGTTTAGTGAAAAATATTTTGAAGGTATTTTTGTAGGATATAGTAGGCATATTAAGACATAAGATTTTTAATAAAAAAACTCTGATGGTAGAATAATCAATAAATATTATATTTGATGAGACAAGCATGCTCCAAAGCAGCTATTTTATTGTTATTGGTGCAGATACAGGTACCAAGTTCAAGGAGTTAAGCTTGGATAAAGCTATCAAGGAAGAAGCTCCAAGCTCAGTCAAGCTTGTCGATCCAGGCTTGTTGGATGAAGAAACCCTAAAAGAAGAATTGCCGCAACCAACCGTGGATGTACTAAATGTTGTAGAGCCTACTGGAGGCAGAGCAAGAAATATAAGTTTCAGACACCTCAGAGATCACCCAGTTAATCAAATCATTGGACATCCAGGAGAAGGTATTAGAACCAGAAGAGGTACGACTAATGATATTATGCATCTTAGTTTTCTATCTGAGGTTGAGCCGAATAAGTTCAAAGAGTCAAACATTGATGCTTCTTGGATACTAGCAATGCAAGAGGAGCTCAATTAGTTTGAATGTTGCAAAGTCTGCAAGTTGGTACCCAGTGTAACATCCCTCAAAAAACTAGACTCCTAAGAGTGGTTTTTTCATGACTAGGTCATGACAAAACCCTAGTAAGCTCAACGAGACCAGGTTAACTAGGGCCTGAAGGTAGAAATCACCCTGGTCTGCAAATAACACATTCCAATTACCTAAAATAGGGTTTGATTTTAGGGCCTCACCTTTACTCCTTGACCCTACCATAACATACCTAGCCCCTTAGAAGGCCCATTGGGTCACCTAAAACCCATTGGGGTGAACCAAAGTGGTCAAGTTGACCAAAGTCAACCCTAACTCTAAAATGGTCAAAGTAGCCTATTTAGGGCCAATGGACCTCCAACTTGCGAAAATGACCCACCTAAACCTCTCTAATCCTTTAGGAGGACCATTTGGTATACCCAAGTGGTCAAGTTGAACAAAGTCAACCTAAACCCTAAAGTGGTCAAAGTGCCCTAAATAAGGGTCAACTGACCACAAAGGTGTCAAACCAACCCTACACAAGTCTCGCTAGATCTTAGGAGAGGTCAATGGGTCACTAGGTGCCTATTGGGGCAAACCAAAAGGTGAAATTGACCAAAGTCAACTCAACCTTAAAATTGGTCAAACTAGCCTAAATGACCTAACATCGATTCTGGGCGTAAGACACTCCCGAGTGTCGGTGTCACCGCAAAACAACCATTCTAGGCATAAGACCCAGTAGCATAGGAAAAAATGGGGTCTTACACCAAGGCCTAAGGGATAGACCGTGATCGGCACCAAGTGGATCCTCAGAAACAAGCTGAATGAGAATGGAGTCATCATCAAGAACAAAGCCAGACTTGTAGAGCAAGGATATCGACAAGAAGAAGAGATCGGCTTCGACCAGACCTTTGCTCCAGTGGCTAGGCTCGAGGAAATTAGGTTGTTTCTTGCGTATGCTGCCCTCAAAGCCTTCACCTTCTACAAAATAGACGTGAAGTCAGCATTCCTTTAAGGGAATCAGAAAGAGGAAGTATACGTAGCGCAACCCCTAGGTTTTGTTAATTCCAATCTCCCTGATTATGTTTATTTTTTTTAATAAAGCCCAATATGTCCTGAAACATGTTCTAAGAGCTTGGTATGAGACAATGTCTAGCTTTCTTCTTGAGAACAAGTTCACAAGGGGAAAGATAGACAAGACATTATTTCTTAGGAAAGTAAGAGATAAGATTCTTCTAGTGTAAATCTATGTCAATGATATTATCTTTGGCTCTACGGAAGACAACCTTTGCAAAATATTTTTCCAAACTTATCCAAGGGAAGTTTGAAATGAGCAGTATGAGAGAGCAGAAGTATTTTTAGAACTTTAGGTGAAGCAATCTGAAGATGAAATTTTAATCTCTTAGACGAAGTTCACCAAAGAGATTCTTAAGAAATTCGGAATATAGAATGCAACTTCTATGAGGACTCCAATGGGTTGAACTCTGTCTCTGGACAAGGATGAGAAAGGGAAACATTTTGAAGAAACCAAGTACAGAAGCATAATTGGATCCTTGCTCTACCACACTGCTAGTAGAACAGATATAATGTTTTCAACATACATCTGCGCTAGATTTCAGGTGAACTCAAAGGAATCTCATTACGGTGCTGTAAAGCGAATTTTAAGATACCTTAAGGGTACACCGAATCTTGGATTATGGTACCTGAGAAATAATGATGTCGAGCTAATTGGTTTTTCAGATGCCGATTTTAGAGGTATCAGGGATGAAATGAAAAGCACTTCCGGGATGTTCCAATACCTCGGAAGACGGCTTATCTCATGGAGCAGTAAGAAGCAGAATTACGTGACAACTTCCGCCATCAAGTCAGTGTACATCTCTGCGGGTAGTTGCTATGGATTCAGAATCAACTAGAAGACAATAATTTGAAGTTTCGAGAGAATCCAATGTATTGCGGCTCATTCAGCTAAATAGCGATCACAAACAATCCAGTCTCCCACAGTCGGACAAAGCAGATCGACATGCGATATCACTTCATTCAGGAGCATGTGGATAACAAGGAAATAGCCCTTAGCTATGTCCCCACAGACAAGCAGATCGCGGATACGTTTACAAAACCGCTGGATAGGGCCAAGTTCTCGTTTTTCAAAACAGAGCTAGGCATGCTGAACATGGACTCTTGAAGATGGACTCTCTCAGGAACTACTTTAGAAAGGCAGAAGAATTTCCAAGAACAATTCAGCGCATATCAGACGATGACCTTGAATATTCATCCGATAACCATGGATACTCGTCGAATTCGACTCTTGTGTCTAGTGAATCTTGCCGAAATCAACTTATGCAAATTTCTATCTTACTATATTGGATCCGAAGAACAACTGAAAATGAGTTACGTGCCTTCTAGGTCAATTTAAAAATTATATATATATATATGTAACACCTCCCCTGTAATGGACGTATAATATGGGTCCGGTCGGGGCCCCACAACATACGAACGCCACAGCTTTAGTATTAAAGGTTGATATAGCTACCCAAACTCCAAACACTTGCACAACACAGCGGAAAACCAAGCACAACTAGAAGTTATCCACTAACCCAAAAGAGTAAACAAACGGCCTTAAGGCCTTACATCAAATGTCCAAAAGTAAACAGTACATCAAACATGAACGTGCTCAGCACTCCTAGCCTACCTCGGCATGCAAGCCGGACAAAAATAGTCTCAAACATACATCAATCACAAGTAGTGCTACCAAAAGAGAAAACACTTCATGGGCTTAGGCCTTTTTGGCCGGCGTGCTAGCTCCTGCGTGCGATCCTTGCCCTGTAAAAATTATTAGTAACGTGGGTCAGCAAAGGCTGACCTCAAACTGTGTAACAACACCTCTCCTCCCGGCCGCCACTAACGGACCCCGGGGAACCCTCCAACCTGCAAGTCAGCACTTCATATGCAATATAAATTTCTATAAATAGAAAAGCATTAAAACAGGCTTGGATGTCTCAATCATCAAACATGTTCTCTACTGGTTGAGCATATAAAGAAAGGGCCTACTATGCAACATGAATGCAACACCCGGGCTTCACCCAAGGTACCCTACATCGTATGCATCTAGCACAACATCACATCAGTTGGGTACTCACATTTCCCCAATCGGCATAAAGCCGCAAACATTGAGGGAGACACAACTCCCTCACACGGCGCACAGGCTGCCACATGGAATTCTTGCCAAGGCCCCACCCGCTCGTGGGCTTAGCCCCGGGCTTGCCTGCAAGCTCTGACGTCTCATGTCAGGATTCCAACAACCATAGGCTGACCGATTCTAAGAAGCCTTGCTGGACCCCACCCGCTCATGGCCTCTTTGCCCGGGCTTGCCCCAAGCTTGGCATTCTCGTCAGTCTCACAGAAGGGGACTAGTCTCGCCGGGACACTCTCCACACATGACGCACATGTCACGGGATAGCCAGCCGACCACGAAAACATAGCCACGCCTTGGCACAACATAACTAAGACTAAACACATCGCAATCCCTCTTTGTACCGCAGCGTTCCCGCGCACCAAGGAAAACATCTCCAACTCGTGCGGAGGTAACCTTGTCCACCAAGGAAACCATCTCCATTCTCATACGGAGCTAACCTTGTCAAGGAAACCATCTACCACCACGAGGAGCTAACCTTGTCCGGGTTCGACTACATGTACTCTTTTCAAGCAAACGGGACAATCACCACCACAACACAAACGGCATCTTGCCGCAACGGAAGTCTCTACGAATCCCTAAGTTCGTATGCAACATCACCGAGTCGGACTAACGGTCGCGACTATGGCTTCACCCACCATGCCTAATCCACTAGCGAAGCGGATCTCTAATGCAAAGATATGCCGGGGATGGACTCAATCGACCCGGAAGTTTCTCTTGAAACTTGGCAAGCCAAAACCCCTCTCATTTGAGAGTTTGGTGCCCAAAAATTAGAGAAAAGAAAACTAGATGATGCTAAAACGTGCATCCTAAAGACCGAGAGGAGAGATGTCGTTACCTTCCGACTCCTCTTTCTTGCCATGGCAAAATAGCCGGATGGAAATCTTCGCAGCGGTCTAAGCTTCACGGATCCGGACTCGGCTCGCGATTTGGAGCACCGAAACCCTTCCTACAGCCCAAGAGTTCTTCTTCTTCCTCCTTGCTCTAGTTTCTCTCAAGAACTAAGAAAGAGAGAACTTGAAAAAGAATGAGAATCTATAACCCTAAAATCGGACTTAACTGCCCAGGAGGTGGCCTGAACCGTTAGATCCCAAAACCAGAAAAAGACTGGCCGCGATTCGCCTGGAAAATAAAAGATCTGGGCCGAACACGGCCTGGCACACGCCCGTGTCTAGGGCCGTGTGCTTCATTCGCTGTCTCAAATCGACGTGCCTGGAATCAGACACGGGCATTCGACACGCCCGTGTTCAATCCGACACGCCCGTGTCCCCAGTGACACGGCCGTGTGGCCTGCCGTGTATCTCCAACGACACGGCCCCAACACCAACCCGAGAGGTGACACGGCCTGGGACACGCCCGTGTCCCAAGCCGTGTGCCAAGTCTCGACACCCGTCGACAGGCTTTGTGTCGACACCGCGGAAAAACGTCGAGCGAAGATCGTCGACCAAGCGGGACACGCCCTGTGACACGCCCGTGTCACAGGCCGTGTGCCCCAGTCTCGACACACTGTCGAGCAAAAGTGTCGACACTTGGGTCGAGTGTCGACACGGCCTCGACACGCCCTGCGACACGCCCGTGTCGCAGGCCGTGTGCCCCACTCTCGACACTTTGTCGAGCACAAAGTGTCGACACTTGGTCCGAGTGTCGACACGGCCTCGACACGCCCTGCGACACGCCCGTGTCGCAGGCCGTGTACCTCACTCTCGACACTTTGTCGAGCGAAAGTGTCGACACTTGGGCCGAGTGTCGACACGGCCTCGACACGCCCTGCGACACGCCCGTGTCGCAGGCCGTGTGCCTCCTGCCAGAAACCCAAAAATTTCCAGAACTGCAGACCGAACCTCTTGCAAAAAATCTGGGGTGTTACAACTCTCCCCCTCTTAACAGAATTTCGTCCCGAAATTTCAAAACAAAAGAGGTACAAAACTTAAATTGTACCTGACAAAAATAGTTCTGGATAGTCTTCTAACATGGCCTGTTCTCGCTCCCAAGAGAACTCCTCACGACCGCAGTTGTCCCAACGAACTTTCACAAGTTTAACCTCTTTATTCCGCAGCTGCCGAATCTCCAAATCTTCTATAGCGATTGGAAGGACTCGCGTCCTCAAGTCTTCGTTAATCGGCATCGATGCCGGCTCCATCACCACACTAGCCTCCACCAAGGCTTTCCTCAACACGGAGACGTGGAAGACGTCATGTAATCCACTCAAATCTGCGGACAACGCCAACCGATAGGCTGCTTCTCCTACCCGCTCAACAATTTCAAAAGGCCCCAAAAACCTTGGACTCAACTTCTTGAGTCGGCGAATCCGCGAGACGCCTTTGAACGGCTTGACCTTCAGATAAACCCAATCACCAACTGCAAATTCTAACTTCCGGTGACGAACATTGAAATACTTTGCTTGTCTGTCTTGAGCCACCTTCATACGCTCTTGGACGGTCCGTACCATCTCACAAGCGTCAACTACCGCATCCTTTCCCAAAAGTTTGGTGTCTCCCGCCTCTGCCCAAGACATTGGCGTTCGACACCGCCTCCCATACAAAGCTTCGTAAGGCGCCATCTTTATACTGCTTGAAAACTGTTGTTGTACGCAAATTCTACCATGAAGAGGTGATCCTCCCACCTCTTGCCAAAATCAAGAACGCACATCCTCAACATATCCTCCATAGTACGGTTCATCCTCTCCGTTTGCCCATCGGTGTGAGGATGGAACGCCGTACTGAACTTTAGCTTCATGCCCAAGCTCTTCTGAACAAGTCTCCAGTCCTTGGACGTAAACCGTCCATCGCGATCACTGACTATGCTCTTCGGAATTCCGTGCAGTCGCACAATGTTGCGAACATACAACTCCACCAGCTTCTCCACGCTGTCCTCTTTACGGTTCGGGATGAAGTGAGCCACCTTGGTTAGGCGATCCACGATCACCCAAATAGCATCATTACCATGCTGCGATCTAGGCAAACCATGCACAAAGTCCATGGAAATGTCCTCAAATTTCCACTCAGGAATTGGAAGGGGCTTCAGGAACCCGCCCGGTTTCTGACATTCGGCCTTCACCAAGGCACACGTTTGGCAACGACTCACATACAAAGCTACATCTCGCTTCAACCCCGGCCACCAAAAGGATTCCTTCATATCCAAGTACATCTTTGTACTGCTCGGGTGAATGGAGTACTTTGAGAAGTGAGCCTCAAACATCAACTCCTCACGGAGATTGCCAAACTGCGGTACACAAACCCTTCCATCCTTTCTCAAGATTCCCCCGATCATCTCCCAGGTGCTGCTCTCGCCCGTTTGAGCCTCCAACACAAAAGGTTGAAACTCCACATCTAATCGAGTCGCTTCCCGAATACGATCGGACAAGTCGTTTTGCACTTCAATCCAGTTCAATCGAGCCACGCTAGACTCGCCTCTCACAACACATTCCAATCCAAGGGACTCCCATTCCCGTACCAACCGCTCATCATGAGCTTCGATCCAATTTCCTTGCCCCGAGTACTTTCTACTCAACGCATCCGCCACCACATTGGCTTTACCCGGCGTGTACTGAATCGCCACTTCGTAGTCTCCAAGAAACTCAACCCATCTGCGTTGCCGCATGTTCAAGTCCTTTTGATCCAAGAGATACTTCAGGCTTTTATGGTCCGTGAAGATCTCCACCCTTGCGCCATAAACATAATGCCGCCAAATTTTCAGTGCGAAGATTACCGCCGCCAGCTCCAAATCATGGACGGGGTAATTCCTCTCATGAGGTTTCAGCTGTCTAGACCCAAAAGCTATCACCTTCCCATGTTGCACCAAAACGCAACCCAAACCGCATCCCGATGCGTCACTGAAAATTTGAAATCCATCGGTCCCTTGCGGTAAACTCAGGATCGGAGCCATCATAAGCCTCTCCTTCAGGGCCTCAAATGCTTGACCGCACTCTTGGGTCCACACAAATTTATGGTCTTTGCGAGTGAGAGAGATGAGGGGTAGAGCTATCTTCGAGAAATTCTCCACGAATCTCCTATAATACCCGGCTAGTCCAAGAAAACTTCGGACTTCCGCCATGGTCCTCAACACCGGCCAATCTCTGATGGCCTCCACCTTCGCTGGATCCACTGCCACCCCATCACCACTAATCACGTGGCCCAAAAATGCCACCTTCTCCAACCAAAACTCGCATTTGGAGAATTTTGCATACAACTCATTCTCCCTCAACACTTGCAAAACTATTCTCAAGTGGGTCTCATGCTCCACTTCCGATTTGGAATACACCAAAATGTCATCAATGAAAACAACCACAAAAGAATCCAAGTATTCCCGGAATACCCGATTCATCAGATCCATGAGCACCGATGGTGCGTTCGTCAGCCCGAACGGCATCACCGTAAACTCAAAGTGTCCATACCTTGTCCCAAAAGCAGTTTTGGGTATGTCCTCATCCCGAATTCGTAGCTGATAGTAGCCTGACTTCAAGTCCAACTTCGAATATACCATTGACCCCACCAATTGGTCAAACAAATCGTCTATCCGAGGAATCGGATACTTATTCTTGACGGTCAACTTATTCAGCTCTCGGTAGTCTATGCACAGGAGCATGCTACCGTCTTTCTTCTTAACAAACAACACCGGTGCGCTGCACGGTGAAGAACTGGGTCTAATATACCCTTGCTCCAACAGTTCCTGTAACTGTACCTTAAGTTCCGCTAACTCCTTAGGTGCCATCCTAAAAGGGGGACGTGACACCGGTCTAGCCTCCGGCATTAACTCGATCGAGAAGTCGATCTCCCGCCGAGGAGGCGCTCCAGGAAGTTCATCCGGAAACACATCCTTGAACTCTGCCACCACAGGCACTTCCTCAATCGACAGTTGGGAGAGACAAACCTCCAATAACGCTACAAGCGCTACACCACCCTGGTTAACCGCCCGCACCAGCTGCATGGCCGATATCAGGGAACAGGCCACTCCACCAAGGCCCTCCAAACTTGATTTCTATTTGCCCTTTACTCCTTAAGGTCACCACCTTAGAAAGGCAATCAATACTGGCGCGCTGCTCTGCAAGCCAGTCCATACCCAAAATGATATCGAACTCTACTAATGGTAACACTGCCGCTTCCAGAGCGAAGACAACTCCGTCTAGCTCCCAACAAATGCGCCCTTTAGCCCCGGTGGTCATAGATGACCCATTGGGCATGCGCACTTTCAGCTCTGCTCCCGATGAGAAAGACTCAACTCCTATTCTCCGGATGAAGCTCTCCGCAAGAAAGGAGTGCGATGCTCCCGTATCAAACAACACCCTAGCGGGGTATCCGGAAACTAACACGAAGCCTACAACATAGACATTACACAAAAGTCTAAAAGGATGAAGAACAAAATTTAAACTTAAATTCTCTTCATACCTGTCACCACATCAGTTTGGCGGATCGCTTCTTGCTGTCCAAGGTTGTAAGCCCTTGGTTGTACCGGTTGGAACCGAGAAGCGCTCAACTCCGCCATCTTTCCTTTCTCTGCAGCACTGGGGCCCGAGCGCACAGACTGCTCCTGCTTTGACTCTTGCCCCGCTCCCCCTTGCTGACAAGCACGGGCTATGTGCCCAACCTTCCCGCAGTTGTAGCACGTCGGCGGTCCCCTAGAGTGGGAACCCCCAGGCATCCAGCTGCTCCTCTCTCCAGATCTGGGAGTGTGAGGTTTCTTCCTCCACCTACTCCCATTAGACTTTCCATGAGATTGGGAAGGCTTCCCTTCCCCTTGCTTGGGAGTAAAACCCTTACGGCGTTGGGTTCGCTCCAAATCATTCTCCAAACTCCTGGCGGCTTCAACTAGCTCATTAAATCCCGCCCTCTTCATGGAGATGAGGGGTTGTCTCAGATTTTCCCTCAACCCTTGGTAGAAGAGGTTATCCCTCTCTACATCATCCGCCATTGTCGTTCCCGCATAACGACCCAAACGGGTGAACTCTTGCACGTACTCATCCACTGTCTTGTCTCGCTGCATTAGATGCAGAAACTGCCTCTGCAGGGCCAACCGAGTTGAAACTGGGATATACCTCTTAAGAAAAGCGTCCCCGAACTCTTCCACTGACGGGGTGCGTCCCGGAAACTGGCGGCCGCTATGGCTCACCCACCACAACTTGGCGTCTCCTTCCAACATGAACACCGCATACTCAGCTTTCTTTTCCTCTGGCGTCTCTGCCGCCCTTAACAGTTCTTGAATGCGAACCCACCAGTCCTCCGCATCCGTTGGCGTTCCAACACCCTTGAAAGATGGGGGATGGAAACTCAGGAAATACTTCATGTGTCGGTCTCCATGTCCGACAACTACCCTCTCCGCCAAAGGCTCCACTCGCATGGCTTCTGCTCCTGGCATGGCCGTTGCCGTATCTGGTGTGGCAGGGGCTGCCACCTGAGCCGCTGCTGCAGCTTGAGCTGCCACCATCGCTTCTGCAACCATGCGGCAGAAGTCGGCCGGGTCTACACCCGTGCCCAAAAGACCTGGAGCAGTAGCACTGCTCGCCGAGAGATCATCCCTTGCTCTTGAAGTGCCCGCCTCGTTGCTTGCACTCTTCAGGAAGACAAGAAATAAGGGATTAGTCTCCAATCTCAAGACTAAAACATAAGGACACTCATGGTCCCGCGTTACTCTTATGTGGATAACTTCTCTACGCACTGACCTTGAATCTAACCTCCCTCTGATACCAAATTGTAACACCTCCCCTGTAATGGACGTATAATATGGGTCCGGCCGGGGCCCCACAACATACGAACGTCATAGCTTTAGTATTAAAAGTTGATATAGCTACCCAAACTCCAAACACTTGCACAACACAGCGGAAAACCAAGCACAACTAGAAGTTATCCACTAACCCAAAAGAGTAAACAAACGGCCTTAAGGCCTTACATCAAATGTCCAAAAGTAAACAGTACATCAAACATGAACGTGCTCAGCACTCCTAGCCTACCTCGGCATGCAAGCCGGACAAAAATAGTCTCAAACATACATCAATCACAAGTAATGCTACCAAAAGAGAAAACACTTCATGGGCTTAGGCCTTTTTGGTCGGCGTGCTAGCTCCTGCGTGCGATCCTTGCCCTGTAAAAATTTTTAGTAACGTGGGTCAGCAAAGGCTGACCTCAAACTGTGTAACAACACCTCTCCTCCCGGCCGCCCCTAACGGACCCCGGGGAACCCTCCAACCTGCAAGTCAGCACTTCATATGCAATATAAATTTCTATAAATAGAAAAGCATTAAAACAGGCTTGGATGTCTCAATCATCAAACATGTTCTCTACTGGTTGAGCATATAAAGAAAGGGCCTACTATGCAACATGAATGCAACACCCGGGCTTCACCCAAGGTACCCTACAACGTATGCATCTAGCACAACATCACATCAGTTGGGTACTCACATTTCCCCAATCGGCATAAAGCCGCAAACATTGAGGGAGACACAACTCCCTCACACGGCGCACAGGCTGCCACATGGAATTCTTGCCAAGGCCCCACCCGCTCGTGGGCTTAGCCCCGGGCTTGCCTGCAAGCTCTGACGTCTCATGTCAGGATTCCAACAACCACAGGCTGACCGATTCTAAGAAGCCTTGCTGGACCCCACCCGCTCATGGCCTCTTTGCCCGGGCTTCCCCCAAGCTTGGCATTCTCGTCAGTCTCACAGAAGGGGACTAGTCTCGCCGGGACACTCTCCACACATGACGCACATGTCACGGGATAGCCAGCCGACCACGGAAACATAGCCACGCCTTGGCACAACACAACCAAGACTAAACATATCGCAATCCCTCTTTGTGCCGCAGCGTTCCCGCGCACCAAGGAAAACATCTCCAACTCGTGCGGAGCTAACCTTGTCCACCAAGGAAACCATCTCCATTCTCATACGGAGCTAACCTTGTCAAGGAAACCATCTACCACCACGAGGAGCTAACCTTGTCCGGGTTCGACTACATGTACTCTTTTCAAGCAAACGGGACAATCACCACCACAACACAAACGGCATCTTGCCGCAACGGAAGTCTCTACGAATCCCTAAGTTCGTATGCAACATCACCGAGTCGGACTAACGGTCGAGACTACGGCTTCACCCACCATGCCTAATCCACTAGCGAAGCGGATCTCTAATGCAAAGATATGCCGGGGACGGACTCAATCGACCCGGAAGTTTCTCTTGAAACTTGGCAAGCCAAAACCCCTCTCATTTGAGAGTTTGGTGCCCAAAAATTAGAGAAAAGAAAACTAGATGATGCTAAAACGTGCATCCTAAAGACCGAGAGGAGAGATGTCGTTACCTTCCGACTCCTCTTTCTTGCCATGGCAAAATAGCCGGATGGAAATCTTCGCAGCGGTCTAAGCTTCACGGATCCGGACTCGGCTCGCGATTTGGAGCACCGAAACCCTTCCTACAGCCCAAGAGTTCTTCTTCTTCCTCCTTGCTCTAGTTTCTCTCAAGAACTAAGAAAGAGAGAACTTGAAAAAGAATGAGAATCTGTAACCCTAAAATCGGACTTAACTGCCCAGGAGGTGGCCTGAACCGTTAGATCCTAAAACCAGAAAACGACTGGCCGCGATTCGCCTGGAAAATAAAAGATCTGGGCCGAACACGGCCTGGCACACGCCCGTGTCCAGGGCCGTGTGCCTCATTCGCCGTCTCAAATCGACGCGCCTGGAATCAGACACGGGCATTCGACACGCCCTTGTTCAATCCGACACGCCCGTGTCCCCAGTGACACGGCCGTGTGGCCTGCCGTGTATCTCCAACGACACGGCCCCAACACCAACCCGAGAGGTGACACGGCCTGGGACACGCCCGTGTCCCAAGCCGTGTGCCAAGTCTCGACAACCGTCGACAGGCTTTGTGTCGACACCGCGGAAAAACGTCGAGCGAAGATCATCGACCAAGCGGGACACGCCCTGTGACACGCCCGTGTCACAGGCCGTGTGCCCCAGTCTCGACACACTGTCGAGCAAAAGTGTCGACACTTGGGTCGAGTGTCGACACGGCCTCGACACGCCCTGCGACACGCCCGTGTCGCAGGCCGTGTGCCCCACTCTCGACACTCTGTCGAGCACAAAGTGTCGACACTTGAGCCGAGTGTCGACACGGCCTCGACACGCCCTGCGACACGCCCGTGTCGCAGGCCGTGTACCTCACTCTCGACACTTTGTCGAGCGAAAGTGTCGACACTTGGGCCGAGTGTCGACACGGCCTCGACAAGCCCTGCGACACGCCCGTGTCGCAGGCCGTGTGCCTCCTGCCAGAAACCCAAAAATTTCCAGAACTGCAGACCGAACCTCTTGCAAAAAATCTGGGGTGTTATATATATATATATATATATATATATATATATATATATATATAAGTCTAGGGGCAACTGCACTATTACATTTTGTCGAAACCCCAGTCGATTCGGTAAAAAACAGATCCCGACTCTTCGGCTCCCACTTTCCGTCAGTTGTCTCCCTCCATGAATTCAAGGAATTTGCTCTTCGTTCTTCTTAGATTAGGGTTGTGAACTTCTTCCATGTCCTAGCCGGCAGTAGCATCAAGGTTCTCCCGCCGATTTCGCATAGTTGTGGATTCCCGAAAGCCGACAGTCGCAGATTCCGACAAGCCCAGAATTCCAGTGGTATCAGATTTCAATTCACCGAGTCTAGATTTTAGTTTTTCTCCATGGCTCCTAGAAGCACCAGAGTCTTGCAAAGGGGAGGTGAGTCGATCCGCAAGGGTTTTGTTGATGCATCTGATGAGTTTGAAAACATTATACTAATGTTGGAGACCGCTGGAGCCCTATATGTTGATGTGGACGAGGAAGATCTGGCTCCTAAGGATATGATTCCTTCTCCAAACCCCAGTGATATTCCTGAGATTTTGAGGGCAGGAATAGAGGGGGAGTGAGTTATTCATATCCCAGAGCCATAAACTCTGCTAATAAAGGTTGATCAGATTGCTCTGACTGTTGTTGAGGAGATAGTGCCTGTAATGCCCCGGATTTGTCGTTGAGTGATTTCATACGCTTGATAGGCGTTACGCTAGCTCTGACCGTTGTTCGAGCATGGTTTTCTCGCGGGCTTTCGAGTGGATGTTTTGGTAGTCTAGTTGCACGATTCCCCAGCAAGCCGGAGTCCAATTTTGGGACTTGGTGAGGCCTCTTAGGGAATGCTTGCACTTTTTCGAGCCTGGGTAATGTTGCTCAAAACGGGTTGATTGTATAGAAAAAAGGGGTAAAAAGTCCTTAAGGAAAAAATGGTTTAGGACGAGAAAGAAACACTTTTTAAAACAGTGGAAAATGGTCATTTGTTTTGAGTGACACGACCTGGGACACGGGCGTGTCCCAGGGCGTGTCCAGCTCGGGATGCGGTTTGGATTTGTGGTCGTCGAACTTCGTTCGACGAAGTTGCGGGAGGAACACGCCCCCCCCCCCCCCCCCCCCCCCCCGACACGGGCGTGTCGGGGCGTGACCCAGGGCATGACCTGGGGCGTAACCTCCTTGACTCGACGAATTTTCTTGCGTCGAGTTGAGCTCGACGAATGGGGTACACGCCCCGTGACACGGGCGTATCACGGGCCGTGTCCCGCTATGTCGAGTTTCGAGTGTCGAGTGTCGGGTGTCGAGAGAGGGGACAAGGCCTGTGACACGGGCGTGTCACAGGGCGTGTCCAGCTTTGTCGAAGTGTTGACACTTTTGGTCGACGAGATGTCGAGACACGGGTTTTCACGCCCCAGGTCACGGGCGTGACCGACCGTCACGGGCATGTACCCTACTGTGTAACTTGTAGATAAATTTGAAATTGTCGGATTCTGCGCCGCTTAAAGTACACGCCCTGTGACACGGGCGTGTCACAGGGCGTGACAGGGCCGAAAATCGACTTTTTCAGTTTTTTTGTGCCATTCGTTTTTCTGATTCTGGATCAAGCCATCCAGCTCTGTCCTGGAAGAAGAAAGCCGAGAAGAGAGTTTATTTTCTCCTCACTTCATCTTTCTCCACCCTCTTTTTCATCTTCTTCCTCATTCCAAAAGGAAATCAAGGGAGCAAAGCTAAGACAAGGGAAGGAACGAGTGGAGCAGCTATCGCGGTGTTGTATCGGTTCAGGCAAGCAGTGTTCTTCACCCTTGCCAATCTTGTTTTCTTGTTCTTTGATTATGCAAGTTTAGCTAGCTTTCCCCTTTCAATATTAATAACTTGTTCTTCTTGTTTTGCACCTCACTTTGGTCAAAGTAGCTTAGCCTTGTTACTCTTACTTTTGTTTAGGATTCACAAGCATAAATAATCTTGTCTTTCAAGAATTTTCCAATCTATATGCTTACCTATTGTTCATCTCCTTGTTGCTTACCTCACTTTTGTCCAGTTTTACCTTGTATTTTTCTATTAGCTACCTTTCTTGTTCCTATGATTCGCGAGCTTGTTAGGTTTCATCGACATTGTTACTTGTGGGGTTTGCTTATGGTGAAGTAGAGATCTTAATTCTATCAAGTTTGACATAACTTGGTCAATATGTAGTCATGAGTGAGGACGATGAAATGAATCATGTTTAGCTTGGGTTATGGTGAGTTTTGCGAGGCGAATTGTGAACCATGGCTGGAGCATTTGTGTACGGATTCGGTAAGGGGTGGTGTGGTTTCAGCCTTGGTGGCCACCGGGTTTTGTTTTGTGGTGTAGAGCACCGTTTTGGCCCCAATTTGGGCTGGCTTTTATTGGTGCGTTCCACTTTAGGGCCGCCACCAAAAGACCCTTGCGGAAATGACCTTAACTGATGCTTATGTTTCACTAGTATAGGTGTTTCGTGTTGTCAAGATGATGGAATGGGCGTATATGTTGCCTTTGTGCTCCTGCGGGTTGAGCAGGACTGGATGAGACTTTCACGCACTTGGTGCGTTTTACACTTTGGGTTGGCAGTGTTTGACACTTGTTTTCCACCAATTTTTTTCACTCATTTTACATGAAAAATTTCTACGGGGTCGGTAAGCCCCTTCGTCATATTTTATGAACTTCATACTCTATTTTGTAGCTTTGATGATTGCTGAGATGTTCTTTCTTGCATGCCTCAGGTGCAGGTTGTAGCCGGTTGAGCGGCTAGTGCTTGGGTATAGTTTCTTTGGAGCTAGCCGAGTTTACTTAGCGAGGTAGTTCTTTACTTGGTTGTACAGACATACATACGCCCCAATGGGTTCGTGTCAGCTTGTTGGCGCCCATTGGTGGCTTTCTTTACTTACTACATATGAATGCTAGACTGCTATTACGAATTATTGGAATGATCTCTACTTGCTCTTGGGACTGTTTTATGCTAGGTTGCATTAGGTATTTTAAGCTAAACAAAACCTATTATTGTATAGCATTCATAACATGTTTTGGTCACCTAAACAAGTATTTTCCAAACAACGTAAAAAGGATGATTTCTGATCTTATTATAAATCTAAAATGCATATAGGAGATCGCCATAAGTAAACTAAAGTATTTTTCGCCGCGTACAAACACACGTTTTGATCCATAAGGCCGAGCGATACGTCCATCAAACTAAACGGTTTTATTGCATACAACTGATGGTTTTCAACTACTAAAGTAGCGTCGAGGGTTTGCCCGAGCTTGTGCAGTTATTCCCTGCACGACGTGGCATCATAACACGTAGTTCCTCTTACTCTGATACGATGTACTCGTTGAGGAAATGCGGGTTGTGACAATTGGTATCAGAGCGAGGTTT
Source organism: Platanthera guangdongensis (assembly GCA_039583875.1). Taxonomy (NCBI): domain Eukaryota; kingdom Viridiplantae; phylum Streptophyta; class Magnoliopsida; order Asparagales; family Orchidaceae; genus Platanthera; species Platanthera guangdongensis. The sequence continues at coordinate 121,924,323 of CM077167.1, read as the reverse complement.
GCGTGACAATTGGTCGGGCAAACTTTCCTTTAGTAAACATTAGTAGTTCAGCATCATATCATACACACACCAAGGTGCCATCAGTATGTCTTGGCCGAAGCACGCACACTACACTCATGGCATGAACAGAAGTATACAGGGCATATTATGTAGTATAGGATGCATAATATGTGGTTGTATATGGATCCACCATAGGGGCAACATGTGCGGGTTATGTAGTATGGGATGCATAACCTTACCACATGGATGCGACTAGCACGTTTTCTTTTATTCGTTGCATGCAATGTTATGTAGTATGGGATGAATAGCATTGTGATGCGTACGACCGCTCATGGCATGCATTAAGGCTATTTCTAGATTGCATAATACAGCACGCATAACATAACATTGCATGAGCACAACGTGCCAAGCTAAAGATCTACATGATGACACCTGTACACACATGGTTTTGGGTCAAAGACAGTCATGCAGTCATCGGTTAGGAACAAGTTAGTGGGATGACGGTGAGTCATCTAGGCTAGGCATAACATCATTCTCAAACTTACAGAGCAAGTTAGCAGTTGATGTTCATATCTATACATGTATTGTCTGTACATAGCAGTTGTGTATTTTGTTGGGTTGGAGCTTGATAAGGGTGAACGTGTTTATAGGATGTCGAAGCGTCCAGTGACAAGGCAGACTCCTCAGTCTGAGGGCGAATCTTCGGGCGCGCAGAATAATGCCCTGATGGATAGCCTACGACAAAGTAATGAGGCTTTGACGAGGCAAGTGAAGGAGGTGCAGACCCAGCTCCAAGCTATGTCATCAGCGAAGTCTGGGCTAGCACCAAGAGTGCAAGAGACTGTCAGAGGCCCCGCTGTTTCTACTCCTTCCATGGAGTTTATACCCCCAGTTGTGGTTCCTCCTGCGATGACTTTTATTTCGCAGTTTCAGCGACTTGGACCACCTACTTATGATGGAAAAGCGGACTTTGTGATCTTGGATGATTGGGTGATCACGTTGGAAGAGATGTTTGTCTATTCTGGTGTTACCGAGGACCAGAAGGTGATGCTTGCCGCCTATCAACTAAAAGGGTTGGCTAAACGTTGGTGGTTGCGAGAAAAGGAAAGCCTAGTGGAGGGATGTTCGTGGGAAGCCTTCAAAGAAATGTTACAGCGCAAGTTTCTGCCGTTAGTGGAAAGGGACCGCCTGATGAATGACTTTTTGTACCTGAAACAGAGGAAACTCACAGTTAGTGAGTATGAAATTGAGTTTAGCAAGCTAAGTCGGTTCGCTCCGAGCTTGGTGACTACGGAAGCTGACCGAGTAAAGAGATTTCTTGGAGGACTCCTGAGCAATGTTCAGCAGTTCGTAAGCGCTTATGGTACGACGAGTTACACCACCGTGGTTGAGGCTGCTTTGAAGGTTGAAGCGATAGAAAATGCAAAACAAAGAGGGCAGCTGATGAGGAAGGATAAGAGAAAGCTGGTGGGAGGGAAAAGATCCCAAGAATCAGACGTAAGGAAGAATAATAAGGAGACGTGTAGCTTCTGTGGCCGGTCAGGCCACCCATTTGAGAAATGTTTCATGCGGTTGGGGATGCAGAAGATGGAGCAGGTGCACGCCATCCAGGGTGCGCCAACCAGAGACTTGGAGTGTATAGGTTGTGGGCGAAGAGGTCATGATGTGGGCCGCTGCTGGGTCAAAGACAAGGTGTTCTTTCAGTGTGGCAAACATGGACATCTCAAGGGAGGTGCCCACAAAACCAGCCCGTGCTGCATCCAATGCCACTCCAGGCCTTGCCTCCGCCTCCGCATTTGGACAAAGGAAAGGGGAAGTTAAATGTGATCTCTTCAGAGGAAGCTCAGATGTCACCTCAGGTTATCGCAGGTTCGCTTCCTTCCTCTAGTTCACGTTTTGTTTATGACTCTTACGCGTAGTTCTTAGCTACATATGTACCATTATAGGAAACTTTAAGGTAAAGAACCGTTGGGCGCGTGTTCTCTTTGATTCTGGCGCGACCCATTCATTTGTGGCTCGAACCTTTCTGGATAGGTATCAGTTAACACCAGATCGAGTGGGGAATGCCTTTTTGGTGAAGTTTCCTTCCGGTGCTTCTATGGTTGCAGACTGGGATCTTCTTGATTGTCCCATTTTGTTGGGGGATTTCTTAGCGAAGGCTGATTTCAAGGTGATCGATTTGGAAGATTTTGACGTTATCTTGAGCATGGACTGGTTATCCCGCTATGACGCCGTCATCCAGTGCAAAGGAAAGCGCTTGGATTTTATCAAGGACAATGGTCAGCCGGGAAGTGTTTATGGTGATTCATGCCAGGATTCTCCAGGGATTTCGGTAGTATGTGTTCAGACGTTGTTTGTTTCCTACTGTTTTTCTTCTCTAGTCTCAGTTGTGGGGACTAGTGCCGTTTTGCCGTGTTTGGAGGAGATTCCTGTTGTGCGTGAATTTCCATATGTTTTTCCTACTGATCTTCCTGGTCTTCCCCCTGATCGTGATGTCGAGTTTGTCATTGATTTGGAGCCGGGTACGCGGCCTATTGCGAAAGCACCGTACAGAATGGCCCCGCGTGAGCTAGCAGAGTTACGTACCCAGCTGGATGACCTATTGGCAAAGGGGTTTATCCGGCTGAGTTCATCACATTGGGGTGCACCGGTGTTATTTGTGAAGAAGAAAGATGGGTCGATGCGGCTTTGCATCGATTACCGGGAATTGAACAAGGTGACGATTAAGAACAAGTACCCACTTCCAAGAATTCATGATTTGTTTGATCAACTGCGTGGCAGTTCAGTATTTTCGAAGATTGATCTCCACTCGGGCTGTCATCAGCTCAAGGTCCGGGAGTCTGATATTCCGCGGGCTGCATTTCGATCAAGACATGGCCATTTTGAATTTCTTGTGATGTCGTTTGGTTTGACCAACGCACCATCAGCCTTCATGGATATGATGAACCGGGTGTTCAAGGAATACTTGGATAGGTTTGTGGTGGTTTTTATTTACGACGTTCTCATCTACTCCCGTAGTGCTGAGGAGCATGAACAGCATCTGCGATTGGTATTGGACACTTTGCGAGACCAAAAGTTATTCGCCAAGCTAAGCAAATGCGAGTTTTGGTTGCCTCAGGTTGCATTTCTGGGTCATGTTATTAATCAACATGGCATTTCAGTGGATCCCGAAAAGATTGCTGCAGTCATGGAGTGGAGGAGACCGGAGACACCCAAGGAGATTCGGAGCTTCTTGGGATTGGCCGGCTATTATCGCCGATTTGTAGAAGGTTTTGCTACGTTGGCTGCACCATTGACTTGCTTAACCCAGAATAATATGGCGTTTGATTGGAATGACAAGTGTGAGGCATCATTCCTTGAACTCAAGAACAGGTTATGTACTGCTCCTGTGTTGATATTACCGACAGAAGGGATAGATTATGGCGTTTTTGTGGATGCGTCGCACGTTGGACTTGGATGTGTTTTAATGCAAGACAAAAAGGTGATTGCGTATGGGTCTCGGCAGTTGAAAAGTCACGAAAATAACTACCCGACGCATGATTTGGAGTTCACAGCCGTGATATTTGCATTGAAGTTGTGGAGACACTTACTTTACGGTGCGCAGTGTAAAATCTTTACGGATCATAAAAGTTTGAAGTACGTCTTCACGCAAAAGGAACTTAATCTGCTCCAACGGCGATGGCTTGAATATGTAGCTGATTATGATGTGGAAATTCAGTATCATCCCGGGAAAGCTAATGTTGTGGCCGATGCTTTGAGTTGGAAGACAGGTAAATTATTTCATCTTTCAGCTGACCGTCTAGTGGAGGAATTTTTATTGATGGATATTTTCGTGGGAAGATATGAACCGCAAAGTCAGTCGGTAGTAAAAGAACCTTCATGGATGGTGCTTGCAAGACAACATCAAAAGGAGGATCCTGATCTGTTACATTTATTTCTTCGGACTGAAAAAAGTGAATTACCAGATTTTGCTATTGATGGTGTAGGCACGATAAAATATCGCGGTCGATTTTGTATCCTCGCATTTGGAGACATTCGCAATATGGTGTGTAGGGAAGCACATGGCTCAAGTATGGCCTACCATCCAGGCTCAACTAAAATGTACCGTGATTTGAAACAAATTGTCTGGTGGTATGGAATGAAAAGAGATATAGCGCAATTTGTATCTGAATGTCATACCTGCAAGCGGGTGAAAGCTGATCATGGGAGGCCTGGTGGCAAGTTGACGCCATTGGAGATTCCAACATGGAAATGGGAAAGCATTTCAATGGATTTTATTACAGGCTTACCAAGATCTCCACGAGGACATGACTCCGTATGGGTGATCGTGGATAGGTTGACCAAGTGTGCTCACTTCATACCATTTAAGGTCAACTACCCGATGAAGATAATAACAGAGCTATATTTGAACGAGATCATCCGACTGCATGGTGTGCCAGTCAATATCATTTCAGATCGGGATTCCCGAATTACTTCTCATTTCTGGAGGAGTCTACAAGAGGGTTTGGGGACGGATTTGAGGTATTCCACTGCTTACCACCCTCAGACGAATGGCCAAACTGAACGAGTCAACCAAATCGTGGAAGATATGATTCGATGCTATATTCTTGAGTATGGCGGAGCATGGGATGAACGTTTGCGCCTTATGAAATTCACAGATAATAACAGCTATCAAGAAAGCTTGCAAATGGATCCGTTCGAAGCTTTATATGGGCGACGATGTTGGACTCCCCTATTTTGGGCTGAAGTTGGCGAGCGGCCTTTGTTGGGCCCAGAGGCGCTCGAGGACATGGAAGTTGACGTACGACTTATTCGGGAGATACTCCGGATCGCCCAAGAGCGATATGAGAAGTATGCCAACCGACGAAGGTCGGAGTTAGAGTTTGCTCTGGGGGATTTTGTTTTCCTGAAAGTCTCCCCTATGGTTGGAATTAAAAGGTTTGGAAAAGAGCGCAAGTTGGACCCAAGATTTGTGGGTCCCTTCAAGATTCTTGCGCGGTTTGGTGCATCCGCTTACAAAGTCGAGTTACCCGTGAACTTTCCTGGTGTTCACGACGTGTTTCATGTCAGCCAACTGCGAAAGTGTGTGCAGAATAACAAGCAAGTTTTGGACGTTGTGCCACAGTTGGCACCGAACCTTTCGTATGTAGAGATGACTATTCGTATTTTGGACTCCCAAGAGAGCGTGTTGCGGAAAAAGAAGATCCCTATGGTCAAGGTGCTATGGAAAAATCAGAATGTGGAAAGCGCGACGTGGGAGCTCGAGTCAACAATGAGGGCGGCTCACCCTCATTTGTTCTCGTAAATAAGCTGGTATGTGAATTAGTGTTTTTGTTTGATTACTCCTTTGATTGAGAAAAAAAAGTTATTGCAAAGTTTCAAGGCGAAACTTTTTGTTAGGGGGAGTGATTGTAATGCCCCGGATTTGTCGTTGAGTGATTTCATACGCTTGATGGGCGTTACGCTGGCTCTGACCTTTGTTCGAGCATGGTTTTCTCGCGGGCTTTCGAGTGGCTGTTTTGGTAGTCTAGTTGCACGATTCCCCAGCAAGCCGGAGTCCAATTTTGGGACTCGGTGAGGCCTCTTAGGGAATGCTTGCACTTTTTCGATCCCGGGTAATGTTGCTCAAAACGGGTTGATTGTATAGAAAAAAGGGGTAAAAAGTCCTTAAGGAAAAAATGGTCTAGGACGAGAAAGAAACACTTTTCAAAACAGTGGAAAATGGTCATTTGTTTTGAGTGACACGGCCTGGGACACGGGCGTGTCCAGCTCAGGATGCGCTTTGGCTTTGTGGTCGTCGAACTTCGTTCGACGATGTTGCGGGAGGAACACGCCCCCCCCCCCCCCCCCCCGACACGGGCGTGTTGGGGCGTGACCCAGGGCGTGACCTGGTGCGTGACCTCCTTGACTCGACAAATTTTCTTGCGTCGAGTTGAGCTCGACGAATGGGGTACATGCCCCGTGACATGGGCGTGTCACGGGCCGTGTCCCGCTATGTCGAGTGTCGAGTGTCGAGTGTCGAGAGAGGGGACACGGCCTATGACACTGGCGTGTCATAGGGCCTATCCAGCTTTGTCGAAGTGTCGACACTTTTGGTCGACGAGATGTCGAGACACGGGTTACACGCCCTAGGTCACGGGCGTGACCGACCCGTCACGGTCGTGTACCCGACCGTGTACCTTGTAGATAAATTTGAAATTGTCGGATTCTGCGCCGCTTAAAGTACACGCCCTGTGACACGGGCGTGTCACAGGGCGTGACACGACCGAAAATCGACTTTTTCAGTTTTTTTGTGCCGTTCATTTTTCTGATTCTGGATCAAGCCGTCCAGCTATTATGAATTATTGGAATGATCTCTACTTGATCTTGGGACTGTTTTATGCTAGGTTGCATTAGGTATTTTAAGCTAAACAAAACCTATTATTGTATAGCATTCATAACATGTTTTGGTCACCTAAACAAGTATTTTCCAAACAACGTAAAAAGGATGATTTCTGATCTTATTATAAATCTAAAATGCATATAGGAGATCGTCATAAGTAAACTAAAGTATTTTCCGCCGCGTACAAACACACGTTTTGATCCATAAGGCCGAGGGATACGTCCATCAAACTAAATGGTTTTCTTGCATACAACTGATGGTTTTCAACTACTAAAGTAGCGTCGAGGGTTTGCCTGAGTGTGTGCAGTTATCCACTGCACGACGTGGCATCATAACACGTAGTTCCTCTTACTCTGATAAGATGTACTCGTTGAGGAAATGCGGGTTGTGACAGAGCCTGAGGAGGCAGAGGCTGATACAGTTGATATAAATATTGCTGAGGAAGAGGATATAAATGATGTTGATGATGATGATGCTGATGAGATGAGAATTGATTCTTATAAGTCTGTTGATGCTGAGGTTAGTGTTGCTAATGCACTTATGGTAGTGGAGAACCTGATAGTCACTCTCCCTGAAATTGTTTCCGCTTCAACTTCTAAGGGGGAGGTGACTAAGACTTTGATATCAGTTGCTACTGAGGTTGACAGGTTTATCCGCAACCTTGAGAAGAGAGTTACAAAGGCAACAGGTATACCTCCAGTTATCCCCGAGGAGGTAGTGGAGATTTGTGATGAGGAAGGAGATGCATAGGAGCACACTCCTATCCCAGCTACTATTGTGCCCTTGCTGAGGTCTAAAGCACGTTTATATCTGTTCGATTAGTCTCTTAGTGACGATCTGCCTTCTTTCCCACATATTGCGTATGTGACAGTTGCCACCTCCAGTGTTTATAGTTCAATTCTAAAGACAATAGAGGTCATACTGGCAAGACAACAAGCGCAGTTTGAAGCAACAATGAAGAAAGTTCTGGACAAAGTTCAAGAGACTGAGCAAGACGTCAACAGAGGCCTTATTGAAGTTAAGATTCAAATTGAAGCTGTTGACACAAAGCTTGACTTATTATTGGTCGATGGTGGAAAATCCATAAAGTTGACCTTGGATGGCCTCAAATATACCAAAGAAACTGTGGATAATGTTGATATTAATGCAAAAACTATGTTTGAAGATCATAATAATTCAATAGCTCTTTATGGCGACAGCTTGCAAGCATATGCAAATGCTCTTGCTACAGAAGTTAGAAAGGGGGAGGATTCCTTGGAAGCTAAGGTGCCATCTAAGGTCAATGCACTTGAAGCAGTAATGTTAGCAAATTTCAAAAGTGCAAATAACTACAATTATAACAACTGTATGTGGCTGAGTCGTCAGTTGACAGGACCTCAAGTACCTGTTGTGCCTGTAGTAGCACATGATGATACTCATCCTACCCAGGATTATTCTCAGCTCTGGTCAGAACCACATGATTTTTCTCAAGTTGATACTGTTGTTGCTGCTGCTGCTGGTGAGGGTACAGAGGTAGAGTTGGTTGAAGACTTCCCCCCTCCAGTTCACAAGCATAAAAGATATGGGGAAGGCCCGTCTGCTGTTGTTCAGAGCGTAATAGAGAAATGGAAGAGGTTTGGAGTACCACATCTAGAGGTATTATATTGGATATATTCTCCTTTGTTGACATTGGTGGTGAAAAACATCAGCACCACTATGATCATGATTAATGGAACAAGTACAAGCTCTCCTTCCCAAAAGGAGAATTCACTTCAGAAATCATAGAAATGCTGATCTGATGCATGCACCCCCTCCAAAGTACTTTCCAAATACAAAGGCTTATTTTGAAAGATAGAGGTAGAAGAGTCAGAGCAGGCTGGACCAGTAGTTTTATTTTTTGTTTAGTTGTGGGTTGCTTCCCCAAACTATGAATAATTTGATATATATATATTTTATATGATTGTCTTGGAATGTTTGTTGTGTTTAGTTTTGGTTATAATTTCAAGTCTTAATTTTTTATTATTTTATTATTTTTATGTACAATTCACCTTAGCTTATACGGTTCAGTCTTCTTCAAATAGGAGGAGATTGTTGGGTATTGTATCCACAATAACCCGGATTTGAAGAAGGGCCCAGTTAACCTAAGATGATTTTTGACTGTGTTTGATGTTGAATTTGAGTTATGTACTTGCAGGTTCTCATTCCTAAGTGTAACACCCCCTATCCATCACATAGCATATAGCAGTAGGTCCGGCCGGTGCCCGACCCCATGTACCTTAGACAGACCGGGTGGTTACTCAATGGAAACCATCCAACCAATCCAACGTCCTACACAGAGTCATTCTAGCGGAAGCAATATTAATAGTTGCTTTAATAAAGAACCCAACACTAGCATGAATGTCCACTATAAAGCCAAAAGGAATGAAGTACAAATACATAAGTACTGGCCTTAGGGCCTTACAATTGTTTTCCTCAAATTACATGTTTTTCAAACCTCGGCACGCAAACCGGCCATATATGAATAAAAGAAAATGCTCAAAATTAGGCCTTCGAGGTCTAGCTCAGCAACTTGGGCTTTAGTCCGCTATTTATCGCTCAGTCCTGTAGCACCTGCAAGCAACAATCCACCACAACAGTGTCAAACAAAAGCAACGGTCAGCTATGCTAACCAAATTATAACGATCCCGCCCCAAAACTCGGGGCGGCGATGTTCCTTCCCTGCACTTTATTGGCATAAACGGTAGTAGAGTAAAAACACTACATCACAGACGTAGGCACGCACGGCCACACACCCCGTGAACTCAGGGCACATTCTCGGCGAACCGGTCAATGTCCCGTCAATTTAAGCCATAAATATTTCGGTCTCACCACCGCCACTGTGACGGCCAAACTATGAGCATTTTGTCTTTCCGGAATTGGTCACACCATTTTAAGCCATAGACCGCCTAAGACCCTCATCTATGCCAACGACTCCAACCGAACGACATAGAACGGGTACGGTTCCTCCTAACCCGTGCTCACATCGCAACGACAATTTAAGTCATATGCGCGGGTCAAACTTCTCCCGAGTCCTGTTTCCGTTAGACACTTCACATAACCCGGTTATGTTCAAGCTGGCTCACAGGCCACCAAGTTGGCAGAACCACGCATCAGCCTATTTTTCCGGGTACACCTTGGAGTTAATCCCCAAGGCTCCCTGTTGCAATCTACCGCATAGAAAACCTGAAAAACAAACATCTGCATGGAGTATTTTCCGGCCATTCATGCAATGCAACATCACTAATCTAGACCAACTTGTCCGGGTAGGCTTCACACATCATGCCTATGTTTGTTCTCTAATACGAACTTTACATGTACACAACGGGGACTATTCATGTCTACGCGAAGGAACGCCTAAAACTCACCGCAAACTCGCAAGAGCGGGCTTCCCTATGCAAAAGAAACGAGAGCTTCACGTGCACTAGTAAAGAATTAGAGCCCTATCGTTTTCCTTGGCTCCATGGAAATCTATGCGGATGAAAAGCACAACAATGTCCTTGCCTCTATAGATCCGAAGTCGGCTCGTGATTAGGAGCTTCAAAGCTCCGCCGGTGACCGGATTTAGCTTTCTTCTTCCTCTTTGCTCTCCCCTCTCTCTAGATCTTAGACCGAGAACCAGCGAACAGAACATGAGGGATTTGAAACCCTAAACCCGGGTATATCCCAGTAGGAATAACCCCCAGCCGTCAGATCCCAGTAAGAAACGAACGACTACAATCCGGGCCCGAAGTGGAAAAATTGGGCCGAACACCGCACCGTTCACGACCCGTCCGCGCCAAACTCGAAGACAGCTTGTGTCGAGACATTTTGTCGAGACCGTGTGTCGAGACTTTTTCGACACCCTTTGTCGACACCCTGTGTTGACACCCTGTGTCGACACCCTGTGTCGACACCCTGTGTCGAGACCTTGTCGACACCATGTGTCGACACCCTCTATCGACACCCTATGTCGACACCCTGGAGTTGTGTCGACACCCTGTGTCGACACCCTGGAGTTGTGTCTACACCCTATGTCGACACTCTGGCGTTGTGTCGACACCCTATGTCGACAAACTGGCATTAAGTCGACACCCTGTGTCGACACCCTGGCGTTGTGTCGACACCCTATGTTGACACCCTGGCGTTGTGTCGACACCCTGATGTTGTGTCGACACCCTGTATCGACACCCTGGCGTTGTGTCGACACCGCAGCCCTGTGTCGACACCGCAGGCGTTGTGTCAACAACGCAAGCCTTGTGTCGACACCGTTGCCCCTGTGTCGACACCATGGCCCTTGTGTCGACACCACTGCCCTTGTGTCAACACCATGGACCTTGTGTTGACACCAGATGGGGATCCCAACGCTGACCGTCACACTTTCGAATTTTGGGGCGTTATAACTCTCTCACCTTAAAAGAATTTCGTCCCGAAATTACCAAAAATAAAAGGTACAAAAACTTAATTGGTACCTGAAAGGAACAACTCTGGGTACTCCTCCAGCATGGTTTGTTCTCGCTCCCAAGAGAGCTCCTCACAACCGCAATTGTCCCAACGGACCTTGACCATCCTGATCACTTTATTGCATAGACGCTTGACCTCCGAGCACTCAATACGAATGGGCTTGACCTTCGTCGTCAACCCATTCTTGACCGACACTCTATCCACCGCGATCACATGCGAAAGCTCTTGCACCGCCTTCCATAGTACCGATATATAGAATACATCATGTAGACCACTAAGCTCCATTTATAGCTTCAAACGATAAGCTGCTTCACTGATCCGGTACAGAACCTCAAACGGTCCAAGATACCTCAAGCTCAGCTTCTTCAAGCACCGCACCCACGAGACACTCTTGAACGGCTTGATCTTCAAGTACATCCAGTCGCCGACAGCGAACTCCACGTTCCTGTGCTTGACATTATAATATTTAGCCTGGCGGTCTTGAGCGATTAGCAACCTTTCCCGAATCGTTCGAACCAATGATGTAGCATCTTCCAGCTCTTGGCGTTTGTACAACTTTAACTCACCCGTTTCCGACCAAGATGACGGCATGCGACATCTTCTACCATAAAGGGCCTCGAAGGGCGCCATTTGTATGCTTTCCTGGTAGCTATTGTTGTACGTGAACTCCACCAAGTATAAGTGGTCCTCCAACTGCTTTCCAAAATCAAGGACGCACTTGTGAAGCATGTCATCCATTGTCATATTGACCCTCTTGGTCTGCCCATCCGTCTGCGGATGAAAGGCTGTGCTAAAACTCAGCTTTGTCCCCAACATTCGCTGCACCAACCTCCAATCATTGGACGTGAACCTCCCATCTCGGTCACTCACGATGCTGCTGGGCACACCGTGAAGCCATACTATGTTATCCACATATAACTTTGCCAGTTTCTCCACGAGATCATCCTTCCTATGCAGAATGAAGTGCGACACCTTCGTTAGACGATCTACGACCACCAAAATGGCATTGTTCCCCTTCTGCGACCTTGGCAAACTGTGCACAAAGTCTATAGTGATGTCGTCGAACTTCCACTCCAGAATAGGCAAGGACTTCAAGAATCCTCCCGGCTTTTGGCACTCTGCCTTCACTAAGGCGCAAGTTTGGCACTTCGCCAAGTATAGTTCCACATCCTTCTTCAGTCCTGGCCACCAGAACAATTTCTTAACATTGCGGTACATCTTGGTGCTCCCCGGGTGAATCGAGTACTTGGTATGATGCGCCTCGTAAAACAAATCGACCCGCAAATTGCCTACGCTTGGAACGCATAGATGACTGTATTTCCAAAGTAATCTGTCCTCAACAACAAATTGGAAATTTGACCCATCCAGAGCTTCAACCATGATCTACTTCATGTGGCCATCCATATCCAAAGCCTGCTGAATCCGATCAGCCAGGTCATATTGAACTTCAGTCCAATTCAATAGTGCTTCAGCACTTGACTGCTTGTCTACGCAAGAGATCTCCAACACCTCCAATTCCCTAACCAACCGCTCGTCATGGACCGACAGCTAATTGGCTTGAGCTGGGGCCCGACGAATTAATGCGTCCGGAACCACATTGCCTTTACAAGGCACGTAGTGGATCTTGAATGTATAGTCCCCTAGGAACTCCATCCATCTATGTTGACGCATGTTAAGATCTTTCTAATCAATCAAATACTTCAGGCTCTTGTGATCGGTATAGATATCTACCCTTACCCCATACAAGTAGTGTCTCCACAGCTTCAAGGCAAAAATCACGGCCGTTAACTCCAAGTCATGGGCTGGATAATTCCTCTCGTGCACTTTCAGCTGTCTTGAGCCATACGCTATAACGCTTCCATGCTGCAGTAGCACGCAACCCAAACCACTGCTCGGAGCATCGCTATAAATCTCAAAACCTTCGGTCCCACTCGGCGAACTCAGCACATGCGCCGTGATCAACCGACATTTCAACTCCTCGAAGCTCGCGTGCACTCCAGCATCCAAACAAACTTCTGCTCTTTCCCCGTCAAAGTAGTGAGAGGTAGCGCTATCCGTGAGAAGTTCTCCACGAAGCGCCTATAATAGCCGGCAAGCCCCAGAAAGCTCCGGACTTCCGCTACCGTAGAAAGCACAGGCCACTCTCGTATCGCAACAATCTTTGCCGGATCAACCGCAACGGTGTCAAACAAAAGCAAGGGTCAGCTATGATGACCCAATTATAATGATACCGCCCCCAAACTCGAGGCGGCGATGATCCTTCCCTGCACTTTATTAGCATAAACGACAGTAGAGTAAAAACACTACATCACAGGCGTAGGCACGCACAGCCATACGCCCCGTGCACTCAGGGCACATTCTCGGTGAACCGGTCAATGTCATGTCAATTTAAGCCATAAACATTTCGGTCTCACTACCGCCACTGTGACGGTAAAACTGAGCATTTTGTCTTTCCGGCATTGGTCACGCCATTTTAAGCCATAGACCGCCTAAGACCGTCATCTATGCTAACAACTCCAACCGAACGACATAGAACGGTACGGTTCCGCCTAACCCATGCTCACCTCACAACGACAATTTAAGCCATATGCGCGGGTCAAACTTCTCCCGAGTCTCATTTCCTTTACACACTTCACATAACCCGGTTATGTTCAAGTTGACTCCCAGGACACCAAGTTGGCAGAACTACGCATCTGCCCAGTTTTCCGGGTGTATCTTGGAGTTAATCCACAAGGCTCCCTGTTGCAATCTACCACATAGAAAACCCGAAGAGCAAACATCTGCACGGAGACTTCTCTGGCCATTCATGCAATGCAACATCACCAATCCAGACCAACTTGTCCGGGTAGGCTTCACACATCATGCCTATGTTCATTCTCGAATACGGACTCTACGTGTACACAACGGGGACTATTCATGTCTGCCCGAAGGAATGCCTCAAACTCACAGCAAATTCGCGAGAGCGGGCTTCCCTATGCAAAAGAAACGAGAGCTTCATGTGCTCAAGTAGAGAATCGTTACCCTAGCGTTTTCCTTAGCGCCATGGAAATCTATGCAGATGAAAAGCACCACAATCTCCTTGCCTCCGTAGATCCGAAGTTGGCTCGCGATTTGGAGCTTCAAAGTTCCGCCGGTGACCGGATCCAGCCTTCTTCTTCCTCTTTGCTCTCCCCTCTCTCTAGATATTAGACCGAGAACCAGCGAACAAAAAATGAGGGATTTGAAACCCTAAACCCGGGTATATCCCAGTAAGAATAACCCCCAGCCGTCGAATCCAAGTAAAAAACGAACAGCTACGATCCGAGCATGAAGTGGATAAACTGGGCCGAACACCGCACCATTCACGACCCGTCCGCGCCAAACTCGAACACAGCTTGTGTCGAGACATTTTGTCGAGACCATGTGTCGCGACTTTTTTGACACCTTGTGTCGACACCCTGTGTCGAGACTTTGTCGAAACCCTGTGTCAACACCCTGTGTCGACACCCTGGCATTGTGTCGACACCCTATATCGACATCCTAGCGTTGTGTCGACACTCTGTGTCGACACCCTAGCGTTGTGTCAACACCCTGTGTCGACACCCTGGCGTTGTCTCGACACCCTGTGTCGACACCCTGGTGTTGTGTCGACACCCTGTGTCGATACCCTGGCGTTATGTTGACATCCTGTGTCGACACCCTAGCATTGTGTCGACACGCTGACGTTATGTCGACACCCTCTATCGACACCATAGCGTTGTGTCGACACTGCAGCCCTGTGTCGACACCGTAGGCATTGTGTCGACACCGAAAGCCTTGTGTCGACACTGTTTCCCCTGTGTCGACACCATAGCCCTAATGTCGACACCACTGCCCTTGTGTCGACACCATGGCCCTTGTGTCGACACCAGATGGGGATCCCAACGCTAACCGTCACACTTTTGAATTTTGGGGCATTACAACTCTCTCCCCTTAAAAACATTTCGTCCCGAAATTACCGAAAATAAAAGCTACACAAAACTTAATTGGTACCTGAAAGGAACAACTCTGGGTACTCCTCCAGCATGGTTTGTTCTCGCTCCCAAGAGAGCTCCTCACAACCGCAACTGTCCCAACAGACCTTGACCATCATGATCTCTTTATTGTGTAGCCGCTTGACCTTCGAGTCCTCAATACGAACGGGCTTGACCTTCGTCGTCAACCCATTCTAGACCGGCACTTGATCCACCGCGATCACATGCGAAGGCTCTTGCACCACCTTCCATAGTACCGATATATGGAATACATCACGTAGACCACTAAGCTCCAGTGATAGCTTCAAACGATAAGCTGCTTCACCGATCCGCTCAAGAACCTCAAACAGTCCAAGGTACCTCGGGCTCAGCTTCTTCAAGCACCGCACCCATGAGACACCCTTGAACGGCTTGATCTTCAAGTACACCCAGTCACCGACAGCGAACTCCACGTTCCTCTGCTTGGAATTATACTACTTAGCCTGGCAGTCTTGTGCGATTAGCAACCTTTCGCGAATCATTCGAACCAATAACGTAGCATCTTCCAGCTCTTGGCATTTGTACAACTTTGACTCACCCGTTTCCAACATTGATAATGGTGTGCGGCATCTTCTACCATAAAGGGACTTGAAGGGAACCATTTGTATGCTCGCCTGGTAGCTATTGTTGTACGCAAACTCCACCAAGTATAAGTTGTCCTCCCACTGCTTTCCAAAATCCAGGACGCACATGTGAAGTATGTCTTCCATTATCGTATTGACCCTCTCAGTCTGCCCATCCGTCTGCAGATGAAAAGCTGTGCTAAAACTCAGCTTTTTCCCCAACATCCGCTGCACCAACCTCCAATCATTGGACATGAACCTCCCATATCAATCACTCACGATGCTGCGGGGCACACCGTGGAGCCATACTATGTTATCCACATATAAATTTGCCAGTTTCTCCACGGGATCATCCTTCCTATGCGGAATGAAGTGCGACACCTTCATTTGACGATCTACGACCACCCAAATGGTGTCGTTCCCCTTCTGCGACCTTGGCAAACTGTGCACAAAGACTATAGTGATGTCGCCAAACTTCCACTCCGAAATATGCAAGGACTTCAAGAATCCTCCTGGCTTTTGGCACTCCACCATGACTAAGGCGCAAGTTTGGCACTTCGCCACGTACAGTACCACATCCTTCTTCAGTCCTGGCCACTAGTATAATTTCTTAACATCGCGGTACATCTTCGTGCTCCCGGGTGAATCGAGTACTTGGTATGATGCGCCTCGTACAACAAATCCACCCGCAAATTGCCTACGCTTGGAACACATAGACGACCGTCTTTCTAAATTAATCCGTCCTCAACAACAAATTTGGAATTTGACCCATCCAGAGCTTCAACCATGATGTGCTTCATGTGGCCATCCATATCCAAAGCCTGCCGAATCCGATCAACCAGGTCATATTAAACTTCAGTCCAGTTCAATAGTGCTTCAGCACTTGACTGCTTGTCTACGCAAGAGATCTCCAATGCCTCTAATTCCCGAACCAACCGCTCGTCATGGACCGACAACTAATTGGCTTGAGCTGGGGCCCAATGACTCAACACGTTCGCAGCTGCATTGTAATACCTCCCCTGTAATGACCGTATAATATGGGTCCGGCCGGGGCAGCACAACATACGGACGCCACAACTTTAGTATTAGAAGTTGATATAGCTACCCCCACTAAAAACACTTTGCACAAAACAGCGGAAACACAAACAAGACTAGAAGTTATCCACCACTAAAAGAGTAATAACAATGGCCTTATGGCATTACAACATAAGTGAGTCCAAAACTCAAAAAGTACAACAGTCATGAAAGTGCTTAAGCACTCCTAGTCTACCTCGGCATGCAAGCCGGACAACATGAGTCTCAAACATACAACATCATATAAGTAGAGCTACAAAAGAGAGGAACACTTCATGAGGCTTAGGCCTTTGTGGCCGGCGATCTAGCTCCGGCTTGCGATCCTTGCCCTGTAAAAATTATTAGTAACGTGGGTCAGCAAAGGCTGACCTCAATCTGTGTAACAAACACATCTCCTCCCGGCCGCCACTAACGGACCCCGGGGTACTCCTCCAACCTGCAAGTTAACACTTCGTATGCAATATTCATAAGCAAGAAAAGCAACTACCGAAACAAGCTTCGATGTCACACACATCATACATGTTCTCTACTGGTTGAGCATATAATAAAAAGGGGCCTACTTATGCAACATGTATGCAACAACCCGGGATTCACCCAAGGCACCCTATCTTGTATACATCTAGCACATCATCACATCACATGGGTACTCATCGTTTCCCCATTGGCATAAAGCCACAAACAAAGGGGGGTAACACAATTCCCCCCAATGGCACACAAGCAGCCAAATGGAACTCTTGCAAAGGCCCCACCAGCTCAAGGTATTAGACCCGGGCTTGCCTACAAGCTCTGACATCTCATGTCAGGATTCTAACAAACACAAACTGACCGATTCTAAGAAGCCTTGCCGGACCCCACCCGCTCATGGCCTCATTGCCCGGGCTTGCCCCCATGCTTGGCATGCTCGTCAGTCTCACAGAAGGGGACTAGTCTCATCGGGACACTCTCCACACATGACGTGAACATCACGAGATAGCCAGCCGACCACGGAGACACAGCCACGCCTTGGCACATCACAAAACAAGACAATTCCACCCTAGTCCCTCATTTGTACTGCAGCGTTCCCGCGCACCAAGGAAACCATCTACAACTCATGCGGAGCTAACCTTGTCCACCAAGGAAACCATCTACCGCCATAAGGATCTAACCTTGTCCGGTTCTGACTACACGTACTCACTCGAGAAAAAGGGGAAAAACATCACCACATCACAAATGGCATCTTGCCGCAACGGAAACTCTACGAATCCTTAAAGTTCGTATGCAACATCACCGAGTCAGACTAACGGTCGTGACTACGGCTTCATCCACCATGCCTAATCTACTAACGGAGCGGATATCTAATACAAATCATGTCGGGGATGGACTCAATCGACCGGAGGTTCCTCTTGAACCTTTGTAACGTCCCGAATCGCTCTAGCCCCCTAGTGTGTGTGTTTTGAGTCAGGAGGGTTGACTTGAGTCCTGAGAGTGCAGGGAATTGGACTGCACATGTGGAGAAGTGGAGAATCAGTGTAAAAAGGAAGTGACACGGGTAGGGACACGGCCGTGTGCCTACCCGTGTGCGTCGAGTTGAGCTCGACGACCCGTGTCGAGATCGTCGAGCTGTGTCGACACCTAGGACACGGGTAGGGACACGGCCGTGTGCCTACCCGTGTGCGTCGAGTTGAGCTCGACGACCCGTGTCGAGATCGTCGAGCTGTGTCGACACCTAGGGACACGGGTAGGGACACGGCCGTGTGCCTACCCGTGTGCGTCGAGTTGAGCTCGACGACCCGTGTCGAGATCGTCGAGCTGTGTCGACACCTAGGGACACGGGTAGGGACACGGCCGTTGTGCCTACCCGTGTGCGTCGAGTTGAGCTCGACGACCCGTGTCGAGATCGTCGAGCTGTGTCGACACCTAGGGACACGGGTAGGGACACGGCCGTGTGCCTACCCGTGTGCGTCGAGTTGAGCTCGACGACCCGTGTCGAGATCGTCGAGCTGTGTCGACACTAAGGGACACGGGTAGTGACACGGCCGTGTCCCTACCCGTGTGCGTCGAGTTGAGCTCGACGAGAAGTGTCGAGATGCAACCCGAGAAGTACACGGCCAATGACACGGCCAGGCACACGGCCGTGTCATGTGAACACGGGTGGGGACACGGGCGTGTCCCTACCCGTGTCAAGCATTGAATCGACATGGAAACCGCCACGGCCGTTTCGCGGAAGCGGGACACGGGTACGGACACGGCCGTGTCCCTACCCGTGTCATATTTTATTTATATAAGGGACAGAAAACCCTAGCCGTTTTCATGCTCTTTTCATCCCCTATTTCCAGTGAGAACCCTGTGAGAGGGAAAACTGCAGGAGCAAGTCCTACCGAAGGAGATCCGCCATCGCCGTGAAAGAGAAGATGCCGCCGAGGAGAACTACGCGATCCATGGCGAGAAATGGTGGTACCGCTGGAGCCAACGTGAGTTTCCTACCCTCTCCCTTGGTGCTAGATCTATAGTATTTCCTAGGCGAGACATCGACTCAGAGAGTCTTGATGGTGAGGAGGAGTTTTCTAGGAAAGGTCATGCTAAGACTTGTGTCTTAGGTTTTAGATCTCTTCAACCACGCCCCTTTTTCAATGGATGATAAGGGATGGTTTCGTGAAGGGTTTTGGCCTCTTGAGGGTGAATAAGGGAGGAGGTTTTCTGGAATGATTTTTGGAAGATCGCCTTGAGGAGGAGATGAACCGATGTCGTTCATTCCGCCTTAAGATGCGTGCAGAATCTGTATTCTGCGCGCAGCGAACTTCGTGACCATTTTTAAGTGTATTATGGTCAGATCTGGGCTTTTGACTAAACACGAAAGTTGAAGCCCTAGAAAATACCTTTCCAACGAGTGGTTGCACGACTTCTAGCGAAGTCTGTAGCCACGGGAAAATCCAAACGAAAATGGTGTTTAATAAATCCTGCATGCAGAAACTGTGTTCTGTACGCAGCGGACTTCAAGTCCGATTTCAAATAGGATAATGTTAAATCTGGGTTGAGCTCTGAATATGAAAGATGTAGTCCATGAAATACCTTTCCATCGAGGGGTTACACGACTTCACCGGATTCCTGTAGCCTCGGGAATCTCCGGTCGAAGTTGCTGACCAGATTCAACCTGCGCCTAAATTCTGGGCTTAATGGAAAAATGGATTTTGTTTCGGTGAAATTATTAATGCAAGATACTTGCCTTGGATGAACCCTTATGATTAATCATTTGTTGTGTGATTGAAGTATCTTATTAATCATATTTCATATTACCAAATTGTGAAACAAACTTGTTTAAAAGAATTGAACTGGTAGGAATTGGAAGATTGAATATGGTACACTTCATGTTTAAGTTATGATATTACTAAAAAGGATGATGTGATAGATCTTATATGCGCATTACGTTATTTTACATTGTCATCATTTGGGAAGTCATATAGATGAATAGACCATGGCCATGGATATGTTTGACTAATGAAATGAGTCTAGTGGACCAATACTTAGAGCGTTGTCTCCCTACGGGTAGTATTGTGTAAGTTCGTAAGTGCGGTGTTGACCGCCACTTGTTTGGTTGTGTTGAGATAAGGTGCGGATGGATGGTTGGGTTGTGCCCTCGTGTTTACTTCCGAGGCCCCTTCCATGTTGTGTTGATATGGTGTTTGCATGTGGTGTGAGTCGACACACGGTGTCGTAATCCCGGGTTAAGGATAGTGTGGCAGGTCTACGGGCTCGCCAGTCGTCACACCGACGGGAGTTGGCAGTTAGACTTGGTCTGTTTGGGCTGTGTCCTCGGTGTTCACTTCCCGAGGCCCCTCCGACCATGTGAACGGTTGGGCTGTGTCCTCGTGCTTTCTTCCGAGGCCCCTTCCGGGTCACGCAAGGCCAGTTCGGGCTGTGTTCTTGGTGCACATCTACCCAAGACCCCGCTGGGCCATAGTACGCATGGGCTCCGCTGTTGTGTTCTTAGCGTTGAGGCGTACGGAGGCCTAGGTGAAGTAGTGTGATACCCGCCTAGTAGTAGAAGTGCCCGTTCTACTGTCACCGCCTGGCCACGGCGGCTGATGCCTGAGAGGTTAGCTACCTGCTCGAAAAGTGGGAACTACAGTCTGTGTCGACATAGCAATTGCATGGGTGTGCATGGGTGAGTCATTGCATAGCATTCATAGCATTTCATATCATTGCACAACAAGATCCTCATCGTATAAGTTTGTATGGGCACTCTTATACGATGAGTTACTTTATGTAACCCGATCCTTAACTTATAAGTTTGTATGGGCATTCTTATAAGTTAAGTTACTTTCCTGCTGTAGTTTCTCACACTTGTTATTATACCTTGATAGCTTTTGTAGAACTGCTAGTATACATTGATACTCATGTACCTTGTCACCTGATTGTACTTTTATACTTACTGATATATATTGTACCCTTGTTTCTCTTTCTCCGCCCGGTGCCGAGGAGTCGCCGGGGGAGCGGATGTGAAACCACTTAGTCGTTTCGACTAACGGTTGCTACGTCTTCCTTTTTAGGAGGTCACGCCGCAGGTAGAGCAGCCGCAGACTACGCAGCAGACAGCCAGGCCAGGACGACAGGGCCTGATGTGACGGTGCCGTCGATACCGTCTGTTACTGATGTTAGTTTTGATTACTCTGATGTAGCCCGTTTGGGGCAATGTTTAGCTGTACTCTGATATATAGTAGAAGCATGTTTTAGCTTCTCTTTATTGATGTATTTGGACTTTATATAACTTAATGTGGATTTGACTTCTGTTTGGTTTACTTATTTTGGTTGGGTTGGCATGTACATTGATATGGTTGTAGCCGGCGGGATAGGCGTCTTGTGGTACAGGTTAGCCCGTGTGCTAATGCTACCGCAAGGCGGCTGTTCCGGGCATAAGACTTCCCCTTCGTGCCGTGTTTTGGGATCCGGGAGGGGGGGTCTTACAAATGGTATCAATTTGCCACGATCCTCAACTAAGAAGTCATTCAACAATGGTGCCACCCCCGTTTGGTTAGTCAGTTTGGGGACAAACTGACTTAGCGGAAGCAGTGGTGTGCCCATATGTAATTCACATTAAGTTGTCCAACTTTGACCTACGATTAGCCAACCTGACCTTAGGTACATACCTTTATACGTCGATCTTCCAAGTTTGGACGACCCCAAGTATGTAAAACTATGGTATAAAGTCTTGCGAGATTCCCTAGGGCAACCACTTTTGTTTATAGGAGATTTGTGCTTGGTGGAGATAATGGATATGGTAAAGTGGTGGGAGCGGGTCTTTTGGGTGTTCAGACAAGCGTTAAGAGACTCGCTGAAGGAGTGATTGAAGCGGGACCCAGCTCAAAGACGAGGACCGCCAAGAGGAAACCCCGGACCAGCCCGGATCAGGTGTACGCGCTTGACATGGCGCAGGAACGGAACCCACAAGATGTGATTGCAGGTATGATTTAATTTATTTACATATTTGCATGGTCTAACTTGAATTGATTAGAACTTACTAGCCATTAGCAATAAGTTTTGGTTGTTGGTACTTAGCACCGTGATTATTGGCGGGAAGACAGCCTATGCGCTGTTCGATACCGGTGCCTCACACTCCTTTGTGTCCGAGGATTTCATAAAAGACATGGGGGATGTACAGTACTTCACTGGCATAGCCCGACGTGTACGCCTTCCGGACGGCTCGGAGATGATCGCAACCGCCAAGTGCGAGTTGGAGTTATTTATTGATGGAAGCCTTTGATACGCCGGCCACGGTTCTGAGGATGCCGGAGTTTGACATCATTTTGGGCATGGCATGGCTGGACTGGCACTTCGCGAGGATCGACTGCGCGGAGAAGCGGATCTATTTGAGGCATGGAGACTCTGACGTCATCTTCCAAGGTATTGGCTTCGCGCCACGTATGATATTATCTTCTATTCAGGCTGTAAAGGCTCACATGAAGGGGGATGAGGTCTTCATGATCTGGTTCGAGTTGAAGGAAGCAGCGTTGGAATTTAAGGATGTACGGGTAGTGCGGGATTTTCCTGAGGTATTTCCCGAGAAGCTACCAGGATTACCCCCGCATAGAGAGGTTGACTTCCAGATCAATCTAGTACCAGGTGCCAAGCCGTGTCCAAGGCTCCGTACAGAATGGCTCCGAAAGAACTCGCGGAGTTTAGAGTTCAATTGCAAGAACTGGTGGATTCAGGGTTCGTTCGCCCCAGTTCATCACCATGGGGAGCCCCTGTGCTGTTCGTAAAGAAGAAGGATGGAACCCTGCGATTGTGCATAGATTATCGGGAACTCAATCGGTTGACGGTACGGAACACTTACCCACTACCTCGGATCGATGAGTTGTTCGATCAACTGGTGGGAGCCCATTGGTTTTCTAAATTGGATTTGCGCTCCGGATACTATCAGTTGAGGATACAAGAAGGGGACATCCAGAAAACAGCCTTCAGTTCGAGATATGGTTTGTATGAGTTCACAGTGATGCCGTTTGGGCTCACAAATGCCCTTCGGCCTTCATGAGTTTGATGAACAAGGTGTTTGAACCATATTTGGACATCTTCGTCATAGTTTTCATCGACGACATCTTGGTCTACTCAAAGACGGAGGAGGAGCATGTCGAGCACCTGACCTTGGTTTTGAAGAAATTGAAGGAACATGCCTTGTATGCCAAGTTTAGCAAGTGTGAATTCTGGCTTAAGGAGGTAGCCTTCTTGGGGCATGTGATCAGTGGAGCAGGATTAGCGGTGGATCCAGCGAAGGTGCGAGCCGTGAAGGAGTGGTCGCCCTTGAAGTCGGCGGCTGATGTACGAAGCTTTCTTGGACTTGCTGGGTACTACCGCAAGTTCGTGAAAGGATTCTCCAAGATTGCCCTTCCTCTTACCTCCTTGACGAAGAAGGGAGTGCCATTTGAGTGGACACCTCAATGTGAAGCGGCATTTCAAGAGCTGAAGGATAGGCTTACCTCCGCCCCCATCCTTGCACTTCCGTCGGGGAAGGAAGGATTTCAAGTTTACACGGACGCTTCATATCAAGGGATGGGAGCGGTATTGATGCAACATGGGCACGTGATCGCATATGCTTCAAGGCAGTTAAAGAAACATGAAATTAATTACCCGGTTCATGATTTGGAGTTGGGAGCAGTGGTGTTCGCTTTGAAAGTCTGGAGGCATTATTTATATGGCGTGCACTGCGAGATCTTTTCCGATCACAAAAACTTGAAGTATGTTCACACTCAGAAGGAGTTGAACCTGAGGCAACGACGGTGGTTGGAATTTCTATGCGACTACGAGTTCACCATGAACTACCACCCCGGGAAAGCGAACTCGGTAGCCGATGCCTTGAGTAGAAAAGTGCCAGGCTCTAGCCCAGAGTCTCGGCTGATGAGCATGGAGTTGGCTCGGATGATCGAGGAGATGGAAATTACTCTAGTATACAAGGATCCTTCGGCAGAGTATGCGGAGTATTTGGCCAACATGAGCATAGTTTGTGATATCCGAGACCGGATTCGGGTAGAGCAAGGAATGGATGCGGCCTTGGCCCCGGCAATCAAGGCAATTGAAGATGGGACCACCGATGAGTACATACTCAAAGACGGCCTCATTTATTTTTGTGGCCGACTCTATATTCCCAAGGCGGCAAAATTCGGGAGGATATCTTGAGAGAGGCACATTCCTCTCAATATTCAGTGCACCCTGGTATTGCTAAGATGTACGCCGGATTGCGAAAGACCATGTGTTGGCCGGAATGAAGAAGGATGTTCGGTACTATGTTACACATTGCGAAGCTTGCCAAAGAGTGAAGGCTGAATGCAGGAGTCCCGGTGGTTTGTTGCAGTCATTGCCCATCCCCGAATGGAAGTTCGAGGATATCTCCATGGACTTTGTCCATGGGCTACCTCGCTCACGCTCCGGGAATGATTCAGTATGGGTTATTGTGGATCGACTGACAAAGGTGGCCCGGTTCATTCCATGAAGAAGGAAGCACACGTGGATGTGTTGGTACGCCTTTTTGTGGAGCAATTTGTACGGTATCATGGCGTGCCAAGACAATTGTTTCAGATCGGGATGGACGGTTTACATCCAATGAGTGGAAGGCGGTACAGGCGTATTTGGGCTCACGCCTAACCTTTAGTACCGCATTTCATCCACAGACGGACGGGCAGTCAGAGCGGACCATCAGAACACTGGAGGATTTATTGAGGTTATGTGTGTTGGACAGAGGAGAGCCATGGGAAAGGCTCTTGCCACTAGTGGAATTCTCCTATAATAATAGCCATCAGGCAAGCATCGGCATGGCGCCCCATGAAGCCCTTTACGGAAGAAGGTGCAGGACTCCCTTGTCTTGGGTGCAAGATGAAGATCCGAAGGCATTGGGGAACGAATATATAGATGATACTGATGCGGCGGTCAGATTGATACGGGATCGCATGTTGGAGGCTCAAAGTCGACAGGCGAAATATTATAATAAAAAGCATCGGATGGTGGAGTTCCAGGTGGGAGAAAAGGTGTTCCTCAAGATTCGGCCGATGCATGGAGTGTCGCGGGTGCGTGGAGTGAAAAAGCTCAGCCCAAGGTATGTTGGGCCTTATACTATATTGGAAAGGATTGGCCCGTTGGCCTATCGGTTGGAGTTACCACCAGAACTAGAAAATCTCCACGACGTGTTCCATGTGTCGTCGCTTCGAAAAGCACTGTTGCGGCCCGACCAGTATATTCCACTACTGATGGTGCAGTGGCATCAGATAGGTCTGTGCGACTCGAGCCGGTGCGGATTGTTGACAGCGAGACAAGGACTTTGCGCCGCAAAAGTGTTCCCTTAGTGAAGGTGCAATGGATGAATCATGGGAAGGAGGAGTACACTTGGGAGCCAATGGATTTAATGCGGCAACGCTACCCGGAGTTGTTTGCTCAAGGTAATTTTATTTAAAAGCATATGTTAAATTTCCTGTTATACACTTCTCCCCACAACCTAAGCCTGATTTCGGGGACGAAATCTTTTATTTTGTTTATAGGATTTGTAACGTCCCGAATCGCTCTAGCCCCCTAGTGTGTGTGTTTTGAGTCAGGAGGTTGACTTGAGTCCTGAGAGTGCAGGGAATTGGACTGCACATGTGGAGAAGTGGAGAATCAGTGTAAAAAGGAAGTGACACGGGTAGGGACACGGCCGTGTGCCTACCCGTGTGCGTCGAGTTGAGCTCGACGACCCGTGTCGAGATCGTCGAGCTGTGTCGACACCTAGGGACACGGGTAGGGACACGGCCGTGTGCCTACCCGTGTGCGTCGAGTTGAGCTCGACGACCCGTGTCGAGATCGTCGAGCTGTGTCGACACCTAGGGACACGGGTAGGGACACGGCCGTGTGCCTACCCGTGTGCGTCGAGTTGAGCTCGACGACCCGTGTCGAGATCGTCGAGCTGTGTCGACACCTAGGGACACGGGTAGGGACACGGCCGTGTGCCTACCCGTGTGCGTCGAGTTGAGCTCGACGACCCGTGTCGAGATCGTCGAGCTGTGTCGACACCTAGGGACACGGGTAGGGACACGGCCGTGTGCCTACCCGTGTGCGTCGAGTTGAGCTCGACGACCCGTGTCGAGATCGTCGAGCTGTGTCGACACCAAGGGACACGGGTAGTGACACGGCCGTGTCCCTACCCGTGTGCGTCGAGTTGAGCTCGACGAGAAGTGTCGAGATGCAACCCGAGAAGTACACGGCCAATGACACGGCCAGGCACACGGCCGTGTCATGTGAACACGGGTGGGGACACGGGCGTGTCCCTACCCGTGTCAAGCATTGAATCGACATGGAAACCGCCACGGCCGTTTCGCGGAAGCGGACACGGGTACGGACACGGCCGTGTCCCTACCCGTGTCATATTTTATTTATATAAGGGACAGAAAACCCTAGCCGTTTTCATGCTCTTTTCATCCCCTATTTCCAGTGAGAACCCCTGTGAGAGGGAAAACTGCAGGAGCAAGTCCTACCGAAGGAGATCCGCCATCGCCGTGAAAGAGAAGATGCCGCCGAGGAGAACTACGCGATCCATGGCGAGAAATGGTGGTACCGCTGGAGCCAACGTGAGTTTCCTACCTCTCCCTTGGTGCTAGATCTATAGTATTTTCCTAGGCGAGACATCGACTCAAGAGAGTCTTGATGGTGAGGAGGAGTTTTCTAGGAAAGGTCATGCTAAGACTTGTGTCTTAGGTTTTAGATCTCTTCAACCACGCCCCTTTTTCAATGGATGATAAGGGATGGTTTCGTGAAGGGTTTTGGCCTCTTGAGGGTGAATAAGGGAGGAGGTTTTCTGGAATGATTTTTGGAAGATCGCCTTGAGGAGGAAGATGAACCGATGTCGTTCATTCCGCCTTAAGATGCGTGCAGAATCTGTATTCTGCGCGCAGCGAACTTCGTGACCATTTTTAAGTGTATTATGGTCAGATCTGGGCTTTTGACTAAACACGAAAGTTGAAGCCCTAGAAAATACCTTTCCAACGAGTGGTTGCACGACTTCTAGCGAAGTCTGTAGCCACGGGAAAATCCAAACGAAAATGGTGTTTAATAAATCCTGCATGCAGAAACTTTGTTCTGTACGCAGCGGACTTCAAGTCCGATTTCAAATAGGATAATGTTAAATCTGGGTTGAGCTCTGAATATGAAAGATGTAGTCCATGGAAATACCTTTCCATCGAGGGGTTACACGACTTCACCAGATTCCTGTAGCCTCGGGAATCTCCGGTCGAAGTTGCTGACCAGATTCAACCTGCGCCTAAATTCTGGGCTTAATGGAAAAATGGATTTTGTTTCGGTGAAATTATTAATGCAAGATACTTGCCTTGGATGAACCCTTATGATTAATCATTTGTTGTGTGATTGAAGTATCTTATTAATCATATTTCATATTACCAAATTGTGAAACAAACTTGTTTAAAAGAATTGAACTGGTAGGAATTGGAAGATTGAATATGGTACACTTCATGTTTAAGTTATGATATTACTAAAAAGGATGATGTGATAGATCTTATATGCGCATTACGTTATTTTACATTGTCATCATTTGGGAAGTCATATAGATGAATAGACCATGGCCATGGATATGTTTGACTAATGAAATGAGTCTAGTGGACCAATACTTAGAGCGTTGTCTCCCTACGGGTAGTATTGTGTAAGTTCGTAAGTGCGGTGTTGACCGCCACTTGTTTGGTTGTGTTGAGATAAGGTGCGGATGGATGGTTGGGTTGTGCCCTCGTGTTTACTTCCGAGGCCCCTTCCATGTTGTGTTGATATGGTGTTTGCATGTGGTGTGAGTCGACACACGGTGTCGTAATCCCGGGTTAAGGATAGTGTGGCAGGTCTACGGGCTCGCCAGTCGTCACACCGACGGGAGTTGGCAGTTAGACTTGGTCTGTTTGGGCTGTGTCCTCGGTGTTCACTTCCCGAGGCCCCTCCGACCATGTGAACGGTTGGGCTGTGTCCTCGTGCTTTCTTCCGAGGCCCCTTCCGGGTCACGCAAGGCCAGTTCGGGCTGTGTTCTTGGTGCACATCTACCCAAGACCCCGCTGGGCCATAGTACGCATGGGCTCCGCTGTTGTGTTCTTAGCGTTGAGGCGTACGGAGGCCTAGGTGAAGTAGTGTGATACCCGCCTAGTAGTAGAAGTGCCCGTTCTACTGTCACCGCCTGGCCACGGCGGCTGATGCCTGAGAGGTTAGCTACCTGCTCGAAAAGTGGGAACTACAGTCTGTGTCGACATAGCAATTGCATGGGTGTGCATGGGTGAGTCATTGCATAGCATTCATAGCATTTCATATCATTGCACAACAAGATCCTCATCGTATAAGTTTGTATGGGCACTCTTATACGATGAGTTACTTTATGTAACCCGATCCTTAACTTATAAGTTTGTATGGGCATTCTTATAAGTTAAGTTACTTTCCTGCTGTAGTTTCTCACACTTGTTATTATACCTTGATAGCTTTTGTAGAACTGCTAGTATACATTGATACTCATGTACCTTGTCACCTGATTGTACTTTTATACTTACTGATATATATTGTACCCTTGTTTCTCTTTCTCCGCCCGGTGCCGAGGAGTCGCCGGGGGAGCGGATGTGAAACCACTTAGTCGTTTCGACTAACGGTTGCTACGTCTTCCTTTTTAGGAGGTCACGCCGCAGGTAGAGCAGCCGCAGACTACGCAGCAGGACAGCCAGGCCAGGACGACAGGGCCTGATGTGACGGTGCCGTCGATACCGTCTGTTACTGATGTTAGTTTTGATTACTCTGATGTAGCCCGTTTGGGGCAATGTTTAGCTGTACTCTGATATATAGTAGAAGCATGTTTTAGCTTCTCTTTATTGATGTATTTGGACTTTATATAACTTAATGTGGATTTGACTTCTGTTTGGTTTACTTATTTGGTTGGGTTGGCATGTACATTGATATGGTTGTAGCCGGCGGGATAGGCGTCTTGTGGTACAGGTTAGCCCGTGTGCTAATGCTACCGCAAGGCGGCTGTTCCGGGCATAAGACTTCCCCTTCGTGCCGTGTTTTGGGATCCGGGGAGGGGGGGTCTTACAACCTTGGCGACCCAAAACTAGAAAAGAAATGATGCTGAAGACATACATCTTAAGACCGAGAGGAGAAGTCTCATCACCTTCCGACTCCTCTTCCTTGCCATGGTAAAATAGCCGGATGAAAACCTTCGCAAAGATCTAGCCTCCACGGATCTGGACTCGGCTCGCGATTTGGAGCACCGAAGTCTCTCCTACAACCCAAACCCTCCTTCACCTTCTTCCTTGCTCTCCCTTCTCTCTAAAATTTTAGTAAGAGAAAACTTGGAGTAGAATGAGGGTTTCCAACCCTATTATCGGACTTAACTTCCCAAGAGCAGTCCTGAACCATCAGATCCCAAAATAAGGGAAGGAAAAAAAAAACCTGGGCCGAACACGGCCTGGCACACGCCCGTGTCCAGGGCCGTGTCCCGCATTATCCGTCACAAATCGACGCGCCTGGAACAGCACACGGGCATTCGACACACCCGTGTTCGACCCGACACGCCCGTGTCCCGACTGACACGGCCGTGTGGTCGGCCGTGTGCCTCCATCGACACAGCCCCGAAAATAACCCGAGAAGGACACGGCCTGGGACACGCACGTGTCCCAAGACGTGTGCGAAGTCTCGACACTCGTCGACTACCTTTGGGTCGACAACGCGGAAAAACGTCGAGCGAAGATCGTCGACCAAGCGGGATACGCCCTGTGACACTCCCGTGTCACAGGTTGTGTGCCCCAGTATCGACACTCGACACTCGTCGAGTGAACTTCGTCGAGTGAACTTCGTCGAGTGAACTCTCGACACTCGACTGACACGGCCTTGGACACGCCCGTGTCCTACGCCGTGTATCTTATCTCGACACATCGTCGAGCGAAAATCGTCGACTACCCGGATCGATCGTCGACACGGGCTCGACACGCCCTGAGACACGCCCGTGTCTCAGGCCGTGTGCCTTGTCTCGACACATCGTCGAGCGAAATTCGTCGACCTCTCGACCAAAACGTCGACTGGAGCCCGACACGCCCTGGGACACGCCCGTGTTCCAGGCCGTGTGCCCCCTTCCAGATACCAAACTTGGTCAAAAAATGCTGGCCGACCCTCTCTCAAATTTTATGGTGTTACAACTCTCCCCCCTAACAGAATTTCGTCCCGAAATTACAAAGCAAAAGGGAACACAATTTAAATGGTACCTGAAATGAAGAGTTCTGGATACTCTTCTAGCATGGCTTGTTTTAGTTCCCAAGAGAACTCCTCACGACCGTAGTTGTCCCATCGGACTTTCACGAGTTTAACCTCTTTATTCCGCAACTGCCGAGTCTCCGAATCCTCTATAGCGATTGGACGGACTCGCGTCCTCAAGTATTCCTCTATCGGCACCGATGCCGGCTTAATCACCACACTAGCCTCCACCAAAGCTTTCCTCAAGACGGAGATATGGAAGACGTCATGCAAACCACTCAGCTCCGCGGACTGCGCCAACCGATAGGCTGCTTCTACCACCCGTTCAACAACTTCAAAAGGCCCCAAAAACCTTGGGCTCAACTTCTTGAGACGGCGAATCCGTGAGATGCCTTTGAACGACTTGATCTTCAAATAGGCCCAATCACCGACCGCAAATTCCAACTTCCTGTGACGAGCATTAAAGTATTTTGCTTGCCGGTCTTGCGCCACCTTCATACGCTCTTGAATGGTACGCACCAACTCACAAGCATCAACTACCACCTCTTTTCCAATAATTTTGGTGTCTCCCGCCTCTACCCAAGACAACGGTGTTCGACACCGTCTCCCATACAAAGCTTCGTATGGCTCCATTTTTATGCTTGCTTGATAACTATTATTGTACGCGAATTCCACCATGAAGAGGTGATCTTCCCACCTCTTGCCGAAGTCAAGAATGAACATTCTCAGCATATCCTCCATAGTATAGTTCGTTCTTTCAGTTTGCCCGTCAGTTTGAGGATGGAACGTCGTACTGAACTTTAGCTTCGTGCCCAAGCTCTTCTGAACCAGTCTCCAGTCCTTGGACATAAACCGTCCATCTCGATCACTGACTATACTCTTTGGAATCCCATGCAGTCGCACAATGTTGCGAACCTACAACTCCACCAGCTTCTCCATGCTGTCCTCTTTCCGATTTGGGATGAAGTGGGCCACCTTGGTTAAGCGGTTCATAATCACCCAAATAGCATCATTACCCTGTTGTGATCTAGGAAGACCATGCACAAAATCCATGGAGATGTCATCAAATTTCCACTCAGGGATTGGAAGGGGTTTTAGGAACTCGCCCGACTTTTGACGTTCGGCCTTCACCAAGGCGCAAGTCTGGTAATGATTCACATACAAAGCTACGTCCCGCTTCAGCCCCGGCCACCAAAAGGATTTCTTCATATCCAAGTACATCTTTGTACTGCCCGGGTGAATGGAGTACTTTGTGATGTGAGCCTCAAACATCAACTCCTCACGGAGTTTGCCGAACTGCGGTATACAAACCCTTCCGTCCTTCCTCAGAATCCCATCAATCATCTCCCAGGCACTGCTCTCGCTCGTTTGAGCCTCCAACACAAATGGTTGAAACTCCACAACCAACCGAGTCGCTTCCCGAATGCGATCGGTCAAGTTGTTTTGCACTTCAATCCAGTTCAACCGAGCCACGCTGGACTCGCCTCTCGCAACATATTCCAAACCAAGGGACTCCCATTCCCGTACCAACCGCTCATCATGAGCTTTGATCCAATTCCCTTGCCCTGAGTACTTTCTACTCAAAGCATCCGCCACCACATTGGCTTTACCTGGCGTATACTGAATCGCCACCTCGTAGTCTCCAAGAAACTCAACCCACCTGCATTGCCGCATGTTCAAGTCCTTTTGATCCAAGAGATACTTCAGGCTTTTATGATCCGTGAAGATCTCCACCTTTGCACCATAAACATAACGCCACCATATTTTCAACGCGAAAATTACTGCCGCCAACTCCAAGTCATGGACGGGGTAATTCCTCTCATGAGGCTTCAGCTGTCTAGACCCAAAAGCTATCACTTTGCCATGTTGCACCAAAACGCAACCCAAACCGCATCCTGATGCGTCACTGAAAATCTGAAATCCCTCGGTCCCTTGCGGTAGACTTAGGATTGGAGCCATCATCAGTCTCTCCTTCAGTGCCTCAAATGCTTGACTATACTCTTGAGTCCACACAAACTTATGATCTTTACGAGTGAGTGAGGTGAGGGGTAGAGCTATTCGCGAAAAATTCTCCACGAATCTCCTATAATACCCGACTAGTCCATGAAAACTTCGGACTTCCGCCACGGTCCTCAAAACCGGCCAATCTCTAATGGCTTCCACTTTTGTTGGATCCACTACCACCCCATCCCCACTAATCACGTGGCCCAAAAATGCCACCTTCTCTAACCAGAATTCGCACTTGGAGAACTTTGCATACAAATGATTCTCCCTCAACACTTGCAAGACCACTCTCAAGTGGGTCTCATGCTCCACTTCCGATTTGGAATACACCAAGATGTCATCGATGAAGACAACCACAAAAGCATCCAAGTATTCCCAAAATACTCAATTCATAAGATCCATGAACACAGATGGTGCGTTCGTCAGCCCGAACGGCATCACCGTAAACTCAAAGTGTCCATACCTTGTACCAAAGGCAGCCTTGGGTATGTCCTCATCCCGAATTCGCAGCTGATAATAGCCTGACTTCAAGTGTAATTTTGAATACACCACTGACCCCACCAATTGGTCGAACAAGTCATCTATCCGAGGAATCAGATACTTAT
Organism: Platanthera guangdongensis; assembly: GCA_039583875.1. Classification (NCBI taxonomy): domain Eukaryota; kingdom Viridiplantae; phylum Streptophyta; class Magnoliopsida; order Asparagales; family Orchidaceae; genus Platanthera; species Platanthera guangdongensis. The sequence continues at coordinate 121,891,493 of CM077167.1, read as the reverse complement.
TCTTGACGGTCAATTTATTCAGCTCTCGGTAGTCTATGCATAGACGCATGCTACCGTCTTTCTTCTTTACAAACAACATCGGCGCGCTCCACGGTGAAGAACTGGGTCTAATATACCCTTGCTCCAACAGTTCCTGTAGCTGTACTTTGAGTTCGGCCAACTCCTTTGGTGTCATCCTAAATGGAGGACGTGACACCGGCCTAGCCTCCGGCACTAACTCGATCGAGAAATCGATCTCCCGCCGAGGAGGCGCTCCAGGAAGTTCATCCGGAAACACATCCTTGAACTCTGCCACTATGGGCACTTCCTCAATAGATAGGTGAGAGAGACGAACCTCCAATAATGCTACAAGCGCTACACCACCCTGGTTAACCGCCCGCATCAATTGCATGGCCGAAATCAGGGAATAGGACACTCCACAAAGGCCCTCAAATTTGACCTCTGTTCGCCCTTTGCTCTTTAGGGTCACTACCTTAGATAGGCAATCAATACCGGCGCGCTGCTCTGCAAGCCAGTCCATGCCCAAAATGACATCGAACTCAACCAAAGGCAAAATCCCTGCTACCAAAACGAAGTCAACTCCGTCCAGCTCCCAATAGATGCGCCCTTTGGCACCGGTGGTCATGGATGACCCATTGGGCATGCGCACTTTCAGCTCTGCGTCTGCCGAGAAAGACTCAACTCCTATTCTCCGGATGAAGCTCTCCGCGAGAAAGGAGTGCGATGCTCCCGTATCAAACAATACTCTAGCGGGGTATCCGGAAACTAAAACGAAGCCTACAACATAAACATCACACAAAAAGTCTAAAAGTATGAAGCACAAAATTTAAATTTAAATTTTCTTCATACCTGTCACCACATCGGTTTGGCGGATCGCTTCTTGCTGTCCAAGGTTGTAGGCCCTTGGTTACACCGGTTGAAACCAAGAAGCGCTTAACTCCGCCATCTTCCCTTTCTCTGCGGCACTGAGGCCGGAGCGTATAGTCTGCTCCTGTCTTGCCCCTTGCTCCGCTCCTCCTTGAGGACAAACACTAGTTATGTGCCCCATCTTACCGCAGTTGTAGCACGTCGGCGGTCCCCTAGAGTGAGAACCTCCAGGCATCCAATTGCTCTTCTCACCGGATCTGGAAGTGTGAGGCTTCTTCCTCCACCTACTCCCTTCAGACTTTCCCTGAGATTGGGGAGGCTTCCCTTCCCCTTTCTTGGGAGTGAAACACTTACGACGATGGGTTCGCTCCAAATCACTTTCCAATATCCTGGCAGCCTCCACTAATTCATTGAATCCCGCTCTCTTCATGGAGATTAGGGGTTGCCTCACATTCTCCCTCAGCCCCTGGTAGAAGAGGTTATCCCTCTCTACATCATCTGCCATCGTCGTTCCCGCATAACGACCCAAACGTGTGAACTCCTGCACATACTCGTCCACCGTCTTGTCTCGCTTCATTAAGTGCAGAAACTGCCTCTAAAGGGCCAACCGTGTAGAAACTGGAATGTACCTCTTTAGAAATGCATCCCCAAATTCCTCCATTGATGGGGTGAGTCCAGGGAACTGGCGGCCTCTATGGCTCACCCACCACAACTTGGCGTCTCCTTCCAACATGAACGCCGCATACTCAGATTTCTTTTCTTCTAGCGTCTCTGCCACCCTCAAAAGCTCTTAAATGCGAACCCACCAATCCTCCGCATCCGTTGGCGTACCAACTCCCTTGAAATACGGGGGATGGAAGCTCAGGAAGTACTTCACGTGTCGGTCTCCATGTACGACAACTACCCTTTCCGCCCAAGGCTCCACTCGCCTGGCTTCTCCGCCTGGCATGGCCGTCGCCGTATCCGGTGTAGCAGGGGTTGCTACTTGAGCTGCCACTGTAGCTTCGGCCACCACCATCGCTTCTGCAAGCATGCGACAAAAATTGGCCGGGTTAACAACCGTACCCAAAAGACCTAGAGCAGTAGCACTGCTCGCTGAAAGCTCTTCTCTTGCTCTCGACATTCCCGCCTCGTTGCTTGCACTCTTCAAGAAACAAGAAACAAGGGATCAGCCTTTAAACTCAAGACTTAAACAATAGGACACTCATGGTCCAGCATTACTCTTATGAGGATAACTTCTTTACGCATTGACCTTGAATCTAACCTGGCTTTGATACTAAATTGTAACACCTCCTCTGTAATGACCGTATAATATGGGTCCGGCCGGGGCCCCACAATATACGGACGCCACAGCTTTAGTATTAGAAGTTGATATAGCTACCCCCACTCAAAACACTTTCCACAAAACAGCGGAAACACAAACAAGATGAGAAGTTATCCACCACTAAAAGAGTAATAACAATGGCCTTATGGCCTTACAACACAAGTGAGTCCAAACTCAAAAAGTTCAATAGTCATGAAAGTGCTTAAGCACTCCAAGTATATCTCGGCATGCAAGCCGGACAACATGAGTCTCAAACATACAACATCATATAAGTAGAGCTGCAAAAGAGAGGAACACTTCATGAGGCTTATGCCTTTCTGGCCGGCGATCTAGCTCCTGCTTGCGATCCTTGCCCTGTAAAAATTATTAGAAACGTGGGTCAGCAAAGGCTGACCTCAAACTGTGTAACAAACACATCTCCTCCCGGCCGCCCCTAACGGACCCCGGGGTACTCCTCCAACCTGCAAGTTAGCACTTCGTATGCAATATTCATAAGCAAGAAAAGCAACTACCGAAACAGGCTTGGATGTCACACATATCATACATGTTCTCTACTGGTTGAGCATATAATAAAAATGGGCCTACTTATGCAACATTTATGCAACAACCCGGGCTTCACCCAAGGCACCCTATCTCGTATGCATCTGCCACATCATCACATCACATGGGTACTCATCGTTTCCCCATTGGCATAAAGACACAAACAAAGGGGGGTAACACAATTCCCCCCCAACGACACACAGGCCGCCAAATGGAACTCTTACAAAGGCCCCACCCGCTCAAGGTCTTAGACCCGGGCTTGCCTACAAGCTTTGATGTCTCATGTCAGGATTCCAACAAACACAAACTGACTGATTCTAAGAAGCCTTGCCGGACCCCACCCGCTCATGGCCTCATTGCCCGGGCTTGCCCACATGCTTGGCATTCTCGTCAGTCTCACAGAAGGGGACTAGTCTCGCCGGGACACTCTCCACATATGACGTGAACGTCACGAGATAGCCAACCGACCACGGAGACACATCCACGCCTTGGCACATCACAAAATAAGACAATTCCACCCTAGTCCCTCATTTGTACTACAGCGTTCCCGCGCACCAAGGAAACCATATACAACTCATGCAGAGCTAACCTTGTCCACCAAGGAAACCATCTAACGCCACGAGGAGCTAACCTTGTCCGGTTCTGACTACACATACTCACTCGAGAAAAAGGGGAAAAACATCACCACATCACAAACGACATCTTGTCGCAACGGAAACTCTACGAATCCTTAAAGTTCGTATCCAACATCACCGAGTCGGACTAACGGTCGCGACTACGGCTTCACCCACCATGCCTAATCTAATAACGGAGCGGATCTCTAATGCAAATCATGCCGGGGACGGACTCAATCGACCCGAAGGTTCCTCTTGAACCTTGGCAACCCAAAACCCCTCTTATTTGAGTGTTTGGTGCCCAAAACTAGAAAAGAAATGATGCTAAAGACATGCATCCTAAGACCAAGAGGAGAAGTGTCGTTACCTTCTGACTTCTCTTCCTTGTCATTGCAATATAGTCGGGTGAAAACCTTCGCAAAGATCTAGCCTCCACGGATCTGGACTCGGCTCGCGATTTGGAGCACCGAAGCCTCTCCTACAGCCCAAACCCTCCTTAACCTTCTTCCTTGCTCTCCCTTCTCTATAAAATTTTAGTAAGAGAAAGCTTGGAGTAGAATGAGGGTTTCTAACCCTATTCTCGGACTTCACTTCCCAAGAGCAGTCCTGAAACATCAGATCCCAAAATAAGGGAAGAAATGGCCACGATTCGTCTGAAAAATAAAAAAACCTGGGCCGAACACGGCCTGGCACACGCCCGTGTCCAGGGCCATGTCCCCCATTCGCCGTCACAAATCGACACGCCTGGAACAGCACACGGGAATTCGACACGCCCGTGTTTGACCCGACACGCCTGTGTTCGACCCGACACACCCGTGTTCGACCCGACACGCCCGTGTTCGACCCGACACGCCCGTGTTCGACCCGACACGCCCGTGTCCCGACTGACACGGCCGTGTGGTCGGCCGTGTGCCTCCATCGACACAGCCCCGAAAACAACCCGAGAAGGACACGGCCTGGGACACGCCCGTATCCCAAGCCGTGTGCGAAGTCTCGACACTCATCGACTGCCTTTGTGTCGACACCGCGGAAAAACGTTGAGTGAAGATCGTCGACAAAGCAGGACACGCCCTGTGAAATGCCCGTGTCACAGGCCGTGTGCCCCTGTCTCGACACTCGACACTCGTCGAGTGAACTTCGTCGAGTGAACTCTCGACACTCGACTGACACTGCCTTGGACACGCCCATGTCCTAGGCTGTGTGCCTTGTCTCGACACATTGTCGAGCGAAAATCGTCGACTCCCCGGACCGATCGTCGACACGGGCTCGACACGCCCTGTGACACGCCCGTGTCTCAGGCCGTGTGCCTTGTCTCGACACATCGTCGAGCGAAAATCGTCGACTCCCCGGACCGATCGTCGACACGGGCTCGACACGCCCTGAGACACACCCGTGTCTCCGGCCGTGTGCCTTGTCTCAACACATCGTCGAGCGAAATTCGTCGACCTCTCGACCAAAATGTCGACTGGAGCCCGACACGCCCTGGGACACGCACGTGTCCCAGGCCGTGTGCCCACTGCCAGATACCAAACTTGGTCAGAAAACGCTGGCCGACCCTCTCTCAAATTTTGGGGTTTTACATGCATTGCCTTTACAAGGTATGTAGTGGATCTTGAACGTATAGTCCCCAAGGAACTCCATCCATCTACACTGCCACATGTTAAGATCTTTCTGATCAATCAGATACTTCAGGCTCTTGTGATCGGTATAGATATCGACCCTTACCCCATACAAGTAGTGCCTCCTTTGCTTCAAGGCAAAAATCATGGCTGCTAACTCCAAGTCATGGATCGGATAACTCCTCTCGTGCACTTTCAGTTGTCTCGAGCCATATGCTATAATGCTTCCAAGTTGCAGTAGCACGCAACCCAAACCACTGCCCGAAGCATCGCTATAAATCTCAAAAAATTCGGTCCCGCTCGGCGAACTCAGCACAGGCGCCGTGGTCAACCGACATTTCAACTCCTCGAAAGCTTGCGTGCACTCCAGCATCCAAACAAACTTCTGCTCTTTCCCTATCAAAGTAGTGAGAGGTAACGCTATCCGCGAGAAGTTCTCCACGAAGCGCCTATAATAGCCGGCAAGCCCTAGAAAGCTCCGGACTTCCGCTACCGTAGAAAGCACAGGCAACTCTCGTATCGCAACAATCTTCGCCGGATCAACCGCAATACCCTCTCCACTCACTATATGACCAAGGAATGCCACTGAGGACAACCAAAACTCGCATTTGGAAAACTTGACGTATAGTTGAATCCTCTTTAGTGTCTCCAAAACCAAATGAAGATGCCTGAAGTGATCTTCCTCACTCTGCGAGTACACCAAGATGTCGTCGATGAAGACGATCACAAAATGTTCCAAGTACTCCCTGAACGTCCTGTTCATCAAATCCATGAACACCGACGGTGCATTCGTCAACCCAAATGACATGACCGTAAACTCGTAATGCCCGTACCTCGTACTAAAAGTTGTTTTGGGGATATCACTCTCCCATATCCTCAGTTGATAGTAACCGGACTTTAGATCCAATTTTGAGTACACCGTCAACCTAACTAACTGATCAAATAGATCATCAATCCTTGGGATCGGGTACTTGTTCTTTTCTGTTAGCTTGTTCAGCTCCTGATAATTGATACATATCCTCAAGCTTCCATCCTTCTTCTTAACAAAGAGGACCGGTGCGCTCCAAGGCGACGAACTTGGATGCACATATCCTTTCTCCAACAACTCTTGCAGTTGCACCTTCAGCTCCGCCATTTCCTTAGGAGCCATCCAATACGGAGATCGTGACATAGGTTTCGCACCTGAAACTAGCTCAATCGTGAAATCAATTTCCCGTTGAGGCGTGGCTCCAGGAAGATTGGCAGGGAACACATCAGGGTACTCTGATACCACTGAAATACTGTCCAATGTAGGCTTAGGCTTTGCAACCTCCAGTAGCGTAAAGAACAGCTCTACACCAGCACGAACCATATTCACCACTTGAAGAGTAGACATAAAAGTCTTGCTCGACCCTTTCAAGCCCGTAAAAGTAGTCTCACGACCTATTCCCAACTTGACTTTCTTGCGACCGCAATCGATATAAGCTTGCTGCTCCGAGAGCCAGTCCATGCAAAATATCACATCGAACTCCACCAGCGGTAGTAACGACGCTTGTAAATCGAACTCTTGACTCCCGATACGGATCTTAACGTCGTAGATTTTATCCGCGCGCATCGAACACCCATTCGACAACAACACATCCAACTTGTCCTTTGCCATCGAAGAAGGTACTCCGATGCGCGGTATGAACCCTTCGGACAAAAAGGAGTGTGAAGCTCCCGTATCAAAGAGTGCTCTCACCGGATACTCGTAAATCAAAACAAATCCTAAACAAGAAGTTGTAAGGTAACACACACAGAACAAGTATAAAACAATTTGACTTGCTATAAATTTAATCCATACCAGTCACCACATCCGCTTGTTTAATGGCATCCTGTTGGCCAAGATTATATACTCTTGGTTGAGCCGGAGCATAATGGGACGCGGTTGACTCCACCGCCTTACCCTTCTCTTCATAAGTTGCTCCCGGCTTTCTCTCGGACTTGGGACGTCCGCTCCAGCAGTCGCAAGGTGCCCCGGCTTCCTACAAGTAAAACATGCACCCGGGGTTCGACCCGTAGTCACCCCAGAAGCACCGGAAGAAGGAGCTGGACCCGAAGTCCTAGCCTTCTTAAAGAACTTACGGTACCCAGACTTTGAGGTAGTCGGCACCTTGAAATCAGACTTCTTATCACCAAATATTTTCTTTGCTTGAACATTCTTCATATCCTTTTCCAAAGAGCGGGCCGTGTTGACCAGGGTCAAGAAACCCCGCGTTATAGGCCCCGAGAGTAGTAGCCTCAAGTCATCTCACAAACCTTCATAGAATCGGTTTGTCTTGTGCTCCTTGATGATTTTTTTTGCTAACCAGTAATAACTCAATGTGATTTCATTCTACATTCTAATACAATTATGTAGATGGACTTAAACTAGATTGAATTAGCATTCAGGCAAGCGCACCTATCAATCGTAATATATGAGAAATCTACATCTCGTGTCGTATTCCACAGGGTCGTTTCAACTATTCGTACTCAGCCTCCCTTTATTATCATACCTCTAAACAAAAGTGATATTTAAACTACATTAACCTAACTATGACCATTTGGATGATTCATTATTGGAGAAGTAAAAACGATAAAAACATGAAGCTTTTAACCAATTACATGAATAAATTCATTTATTAGTTCAATTCTAAGCGATCATGACATGAAAAGACTGTTAAATTTGTGCAATGTAAATGTTAATTTTTCATCAAAATTCTCTCTCGAGCAATTCCAAATCTAAACCTAAGATAGTAAATTTTCTCTCGAACAATTCACAACACTCAAGTTCGCATTAAGTGAAGTACCTTTATTACTACATAAATTCATGAATTTTATCTCTAAATTAACATGAATCCTTTTTTCGTGTTCTAATTTTCCAAACAAAATATCTCTCGATCATAGAGTTTGAATTACAAAGGGAATTATCATCACAATATGAACATACCAAAATCATTGTAAAGAACCAATTTCTCAATCTAGCCAATTGCAAATTGTGTAAAACAAATAAGTAATTCATAAGGAGGATTGAACTCTTTGTTTGCAAGCATAAACACAAATACAATACTACAAATATCACATAAACAAAGTGATACATGATTACTAGAATGTTCTAATAGAAGTTCATGCAAATTAAAACGAAATTTGAAGATGGATCATCAAGAGAAAGAAGGGATTCAAAGGGGTTAATGATTAAATAAAAATACATATGAAATACCCTTCAATCCTCCTTGTCTTGGATGCTCCCCTTCGGCCTCCAGCAGTTCTCCAATCTAGAAATGATCCAAAAGTTCTAAACAAATTTTTCTACAGGAAATTTATAGTCCCCTTGCAAACAGGTCGGACACGGGGTCGCACACGGCCGTGTTGCAAGCCGTGTGGACTGTTCCTAGGCAGTTCCTGGGCAGTTCCCCACGAGTAGGCGTATCTGGTCGTGGGCCGTGTCAGATGACATGGGTATGGACACGGCCGTGTGTTCGGCCGTGTTCCCCAGACACAGGTTGGTCGGCGGTCGTGTGCAAAGATGACATGGGTATGCACACGGGCGTGTGCCATACCCGTGTGAGGTTCCATCGTCTGCGCCCAAATTATTCAGCTCCAGGTGCATAGGACACGGGTAGGCACACGACCGTGAGTCTGGCCGTGTGCACTAAATTTTCGTCCTGTCATCAGGCATGTTGACTCCGTGAACTCCTCTGTTTGCTCCGAGACTTTTAGGTCCATTGGTTAGCATTACCTGCAATAGAAAAATGATAGACTCAGTAAATAGTTTATTACAAGAACTGCCAAAGACTTCTAAATACGCTCTTCTATCTATGATACGACAATTTCTTTACTATTATCATGAAATTAACACAAAAAGGGGTAGGAAATAGTAGACATGATTACAATTATGATAGTAAAAAGCCTATCATAATCGTACTCATCAAATACCCCCAGACTTAGATGTTTGCTTGTCCCTAAGCAAACTAATTCAAACACCTGTGTTACCATTAAATAATTTTGCCTCCGCACACTGGTTGCTATGAATTTAAGAGAACTTTGATGATGTAATCGCATAGGAAATAATTTAGCAGACTTTTCTAAATATAGATTTATCTTAAAATTCCTCTAATATATCATTTTAACTATCTCTCACTCGTTTTTAGAAATAAAAGTATAGTCATCTTTAACAAATATGAGGAGAAAATAACAATCTCTATAAGATACGTATTAGTGTTTCAAAACTTATAAGTACTCTTACTGATAATCATGAGCTTACCCTTTTTACACCCTCATCACAGCACTATTTAGAATTAGTAAGGTTGGATCCTTAGGACTTGAATTTTGGTGTAGCCTTTTTGGCTTAGGATAGAAGATTAAAGGTGAGGTAATCAAGGATAAGTTCGATGAATTTTTCACACCTAAATCTTGATTGAGCCTTATGTTGGAATATACCTTAACATATTTCAATTTTATGTAAACACCCCCATGCTTTGCAATTTGTATATTTCCCACATTTTGAAGGGCACTCTATATATATATATATATATATATATATATATATATATAGTAACCAAGGGACCATAGTAGGGATCATTCCAAGTGGGTGCTAGTATACACGCACTCATGCCACATATCACTATGTCTTTTTTTTTGGGTTCAAAGTAGGGATCATTCCAAGTGGGTGCAAGGATACACGCACTCATGGCACATATCACAATGAACAAATCATTCCAAGAAGGCATCAATGATAGGTGTGCTAATAGGTAAGGATTTGGCCTTGGTGAATTTTAATAGTAGAGCATCAAAAGGATGGGGATTACGTTCAAATTGGGTGTGCAAGGGTATCATGTTAAAGGTGTTGGGATAACAAGGCTCAAGCTATTCAATAGGAGGCCTAAGTTATTTCCTCCCTTACTAATTAACCTATGTAATTTTTTGAGGAATGCTAGAGGGTGAGTCCTAGACATCAGTAGGGAGTAATTTTTGATTTTAAAGCCCTAATACCAAATTATAAAAATGTTACACTCATCGACTCACTTTATTATAGATAAGTATATTTTCTAAAATAGAGTGTTGGATAGTTACTAATATAGAGGAGTAATCTTAAAATTAACTTATATAGAGAAAATTAAGCTAAAAAAAATTTCTATGCTTAATTACGAAATCAACAAAGTTGAATACTCTATGAGTCTACATCACTTCATTTTAATCAATGTGCGAAGTTAAATTAAATATTTATAATCCCAAATGAAAGAATAATGAGAGCTTAAAAGATCAAACAAAAATTTGTAAGGGGGGTATAACAAACTTGAGTATTATGATAAGCAGATTAGAATCAATTGTAACCACATGAATAACCATTCTACCCCCAGACTTAAGATTTGCAATGTCCTCAGTGTAATGTAAAAAGCGAACATAGAGTGATTTCATGATGATATAAGAAAAAAAACTGTTATCATAATAAGTAGAAGAGCACAGTAAAGAAACAGGAGCTGTAATGGAATGCACTGATATATAATAGCTGACAGAACTGAATACACTGATATATAAAAAAAATATAAGATATGATACATAAAGATAGCACTACATCTATACATATAAGAAGTAAGCATGGTGGTCTGTCGTATCATCTGGGAAGGAAGGCGGGGCTGGAGCTGGCGGCTGGCGAGGGGCGATCCCAAGGTGGTCTCTGATCTATATGAGGAGGTCCTTGGTCCGCTGCTGCGACTCCTTAATGTCCTGTAGGCGCGGCGAGAGCTCGGTCTCGAAAAACTGTCGAAACTCGCGCGAGTACCGTGAATGAGGTGGAGGAGGTGCAGTAGACGACTCGCAATGAGCGTAAGTGGAATGGGGTGGAGGCACCAACGACACATCGAGGTCAGGATCTATCTCATCATCACTGTCATCCTGTACATGCGGTCCACATCGAGCAATAGAATATATAACCCCTCCCCGGCCCTGACGGGCGGTGACGAGGCGGAGGGCGCGAAGACTAGCCATCATGATAGGCACGGTCTTTGCGACCACTGTCATCTGGGGGAGGGCTAAAAAGATGCCCATATTCTTCACGAGGCGAGTAATGTAGGGTGCTACACAAATAGACCCTATACGAGGGGTGTCTTCCTGATGGAGAATGAACTGGGCTAGAAGATAACCGAGATGTAGAGGATATCATGAAGTCATGCTGTAGAGGTATAACAGGTCCTGCCTACTGACAACTCCGGAGCTTTCGCCCTGGCCGCTCAACGTGTTGCTAAGGAGATGGTGGATGTAATGAGGGCGGGAGAAATCAATTTAGATGCCTTAGATAGCTTGGCCTCGTAGGCGCCAGTGTCAAAAGAAATCTGGCGCCAGATACCACCGGCCATATCGCGGTTGGGGAGTTCGAAGTGGAGCTCGGGGTATGCAGCACTAAAAAGGAATGACTCCTCATACACCCCTAAATATTGGGTGAACTGGAGCATGGTGAGTGTATAAAATGTGTCACCCACTCGAAATGAAACTATCCCCTCGGGCGCGTGCGGCGCATCGATGAAGTTAGGCCGAAAGTTGGAATAAAACGAAGATAGGAACTCTAAGGTGAGTTCCCTAAAGCCTAACTCCTCTATGGCAAAAAATTGACCCCACACCGTTACAAAAATTAACCCCCTGACATCTCCAGCTAAGTTTATCTCTTCAAGCACGCTCCAATCAATTATACGTATATCTTGAAATTTTTTTGATTGCAAGCCGTTGAAGCGGACGGTGTGTGATGCATCGGTGAAAATTAGCGGAGCAGCGGCATCCCGCCTCTCCGTTGAGACTTGTAATTCCGGTCGGCAATGGTGACCTCCATGACCTCTTCCGGAAGACATGACGTAGAAGGGAAGGTATGAGTAAAGGGGAACGAGAATTGGAGAAACTAGCGCCTTTGAGTTCAGGCCATGAGATGAACTGATGCTGGGAGAGGGTTTGGAATGAGCCAAGAAGTAAATCCACACGACCTTATTTAAAGGGGTTGCACACGGGTTCGCACACGGGCGTGTGTGAACCCGTGTTAGGGAATCAACAGCCTCGTGGAACACGGGGTGCGTCGATCCGTGTAAAAAAATTGAACACGGGTGTGCACACGGCCGTGTGTGCACCCGTGTTAGGGGATTCGAGGCCTCGTGGAACACGGGGCTGCCTCGGTCCGTGTGGTCAAACTGGGTGGGGACAGCGCGTCAGGTGGACACGGGTGAAAACACGGCCGTGTGTTGCCCCGTGTCGTAGCTGGCACAGTACACAAACACGGGTAGGTAGGTGACACAGCCGTGTTGTTATCCGACATGCCCGTGTCTGATGTCTCGACCCAGCGGTCTCGATGATCGTCGAGCGGGCAACACGGCTGGCCACACGGGTGGGTGTGAACCCGTGTTGTGCTCGGGAAGAAATTGGCTTTTTGTGGAATTAATCCCACACAGCTGGGCCTGAGCCTGTGTCACGTACACGGTCATCCACACGGCTGTGTGGTGAGCCGTGTGCCACTCCCATTCTGAATTTCTCCAAAAAAAAAAATTTTTTACAGAAATTTTTTTTTTCTCTCATTAAAATTTTGATGGAAATATCTTTTCATAAAAATTTTTTTTTTCATTACTTTTTCATTGCAACTAATTAGATTTATACTAAAACAAGAATACTTAGAAACACCTACTATAGTTAATATGAAATTAATGTAGACGGAGGCAAGTCTCTAGACGAGCGAAGTCCATAGGGATTTCACCATAATAAGGCTTAAGTCAGTGACCATTAACCTTAAAATCTCCCTTCTCAGGGTGAGTTAACTCGATGGTACCGTAGGGAAAGACTTCTTTAACCTTAAAGGGTCCGGACCACTTAGACCTTAACTTCCCTGGGAATAAACGTAATCTGGAGTTATAAAGGAGGACTTGGTCACCTTTTGGGAATACCTTGGGTTTGCGAAGGTGACGGTCATGAAATAACTTGGTTTTTTCCTTATAAATCCGAGAGTTCTCATAGGCCATAGTTCTCCACTCATCTAATTCGTTAAGTTGAAGTTTACACTTCCCTCCTATAGAACTAGTGTCAAAATTTAAGGAGCGTATTGCCCAATACGACTTGTGTTCTAATTCTATAGGTAAGTGGCAAGATTTACCGTAGACTAATCTAAAGGGGGTGGTCCCTATAGGTGTTTTGTAGGCGGTCCTATAAGCCCATAAACAGTCGTTAAGTTTCCTATACCACTGCTTCCTACTCCCTTCTATAGATTTTTCTAAGATTCTCTTAAGCTCTCTATTGGAAACTTTAACTTGTCCACTAGTTTGAGGATGATACGGAGTGGCTATCCTATGTGTAACTCCATATTTTTCTAATACTTTGTCTAGTTGTAGATTACAAAAGTGTGAACCCCTATCGCTAATAAGTGCACGTGGTGTGCCAAATCGTGCGAATAAGGATTTCAAAAATCTAATTACAACCCTACTATCATTAGTAGGCAAAGCTTGCGCTTCAACCCACCTTGATACATAATCTACAGCTACCAAAATATATTTATTCCCAAAAGAAACTGGGAATGGTCCCATAAAATCTATACCCCACACATCGAATACATTACATTCAAGGATAAATTTTTGAGGCATTTCATGTAATTTAGAAATATTACCTGCTTTTTGGCAAGAATCACATGAAAGCACATACCTTTGGGCATCCCTGAATAGAAGGGGCCAATAAAAACCGGAATCAAGAACCTTTTTAGCGGAGCGATTCGCTCCATAGTGACCACCAGCAGGACCTGAATGACACTGCTCCAAAATCTTCCAACCTTCCTCCGCTGATACACACATTCTTATAACAGAATCTGCACATATCCGAAAAAGAAAAGGGTCCTCCCAAAAGTAATATTTCAAGTCAGAGAAAAATTTCTTTTTCTGCTGATATGAAAAGTCTTTTGGAAGGACCTTAGCCACAAGATAGTTTGCATAATCTGCAAACCATGGATAATCTAGATGTATATTGGTAGATATGGCAAATAATGATTCCTCAGGAAATGTATCAGAAATTTCAGATTCATCTAACATTGATCGTAGTGGGTTTTCTAAACGTGAAAGATGATCTGCCGCTAAGTTTTCCGCTCCTCGTTTATCCCTAATTTCTAGATCAAATTCTTGTAGAAGAAGAACCCATCGGATTAAACGAGGCTTTGCTTCCGCTTTGGCTAGCAAATATCTAAGTGCAGAGTGATCCGTATAAACTACCACTTTGGACAATGTTAAATATGGTCTAAATTTATCAAAGGCGAATACCACTGCTAGGAGTTCTTTTTCAGTAGTTGTATAATTCTCCTGTGCATTATTAAGTATTTTACTAGCATAATATATTGGGTGAAAATGTTTGTTTCGGCGTTGTCCTAAAACAGCCCCTACCGCAAAACTACTAGTGTCACACATGATCTCAAATGGTTGACTAAAATCAGCTGCGATCATAAAAGGAGAATTAATTAATTTTTCTTTTAAGAACTCAAAGGCATGTAGACACTCTTGTTCAAAAATAAAAGGTGTGTCTTTTTCTAAAAGCCTTGTAAGTGGTTTAGCTATTTTAGAGATGTCTTTAATAAAACGGTGGTAAAATCCCGCGTGTCCTAAGAAACTTCTCACTGCCTTTACGGAGGTTGGTGGTGGTAATTTTTCTATGGTCTCTATTTTTGCTCTATCTACTTGAATTCCTTGGCTTGAAATTTTATGGTCAAGTACTAACCCTTCTTGTACCATGAAATGGCACTTCTCCCAACTAAGCTCCAGGTTCGTCTCCTCACACATCCTAAGAACTTTCTCTAAATTATTCAAACACAACTCAAAGGAGTCTCCAAAAACTGAAAAATCATCCATGAACACTTCCATGATATCTTCAACATACTCGTTAAAGATGGCTAGCATTCACCTTTGAAATGTGGCGGGTGCATTACATAACCCGAAAGGCATACATCTATAGGAAAAGGTACCAAATGGGCAAGTAAATGTTGTTTTCTCTTGGTCATCTGGTGCTATAGGAATTTGAAAGTATCCAAAAAGTCCATCTAGAAAACAATAATAAGAGTGTCCTGATAAGCATTCTAATATCTGGTCAATGAAAGGAAGAGGGAAATGGTCTTTCCTAGTGGCATCATTTAATTTCCTATAGTCTATACAGACACGCCAACTTGTTACTGTTCGCGTTGGAATTAATTCATTTCTATCATTTGCTACTATAGTCAGGCCACCCTTCTTAGGAACTACTTGGACAAGACTAACCCATGAACTATCCGAAATAGGATATATAATACCAGCTTTTAATAACTTCACAATCTCAGCCTTAACTACCTCTTTCATATTAGGATTTAGCCTACGTTGCGGTTGAATAGACGACTTATAGTTTTCTTCCCAAAGAATTTTATGAGTGCAAAGACTAGGATTAATACCCTTTTATATCAGATATTTGCCACGCTATTGCACCTATACATTTCTTCAATACAGTTATCAATTTTTATTTTTCAATATTGGAAAGATTTGAAGATATGATAACTGGGTACGAAGAATTTGTTCCTAAGAATGCATACTCGAGATGATCCGGTAATTTTTTTAATTCTACTATTGGTGGATCCTTAGTATTATTCTTAAGAGCTTCATGATTTCCTTCAGTAATTAAACTATATTCCGTTGTTCTATTCATAGCAACACAATTTTCTAGAAAAAATAAATGTTCAATAATGTCATCATTTTTATCATCTTCTAGATAGTTGTTAGTTATGCAAATTTCTAAGGGATCTTTATAATAAAAATTAGAATTTATAGAAGACATAAAGTCATCAATACCATGAGAAAAATAGCAATAATCATCGTTATCTAAGGATTGTTTCATAGTATTGCCAATTTGAAAAGTGACTTCATCTTCTCCTACTCGCAATACTAATTTACCGTCAAAAACATCAATAAGTGCTCTAGATGTAGCTAGAAATGGACGACCTAGTATGAGTGGTACTTCGATATTTTCATCCATATCTAAAATAACAAAATCAGCAGGAAATATAAATTTATCTACCTTAACTAATACATCTTCTACCATTCCTTTAGGATACTTAACCGATCGATCTGCTAATTTAATACTCATTCTTGTTGGGCTAAGTTCTCCTAGGCCTAGTTTCAGATATAGTTTATAAGGCATTAAATTTATACTTGCTCCTAGATCTGCTAAAGCCTTATTTACTTGTAAATCACCGATTAAGCATGGAATTGAAAATGAACCGGGATCCTTAAGTTTTTGTGGCAATTTATTTTGCAAAATAGCAGAACATTCTTCACTTAATGTTACTAATGATAATTCTTCTATTTTCTTTTTATTAGAAATCAAATCCTTAAGAAATTTTGCATATTTAGGCATTTGAATAATTTCAGAAAAAGGTAAATTAACATGTAATTGCTGAAACATAGATAAAAATTTACCATACTGCGCATCCATGCGCTCCTTGTTAAGCTTTGCTGGGTATGGTAATGCTGGTTGGTACTCCATCGGTTGTACATTCATCTCGCTTGGTCCTTCGCCTCTAGACTCCATTTGGGGTGCTTCTTTTGCAGGCCTTGCGTCTTGTAACTCCTTTCCGCTCCTCAATTGAACGGCTTTTGCATGCTCTCTTGGATTTATCTCTGTATTCCCTGGAAGTGTTCCTTGCTGCCTTTCAGAAACCATCCTTGCAAGCTGACCAATCTGATTTTCCAAGTTCCGAATTGAACCCTCTTGATTCCGGAAGGCTACATCGGTAGTTTGCATGAACTTGGTAAGCACATCTTCCAATGTAGGCTTCCTTGGTTCCAACTATGGTTGTTGTCCAAACATGGGTTGCTTCCCTTGATTTCGTTGTCCTCCCCAAGAGAAATTGAGGTGGTTTCTCCATCCAGGATTATATGTCGAGCTATATGGGTTGTTGGCTTGATTGAAAGGTGGTCTAATATTATTACCCATATAATCAACATGCTCTTGAACTTGCGATTCACAACCAGGCATTCCAGTGTATGAAGGGTCCCATTGTTGAGGTGCCATGGAAGGTGATGCTAAGGCAAGGTTGTCCATCTTTTGGTGAAGTTTCTCCACTTGAATAGCTAAGGAGGTTTCATCATCTACTTCATAAATTCATGCAGGCTTGCTAGGCTTTTGTCTTACTGTAGTCCATTGGTAATTGTTCATTGTCATGTCCTCTATCAACTGCTGAGCCGCTTCAGGTGTCTTGTTGTTCAAAGTTCCTCCACTAGCCGCATCAATCATTTGTTTGGTGGCTGGATTTAGACCATTATAGAAGGTCTGAATCTGAATCCATGAAGGTAGAGCATGGTGGGGACATCTCCTTAACAACTCCTTGAATTGTTCCCATGTGTCGTACAACGATTCAGACTCCAATTGAATGTACGTAGAGATGTCATTCCTTAAATTAGCAGTCTTTGCAGGTGGAAAATACTTCATCAGAAATGTCTCAACCATCATGTCCCAAGTAGTGATCGACCCTCTAGGTAAGGAATTCAACCACTGTTTCGCCTTATGCCTTAATGAAAATGGAAACAATCTCAATCGAATGGCGTCGTTGGAAACACCATTGATCTTAAATGTGTCACATATCTCTAAGAATCCGGCCAAGTGGTTGTTAGGATCCTCATCATGCAAGCCATCATACTGGACATACTGTTGAACCATTTGTATCATACTAGGCTTCAATTCAAAGTTATTGGTATCTCTCGGTGGTCTAACGATGCTCGACCCGGTTCCTTGGAGATTAGGTCTAGCAAAGTCAGACATGGTTTGCTCATTTTGGTTGGCCATGGTATCTAAGTTTTCAAGATGATTCTCTCCTTGGTTTACTGTCTCCTCTTCTGATAGTCCGTTTGAAATATCTGTGGTATTAATTCCCACGTCCCTTAAGTTAGTGTTATGGAGAATTCGTTCTGGGTCAGGATGAAATGGTACTAGCCCAGAATTTTTGCCCCTAGTCATAGACTAACAGACTACAAAAAAAAATATTACGCAATATAATTATTCAAATACTAATTTACAACTATATAAAAGAAAATTGGTAGATCAATAAAGATTAGGATTTCAAAATATTGAAAACGATCCCCGGCAACAGCGCCAAAAACTTGATGATTTTTTTTGCTAACAAGTAATAACTCAATGTGATTTCATTCTACATTCTAATACAATTATGTATATGGACTTAAATTAGATTGAATTAGCATTCAGGCAAGCGCACCTATCAATCGTAATATATGAGAAATCTACATCTTGTGTCGTATTCCACAGGGTCGTTTCAACTATTCGTACTCACCCTCCCTTTATTATCATACCTCTAAACAAAAGTGATATTTAAACTACATTAACCTAACTATGACCATTTGGATGATTTAGTATTGGAGAAGTAAAAACGATAAAAACATGAAGCTTTTAACCAATTACATGAACAAATTCATTTATTAGTTCAATTCTAAGCGATCATGACATGAAAAGACTGTTAAATTTGTGCAATGTAAAGGTTAATTTTTCATCAAAATTCTCTCTCAAGCAATTCCAAATCTAAACCTAAGATAGTAAATTTTCTCTCGAACAATTCACAACACTCAAGTTCGCATTAAGTAAAGTACCTTTATTACTACATAAATTCATGAATTTTATCTCTAAATTAACATGAATCCTTTTATTCGTGTTCTAATTTTCCAAACAAAATATCTCTCGATCATAGAGTTTGAATTACAAAGGGAATTATCATCACAATATGAACATACCAAAATCATTGCAAAGAACCAATTTCTCAATCTAGCCAATTTCAAATTGTGTAAAACAAATAAGTGATTCATAAGGAGGATTAAACTCTTTGTTTGCAAGCATAAACACAAATAAAATACTACAAATGTCACATAAACAAAGTGATACATGATTACTAGAATGTTCAAATAGAAGTTCGTGCAAATTAAAACGAAATTTGAAGATGGATCATCAAGAGAAAGAAGGGATTCAAAGGGGTTAATGATTAAATAAAAATACATATGAAATACCCTTCAATCCTCCTTGTCTTGGATGCTCCCCTTCGGCCTCCAGCAGTTCTCCAATCCAGAAATGATCCAAAAGTTCTAAACAAATTTTTCTACAGGAAATTTATAGTCCCCTTGCAAACAGGTCGGACACGGGGTCGCACACGGCCGTGTTGCAAGCCGTGTGGACGGTTCCTAGGCAGTTCCTGGGCGGTTCCCCACGAGCAGGCGTGTCTGTTCGTGGGCCGTGTCAGATGACACGGGTATGGACACGGCCGTGTGTTCGGCCGTGTTCCCCAGACATGGGTTGGTCGGCGGTCGTGTGCAAAGATGACACGAGTATGCACACGGGCGTGTGCCATACCCGTGTGAGGTTCCATCGTCTGCGCCCAAATTCTTCAGCTCCAAGTGCATAGGACACGAGTAGGCACACGGCCGTGTGTCTGGCCGTGTGCACCAAATTTTCGTCCTGTCATCAGCCATGTTGACTCCGTGAACTCCTCTGTTTGCTCCGAAACTTCTAGGTCCATTGGTTAGCATTACCTGCAATAGAAATATGATAGACTCAGTAAATAGTTTATTACAAGAACTGCCAAAGACTTCTAAATACGCTCTTCTATCTATGATACGACAATTTCTTTACTATTATCATGAAATCAACACAAAAACTGGTAGGAAATAGTAGACATGATTACAATTATGATAGTAAAATGCCTATCATAATCGTACTCATCACTCCTCATCTGCGATGGTGGAGCTAGCGTACTGACCCAATCGGGTAAACTCGTGGAGATACTCATCCACGCTACTCTCTCCCTGTACCAACCTCTGAAACTCATTCTCCAAAGCTATCCTCTGCGCTGAAGGGAGGTACCTAGCCAATAATAGTCACGAGAACTCCTCCATCGAGACGTCTGTAAGTTGCCTTCCTCTCAAGAGGTGCAGTTCCAAACCCTCCCACCACAGCCTAGCTTCTCCATCCAACAGGAAAATAGCTATAGTGGTCATCTGCCACTCATCCGTTTCAGTAGCTGTCAGGACTCTCTTCACTCGGGAGAGGCTGTCTTATGCTTGAGATGGGGTTCCCAAACCCGAGAACACAGGAGGATTAAAGCTCATAACGTGCTTGAGCTGTCTTTCATTTGCTCGCCTCGACACCAAAGGCTCCACTACTATCTGCTCCACTCTTCTCGGCTCAACCTCTAGAAGAGGTACCTGCTCCATCGCAGGAGCGGGCTGCTGCATTTGCCTTGCAGGCTGCGCATTGATCATGGCAAACAATGCTTCGACAACCAATTGTATGGTTTCAGCCGATGGAGGTGTTGCAAGAGCATCATTTGTTGCACCACTAGCCTCAGAAACTCGGCATTCTGACGGCCCAGCACCGCTTCTGGTCACCTATAGTTGCACAAAACACCGATAAGCGACCATACAAAATTGCAAAAAGCAATTATAGGAACACGCAGGTTCCTCAAACACATGTATTTTCATTCCTAAGTGGACATTCATGGGTTCTTTTGATGTTATAACGATGATACACATACATGTGCTCACCACCCCTTAAAAAGAATTCGTGCACGAATTCATTTTAAGCCCGACCGAAACTAGTATTCTGATACCAAATTGTAACACCCCCTATCCGTCACATAGCAAATAGCAGTAGTTCAGGCCGGGGCCCGACTCCATTTACCACATATAGACCGGGTGGTTACTCAATGGAAACCATCCAACCAATCCAACGTCCTACACAGAGTCATTCTAGCGGAAGCAATATTAATAGTTGCATTAATAAAGAACCCAACACTAGCATGAATATCCACTACAAAGCCAAAAGTAATGAAGTACAAATACACAAGTACTGGCCTTATGGCCTTATAATTGTTTTCCTCAAATTACATGTTTTTCAAACCTCGGCACGCAGGCCGGCCATACATAAATAAAATAAAATGCTCAAAATTAAGCCTTTGAGGGCCGGCTCAGCAAGTTGGGCTTTAGCCCGCTATTTATCGCTCGGTCATGCAGCACCTGCAAGCAACAATCCACTGCAACGGTGGCAAACAAAAGCAACAGTCAGCTATGCTGACCAAATTATAACGATCTCGCCCCAAAAATCGGGGCGGCGATGCTCCTTCCCTGTACTTTATTAGCATAAACGATAGTAGAGTAAAAACACTACATCACAGGCGTAGGCACGCACAAACACACAACTCGTGCACTCATGGCACATTCTCGGCGAACCGGTCAATGTCACGTCAATTTAAGCCATAAACATTTCGGTCTCACCACCGCCACTGTGACGGCCAAACTATGAGAATTTTGTCTTTCTGGCATTGGTCACGTCATTTTAAGCCTAGACCGCCTAAGACCCTCATCTATGCCAACAGCTCTAACCGAACAACATAGAATGGGTATGGTTCCGCCTAACCCGTGCTTACATCGCAACGACAATTTAAGCCATATGTGCGGGTCGAACTTCTCCCGAGTCCCATTTCCGTTACACACTTCACATACCAAGGTTATGTTCAAGTTGGCTCCCAGGCCACCAAGTTGGCAGAACCACACATCTGTCCAGTTTCCTGGGTGCACCTTGGAGTTAATCCCCATGGCTCGCTGTTGCAATCTACCATGTAGAAAGCCCGAAAAACAAACATCTGCACGGAGTCTTCTCCGGCCATTCATGCAATGCAACATCACCGATCCAGACCAACTTGTCCATGTAGGCTTCACACATCATGCCTATATTCGTTCTCGAATACAGACTCTACATGTACACAACGAGGACTATTCATGTCTACCCGAAGGAACGCCTCAAACTCACCGCAAACTCCTGAGAGCGGGCTTCCCTATGCAAAAGAAACGAGAGCTTCACGTGCTCAAGTAGAGAATCATTAACCTAGCATTTTCCTTGGTTCCATAGAAATCTATGCGGATGAAAAGCACCGCAATCTCCTTGCCTCGGTAGATCCAAAGTTGCCTCGCGATTTGGAGCTCCGAAGCTCCGCCGGTGACCGCAACTAGCCTTCTTCTTCCTCTTTGCTCTCCCCTCTCTCTAGATCATAGTCCAAGAACCAGCGAACAAAAAATTAGGGATTTGAAACCCTAAACCCGGGCATATCCCAGCAGGAATAACCCCCAGCTATCGGATCCCAGTAAGAAACGAACGGCTATGATCCGGGCCTGAAGTGGAAAAACTGGACCGAACACCGCACAGTTCACGACCCGTCCGCGCCAAACTCGAACACAGCTTGTGTCGAGACATTTTGTCGACAGCCTGTGTCGACACCCTGTGTCGACAGCCTGTGTCGACACCATGTATCGACAGCCTGTGTCGACACCCTTTGTCGATAGCCTGTGTCGATAGCCTGTGTCGACACCATGTATCGACATCCTGTGTCGACACCCTTTGTCGACACCCTGTGTCGACACCCTGTGTCGACACCCTGTGTCGACACCCTGTGTGGACACCCTGGCGTTGTGTCGACACCCTATGTCGACAACCTGGCATTGTGTCGACACACTATGTCGACACCCTGGCGTTGTGTAGACACCCTAGCGTTGTGTCGACACCGCAGCCTTGTGTCGACACTGCATGCGTTGTGTCGACACCGAAAGCCTTGTCTCAACACCACTACCCCTGTGTCGACACCATGGCCCTTATGTCGACAACACCACCCTTGTGTCGACACTATGGCCCCTATGTCGACAACAGATGGGGCTCCCAACGCTGACCGTCACACTTTCGAATTTTGGGGTGTTACACTAAGGATGGTCAAGGGTTAGACCCAGGAAAAGTAGGATTTTTACGTAAGTAAAATTCTACTAGTATGGTAAAGCATACACGTCAAATTCGTCGAATAACGTCATTGATACACGCTGAATTCGTTGAGTATAGTTACCAATACCAATCGAATTCGTTGTATTTACTTAGGGTAAATTCATTATAGAAATTGAAAAATCTGTTAAGTAAAATTCGCCGAGTATCATCGTGCATACTCGTCGAATTCATCGAATGTATCTAACGATACTCACTGAATTCGTTGAATATGATAAGTGATATATGCCGAATTCATTGAGTCCAGTCGATGCTACTTCTCTAGATTATTCCAAGTATAATTCGTCAAATATCAAAACGTTGAGTGCGTTGAGTTAACTCGACAATATTCGACAAATACAGCCTATGGAATTGAGTGAGCAAAAAGCATTGAGTTCCACGATGTTGAGTGCATTGAGTCAGGTAACCTATACTCGACGAATTCGTCGAGTATGCCAGGTGATTCTCGACGAGTATCCTTTTGATGCTTGATGATACTCGAGGAATTTCACTTAGGTCAATTTCCGACAATTTTATTTTCCTGGTTCGGGTACGGTCGGCCATGCATTGTAATTTCTAGGTTTCATTTGTTTATATTCTTCCAACCATTGGCAAGGACATCTCTATATAAATGGGAGATATTTCCTTCCATTTAATCGTGCTCTTGCTCTCATTCTGAATCGACAGAAACTTTCCAAATGAAGAAAACCCATCGGCTCAGCTCTTACACATCCTGATATTCTGATTGGTCGCCCACAAACTGTCACAACCCGCATTTTCTCAACGGTAAAATCGTATCAGAGTAAGAGAAAACACGTGCCGTGATGCCACGTCGTGTAGGGGATAACTGCACACGCTCAGGCAAAACTCCAGACGTTAGATTTTAAGGAAAATTGTTGATTAAATATGAAAGAAAATCAGTTATGTTGAATGGTCGTATCCCTCGGCCCGGTGGATCAGCTAGTCCACCGTTAAAATTATATTTACACGCAGCAGAAAATACTTTGGTTCAATTAAGTTGACACCCTAAATGAGCATAAGTGTCCCCGGGGGGCGACTTATGCGTGCACGACCCTAAGGTGGATATAGTATATATGAAAAATAGTGTTTTACGTTGAGGAAAAATAGTGTCTTTGATTTAGAAACATGTTATGCATGGGGTACATATAATAATACTTTTAGGTTTTAAAATATCTAACATGCAACCTAGCATAAATCCTTCCCAGAAGCAAGTAACCAACCACAAGTAGGCAAAATCAGCAGTTTAAATTCATATCCAGCATCACAAGAAGCCACCAGTGGGCGTCAACAACCTGACACGAACCCACTGGCGAGTATGTATGTCTATACAGAAAAGTAAAGAACTACCTCACAACAAAACGGGGATCAGCTATCTCAGCTACCCTTGAGGCCACCAACAAGCCCCTCCAAAAGAACTAGCCGCTGAACTGGCTACAACCTGGACCTGAGGCATTCAAGAAAAGAACACCTCAGCAAGGAAAAAAATAATTAAAATGGGGAAAGATAGAGCAATAGATTAATTAGCAAGTAAGAAGAGGGGTTTACCAACCCGGCAACAAACTGCAATACGCAAAAGAAAAAGGGTGATAGTAAGGGGAGAGTATTGTCTAAAGCACAATAGAGTGCACCAAGTGCGAGCAATAAAGCCATTATGCCCTACCAAGAGAGTCTGCAACAGGATCAAGACATATACATATATGCCAAAAGAAGGAAAGCACAAACAGGAAAAAGGGACTAACAGTCCTAACACGTGGGTAAGTGGCAGTGGTCAAAACATGGGTCTGAATACATAACCAAAATCAGACCCAAAAGGGGCTAAAGGGTCAAACAGTGGCAGCTTTAGGGTCCCACACACAGCAACCCAAACCGGGGCAAAAAGGCGGTGGCCACAGCTCTCCACATAAAACCACCCCTCCAGAGGCCACCAAAACTCCACCACCTGCCACAACCCAAGAGTCGGCATGCAGCAATTAGCTGAACACCCAATGCCCCCCTCCTAGGGAAGAGTCCCACTAACAGTCCTAAGAAACACCCGAACCCAAGGCAAAAACGTCGGGTCCAACCGAAGCGGCCTTTCACGCCTAACCAATACCAACCCCGAGTCTCCCTGACCCCAAAGCCAGGGCAGCACCCAGTGTCGACACGATGTGTCGACACCACGACAAACCGGTGTCGACACAAGGTGTCGACACAACCGCTACTGGTGTTGACACCAAGTGTCGACACCACTGCGGCCGGTGTCGACACAAGGTGTCGACACTGCCGCTGCGGGTGTCGACACCAAGTGTCGACACCACTACGGCCGGTGTCGACACTGCCACTGCGGGTGTCGACACCAAGTGTCGACACCACTGCGGCCGATGTCGACACAAGGTGTCGACACTGCCACTGCGGGTGTCGACACCAAGTGTCGACACCACTGCAGCCGGTGTCGACACAAGGTGTCGACACTGCCGCTGCGGGTGTCAACACCAAGTGTCGACACCCCGACTGGCTGGTGTCGACACCACGGTGTTGACACCCTGATTGGCTGGTGTCGACACCACGGTGTCGACACCCTGATTGGCTGGTGTCGACACCACGGTGTCGACACCCTGACTGGCTGGTGTCGACACCACGGTGTCGACACCCTGACTGGCTGGTGTCGACACCACGGTGTCGACACCATGGTGTCGACACCCTGACTGGCTTCAGGCGCCAGATCCAGCACACCACCAGAAACGAGAACGAGGTCTCCCTATGGTACAACAACCATCGACAATCGCAACTACTCGACCTGAACCGAACCAAAAATGTCCCTAATAGACACAACCCCTCAATAAAACTGAAATTTTAACTGGAACTTTCTACACTAACCGCGGCATGATCGGGAATGAACCCTAGCGTACCCCTATGATCTAAGAAGGAAAAAGATGAAATTAAATCCAAGAAAAAGGCAAAGATCAACTGTGGCAAGGATGAGGGGACATCACTTGCCTCAATACCAGAAAAGCTAGGTCGGCGGCATCCCCCACTCTCGGATCTAGCCGCAGGGCACCAGCTGAGGAGCAGAAAGAAGGAAGATCCAGGCGAGGGCAGTCCAGATCCACCCCCGAAATTGAATTTCGACCGCTAAATCTCCAGGAAAACGACGTCCGAAGGCTAGGGTAGGCCGGCGGTGCTCTTCCTCTCGTACAGGCGGCGGCTTCTTCCAAGCAGAGAAAAAGAAAAGGCAAGAGGAACCGAGCCCTAATTCTAACCCAAGACTATATATACACAGCAGTTTTAATAATAAACAAACAATACATAATAATAATTATTTACACTCAAAAGTCAAAACAACACGAGACCCGAAACATCTCGGAAAAAGACGAAATTCACGCCGCAGCTAAAAACCCACGCTACGAACACAACTGCGAAGTCGAAATTAGCATTCGACGAACAAAACCCGGGATAACACCTCCCAAATCTGAAACACAAGCATTCCCTAAGAGGCCCAGCCGAGTCATCAAACGGACTCCGGCTAGCTGGGGAATCTTGCTAACAGGCTACAAACAGGCTACACAGGGAACCCTAAGAGCTAAAACCACGCTCCACAATGGCAAAAAGCTGGAAATACGCCATCGTAATGCCAGCTAAAGATCAAACAAAACACAGAAAAACCGGGGGCGTTACAGCCACCCCCCCTAAAAGAAAGTTTCGCCTCGAAACTTTACTCACAACACTCCTACATAGAAGGAGAGAAAAAGAGCCAGGAAAGGGCTACAAATAAAAAAGAATAAAACAGAGCATACCAGGCACAAGGTCAGGGAAACAGATGAGGGTGAGCCTCCCTCATAGCCGACTCCAACTCCCAAGTCATGCTTTCCACATCCTGATTCCTCCATAAAACTTTAACCATAGGAATAGTCTTCTTCCGCAACTCCCGAACTTGAGAATCCAAAATTCGAACAGGCACCTCCACATAAGAAAGATTTGGCTCCAACTGAGGCACAAAATCCAAAACCTGCCTGCCATTTACCACACATTTTCGCAGCTGACTGACGTGAAAGACATCATGCACGCCAGGAAAATTTGCGGGCAAAGCCAGCCTGTAGGCTGATACCCCAATCCGCTCAACAACCGGAAATGGCCCCACGTACCTCGGGTCCAACTTCCTATTCTTGCCAAACCGCTTGACTCCAATCAACGGGGAGACCTTTAAGAACACTGAGTCCCCCACAGCAAATTCCAAGTCCGATCTACGCCGATTGGCGTTCTTCTCATATCTCTCCTGGGCTATCCGAAGCTTTTCCCTAATAAGCTTCACTGCGGTTTCCATCTCCTCAAGCACTTCTGGACCCAACAAAGGTCCCTCGCCAAGCTCAGCCCAAAACAAGGGAGTCCTGCAGCGCCTCCCATACAGGGCTTCAAAGGGAGTCATTTGCAAGCTTTCTTTATAACTGTTGTTATAGGCGAATTCCATAAGCCGCAAGCGCACGTCCCACGCTCCTCCGTCGTCCAGAATATAGCATCGGATCATATCTTCCACAATCTGATTTACTCGCTCCGTTTGACCATTGGTCTGCGGATGATAAGCCGTGGAATATCTCAAATCTGTACCCAACCCTTCTTGAAGGCTCTTCCAAAAATGAGACGTGAACCTGGAGTCTCGGTCTGATATGATACTTACGGGTACACCATGCAATCTGACAACCTCTTCCAGATACAGCTCGGCTATCTTCCTCATCGGATAATCGATCTTAAATGGTACGAAATGAGCGCTCTTCGTCAATCTGTCTATGATTACCCAAACTGAATCATGCCCCTTAGGCGATCTCGGTAAGCCGGTAATGAAATCCATCGAGATACTCTCCCACTTCCATATCGGAATCTCCAGGGGAGTCAGCTTGCCACCAGGCCTCCCATGGTCGGCTTTCACACGCCTGCAAGTGAAACACTCTGAAACAAATCTGGCTATGTCCTTCTTCATCCCGTACCACCAGGAAATCTGTTTTAAATCATGATACATCTTGGTCGACCCTGGATGGTAGGCGACACTAGATCCGTGGGCGTCTCTGCACACCATAACCCGGATATCCCCAACTGCGGGGATGCAAAACCTGCCAAGATACTTCAAGGTACCCGCATCATCTATAGAGAAGTCTGGTAATTCACCCTTCTCAGCTCGAAGATACAAATGTAGAAGATCGGGATCGTCCTTCTGATGCAGACTTGTAAGCGCAATCCACGAAGGTTCTGCTACTGTTAAGGTACTCTGCGACTCACAGCTTCCCACAGAAATGTCCATCAAAAGAAACTCTTCCACTAGACGCTCGGTGGAAAGATTAAAAATCTTACCTGTCTTCCGACTTAGGGCATCAGCCACCACATTCGCCTTGCCCGGATGATACTGAATTTCAACATCATAGTCGGCCACGTACTCCAACCACTGCCGCTGGCGCAGATTCAATTCTTTCTGAGTGAAGACATACTTCAAACTCCTATGATCCGTGAAAATCTTGCACTGCGCGCCATATAGAAAATGCCTCCACAATTTCAGCGCATAGATCACAGCTACAAACTCCAGGTCATGCGTAGGGTAATTCCTCTCGTGAGTCTTTAGCTGCCTCGAACTGTACGCAATCACCTTCCCGCCCTGCATCAAAACACAGCCCAGACCGACATGCGACGCATCCACATAAATATCATACTCGCTACCCTCCGTAGGCAAAGACAAAATTGGAGCCGAACAAAGCCTTCTTTTTAGTTCCTCAAAAGCCTTCTCACACTTGTCATCCCATATAAAGGCCACATTCATCTGTGTCAACTTGGTCAGCGGTGCGGACAAGGTAGAGAAACCTTCCACAAATCTTCTATAATAACCCGCCAAACCCAAGAAGCTTCTGATCTCTTTGGGGGTAACAGGTCTCGCCCATTCCATAACAGCAGCGATCTTTTCTGGGTCCACCGATATTCCCTGCTTATTAATCACGTGGCCTAGAAAAGAAACTTGAGGCAACCAAAATTCATATTTGCTCAGCTTGGCGTATAGCTTATGGTCTCTCAGAGTCGCCAAGATCAGCCACAAATGTCGATCATGCTCCTCCACATCCTTAGAGTACACCAAAACATCGTCTATAAATACAATCACGAACTTATCTAGAAAATCCTTGAAAAATCTGTTCATCAAATCCATAAAAGCTGAGGGTGCATTAGTCAAACCGAATGATATAACCAAAAACTCAAAATGCCCATGACGAGAGCGGAACGCCGTCCGCGGAACATCTGACTCCCGAATCCTCAACTGGGGATAGCCCGAACGAAGATCTATCTTGGAAAACACGGCACTACCACACAGTTGGTCGAACAAATCGTCGATTCACGACAAAGGGTACCTGTTCTTAATAGTAACCTTGTTCAGCTCTCTATAGTCGATGCATAACCTCATCGACCCATCCTTCTTTTTAACGAACAGCACTGGCGCACCCCAAGGCGAAGAACTCGGCCTTATAAAGCCTTTTACCAACAACACATCCAGCTGAATTCGCAACTCTTCCAGCTCACGCGGGGCCATTCGGTACGGCGCCTTTACAATAGGACGCGTGTCTGGCTCCAAATCTATGACAAACTCGACATCTCGATCGGGTGGAAGACCGGGAAGATCGTCAGGAAACACATCAGAGAATTCACACACCACAAGAATCTCTTCCAAGCGGGGCACACTAAAAATCGTCCCTACCAGAGAAACCACACAGGCAAAACAGCCAAAAACAAGCAACTTCCGAGCACGCACCGTAGAAATGACTGGAGACTCCTGGAGGGAATACCCATAAACGCTCCCTGGCTGACCGTTGTATTTGACGAAGTCCAAGCGCTTACCCTTGCACTGGATCACAGCATCGTACCTTGACAACCAGTCCATGCCCAAAATAACGTCGAAGTCCTCCAGGTCAATCACCTTCAAATCTTCCTTGGCTAGAAAATCTCCCAACACTATCGGACAATCGAGAACACCCAGATCCGTAACCACAAAGTCACCGGAGGGGAACTTAATGCAGAAGGCACCACCAACACGATCTAGGCCCAACCTGAACCGCTCCACGAAGTCCCTAGCCACAAATGAGTGGGTAGCGCCGGAATCGAAGAGAACGCGTGCCCAGCGGTCCTTTACCTTAAATCGTCTTACGAATTGCACACGCATCTAAGGCAACAAGCGCTAGAATGAAAACTACAACCAAAAAGGGAACGTAATGAAACGACTGGGGAGGAGTCGAACCTGAGATAACCTGGGTCGAGGTCTGCGCTTCGTCTGCCGAAAGCACATTCAGCTTCCCCTTTCCTTTATCCATATGTTGAGGCAGTAACAAAGCCTGGAAGGGAACTGGCTGCAGAATAGACTGGGTCTGGGGGCACCTTGTCTTGAGATGACCCTTCTGGCCGCACTGAAAATAGATCTTATCTTTTAACCAACAACGGGCAGCCTCATGCCCCTTCCTTCCACACAAGGAACACACCAAGTCTCCCCTGGAAACACCCTGAATCGCATGCACCTGATCCTTCTTCTGCGCTCCCAACCTTTTGAAACACTTCTCAAAGGGGTGGCCTGGCCGGCCACAAAAGCTACAAATCTATTTGACCTTCTTTCTTGAGACAGCATCAGGTTCCTGAGGGCTCTTCCCTCCGCCGAATTTCCGCTTATCCTTCCTTAACTGCTGGCCTCTATTTTTGGCATTCTCAATGGCCTCAACTCTCAAGACAGCTTCAACCGTGCTGGCATAACTGACTGCTCCATAGGCGTTCTCTAACTGCTGAATGTCGCTTCTTAGTCTACCCAGAAACCGCTTAACTCGGTCTGCCTCCACACTCACCAGACCCGGAGCAAACTGACTCAACTTACTAAACTCAATCTCATACTCACTAACCGTGAGTTTCCTCTGCTTTAGATGAAGAAAGTCATTCATTAGCCGGTCCCGTTCGACTGAAGGCAGAAACTTACTTAACAACATCACCTTAAATGACTCCCATGTGCAACCTGTCACTAAGCTCTCTTTCTCCCTCAGCCACCAATTCTTTGCTAAACCCTTGAGCTGGTAGGCAGCGAGCATCACTCTCTGATCATCCGTAATCCCTGAGTACTAGAACATCTTCTCAATGGTAATCAGCCAATCATCCAAAATCATGAAATCTGCTTGCCCATTATAGGTAGGGGGTCTCAGCCGCTGAAACTAGGATATGAACGCCATCTCCAGGGGCACCACAACCAAAGGCACGGGAGGAGCGGGAAGGGCAGGAACAGCTACTCCCTCAGTGGGGTTCTGAGCTCTCAGGGTCTGTCCCGCCACCACTGCTACAAGGGACTGAATCTGAGCCTGCATAGCCACTACCTGCCTCGATAATTCCTCATTACTCTGCCGCAGGCTTTCTACCAACGCATCGCTCTGCGCTCCTGACGTCTCACCCTCGGATTGGGGGGGTCGATCTCGTCGCAGGACGTCTCGCCATCCTAAAATCGCACAAGCTTTAGACAAATCCTAGCCCATCAACTAGAACAAAACTACCCGGTACGGACAAACACACTTAAATATGAACTTCAACTGCAAAACTTGCTCTGGGAGTTGTTTTTACCATGATGATGTTATGCTTATCCTAAGATGGTTCACCACCATCATACTAACTCATGTGCCTAAACCATGAATGCATGTATTTGTATTCCTTTTGACTCAAAACCATGTGTGTACATATGTCATTTTGCAAGTCTTTAGCTTGGCACGTTGTTCTTATGAAATGTTGTGCTATGCATGATGTGCTATGCATTCTAAAAAGGCCTTAGTGCATGCCATGGGCGGCGTACACATGAAAATGTTATGCATCTCATACTACATAACATTCCCATGTATCGAAAAAGAAAACGTGCTAGCCGCATTCATGTGGTGAGGTTATGCATCCTATACTACATAACCCTCACATGTTGCCTCCTATGGTGGATCCATATACAAACACATATTATGCATCTCATACTACATAATATGCCCTGTATACTTCTTTATGCTCATGAGTGTAGTGTTCGTGCTTCGGCCAAGACGTGCTGATGACATATCGGTGCGTGAATGATGTGATGCGAACTACTAATGCAGACAAGGGAAAGGTTGCCCAACCATTTGTCAAGCAACCTCCCTCTGATACCAACTGTCACAACCCGCATTTTCTCAACGGTAAAATCGTATCAGAGTAAGAGAAAACACGTGCCGTGATGCCACGTCGTGCAGGGGATAACTGCACACGCTCAGTCAAAACTCCAGACGTTAGATTTTAAGGAAAATTGTTGATTAAATATGAAAGAAAATCAATTATGTTGAATGGTCATATCCCTCGGCCCGGTGGATCAGCTAGTCCACAGTTAAAATAATATTTACACGCAGCAGAAAATACTTTGGTTCAATTAAGTTGACACCCTAAATGAGCATAAGTGTCCCCGGGGGGCGACTTATGCGTGCACGACCCTAAGGTGGATATAGTAGATATGAAAAATAGTGTTTTACGTTGAGGAAAAATAGTGTCTTTGATTTAGAAACATGTTATGCATGGGTTACATATAATAATACTTTTAGGTTTTAAAATATCTAACATGCAACCTAGCATAAATCCTTCCCAGAAGCAAGTAACCAACCACAAGTAGGCAAAATCAGCAGTTTAAATTCATATCCAGCATCACAAGAAGCCACCAGTGGGCGTCAACAACCTGTCACGAACCCACTGGCGAGTATGTATGTCTATACAGAAAAGTAAAGAACTACCTCACAACAAAACGGGGATCAGCTATCTCATCTACCCTTGAGGCCACCAATAAGCCCCTACAAAAGAACTAGCCGCTGAACTGGCTACAACCTGGACCTGAGGCATTCAAGAAAAGAACACCTCAACAAGGAAAAAAATAATCAAAAGGGGGAAAGATAGAGCAATAGATTAATTAGCAAGTAAGAAGAGGGGTTTACCAACCCGGCAACAAACTGCAATACGCAAAAGAAAAGGGGTGACAGTAAGGGGAGAGTACTGTCTAAAGCATAACAGAGTGCACCAAGTGCGAGCAATAAAGCCATTATGCCCTACCAAGAGAGTCTGCAACAGGATCAAGACATATACATATATGCCAAAAGAAGGAAAGCATAAACAGGAAAAAGGGACTAACAGTCCTAACACGTGGGTAAGTGGTAGTGGTCAAAACATGGGTCTTAATACATAACCAAAATCAGACCCAAAAAGGGCTAAGGGGTCAAACAGTGGCAGCTTTAGGGTCCCACACACACCAACCCAAACCGAGGCAAAAAGGCAGTGGGCACAGCTCTCCACATAAAACCACCCCTCCAGAGGCCACCAAAACTCCACCACCTGCCACAACCCAAGAGTCGGCATACAGCAATTAGCCGAACACCCAATGCCCCCCTCCTAGGGAAGAGTCCCACTAACAGTCCTAAGAAACACTCGAACCCAAGGCAAAAACGTCGGGTCCAACCGACGCGGCCTTGCACGCCTAACCAAAACCAACCCCGAGTCTCCCTGACCCCAAAGCCAGGGCAGCACCCAGTGTCGACACGATGTGTCGACACCACGACAAACCGGTGTCGACACAAGGTGTCGACACAACCGCTGCTGGTGTCGACACCAAGTGTCGACACCACTGCGGCCGTTGTCGACACAAGGTGTCGACAACGCCGCTGCGGGTGGTGACACCAAGTGTCGACACCACTGCAGCCGGTGTCGACACAAGGTGTCGACACTGCCGCTGCGGGTGTCGACACCAAGTGTCGACACCACTGCGGCAGGTGTCGACACAAGGTGTCGACACTGCCGCTGCGGGTGTCGACACCAAGTGTCGAAACCGCTACGGCCGGTGTCGACACAAGGTGTCGACACTGCCGCTGCGGGTGTCGACACCAAGTGTCGACACCCCGACTGGCTGGTGTCGACACCACGGTGTCGACACCCTGACTGGCTGGTGTCGACACCACGTTGTCGACACCCTGACTGGCTGGTGTCGACACCACGGTGTCGACACCCTGACTGGCTGGTGTCGACACCACGGTGTCGACACCCTGACTGGCTTCAGGCGCCAGATCCAGCACACCACCAAAAACGAGAACGAGGTCTCCCTATGGTACAACAACCATCAACAATCGCAACTACTCGACCTGAACCGAACCAAAACTGTCCCTAATAGACACAACCCCTCAGGAAAATTGAAATTTTAACTGGAACTTTCTACACTAACCGCGGCATGATCGGGAACGAACCCTAGCGTACCCCTATGATCTAAGCAGGAAAAAGATGAAATTAAATCCAAGAAAAAGGCAAAGATCAATTGTGGCAAGGATGAGGGGACATCACTTGCCTCAATACCAGAAAATCTAGGTCGGCGGCATCCCCCACTCTCGGATCTAGCAGCAGGGCACCAGCCTAGGAGCAGAAAGAAGGCAGATCCAGGCGAGGGCAGTCCAGATCCACCCCCGAAATTGAATTTCGACCGCTAAATCTCCAGGAAAACGACGTCCGAAGGCTAGGGTAGGCCGGCGCTGCTCTTCCTCTCGTACAGGCGGCGGCTTCTTCCAAGCAGAGAAAAAGAAAAGGCAAGAGGAACCGAGCCCTAATTCTAACACAAGACTATATATACACAGCAGTTTTAATAATAAACAAACAATACATAATAATAATTATTTACACTCAAAAGTCAAAACAACACGACACCCGAAACATCTCGGAAAAAGACGAAATTCACGCCGCAGCTAAAAACCCACGCTACGAACACAACTGCGAAGTCGAAATTAGCATTCGACGAATAAAACCCGGGATAACACCTCCCGAAGCCGAAACACAAGCATTCCCTAAGAGGCCCAGCCGAGTCATCAAACGGACTCCGGCTAGCTGGGGAATCTTGCTAACAGGCTACAAACAGGCTACACAGGGAACCCTAAGAGCTAAAACCACGCTCCACAACGGCAAAAAGCCGGAAATACGCCATCGTAACGCCAGCCAAAGATCAAACAAAACCCAGAAAAACCGGGGGCGTTACACAAACTTCTGTGCACGTTTCATCGTCTTCAACATACATGACTGGATCGATTCTCCCTTCAAGGATCTATACTTCTCCAGATCTATTCGTTTGAAGACTCAAGATTCAAGATCCTTGGAAGATTTCAGATTTCAACGTGTTCTCCAAAGCATATTCAAGATTCTTTATTTTTGAAGAATAATGGACTGATGTTTTTAGATGTTGTGTGTAATTGTGTTGTAATACTCTTTTACTATTTGTAGGAGATTTATCTCCGAGTATGTAGATCCATTTGTGGATCGAGTTAGTAGATCCATTTGTGGATCTGTTTGTGGATCGAGTTGTAAGAGAGGTTATTCTCCGAGTGGTAGGAGCGTCGTCTCTAAGTTGTAGGAGTTACGGCTCCGAGGTGTAAGATTTGACGAAATCTTAGTTTGGTGAAGTAATCGAATCTAGCCCTTTGTGGTAGATAGGAGAGGCGAGAAAGTGGACGTACCCAACTCGAGTAACCACTATAAATCTCTGTGTTTGTGTGCTTGTTTTTTAAGTAATGTTTTATTCCGCGAAAAGACACAAACATCACCTATTCACCACGCTCTTAGTGATTTAGGTAGACGCTAGATACTTTCAAAATCTAGCAGTTTGGTAGTGTGTACAGATCAGAGACTTATGTTGATGCAGTAAAAGCTGCTCTGAAGTCGAGGCTATCAACAATGCAAAGAATCATGGGTTGTAGGAAAGGAAGGATAAGAGAATGTTTGATGACACTAGAAGCTCTCGGGCATCTGGCCCTGCTTCGAATAAAGGAAGCAAAGAAGCATGTTGTTTTTGTGGCCGCCCAGGCCATCCCTTCGACAAGTGTTACAAGAGGTTGGGAGCGCAGAAGCAGTAGCAAGAGCTTGCAATTCAGAGCACACCCAAAGAAGACCTGGTATGTGCCTCATGTAAGTCAAATGGGCACAATATTGCCCATTGCTGGTCAAAGGAAAAGGTCTGCTTTTAGTGTGGGAAGAATGGGCATTTTAAGTATAGGTGCCCACAGACTCAGTCCCCTGCTACAGCCAGTTCCACTTCAAGTCTTGCCGCTGCCGCAACATATGGATAAGGGAAAGGTAAGTTGAATGTAGTGACCTTGGATGAAGCGCAGACTTCCACCAAAGTTATCTCAGGGTAGATGCTAAACTAGTTCTTAGCTTTCAGTTATTTCTTCGATGTTGATTTAGCTAGTTGCGTGTTCAATTTTATAGTGGAGTTTAAGATAATGAACCATTGGGCGTGCGTTCTTTTCAATTACGATGCTATCTATAAAAAACCTCTATGATACCAATTGAAAGTATCTAGCGTCTACCTAAATCACCTAGAGGGGAGTGAATATGTGATGTTTGTGTCTTTTTGCCGAATAAAATTACTTTAAAAACCAACACACAAACACAGAGATTTATAGTGGTTCCCCGAGTTTGGTACATCCACTTTCCTGCCTCGCCTATGTACCTTGAAGGGATAGATTCAGCTACTTCACCAATCTCATATTTCCACAATCTTACACATTGGAGCCGCAACAACTACATCTCGGAGATGATGCTCCTACCACTCAATCCACAACCGGATCTACAAACTCGATCCACAAATGGATCTACAATCTCGACCCAGAAACAGATCTACAAACTCGGAGATAAATCTCCTATAATATGAAAAAGAATATTACACAACAAAAATGATTCTAAGTTTTCACCCCAACGTCATTCAAAAAAGAAGATCTTGAATCTTGGAGAACTTGGAGAAATGGAATCTTGAAGACCTTGAATCGTGAACCTTCAATCGACGTGATCTGGCAGAGTGAAGATCTGTAGATAGCAGCAATATAAACATAGAGGTTGATGAAGATGAATCGTGCACTGTAGTCGGCGGCCGATCGGGAGAATTCGTGAATCGTACAGAGCATCGGCGGCAGACAGATGATTTATAATTTTGGTAATTTTCTAGGTCTGAAATTGAGAGCAAAATCACAATTAGGTTGAACGGAAATATCCTCTAGGTATTTATAGCGATTTCTCTTCCAACGGTTAGAAGAAAACATCCAAAAATGAAACCTCAAAATTACTGTGCATGGCCGACCGACAACCCAAACCAGCGATTTGAAATTTTTGAAAAATGCCCTAAGTCAAATTTGTCGAGTATCACCGAGTATCATTAGTATACTCGCCAAATGGGTCTATCATATACAACGATTTAGACTTAGCTGAAAGATATAGTACCTAAACACCTAGAGGGGGGTGGGGGGGGGGTGAATAGGCTACTTGAATCTTTTTAACTATTTATGGCAGCAAACAGTTTCTCTAACACAGGTTTTTAGCTACTTTATCACAGCAATCACAGTTTATCACAGCACACAGAAGACACTCAGTTTTATAGTGGTTCCCCAAGATTTGGGTACATCCACTTTCCCCCTTCGCCTATCTAGCAGTGTACTAGATTCGGCCAAACTTCTCCACTATCTCAGAACCCAAAACTGGTTCCTACACCTCAGGCCCAAGGCCCTACAACTCAGCTTCTTCACAAAGCCTACACTCAGCCATAAAGGCCTACACTCAGCCACCAAGGCCTACACTCAGCCACCAAGGCCTACACTCAGAGATTTCAATCTCCTACACTCAGGCTCTCAAGCCCTACACTCAGCCTTTATAATTACAGGCTTACAAGACTCAGATCCAAAGGATCCTACAAGATAAAATGAATACAAAAATTGTTAACTCAGCAACCCAGAGACAAGAGAGGGGAGTTGTGAGTTTCTTGATGAGTTCTTGGAAGAACTCAGCTGAAATCAATCTGACTTAGCTTTCTTCAAAGCTTCTTGAAAGTAGAACTCAATAAGATTGACTCCTTCTGCAGTTGATCCTTGATCTCTACTACTTAAGATTCAGAGTGAATCTGAACCCTTCTCCTCACCCTGGTTCCAATGGCTGATTTCTTGGATGGAGCTCTCTCTCTCCAACTTCTTAGATCTGCACTTGATTCTTCAAGGAATAGCAAGATCTTCTTTCAATATTGATCACTTGTACTTGTGTTAAATTGATCTCTTCAACCACAGTTTCTGTAGACTGTATAAGCCTATTTATAGGCATTCTTCATGGTAACCGGCTGGTCCGGTCCATAACTGAATTCTGACAACTCTGACAGGTGTTGTAGACCGGCTAGAATGGCAGCTGTCAAGTCATCCAGTCAGTTCTTGAAAATTTTGTAACTGTCTAGAAGTGTCGAGACTATCTGTCTTTAAGTGTCGACACTTATAGACCAAGTGTCGACACATGTTGTTTAAGTGTCGACACTAGCCTACAAGGTGTCGACACAACTCCTTGTGTTGTAGATTTTATATCTCGACACTACTTCTTCTTCATGTGTCGACACTGAAATTGAGTGTCGACACAAGTACTTGTACTTCAGTATTTTGCTGTATTCTTCTAAGTGTCGACACAACACCTTTGTGTCGACACATCTTCATGTGTTGTATCTGTTAAGTGTCGACACTGCTTCTTGGTGTCGACACATGTCTTTAGTGTTGATACTTGCTGAGTGTCGAGATATTGCTCTGGGTGTCGACAAATTCTTCTTTTGTAGAGACTCTGGCTGAGTGTCGACACAACTCCTTAGTGTCGACACTTGTACTTAGAATATTTTGTTGAACTTTGATGTTCTTTGCTAAGTGTCGACACAGCTCCTTGTGTCGACACTTTCTTCAAGTGTTGAGTCTTCAGCTAAGTGTCGACACATTCTTTCTTGTGTCGACACTTTCTTCAAGTGTTGACTCTTCTGTTGTGTGTCGACACATTGTTCTGAGTGTCGACACTTGTACTTAGTCTTTGCCGACTTTTGCTGAGTGTCGACACATCTTCAAGTGTCGACACTTTCTGGTGTAGATACAGTTTCACTGGGTGTCGACACAACTGCTAAGTGTCGACATAGCTTCACTGCACTCTTCTTCATTGAGTGTCGACACAGATCCTTGTGTCGACACTTTCTATCTGGTGTCGACTCAGCATCCCTGGTGTCGACATAATGACTCCTAGTGTCGACACTGCTTGCCTAGGTGTCGACACAAGTGTTCTTAAGTGTCGACACTTTCCCTCTGGGTGTCGACACATGGACTTAGAAACTTTTTCTTCTTTCCTGCAAATACTTAGCATGTAGAAGTAAACTCAAAACACATCAAATATATTTTGATGTATATCATTGAGTTGGGTGAGGCTTCTTCAAATCAGGTACATTTAAACCAATGTACCCAACAATCTCCCCCTATTTGGAGAAGTCATAACCCTTAGTCAATGATATACACCATTCATAATAAAATTACAAAATGATGTAAAGCAGGATTATAAATCATGGCAAACATAAACATGTATCAATTAAACATGTATACATAGACATCATCATAGAACAAATATGAAATAGATTTAACATATAACACATTGTTCTAATATCAGTCATATTCATTTTCAAAAGTTTACAGAATGTTTTACATCAAAAAGATTACATAGTAAACTTTTAAGAAAATTCTAATTCTATTTCTGTTCAGGCTCCTTGATCACTATTCCTTTTCCAGCTTGTACTTTGGCTTGAATAGGAGCTTTAGCAACTTCAGCATCAGCAGGCTTCCTGCCTTTAAGATCTTTCTTCTTAAGTTCCTCAGCCTTAATCTTTTGCCTTTCAAAATAATGATAAGTCTTGGGAAAGTACTTGCTAGGCTCCTGAGCAGTAGGAGGTAGCTTTCCCATCTTGGCCTTTCTCCTATATTGGACTATAGCCTCCTGCCTAGTCTCATGCTTTCTCCATTCAGCCTCAGAAAACCACTTGTTCCTGTCTTGAATGTTATCCTTTGCAGTTTTCCATGCAGTCAAAATAATGTTCCTAGAGGTGGGGCTCCACTGCTCAAAGTCAGGTCTTCGTTCAACTTGCTCCCTGAACCTCTTTTTAGACAATCTAGTCTCTTCTTCTTTCTGCATAGATTCTTGCATAGCTTCAGAGATTGGCTGGACTACCTTTTCTATGATGACATTATCCTTACCCCCAGGTGGGCTATACATGGATTGTATGTCAGCATGAATCATATCAAAATCTGGAGGAGGGTAGATCACTTGATCTACTTCTGGTTGCTCACCTCCAAGATAGGCAGGATGAATTCCAGATTCAACAATATTATCATCATCACAAAGAGGAGGATATCCAAGAGTTGCTCTGATAGAATTAGATATCCACTTGGCATGATCAGAGCTGGCCTTGACTAACACTCTCTCCCCCTTTATGACTTCTCTTTCTATGTGATCTCTCACATCATCTTTTTGAAATCTCACTTGATTATCCAAATAATTAACTCCATCTTTAAAGAAAGGTTTTAACCTTTGGAGTTTGTCAGTTATCAACTTTTGAGAATCTTGGATGGCAGTCTTAAGAGCAGTGATTTCTTCTAGGAATACTTTGTCAAAATCTGCTTTTGCTGTAGCTGGAGTCTGCCCTGCAGCTAGATTCTTCAGTTCTGTGACTATGGCATTGTGAGATGCAGTCAAATTATCTGAAAGTGCAACTAGATCTGATATACTCTAGAGGGGGGTGAATAGAGTATATGGTGTTTTAGTACTTTTAAAAACTTTTACAACAATTGTTGTAATAAGTGTGAGCAGGGAAGCAAATATAAATCTAACCACAGAACTAAGCTATGCAAAAACTAAGCACAGACAAATCAAGGCCAGAAACAAAAAGTAAACAAGCAGAGCCATAGGACACAAGGAAATATAGTGGTTCCCCAAACTTGGGTACATCCACTCTTCTACCACCCTAGGTAGGAATCCACTGCAGGATGAGTTGATCAGGTGTCCTGGGCACCAATGAGCTTTTGATAAGGTGCTCAAAAACCAAAGCAGATTTTTTGATCAGGTGTCTTGCTACCAATGAGCTTTTGACAAGGTGCTCAAAAACCAGATTCAAACTTTTGAATGGAGTTTGAGAAACCCTTTACAAACTGGGGTGAGAGAGTGATGGCAGTCTTCTCTTTCTCAAACAACTGAGAAGACTATGTGGATTGATGTCAAAGCTCCCCCTGAATCCTTGAAATCTTCAGGAAGAAAAGCTTTGCTGAGGGTGATAGGCCTTCAAAGGTAGAACTCCAGCAATAGATGGTTTCAGCAATGGCTGAAATGTTGAGTGTTTGGAGTCTTGAGATGATGTTGGCCTTGAACACTTTGAAAGATGAAGAGATTTTGAAAGCTTGATCTCTTTGATGAGTGTTCTTCAGAATTCTTTTTGACAGAGGATTTTGAAAGAGTCTCTGTACTCTGTATTGTGTGTTCTCTTCTTGTTAATCTCTGTTGATTCAAAAAAAACATTCTATCTTTTATTCTCTATTCTAGAATAGAATATCATTCTCTGTCAAAGATAGTCGTTGGTCTGCATTGATTGCATCCTTAATTGCATAATCTCTTCTAGAGGAAAGTCCACAGAATTATTCCTTGAAAGATCCCTTGAAACTTGGTCTAGAAATAAATGAAAACGGCTAGCAAATCTCTGAATTAATTGCAGAATAACTCCTGTCTGATTTGAATTTGAATTCTGGAAGTTATCTGAAATCGTCGAACTGAGCTCTGCTATCGTCGATCTGAGCTCAGCGAACTGGAAAACTCAAGCAGCAAAATAATCGTCGATCTGAGCTCAAAGATCGTCGAACTGAGCTCAGAGATAAAGATCCAGTGCAGAGTCAAAACCGTCGAACTGAGCTCACCGATCGTCGAACGGAGTTCGACGATATTATGAAGTTGAGCTCAGCGATCGTCGAGTGGAGCTCGACGATCTGTCGAAGTTGAGCTCGACGATCGTCGATCTGAGTTCGATGAATCGTCGTGCTGAGCTCGACGATCAGACTTAGTCTCCAGTCTGAAAAACTTGGTCTTCAGGGCAGCTTCCAATCCTAGACTTCTAACCCTTAGACTCAATTCTAATTGACCTATTAAGTTATACAGAAGGTCAAGAAAAATTCCTAAAGACATAGTGATCCTGACCCAAAATAGTAATAGGGTGTTCCAACAATCTCCCCCTATTTGGGTTAGGATTACTATTTACAGACTTTGGAAAATCAAATAACAACATATAATTAGAAAAGCATAAAAACAACAGCTAGACATTGCAAAAACATCACAGAGATATATATATATATGTATATGGCATCCAGATAGCAGTCAGAAAATCCAAAGATTGTCACCTTACAAAGTCACTTCTTCTCTTTGCCTTTAACCATTTTGACTTCTCTATTAGGGTTTAGGGCTTCCTTGTTGGACCATGTGTCATCTGCTGCACCTAAATAGGATTGCTTTGAAGACCTGGGAACTACAGCAGCAGGATGCAATTCCATATATCTGTCTGCATCAAAGAATTTACTGGAGGCATATTTCTCTAGTTCCTTCTGTCTCTGCTGTGACATTGTAGAAATATTTGAAGAATCTAAGCCTTGCTCTCTGGCCTTCTTGATCTGATCTAGTGCAGCCAGTTCCTTCATCCTAGCAGTCCAAGCAGCTGGATTCTTTTCAGGGTCCTCAAATGGTACAGGTGGCTCATACCTGTTGGAAGAATTGTCTTGAGGAGGCCTGGCAGACACTGTCTCTTTTAGCTTGTAGGGGAATGGACCAGAAGTAGTATCAGATGAAACATGTCCTCCCCTGGAGTATGGGTGCTGCCTGGAATGCCCTTTAGAATAAACCTGAAAATCTCTCTGATTTCCCATGTATCCTCCTCTCCTAGAATAAGAACCCCTAGACTGGCTTTCCCTTTGGTAGGATCTGGCATTGGGTTGATAGGGTGCCTGGCTTCTAGCTGGGGCTTGACTTGCAGAGCTGCCACCTGCACCTGCATCAGGAGGAGGTGGTGGAGGAGGATGAGGGTGCTGGAACTGGGATGAGCCCTTTTCATACTTTCTCTTCTTCTTCATGGCCTTGAGCTGATTTTTAGAATATTGCATCCAATGTTCTATGATGGGGCAGTTATGCAGAATATAATAAGGAATATCATTATTATCCTTGAATTTTGCAGGAGGAACCCTTTTCATTGCCTTGCTCCTTGCCTTCCTCTTCCTGGCAATAGTGGCAGATGAATCATCAGAGTCTGTTTTGTATTCATCAGATTCAGAGCTCTGATCATCATATAAAGCATCTATTCTTTTCATAAGATCTTTCTTCAGCTGAGCAGAGGCAGAAGAGATAGAAGCCGAAATAGCAGCAGCAGGGACAGCAGCAGAGACAGTAGCAAATACAGCAGCAGATTCAGCAGCAAATACAGGAGGAGAAGCAGAACCAACAACAGCAACAGCAGGAGTGATGGCAGCAGCAACTTCAGTAACATCAACAAAATCTGCAGCAGTCTCAAAATCAGTGGTCTCTGTCATCAGAAAATCCTTGGATATCTGCTCATCAGAGGCAGTTGGGATTTCAGCAGCAGCAAAAACAGTCCTTTCTTCAACAGCAGTAGTAGCAGCAATTACTGAGAGTACAAAAGAAGATATAATGCTGGGGTCACAGCGACAGGTCTTCTGAGGGCTGGACAGCATTACTCTTAGGCAAACAACTGAAAAAGGTAGTATCAAAGGCTGAGAGCAAGGACTTTAGGTTTAGTGCCAGAACTGGAGTAGGAGGCACAGCAGCAAGAGCAGAGGTAGCAGAAACAGAAACATCAGCAGCAGCAGCAGTATCATCAACAACAGGAGCAGAGACAGCAGCAGCAACAGCATAAAAGCTTGCTTCATATGGTATCTCCCCCTGCCTAGATGCAGATACATCTATATCAAGGCACACTGCTGGAGGTGCTGCCTG
The DNA here is from genome assembly GCA_039583875.1 of Platanthera guangdongensis. Lineage (NCBI taxonomy): Eukaryota > Viridiplantae > Streptophyta > Magnoliopsida > Asparagales > Orchidaceae > Platanthera > Platanthera guangdongensis. The sequence continues at coordinate 121,847,844 of CM077167.1, read as the reverse complement.
ATGAAGGAGGGAGGAAAGCCTGGCAGAGAGAGCTGCCACTGACTGTTGTAGAGGAGCTAAGGAGGTCTCTAATAATAGAGAGAGCCTGGGGGCAATTAGCTCATACAACCTGTTAGCTAGGGCTGAGAGGTCTACTTTCTCAACCACAGGAGCAGAGGTAGATGGAGTAGGGATAGCTGAGGATGCTGGAAGTGAAGGGCTGGAGAGTGGAGGGATGGATGGCTCAGGAGTGGGGATGGTGGATATGGAGGACAAGGGGATGGATATGGATGGGGTGAAAGTTGGGTGGTCAATGATATGGTGGAGAAGATCTTGGAATGATGTTGAGGAGGAGGGTAACTCAGGAGGAGATGAGGGGGAATCATCCATGTAGGAGTCATCCAGAAGGGTGAAAGATGGTATGGATGGTGATGATGTGGTATCTGGTGGGGGGTATGAAAACAATGGGTGGAAGTGGTCTGCAGGTGGAGGTAGAATTGGGTCTGGAGATGGAGTTGAGGTTGGAGATGGGCTGGATATGGTAATGGTGGATGGAGCTGGAATGGTGAATGGAAGAGTTAGGGTTGGACTTGGAGGAGGAGAAGAAGCAGCAACAGCAGCAGCCAGGTCTTCTGTAGGAGCAGAGACCTGTGGGGGAGTGACTCTGTGAGTCCTGGTGCCTGAAGGAGCACTAGAGGAGGGCCTGCTGGGCTTGCTTATTTGCCTGTCCCACTTGCCAAAGAGGGCACAGGTAAGTCTCTTGGAGGCATTAATGTGAACTCCAGAGGAGACCAGCAAGGCAGGGCACCTTGTCTGCAGGAAGACTCCAAGAATTCTTCCAAAATAAACAAAGCTTTTGTTGATTTTCTTCTTGATTAGGCCAAAGAAGACCTCTCCCCAGTTCAAACTTTTCTTATCCACCAGAGCTCCCATGAGACAGAGCTGATGTCTGGAGATAGTATCATGAGCTGAGTGCTTTGCCAGCAGCACTTTTCCTACAACATCTGCTAGGAACCTGTATTCAACAGACAGGTTCCTCTTGAATAACTTGCTAGGGTTTCCCTCTGGATGACCCATCCTGGCAAGTATGTCAGAAAACTCCTCTCCAGATAACTCAGCAGTATCATCTCCAGTTCTCAGTCCAAAAACCTCTGTTAAAACTGTGGGGGTCAAGGGTACCTGGGTTCCAGCAATAGACCAAACTATTGTGTTGTTGTCTAGATTATGAGCAGTGTAAACCCATTCCTTGATTTCATCTGAGGTCAGCTTTATCCTGGTGGTCATGAGGGAGGACAAGTTCTAATCCTTGAATAAACTCAGAATGTCTTGGAAAACTTGGTCAGTAGTGCTGAATGATTCCATATTAATGTCGAAGCCTGCATCAAACTTCATTGCGGCTAGAACAACAACTGATACAGCCATTGTACCTGCAAATATTCAACAAACAAAACGACCAAGTGTAGAACTGTTTGGAGGGAAGAAGATTCTTGCAGAGAAATTGAAAGCGCAAGAGAGAACGACGACGAAAAATGAGTTTTATATTAGGGTTCGACGCAGAATTGGAAAGATCGTTGAACTTAGTTCGACGATCGAGGCTTCTAAAGGAATCTGAAGAGACTAAAACATCGTCGATCTCCGTTCGACAATCTTGGAAGGCGTCGAGCTCCGTTCGACGATCGTTCAGTGAACATAATCGTCGAGCGCCGTTCGACGATCGTTGACCGGAAGAGATAGTTCATACTATCTGAGAGGCGCTGAACTCAGTTCGACGATTCTGGAAATCGTCGATCTCCGTTCGACGATCTTGGGGGAAATCATCGAGCGCAGTTCAGAGATCAGAAAAATTCTAGACACTAAGAAAAATCAGAATTTTTGCCTAGTCTTGGTCAATTTTTAGCTTTCAAAATCTTGGAGATTATTTAAGGCTTCCTCCATCTAACATTCCTAACTGATTTAGGAAGAAAGTGTGTTTCTTTTCATCCAAAGGCTTGGTGAAAATATCTCCCCTTTGTAAATCAGTTGGGATATATTGTAATTCAATTTTATTCTTTTCAACATTGTCCCTTAAGAAGTGATGCCTAATCTCTATGTGTTTTGTCCTACTATGGAGGACTGGATTTTGAGCTATGGAAATAGCACTTATATTATCACAAAAGATTTTAGACTTCTCTAAGTTGTAACCATAGTCTAGGAGTTGGTTTTGAATCCACAATTTTTGTGAACAACAACTGCCTGCAGCCATATATTCAGTTTCAGCAGTTGAAGTTGACACAGATGTTTGTTTCTTACAAAACCAAGAGACAAGTCTGTCACCAAGGAACTGACAAGTTCCACTGGTGCTTTTCCTGTCAATTCTGCATCCAGCATAATCAGCATCTGAGAATCCAGTTAAATCAAATGCTGAATCTTTTGGATACCAGAGACCTAGATTTGGACAACTTTTAACATACCTGAGAATCCTCTTTACTAAAGTTAGGTGTGACTCTCTAGGGCTTACTTGGAACCTAGCACATATACATGTAGCAAACATTATATCTGGTCTACTAGCTGTAAGATACAGTAAAGAGCCAATCATTGCTCTATATGTTGTCTGATCAACAGATTTCCCATGTTCATCACCATCCAATACAGCATTGGTAGGCATGGGTGTTCTAATACAAGATGCCTCAGACATACCAAATTTCTTAACCAACTCATTTGCATATTTGGTTTGAGAAATGAAGATGCCTTCAGCATGCTGCTTGACTTGCAATCCTAGGAAGAAGGATAGCTCACCCATGCTACTCATCTCAAATTTAGAATGCATCAGGTTAGAAAACCTTCTGCACAATTTTGAGTTAGTAGAACAAAAAATGATATCGTCTACATAAATTTGTACTAGTAGGGTATGTGACTTATGGGTTCTAATAAAAAGAGTTTGGTCTACTCTACCCCTTATAAAACCATTTTCCAAGAGAAAGCATGCTAGGGTCTCATACCATGCTCTAGGAGCTTGCTTGAGACCATATAATGCTTTGTTCAGTCTAAAAACATAATCAGGATAAGTTGGAGAGATAAAACCTGGAGGTTGTCTGACATAAACTTCCTCTTTGATGTCTCCATTCAAGAAAGCACTTTTGACATCCATCTGATAGACTTTGAAGCCTTTGTGAGCTGCATAAGCTAGAAATATCCTGATGGCTTTTAATCTTACAACAGGTGCAAAGGTCTGGTCGTAGTCAATTCCTTCTTCTTGAGAATATCCCTGGGCAACTAGCCTTGCCTTGTTCCTTATAATTACTCCTTGATCATCCAGTTTATTTCTGAATACCCATTTTGTTCCAACAATGGAATGATCCTTAGGCTTTGGCACTAGTTCCCATACTTTGTTCCTCTCAAATTGATGCAACTCCTCTTGCATTGCAATGATCCAGTGTGGATCTTGCTCTGTATCTTGAATGGACTGAGGTTCAATTTGAGAAAGGAAGCAGGTGTGCAACAGGTTTTGGTTGACCTGATTTCTGGTTTGTACACCAGCTGAGAGTTCTCCAATTATTTGGGAAATTGGATGGCCTCTTGATGTTACTAAATCAACAGGGGGTGTTGATTGTTCACCAACCTGTATTGTTGTTTCCTCTTGTGGTACAACAACTGGCTCTTCAAGTTGAGCTTCAATGCGTTGAGCATTCCCTTAATCTTCACTACTTTCATCCTCTTGAGCAACCTGTAGCTTGTTCATATCTTCAACTAGAGAGTGTTCCTGCAAAGGTTCTATGGTAGAAGAAATCTTCTCCTTGAAACACATGTTAGTTTCATCAAATGAAATATGAACAGATTCCTCAATTTTCAAAGATGATTTATTATAGACCCTATAGGCCTTGCTGATCATGGAGTATCCCAGAAACACTCCTTCATCAGCTTTGGCTTGAAATTTTGCTAAGTATTTCTTGTCATTATTGTGAATATAGCAAATGCAACCAAAAATTCTAAAATAGTCAACTTTAGGTTTCTTCCCTTTGAGTAATTCATAGGGAGTCTTTCCCTTCAGTTTATGTATCAGACTTCTGTTCAGCACATAGTTGGAGGTGTTCACTGCCTCTGCCCAAAAAAGATAGAGGTAGATGAGCATCTGACAATAATGTAGTGGCAGATTCAATAAGGGTTCTATTTTTCCTTTCAGCTACCCCATTTTGTTGAGGAGTTCTAGGAGCTGAGAAAGTATGCCTGATCCCTTCACTCTGACAGAACTCTTGCATAAGAAGAGAATCAAACTCTGTCCCATGATCACTTCTGATCAGGGCAATGTGAGTATTGAACTCAATCTGTATACATTTGAGAAACTCTGTCAGACACTTAAAGTTATCAGACTTCTTCCTTAGAAAGAACACCCAAGTGAATCTAGAGAAGTCATCTACAATTACTAAAGTGTAGGATTTCCCTCCTAGGCTTTGTACTGTGATGGGTCCAAATAGATCCATGTGTAACAGGTACAATATCCTAGGTGAATCACTCTTATTAAGTGACTTAAAACTGTTTTTAGTTTGCTTGCCTAATTGACAGGCCTTGCAGAGTCCTTCCTTCTTGTAGGGGCCAGAAGGTAGTCCTCTAACAAGGTTGTCCTTGGATAGCCTAGCAATAGTTCTAAGGTTTAGGTGTCCTAGTCTCTTATGCCATAAAACATTTGGTCTACAAACTGAATTAAACAAGCAGATATCTATATCAGTTGAAAGAAAGTCTACTAGGTAGATGTTACCTTTCCTTATACCTGTCAACACAGTTGTGTTGTCCTCTGACTTGATTTTGCATAAGGTTTTGTTGAAGGTCACCTGGTAGCCTTCATCACATAGCTGACTGATGCTGATTAGGTTGTGCTTCAGTCCTTCCACATATGCTACCTTCTTGAAGGTTACTAAACCAATCTGGACTGTACCATATCCTTTAGTCTGTCCAAAATTGGAATCACCAAAGATAACTTTGGGTCCAAGCTTGGCTCTGAAGGATGTGAGGTTGTCCTTATTCCCTGTCATGTGCTTAGAGCACCCACTATCCAAGTATCATTGCTGGTTAGATGTTGGATAGGTCTTCATCTGCACATAAAACAATTTACTTGTTTTTGACCCAGTTTACATTGGGCCTAGGTTGATAACCTCTAAATTCAGAAATGAAAGACATCCCTGGCTGACTCTTATATCCGTCAGGATGATATCTCCTTGGAGGTAAAATCCATTCAGTATAAGGGTTAAAGGTTTGGGATGAAGAACCCTTAGGATTCAATTTTGATTTGCCTTTGAAAAAGTTTCCAGAGTTCTGACCTCTGTTCGACGATCTTGGAGCTGCGTTAGACGATCTTGGGTCAGATCGTCGAGCTCTGTTCGACGATCGACTATGGCTGAGGTCAGGTATATGAGATCGTCGACCTGCGTTCGACGACTTTGGCTGAGATCGTCGACCTGCGTTCGACGATTTTTCCTGAGGTCGTCGAGCTGCGTTCGGCGATCTTCGATCTTCATTTGGCGATCGTCGATCTCCGTTCGACGATTTTTGCTGGGACTCAGTTTTCTGAGGCAGATCAGAATTTTTCCTGGCAACCTCTACAACTCCCTTTCCCTTGTTAGAAATAAACTTGATGGGAGTTGTTAGGACTATAGGTTGGCTGGATGAAGCACCCAAGCCCAGTGTACTGTTGAATCTAGAGTTCACTGTGCTTGTGATGTCCATCAGCTTGATGCTTCTCCCATTAAGGGATTCTTCAAGCTTCTTGGCCTCAGAGAGCTCACTTTTCAGTGTAGCTATCTGTTCCCTACAGTTCTCCAACTCCTGAGAGAGTTTGAGGTTTTCTGACTTTAAACCATTGTGTTCAGATAATTGATTTCTGAGAGAGATAATCTCTTTCTCAGACTTTAGCAGGTCTAAACACAGTGCTTTAAATTCAGATTTAAAATCTTCTGAAGTAAAATCAAAAGAACTAATTACCAGATCTTCTTCAGGTTGGGTTTCTGAGTCTGACTCTGACTCTTCATCCTCTGAATTGTGCTGTGATGCATTAATTGCCATCATGCAGAATTCCTTTTCTTCTGCATCATCCTCATCATCACTGGAGCTGGATGAGGCTTCTGATTCCTCTTCTGTCTCACTCCAGGATTCAGCAACAATCCCTTTTCTTGTATGCTTATTTTTGCTTAAAGAGGGCTTGTCATTTCCATTCCTTTTGGAGTCTTTCTCCTTTCTTCTTTCTTTTCTGTCCCTTCTGTCCTTGGTCTTGTTCTCTGGATAGTCAGGAACTATGTGCCCTGGTTTCCTGCAACCGAAGCAGATAATGTCTTTATTGTTGCTAATGGACTTGTCATACCTTAGCTTGTCCTGCTCCTTGTATGATCTTCTTCTGAAGTCCTTTCTGGCCATCTTGTAGAATCTTTTGGCCAACAAGCTGAGTAGTTCATCATTGCCTGTGCTCTTATCTTCAGGCAGATCCTCAGTTGCCTTGAAGGCTATGGTTTTATTTTTCCTTGTGGCTGGTGAAGTAGCCTTCTGTTCTTCCTCTCTATTCTTGATGAGTAGCTCATAAGATTTGAGCTTACCCAATAAGGCTTCAGTGGTGATCTCATTTAGACTTCTGGCATCCTTAATTGACCAGATTCTTGAATCCCAAGTGCTGGGGAAGCACATTAGGATCTTGTCATTAAGTTCTGTCAGAGAAATCTCTTTGTCCAATGTCCTTAGCTCACTGACAATTAGACTCAATCTGTTGTACATGTCTCCCACTGACTCAGTCTCTCCCTTCTTGAAGTTCTCATATTGGGAGATGAGATGGGATCTTCTGTCCTTTCTCTCATCAGCTGAGCCTGAGACAATTTCTGAGAGCTTGTCCCAAATCTCCTTGGCTGAGTTGCATTCAGCTACCTTTTGGAATATGTCATCTAACATTGTCTGGCCTAGGATGTTCATAGCCTTAGCATCAGCTACTTTCCATTTTTTGATGTCAGCATCTGTTCCTGATGGAGGTGGAACAATATTTGTGCTTGTGCTCTCTGGGGGTCTTGGACACATTGTCAAAACAGAATTGAAAATATCTTCATCAATGGAATTCATGTAAAGTCTAATCCTTGCTTTCCAAAGTGCAAACTTGGAAAGATTGCACACTGGAGGTCTGGTGCTAGCATAATCTTTGTTTTGGGCCATGAGTTGTGCAAACAAAATCTAATAATAAAATACAAAAGAAAAACAGATCTAGTTTAGGATCTTGGGGTTCAGGTGTTAGCCTGTACAACCAATCAGGTATGGTATGTTTAACCAACCTGCCTCTGATACCAATTGAAAGTGCAACTAGATCTGATATACTCTAGAGGGGGGTGAATAGAGTATATGGTGTTTTAGTACTTTTAAAAACTTTTACAACAATTGTTGTAATAAGTGTGAGCAGGGAAGCAAATATAAATCTAATCACAGAACTAAGCTATGCAAAAACTAAGCACAGACAAATCAAGGCCAGAAACAAAAAGTAAACAAGCAGAGCCAGAGGACACAAGGAAATATAGTGGTTCCCCAAACTTGGGTACATCCACTCTTCTACCACCCTAGGTAGGAATCCACTGCAGGATGAGTTGATCAGGTGTCCTGGGCACCAATGAGCTTTTGATAAGGTGATCAAAAACCAAAGCAGATTTTTTGATCAGGTGTCTTGCCACCAATGAGCTTTTGACAAGGTGCTCAAAAACCAGATTCAAACTTTTGAAGGGAGTTTGAGAAACCCTTTACAAACTGGGGTGAGAGAGTGATGGCAGTCTTCTCTTTCTCAAACAACTGAGAAGACTATGTGGATTGATGTCAAAGCTCCCCCTGAATCCTTGAAATCTTCAGGAAGAAAAGCTTTGCTGAGGGTGATAGGCCTTCAAAGGTAGAACTCCAGCAATAGATGGTTTCAGCAATGGCTGAAATGTTGAGTGTCTGGAGTCTTAAGATGATGTTGGCCTTGAACACTTTGAAAGATGAAGAGATTTTGAAAGCTTGATCTCTTTGATGAGTGTTCTTCAGAATTCTTTTTGACAGAAGATTTTGAAAGAGTCTCTGTACTCTGTATTGTGTGTTCTCTTCTTGTTAATCTCTGTTGATTCAAAAAAAACATTCTATCTTTTATTCTCTGTTCCAGAATAGAATATCATTCTCTGTCAAAGATAGTCGTTGGTCTGCATTGATTGCATCCTTAATTGCATAATCACTTCTAGAGGAAAGTCCACAGAATTATTCCTTGAAAGATCCCTTGAAACTTGGTACATAAATAAATGAAAACGGCTAGCAAATCTCTGAATTAATTGCAGAATAACTCCTGTCTGATTTGAATTTGAATTCTGGAAGTTATCTGAGCTCAGCGAACTGGAAAACTCAAGCAGCAAAATAATCGTCGATTTGAGCTCAAAGATCGTCGAACTGAGCTCAGAGATAAAGATGCAGTGCAGAGTCAAAACCGTCGAACTGAGCTCACCGATCGTCGAACGGAGTTCGACGATATTATGAAGTTGAGCTCAGCGATCGTCGAGTGGAGCTCGATGATCTGTCGAAGTTGAGCTCGACGATCGTCGATCTGAGTTCGACGAATCATCGTGCTGAGCTCGACGATCAGACTTAGTCTCCAGTCTGAAAAACTTGGTCTTCAGGGCAGCTTCCAATCCTAGACTTCTAACCCTTAGACTCAATTCTAATTGACCTATTAAGTTATACAGAAGGTCAAGAAAAGATTCCTAGAGACATAGTGATCCTGACCCAAAATAGTAATAGGGTGTTCCAACATTATCATTCATCCTAATTTGATTTTCAAGTACATATCCTTGCTTGACTGCAAAGTCATCAACTTGTGCTTTTATCTTCTCTTGGTGTGTAGCCAAGTACACCACTGCATTCCCTCCCTTGTGGAAGCAGTCTGTCATCTCCTTCTTATTAAGATTCATTTCAAATCTTATTGACTTTATATCTTGGGCCAGATCAAATTGCAATGATTTCTGCCCTTCATCCACATACTTCTCAATTGCCTGCCTGTGCTCATCAAGTTTAATTTCCATTGCCACCATTAAAGCACTATAATCAACAGTTGGAGCTGGCAGTGATATAGGCTGTGGAGTAACAGTTTGTAAAGCCCTCTTATAACTTTGGCTCCTTCTTTTGAAGACCTGAAACTTCTGTTTCTTAGCTCTTCTAGCATCCTCATCTTCAGATGCTGAGGAGCTGGCTATGTCTACCCTCTCCTTAGGACTTGGAGGTAACTCCTTCTGCACTTCTGGTGCCTTCTCAGTTTCTTGCCTTGCAGGCTCTTCAACATGTACTACTTGCTCCCCCTCAATTGGAGCATTCTCCCCTTCAGCAGCAGTTTCCTTATCAAAATCTTCTTGATCCAGATTTAGAAATAAATCTTCCATAGTAAACTCTTGTGGAGAAAGAGCTGGAGAAACTCTGGGCTCATCTACCACTGGATCAGATACAAACTGAGCTGCAGCAGATGTGTCTTCCATGACAACATCTAGGACTTGACTAGCAGTCTGTGGTTGCTGATAAACATCAGACAAATCAGTATCCTTTATAGGAGAAACTAAAGCATTAAGCTCAGTGATTACCTCTAGAATTGTGGTTGTAGCTTGCTCACTTTCAAGAGGAGTGGGTTCTTCCACAACTAGTGGCTCCCCCTGGATGTGATCCTTGTGTATGGGGCTAGCTTGAGGTAGCTCCCCCTGGATTTCAGCAACTTCTTGTTGAGCAGTAGACTTCTCAATAGTCTCTTCTTCATACTCATCAGGTGTGAAGACAACTTGCTCTTCACTTTCAGAGCTGCTGGATGGATCCTGAGCCACTGGGGAAGACTTCCACTTCTTCTTGAGTGGGGTTTCCTTTTCAGAAGTGATCTTCTCAGGGGTTGGCATCTCCTTAGTCAACACCCTGTCCCATCTGGATAATATTCTCATATCCATTTTCCTCATATGATTTATTTTAGTGCCTGCAGTCTGACCCATAACTTCTGGTATGCTTCCAGCTAGATATAGACTTAAGATCCTTCCAAAGTTTGGCTTCTTTAGGCTTTCTTTAATCTTCTCAAAACTACTATAGACCAGTCAGTTTTCAGAGTGAAGACTATCCTTGTCATAATACTAAACATATAGGCAGACACTCTGTCATGCCCTCCTGGCTTGCTCAATATCACTTTCCCAACAATTTCAGACAGGAATTTCCCCTGACTGTTCATTCCTTTTCTATTGAAGACTGAACCAATTTTCATCTTAGAATCTAGTCCACACCAAGTTAGAGCTTCCCTGTTCTTTGAAGCAGTAACTTCATCTTCTTCTTTAGTTCTTGGTAACTGCAGTACTTTCCTCAGACTTTTTGGAGAGACCTTTACTTTATCACCATGAACCCTGGATTTGATCTTCAATCCAGTGTCGTCTACCTTAGCTCCATTAAGGAATTCCAAGACTTCCTTCTTCCAAATTTTTGTTGGCTCTGAAAGAAGATATTCTAACCCTGAGTCGGTTACTAGGGTTACTACAGTCTTGATTTCTTGGTCGGCATCACCAAAAGCATTACGCACCAGTTCATACCCTTCGTTGACGTTCTCCTCAAGCTTTGGCGCCATTAGGGTTTGAAGAATTTGAATTGAGAGAAGGGAGGTGTCGACACACAAGTTTTGGTCTCGAAACTTTCGAAAGCGTGTCGACAGACTAAGGCAAAACCCTATTTATACCTTTCTAATTTTGAAGATGAAAAGGCGGGCAGCTAACTTAAATTGTGTCGACACTGGCAATAATTGTCGACACTGACTTATAATGTCTCGACACCTATGTGTTGACACAAGTTTAGTCAACAGATTATATGTGTCGACACTTGTTTATGTGTAGACACCACTTAACTCGACACATAGTTGAGACTTTACTTAGATAATTCTGAGTAAACACTATGTGTCGACACCACCTTGGTTGTGTCGACACCAACTTGTCATGTGTCGACACTAATATTCTGAAGTATCGACACCAACTTCCTAGATGTGTCGACACCTTTTTCCTAAAGTGTCGACACCACTATTCTGTGTCGACACATAGATCTCTGTGTGTCGACACCTTTTTACTTAGCCATTTCCAATTCTATAAACTTACTCTAAGTTTATCATTGCTAGTTCAATTTTAAACCTATTGAACTTAGCTTCTTCTAGGGGCTTAGTATACATATCAGCTAGTTGATTATCAGTTTTAACATATTCTAGTAAAATATTTTCTTTCTCTACATGCTCCCTAAGAAAATGATATTTTATCTCAATATGTTTAGTTCTACTATGGGAAACAGGATTATGTGCAATTGAAATAGCACTTGTAGAATCACAGAAGAGTGGAGTTCTACTTACCTGAAATCCATAGTCCTCAAGCTGATGTTGTATCCACAGAAGTTGAGCACAGCAACTTCCTGCAGCCACATACTCTGATTCTGCAGTGGAGATAGCCACACTTGTTTGCTTTTTGCTACTCTAAGAAATCAGTCTTCCACCTAGGAATTGACAGGTTCCAGTAGCGCTTTTTCTGTCTTCTTTGCATCCTGCAAAGTCTGCATCTGAATAACCTGTTAGTTCAAAATCCCCATTCCTAGGGTACCAGAGGCCTAGATAAGGAGTGCCCTTTAGATATCTCAATATTCTTTTGACTGCTGTCAAATGAGACTATTTAGGGCAGGCTTGATACCTTGCACAGACACATGTAGCAAACATGATATCTGGTCTACTTGCAGTCAAGTATAATAGGGAGCCAACTATCCCTCTATACAAGGTTTCATCCACAGGTTTCCCTGCATCATCCTTGCTAAGGGACATACTTGACCCCATAGGAGTCTTCATGGTGCTGGATGAATCCATACCATACTTATGAGTTCTAGGGTGAACTTGGACTGGCAGATGGATAATCCATTCTCAGTCTGTCTTACTTAGAGACTCAAGAAGAACTTTAGCTCTCCCATACTACTCATCTCAAATTGACCTTGCATCAGTTTTGCAAACTTTTTGCAAAGGCAACTTTCAGTAGACCCAAATATAATGTCATCTACATATATTTGGACTAGAATTACTTTGCCTCTAGATTCCCTAAGGAATAGAGTCTTGTCTATTTTCCCCCTTGTGAACTTATTCTCAATGAGGAAACTAGACAGGGTTTCATACCAAGCCCTAGGGGCTTGCTTTAACCCATATAAAGCTTTCCTAAGTCTATAGACATGATTAGGTAGAGTTGAATCAACAAAACCTGAGGGTTGTTCCACATAGACTTCTTCTTTAAGATTACCATTTAGAAATGCTGACTTGACATCCATTTGGTAAACTTTGAATCCTTGAAAGGTTGCATAGGCCAGGAACATTCTTATGGCTTCCAGTCTGGCTACTGGAGCAAAGGTTTGATCAAAATCAATACCTTCTTCCTGCCTATATCCTTTAGCAACCAGTCTTGCTTTGTTCTTAATGATGACTCCTTGTTCATCCATCTTGTTCCTATAGATCCACTTGATTCCAATTATATTGTGGTCTTTAGGTTTAGGAACAAGCTTCCAGACCTTGCACCTCTTGAACTGATTAAGTTCTTCTTACATTGCCTCAATCCAAAGAGGGTCTTTGACGGCTTCTTCAAACTTCTTTGGTTCAACTTGGGATAGAAAACTGGAGTAGATTGTTGCATTCAGGTTTCTGCTCCTTGTTTGTACCCCTTGTCTTGGATCACCAATGATTTGTTCTGCTGGATGATCTCTAAGATGCCTATTGGTTGGAGGCATCCTTACTTCAGGTTGAACTGCTTCATCTTCATCATCTTACTGTACTCCTTGTACTTCATCTGCAGTTGGTACATGTAGTACTCCCCCTGGATAGTAGCCACTATCTTCAACTTGCTGCCTTGCAGTTGGTACTTCTTCTATAGTAAGCTTGACCATCTTCTTTGTTAAACCTGTGGGGCTGCATACACTACTAGACAACTCATTGTTAATAAGCCTAGTTTCATCAAATACTACATGTACAGACTCTTCTACAACTTGAGTTGACAAGTTGTAGACTCTATAAGCCTTACTATTATTGCTGTACCCAACAAAAATTCCCTCTTGGGACTTGGCAGCAAACTTAGTCAAGTAAGACTTTCCATTGTTAAGTATAAAGCACTTACAACCAAAGATCCTGAAGTAGAATAGATTTGGTTTCCTGCCTTTCACAACCTCATAGGGGGTCTTGTTGAGGCTTTTAGTTATGGTAGCCCTATTAATAACATGCCATGCAGTATTCACTGCCTCAGCCCAGAAGTATTCTGGTAGTGTTGTATCAATTAATAGGGTCCTACCAGCATCAATCAAGGTTCTATTCTTCCTCTCAGCAATGCCATTTTGCTGAGGTGTCCTTGGTGAAGAAAACTCTTGAAATATCCCAAATTCTTCACATAGTTTTGTCATGCTATCAGACTGAAACTCAGTACCATGGTCACTTCTTATTTTGACCACTGTACTATTTAGTTCATTTTTAATTTGTCTAACAAAGCTATAGAAGACATTGGGTGTTTCAGATTTCTGTCTAAGAAAGAACACCCAGGAAAACCTTGAGTAGTCATCTACAACTACAAAGGTATAGACCTTTCTACCTAGGCTGTGAACTGGCATTGGACCAAAGAGATCCATATGCAAGAGGTATAAACACCTCACAGCATCTTTGTTTTCTATGCTTCTAAAGGTGGATCTAGTCTGCTTGCCCTTTTGACAAGCTGAGCAAATACCATCTTTAATACACTTAACTTGAGGATCATTCCTCACTAACTCTTTACTAAAGAGTTTGCCAATTATCTTGTAATTAAGATGGGCTAGCCTCTTGTGCCATTTGACACAATGAGAGACTTTCTCATCAGCCACAAGACACACATGAGAACCATTGGTCTCACACATAATGTCTAGGCAGTAGACATTCCTCTTTCTATAACCTGTCAAAATGATCTCTTGATCAGTTGACCTCTTGATATGACAACCATTCTTAACAAATGAGATGTCATACCCTACATCACTTAATTGACTTATACTTATTAGGTTGTGTTTCAACCCTTTAACATAAGCCACTTGAGTAATGGTAACTAAGTTACTAGAAATGTTACCAAACCCTTTGATGATTCCTTTTTCAGAACCACCAAAGGTGTCTTTTGGACCATCCTTTATTGGTGTGTAGTCCTTTAGTAAATCCCTTGTTCCAGTCATATGTCTGGAACATCCACTGTCCAAGTACCATATTGGGGCATGGCCACTTGGACTCACCTGCAAAACATATTAATGAACCTTAGAACCCAAATAATTCTTGGGTCCTTGGTACTTGTTAGTTTGCATTCTGACAAGGCTACCTGCTGGTTTTCCAACAGGCAGATTGCTACTCACTTTGGCACTAGCATTGTGCCAACAGTCCACTGCATAGTGGCCTACCTTGCCACAGTACCAACACTCAAACTTATTGTACCTTTGCTTAGGTACTGTTTTTGCTGTTTTATCTACAGCAGACTTGTTGAGAGTTGGGGCTTTGCCCTTGGACTTGGACTTGGACTGAACAGTCCTTGTAGGTCTAGTAAATATCAGTCCAGCTTTACCTTTTTGATGAACAAATTCATCAATCAAGGGTAGAACTGACTTAGGTTTAGAAAACCTAGCAACTAAGTCCTTCTCCTTCTGAAGATTAATCTCCAGACTCTTGATTTGATCATTCTTAAATGATATAGTTCCCATTTGAATCACAGTTATGTGCTTCAATCTGGCTATCTCATTAAGTTTTTGATCAAACAACTTCTCAAAATCAGTTGCAGCAGCTTTGAGAATAGCAATTTCCTTTGCCTGACTTTTGGCTAGGGACTTGCTCTTCTTATAAGCTTGCAACAGAACTCTATATTCATCTATCAACTGATGAATATCTTCTTCAGACTCAGATGCACTCTCATCATTTGATGAGGATGAATCTGATTCTGTACTGGCACAAGAAACTGAACTTAAAGTTGAACTTTGTACCTTACTAGGTCCTGGCTGCTCCAGGATTTTGTCATTTTTTGTCAATGCCATTAGCCCTTGGCATTGACTATCCTCTTGTTCATAAATAGAATTCATAATCTGCATGAACTCTTCTTCTTCTTCCTCAGCAAACAGTCCAATATATGCCTCAGCATCTGACTCAGTTTCTGATGAAGATAAATATGACAGGCTCTTGTCCTTTTTGGCAACAAAAGACTTCTCCTTCATGCCCTTGTATTGAGTCCTTTTCTTGTCACTAGAATCCTTCCTTTTTCCTGGACAATCTGCTATGACATGTCCCTTTCTATTACAACAATAGCACACAATGTTTGATAGTGTAGCTTTGCTAGACTTGGACTTTTTCATGTCTTTCTTTGAAGACTTCTTTTTCTGATAGGAGTATTTCTTTCCCTGTGAAGTAGATGGCCTTGTCTTCCACTATTTCTTCTTTAAGAATTTCTGAAAATGTCTTGTGAAGGCAGCAAAGTCCTCATCACTTTCACTGCTTTCAGACATTGTGCTGACTGACTCATCTGACTCAGATTCAGCAACCTTTGGAGGTGGAGTAGGTGACTTACCTTTGTACTTTCTGGGGGCTTCTGATTTAAAGGCCACTGTCCTTTCCTTGTGTTCATTTCTTGTGGATTTCTCCTCTTCTTTCCCCACCATTAACTACATTTCATAGGACAGCAGTTTGCCAAATAGAGTTGGTGGAGGAATTTCTGCTAACTTAGCCATTTCTCTAATGACACAGATCTTGGTGTCCCAATCTTTTGTTAGGGGCCTGAGAAACTTATCATTGAGTTCATAATTACTGAACTCTCTGCCATAGGACATGAGCTCATTCACTATCCTGTAGAACTTTTTATAGCACTCAGTTATGCTATCAGCTTTTCCTTGTCTAAAACTTTCATACTCTTGATTTAGCAAGGATTTTCTGTCTTGCCTAACTTCTTCAGAACCCTCCATATACACAATAAGAGTATCCCACATCTCTTTGGCTGTCTTACAGTGTATTAGATTCTGAAAAGTTGCATCATCTATGAAACTCACTATAATGTTTTGAGCCCTTTTGTCCATGGTGGCTAGAACAATATCATCCTTTGTCATTTCAGAGAAATCCTTTGGTGTTCTCTGATTTACATCCAAGACTGACACCTTCATGGGCACATATGGCCCTTCCTTTACTGTGATATAAATCCTAGGGTCTGAGGCTTCCATAAAGAGTCTCACCCTTTCCTTCCAGATCCCAAAGATCTCTTTCCTACATATAGGTAGCTTCATGGATCCCAATTGCTTGTGATTTTCCGTGGAACCCATAGTTCTTGATTTTCTTGATTCTGTAATTCACATAGACTGAATCTGCCAATCAGGATCTACTCAGAAAGTTATGTCCCTTTTTGAGTAACCTGGCTCTGATACCACTTGAAAGATATAGTACCTAAACACCTAGAGGGGGGGGGGGTGAATAGGTGACTTGAATCATTTTAACTTTTTATGGCAGCAAACAGTTTCTCTAACACATATTTTTAGCTACTTTATCACAGCAATCACACATCAATCACAGTTTATCACAGCACACAGAAGACACTAAGTTTTATAGTGGTTCCCCAAGGTTTGGGTACATCCACTTTAACCTTTCGCCTATCTAGCAGTGTACTAGATTCGGCCAAACTTCTCCACTATCTCAGAACCCAAAATTGGTTCCTACACCTCAGGCCTAAGGCCCTACAACTCAGCTTCTTCACAAAGCCTACACTCAGCCACAAAGGCCTACACTCAGCCACCAAGGCCTACACTCAGCCACCAAGGCTTACACTCAGAGATTTCAATCTCCTACACTCAGGCTCTCAAGCCCTACACTCAGCCTTTATAATTACAGGCTTACAAGACTCAGATCAAAAGGATCCTACAAGATAAAATGAATACAAAAATTGTTAACTCAGCAACCCAGAGACAAGAGAGGGGAGTTGTGAGTTTCTTGATGAATTCTTGGAAGAACTCAGCTGAAATCAATCTGACTTAGCTTTCTTCAAAGCTTCTTGAAAGTAGAACTCAATAAGATTGACTCTTTCTGCAGTTGGTCCTTGATCTCTGCTACTTAAGATTCAGAGTGAATCTGAACCCTTCTTCTCAACCTGGTTCCAACGGCTGATTTCTTGGATGGAGATCTCTCTCTCCAACTTCTTAGATCTGCACTTACTTCTTCAAGTAATAGTAAGATCTTCTTTGAATATTGATGACTTGTACTTGTGTTAAATTGATCTCTTCAACCACAGTTTCTGTAGACTGTATAAGCCTATTTATAGGCCTTCTTCATGGTAACTGGGTGGTCCGGTCCATAACTGAATTCTGACAACTCTGACAGGTGCTGTAGACCGGCTGGAATGGCAGTTGTCAAGTCATCCAGTCAGTTCTTGAAAATTCTGTAACTGTCTAGAAGTGTCGAGACTATCTGTCTTTAAGTGTCGACACTTATAGACCAAGTGTCGACACAGGTTGTCTAAGTGTCGACACTAGCCTACAAGGTGTCGACACAACTCCTCTTGTTGTATATTTTATATCTCGACACTACTTCTTCTTCATATGTCGACACTGAGATTGAGTGTCGACACAAGTACTTGTACTTCAGTATTTTGTTGAATTCTTCTAAGTGTCGACACAACACCTTTGTGTCGACACATCTTCATGTGTTGTATCTGTTAAGTGTCGACACTGCTTCTTCGTGTCGACACATGTCTTTAGTGTTGATACTTGCTGAGTGTCGACACATTGCTCTGGGTGTCGACACATTCTTCTTCTGTCGAGACTCTGGCTGAGTGTCAACACAACTCCTTAGTGTCGACACTTGTACTTAGAATATTTTGTTGAACTTTGCTGTTCTTTGCTAAGTGTCGACACAGCTCCTTGTGTCGACACTTTCTTCAAGTGTTGAGTCTTCAGCTAAGTGTCGACATATTCTTTCTTGTGTCGACACTTTCTTCAAGTGTTGACTCTTCTGTTGTGTGTCGACACATTGTTCTGAGTGTCGACACTTGTACTTAGTCTCTGCTGACTTTTGCTGAGTGTCGACACATCTTCAAGTTTCGACACTTTCTGGTGTAGACACAGTTTCACTGGGTGTCGACACAACTGCTAAGTGTTGACACAGCTTCACTGCACTCTTCTTCATTGAGTGTCGACACAGCTCCTTATGTCGACACTTTCTGTCTGGTGTCGACTCAGCATCCCTGGTGTCGACACAATGACTCCAAGTGTCGACACTGCTTGCCTGGGTGTCGACACAAGTCTTCTTAAGTGTCAACACTTTCCCTCTGGGTGTCGACACATGGACTTAGAAACTTTTTCTTCTTTCCTGCAAATACTTAGCCTGCACAAGTAAACTCAAAACACATCAAATACATTTTGATGTATATCATTGAGTTGGGTGAGGCTTCTTCAAATCAGGTACATTTAAACTAATGTACCCAACATTAGCCAAATCAGCTCAGGCCGGCAAAATACTCAACGCCAAAGCGAAGAGTCATATTCGATGAATTCGACGAGTATCACCTGGTATACCCGACGAATTCGTCGAGTATAAGCTAAATGACTCAACCCAGTCAATGACGTTGCACTCGTCGCCTTTTGTTCACTCAACCACAAGGGCAGCAATCGATGAATTTGAAACATCCCACTTTCAATTAGACCCCTCTACTTAGGTTGGGTTATGACATGTGGTGGGGACATGGGTTTAGGCTAGGTTTTAACCATGGGATTAGGGTTTAGTCCTAAGTCAAACCAACCCAAATTGAGGTCCTAGCCACACATTGACTGCACCACTACACCTATAACCCTAATACCAACCTAAGGGAACCATAAGCCATATCACTAAGTCACCTATTGACCCATGTTGGCCCAAGTTAACCCTTAACTTTAAATTGGTCAAACACACATACAAAAGATCAATTAGTCCAAGTGGGGCACCACCATGGCCCAACCCAAGTTGGGTGATGCCATAGGGTCCATGACCTACAAATGTGGTTAGCCTACTCCCCATGTTGACCAAGTCAACCCAAAAGTCAACAAGTCAACAAAAAGGCCAAAAGGAAGAAAGTAGAAGCCAAACCCATTCCCATGGGCTAGGACCACAAGTCAAGGCCCAAGACCAGCCTAAAGGGATTAATGACAGCCCCTACCCTCCTGAAAATGGATAGAGAATGCATGCATGCGAGCAATTTGGACTTTTTGGAGGAAAAGAGGAGAGAGAAAGGGGGAAGAGATGAAATGGTGGCCATATGGCCCTCATTCTCTCTGCCCAAGTAGCTGGCTGAGCTCCTCAAGGTTATTCCTGCAAGGTGGAGGGATTTGGGGACACCTAGAGGCCAGGAGGAGATTCCAAAGCTTGGCCGACCACCCCCCTTAACTCCAACTCCTCCCACAGCCTCTCCCAGCTAAAAGCAAGCCCACCATCACCTTCAGTGAGCTCAAGCAAGTGGAGAGTGACATCTGGAGCACTGTTTTTGCTGGGGAACCAAGGATTTGGGCTAGTTCACTAGAGCAAGTGTCGGTCATGGAGCACCGCCACCGCACGCGCCCCCAAGCCCGACTCCAGGTCTGTTTCACCTGACCTCACCCCGTGTTATCTTTCTAGCTCATTTAGGCGAGACATCGGGCTCAATCGATCCTGATACCATGGGAGAATGTTTGAAAAATACCGAGCTTTTATTCTTGATCGGGATCGCCGGAGGAGCCTCCTCCGGCAGCCTCACCGCCAGGAAACGCTAGCCACCACCTCAACGAAGGTGGTGGCAATGATCGTCGGCGGTGGAACCCACCCAGGTGGCCGAAATTTGCCAGCAAACATGGCCCAGGAAGGAGAAATCTCAACCGTTGGCTGCTTTGGGACGATGAACGGATGTCGTCCGTTTTTTTATCTCGGGTTAATTATTAATAATGATTTAATGAACAGTAAAATTTATGTCACATATTTAAAGTGTTCTTGCATGCCAAACATAGGCCTCTTAAAGAAATTTCAGAACAAGACATCAAAATGAAAATTATAGGCCTAGGTCTTATCTTTATTTTGCCACTCTAAACTTGAAATTTGGAGCAGTAGGGCTCCCTATAGGGTCATTCTACCAAGACTGGTCCTAGGCTATGGCAGATTTTCAAATGTGTGCCCAGGCCAGACTATAAGTACTCATGAACTGAGATTTTGGTCATGCATGTGACAAAGTCATCCCTTGATACTGAGCAAGAATTGGAATTTTTCGAAAAATATTTTCCATGGTATTTGGTAAAATACACATATTTAAATTAATTGAATATTTGGAGAAATACAAATCCAAATGACCCCAAAATTTTGTGGCATGTCCATGAGGTCAATATAAGACCATGGAAGAAATTTTAATCTCTGTTGACCCATGCATGTTGGGTAATCCCACTTGCATGAGAAATGTAGGTTTAGGTTTGGGGTGCATATAGTAAAATTTAGCAAAATGAGAAATTCAGCCAATTTAGAAAATTGGATGATCATGAAACTCTGGATGAAAGTTTTTAGGGGTGAAATATACTTCCCACATGAAGAATGAGATTTTTTGGATTAAAAATCCCATTAATTGGATTTTTTTTGAAAATTAAGCCATTTAGAAATAAAAATTTGAAAATAAGGCTAATGATGATATTAAATTCTCAAATTTTGCTGCAAGCTTAAATGGCTCATAATTTATCTCTGGAAAAATTTATAGGGTGCTAGATAATTTTATCTTGGATTTTGAGTAGAATCATTATTTTTTCCATAATGTAAATTAATTAAAATAAAAGAAAATTATTTTTGGAATAATATGGAAAATTTTGCAGTGGCTTATACATATGATTTACTCCTTTTGTAGTTCTTTGAGAATTTTTGGATGTTCCAGTATGATGAAAATCCTAAAAATGGCATTTTAGTAATAATGGTATTTTGAATATTGGATAGGTCAAATGACTGTTTAGGACTTTAAAATTTTGTATTTAGTTTGGTTTCGTAATTATGAATCTCCAGTAATTTTCCCAAAATTTTTGGTGATAGATATATTATACTTCATTTGGAAAGTAGGCAAATTGAGATTTTGATGTTAAATGAAAATTTAAGTGAAATTTCATGGGAAAATTTGGGGAATCTGGTGGGCAGCCATATTTTACTTCTTAGAACACCTGATAAATTTCTTAAGTAGAATGAATCAATATAAGTAGTACATCATGTGTGATGTGACAAAGGTCACACAATTAAAGTAATTAATTTAGGCCCTTCATTACTTAGAAAAATGGTGAAGTCTTAAATGATCAACATCATACACCATAACCAATCCATGATAATTAGTTAGGGCATTTGACTCAAGGGATTAGAAGTTCTACTACATGAGTCAACATTAAGTCATGGGTGTGTATAGCAAAAATATAACACATATTACTGGGACCCACATGGGATACGATGGTAGGTTGAGTTGGTAACTATATTGGGAAGACAGACCCTGGTTGGTGTCCAATAGGTCACTTCCTGATTCGAGTGGTAGAGACAAAAATCCCAAGTATAGTGGCTAGAACGGAGATCGACGGAAGACCGCCGCTCTCTTGATAACATCCTAAATTATTATGTTCGTCCCGAGTAACAAAGAGAGTTGGTATGGATAAGGGGTAGTCATTAATAAAAGTAAATATCCTTGAGAAAGGGAGCTTTGGGATTCAGCCCATCATAGTTCCTAGTGCCCCCGAGAGCCCTTCACCGGGCATGCCCTGGGCAGTCCTGAGATTAACCCTAAATTGCTAGGCAGAACAACATTAGGCAAGAATAATCTAATAGGATAAGACATTGTGGTTCATTCTCACCCGTGATGGGTTTGAGGGATTTTGAATAATGACACTATTGTGCAATCTCACCAGCGATGTGTTGGAGGGATTTGGGATGGGTTGGTCCTATGAGCTTGAGGCTCGGGTTGGAATATCTTGCATGTGCATAAACTTGTGGCGGGTCATGCGATATTGGGCCAATCGTCACACTGATGGCAGTACGGTGGCCCTTGCAAGGTGTGATGGTTTAAGGGGCCAGTGGGTGGTTTTACGCTGTGGTCTGGAGGACGATCCCAGAAAATGCACACTCGACCAAAAAGACTGGTGGGTAGCCAGCAAATAGTACACAGAGAATCTAGATTACACCTAGGATATGTACAGAGGCGTATGAGTGGTCTAGGCCTGGTAGTGTGTATACCCGCCTAGGAGTGAAGATGCCCGCTCCACTGCTGCGTAGCCACAATGGTGGTACCTAAGAGTGATGCTAGCTCCGAAAAGTGGGAATTAAAGGTCTGTGATCACAGAGTCATGTGTGTGAGTTGCACCTGCATGAACCATAACACGCATGCATATCAGACATTCACAACTAGGGCATACATATCATAGATCCTTATCATATAAATTAGTATGGGCTCTTTTATATGATAATTTATAGTTCTGGAAACCTTAACTTATATATTTGTTTGGGCATTCATATAAGTTAAGGTACTTCTGTGATGGTAGTAGTAACATATTTTACTTGTTGTCTTTAAACAGCTTACTTCCAGTACTGTTTACATACTCCACATACTTGTTTTTGTTCAGTTCTCCTTACATTCCTGCACTATATATATAGAACTGCTAAAGTAGAAATATTGAATGCATATACACTTGTTAGTATAGTTCCATTGTCACCTGCTTCCTTGGTTTACCCCTTGTTGTCCTCCGCTTCGTCCTCCCGCCCGGTGCCTAGGAGTTACGGGGGCGATGTGCGGAGGAAACGACTTAGTCTTTTTGACTAGCGGTAGGTGTGACCAAACATTTTAGTAACTCGAGGAGAGGGAGCACCAGCACGATGAGGTGGCCGAACATGAGGAGCTGATACCACCACCACTTACTACTACTACGACAGCCCGACGTCAGGTGGGACACATCTTCTGATGATAGTGTAGCTTCCGTTTGTTGTCAATTATGAGAGAGATATTTGCCATTATGTACTGGGCATAATCCCTAATCTCTATTTTTGAAGAACTCATTATGGACTGGTGTCTCAAATTTATTATGAGATAATGTTGTGACTTGTGTAATAGTTGTTACTATATACTGCTTTTACTTCTTACTCTCTTTTGGCCTAACAGGTTATATGATCGTACTGGCCGGCAGAATCAGTGTGTTGCGGTGTCGACTAACTCGTGGTTAGTGCCACCATAAGACGGCGGTTCTCGGCATAAGACCGGGAGCCTTCTTGGTAAGGGGGAGGGGTCTTACAAACTGGTATCACTTGAATAAACGATCATAAGAGAAGAAGTCCACAGCACTGGGCAACCCCGCTCGAGCATTAGTTTGTGGACAAACTATGCAGCGGAAGCAATGATGTGCCCATATATAAAAAGTCATATAAAACAGTCCACATAAGCAATGAGTTGGGCTAATTCTAATATAAACCTTACCTTTGTGTAGCCTCCCAGGGTCGCCACACCGCAGAATGTGGCTCCTCCCCCTCTGGATATAAGACCCCTCCCCTTACCAAGGAGTTAACCCGGTCTAATGCCCAGAACTGCCGCCTTACGGTGACACTGACACATGAGCTAGTCGACACAGGAAGACGCTGATCATTCCGGCTAGTATGATCATTTACTTGTAGGCCAATTGAGAATAGAAGTACAACAGAAATAAAACTAGCAAGTCCATAAGTCACAATAGTAACATCATATATATACTAAAAAGGTACAATAGTCTACAATGAGTACAAAAGAGAGAAGGGCTTATGCCCGTATATACCAAAAATGAATATTAAAGCTATCTCTCTCACTATAACACTATGCGAAAGCAAACTCTAAACAAGCACACTCGTCATCACCTGAAGCTGGACTGCAGTAGTAGTAGTAGGTGGTATCAGCTCCTCAAGTCCTGCCACCTCCTCCTGCAGGTCGTGCCGGTGCTCCATCACCTCGAGCTCCTAAAATGATAAGGTCACAACCGATCGTTAGTCATAAAGACTAAGCCATTATCGTCCTCGCCTCACCCCCCGCGACTCCTAGGCACCGAGCGGGAGGATAAAAGCGGAGGACAACAAAGCAGTGTCAAAATGGAAGCATGTGACAATGGATATATTCTATCATGGATATATTCTAACAGTTATGTCTTTACATTCGCAGTTCTATATATATAGCACGTGTAAAGTAAGCAAGTAGTACTGAAAGAAAAGTGCAGTAAGTAAACAAGTACTGTAGGAAAGCTTAGTAAAGACAACAAGTATAATAAACTACTACTGCCATCACAGAAGTACCTTAACTTATATGAATGCCCATACAAACATATAAGTTAAGGTTTCCAAAAATTTAACTTATCATATAAAAGAGCCCATACTAATTTATATGAAAAGGATCCATGGTGCTTATGACCTAGTTATGAATGATTGATATGCATGCGTTTTATGGTTCATGCAAGTGCAAGTCATGCAAACAACTCTGTGATCACAGACCTTTAGTTCCCACTTTTCGGAGCGAGCATCATTCTCTGGTACCACCGTTATGGCTACGGCAGCAGTGGAGCGAGCATCTCCACTCCTAGGCGGGTATCACAATACCAGGCCTAGACCTCCCATACGCCTCTGTACATGTCCTAGGTACACTCTAGAGTCTCTGCGTACTATTTGTTGGCTACCAACCAGTCTTTTTGGTCAAGTGTGCGTTTTCGGGGATCGTCCTCCAGACCGCAGCATAAAACAACTCACTAGCCCCTCAAACCATCACACCTTACCAGAGCCACCGTACTGCCATCGGTGTGATGATTGGACCAGTACCGCATGACCCACCACAAGTTTATGCACATGTAAGATATTCCAACCCGAGCCTCCAGCTCGCAGGACCAACCCATCCTGAATCCCTCCAACCCTATATGGGTGAGAATGTTACCACAATACCTCCAATCCTACACAGGTGAGAATGTTACCACATTCCCTCCAACCCTTCACGGGTGAGAATGATACCACAATCCCTCCAACCTTACACTGGTGAAAATGTTACCACAATCCCTCCAACCCTACAAGGGTGAGAATGTTACCACAATCCCTCCAACCCTACACGGGTGAGAATGTTACCACAAGCCCTCCAACCCTACATGTATGAGAATGTTGATACGTTGCATAACTTATTAGACTACTCTTGCCTACGAGTTATTATACTTAGTGATTTAAGGTTAATCCCAGGAATGCCCAAGACATGCCCGGTGAAGGGCTCTCGAGAGCACTAAGAACTACGATGGGCTTAATCCCAAAGCTCCCTTTAGCAAGGATATTTACTTTTATTGATATCTACCCATGACCCATGTTCTGCTCTCTTTATTACTCTGGAGTGGTCCTAATGACTTAAAATGTTAATAGAAGTGCGGCGGTCTTCCGCCGGCCCTTGTTATAATTACTATCCTAGGACTTGCGCACCATCGATCGTAACCAAGAAATGACCTATAGTAGACCAACCAGGGTTTATTCTCCCAAAATAATCACCATCTCGATGTCTATTCTCATTCCCCTGCTGTCCTAGTAGTACATACCATCTGAGCTAGACGCGACCCATGACCTAATACCACCCGGAGAGTACGACCTCAAATTTCTTGGCCCAAGTGACCCTAACCATTTATCATGGGATGGTATGACATATGATATTGATTATGTGGTGTTTTCAGTAATTTGCTAAGTCCTAAAGACCTTAAATTAAATCCTTTAATTAAGTGGATTATGTCACTTTATACAAGAAGTACTATATAAAATGATCCCCCTGGTCTAATAAATTTTCCAGATGATCATCTAGGCTAATTATGACTAGTTTCCAAGATTTGTAATTTTCCTATTTATAATTCCATTTAATTTTCATTTTAAGTTAAATCCATGAATTGACCACTTTACAAATGAAGTACATTAAATATGTTTCTAAAAATTCTAGGAAATTTATTGCAGATGTGAATTGCTGAAATAACACCAAATACAGAAATTCATTGTCCAAAACAGTAATTTGGTTTACCAACATTCATATGACAAATATTACAAAAATGCCATTATTTGGATTTTAAACCTATAGAGGCATCCATAAATATCAAGAAAATTACACAAGGTCACAACTGCATATTTAAAATACTAGGAATTTTTTTTCATAATATTCCTGCTGAATTTCCATCATTTTTAAACAATTAACATAAAAGGGCAAAATTGTAAATTCTACATAACTCCAAAATATAATTATCTAATAGACCCATAAAAGTTTCCAAGAGTTAAATATGACTTCCTTGAGTTCTTAACCAAATTTGAGAATTTTAACTCATCAATAACCCTATATTCAAATTTTTGTCTTTAAATGGCCTAATATCCAAAAATTCCAAATAATGGGATTTTTGATCCTAAAAATCTCATTACTTCTTTCGAATGTATATTTCACTCTGGTAGACCTCCGACCAAGATTTGATAGACTTTTCATGTTCCAAATGGCTAAATCCCCATTATATAAATTTTTGCTAAAGGCCCCCAAGCCTATACACATCATACTCAAGCAAGTGGGTTTACCCAACATGCATAAGCCCAAAAAGGCTGAAATTTTTATCATGGCCTAATATCTAATGTACATGCCACCAAAATTTGGGGTCATTTGGATTTGAATTTCTCCAAATATTCAAATAATTTAACTATATGTATTTTCACAAAAACTATAGGAAGCTTTCTTCAAAAAATTTTCATATTTTTGCAAGGTATAGGTTTGACCTAATCAAGCACATACCCAAAATTTTGGGTCATTTGGACTGCTGGTTTGGCTTGGGCATTCAATTAAATTCCTGCCCTAGCCTAAGTCCAGTCTTACTAGATTGGCTCTACAGGGAGCCCTACTGCTCCAAACTTCCAGTTTAGGGTTTCAAATTAAAGGTATAGATATACAATTTTTATGTTGGTGACCAGTTCTGAAATTGCTTGCAAGGGGCATATATTTAACATGCAAAGTTCTGTATAAAATGTGATAGAAATTAAATGGAATTAATATAACACTAGTTTAATTTGATTAAAATGGACGACATCCCATCATCTTCTCCAACCAGCCAACACTCCAGATTCATCCCGCCTGTAGTATCCCCTCTTGGTGTTTCCCGGCCATCCGACCACGTCCCTGACCGGCCACCACCACCACCACCTCCGTTGAGGTGGGGCTAACGTTTGGCGGTGACTTGGCCGCCGGAGGCTCCGAATTCCGGCGAACCCGAGCTCCATTAAAATTCATGGATTTTCTCCCACACCTCAGATGGATTCAAGCTCAATAGAGCTCAAAATCTCTCCTAAATGATCTAGGAAGCTAGCACAAGGGGAGAGGAGGAGAAACAGACCTTAATCGAATCCCGACGGCGGCTGCGGTGGTGGTTGGCCATGGAATTTCTCCTCTCCGGTGAGCTTGCTCCCGAACTCATTTCTCCACCAAAAGCTTCGATCTAGATATAGAATTCCACTCCTCTCGGCCTTTTGAAGCTGATGGTGAGGTCATAATGGGGGTGGGTTGGTTGTATATGGAGATGCCATCAATGTGAATTTCGTCCACCACCTTGGATGCTCTTCCTTGGCCCCAAGTGGCACTTCCCTTTCTAGAATTTGGCTGGGAAATTAATCCTAAGCTCAGAACTTAGCTTTGGGAGGGAGGAGGAAGGCCAAGTGGCCTCCATCCCCTCTTTCCCTCTCTTCTCTCTCCTCTCTTTCCCCACATTTCCAAAAACACTCCCATTCATGCACTCTCTGTCCAATTTTAGAGGGGTAGGGGCTGTCATTAAACATTCAGGCTGGTCATGGGTCTTGGCTCATGGGCTTTGCCTATTAGGAATGTGCTTGGCCTCCCTTTTTCTCTTTAGGCCTTATGTTGACGAAGTTGACTTTTATGGTTGACTTGGTCAACTTGATGAGTGGGTTGGCCCCACTTGATGGTCATGAACCCCATGTCATCACCTAAGATGGGTTGGGACATGTTGATGCCACATATGGGCTAATTGGGCTTATATGTGTAGATTTGACCAAATTTGGGTTATGGTTGACTTGAGTTAACTTGGGGCAATGGTTGACCCAATGAGGTGTCTTTTGGTTCACATAGATTGCTTTTAGGGTTAGGGGCATAGTGGTGCGGTCAATGTGTACCTATGATTCCATTTTGGGCTAGTTTGACCTGATTTGACTCGAACCCTATAGTGGGCCCAATGTAAATCCACCCTAACTCCATGAGTCAAACCTAGCCTAACCCTATTCATCCACCACATGTCCTAACCTAATCTAAGTTTAGGGGTATAGTAGGAAATGGGATGTTACAAATCCCAATAAACAAAAAAATAATTTCGTCCCCGAAATTCATGTTCGGGTTTACGGGGTTTCTGTGCACAAGAATTTAAAGAAACTTAAACATAATTAAAGTATACCTGAGGCGAAATGCTCCGGGAATCATTCTTGCATCAAATCCATCGGCTCCCAGGTGTGCTCCTCCCGTCCGGGGTTGGACCACAATACCTTCACTAGGTGAACCTTCTTTCGCAACACTTGAATCGTTGTATCGTCGATCCGAATAGGTTATAAATGAGCTGATCTATCAGGATCTATCGGGCTTGCTGTAGCGGTAATATGTTGCTCAGGCCGAAGGAGAGCTCTTCATAGCGAAGAGATGTGGAAGACGTCGTGCAAGGTCCCCAACTCAGGTGGCAGATCCAGCCTGTAAGCCAAGGGGTCGATCCGCTCCAGGATCCAATATGACCCCATATATTGAGGGCTGAGCTTCTTGTGCCTCCGCACTCGAGAGACACCATGCACCAGACGTATCTTATATGTAGATTTGAGCACATAAATCTCATATTTCTCTTCCAGAATCGCATCATGCCTTATGACTTATACCATATTGATTCTTCCAATACAAGTTTTCGTGATATTATTTATGATGAAGGTCCAACTTATGCATAGTAATTAACCAACTTCCAAGATTATGATGTGATGAAGAGATCATCATCTTGTTTCTTCCAGATCAATGACTTATTACACCTCTATATAAATAGTAATACATAACTTATAGAGTGTTCACTTTTCAAGAGTACATCAAGCAATCAGTATTGATATTGATGTTGATACAGATGACTCCCAATCGCTTTTCACATATAATCTAAATCATAAATTTATAAGCGTATCTTTTCAAAAATTGTGAGGTCTGACATAATTCGTTTTCATCATAAAGATAATCTTATTAAAAACTCACTAATCCTCGTGTAATTTCACCTAATATACCTTTGCAAAACAAAATTGATCTTTTCAGTCATGAATTTTCCTAAGGTGATCATGATGTTATCAACATACATGTCCCGGTTCTTGATGCTATCATAATCGAGGGGTCATACATATGAGTACGCTTCAACTAATCATCCACCCCATTTTAATTTGCTGAGTTGTTACATTTTCAATGTCATTCCTTGACAAATTAATCTTTTATGTGCTCGAAGTTTCAACACAGGTATGCTCGTACTAACTTTCCTATAGATGCTCATATGCTTATCTTTATTAGGCAAGCGTGTGTGAATGCTCATCTAAAGCCATTATATTCATGAGATTAACTCAATCGTGTATGGAATATGTATGAGTAACTTTCAATCTAACCTCCAAAAATTATGTCATGGTAGATGTTGGATCCCTAGTTAATTTGGGCTAGGTTCACTGACTTAGGATGTGACCCAACATGTATAGCCAGGGTCAAGTTGTGTCCTAGAGTCTAGGTCAAGTCCTTAGGATCAAATTCAGAAGGACCAGCTACCATCAAGACCATCAGAGACTTCGGACTTAGAGGATTTCAATTCTAAGTAAAGTGAGTTCGACGTTCGTCGAACTCAGCTCGACAAAAGGAGTTCTGCGCTCGACGACCGTGAGACAATTCTTAGTTCTGCGCTCGACGATCTGTATTCTCTGTTCGACGAAGACTTAGTTTCTACATCAAGACAAAGTCAGGAGAACTTCAAAATTTTTCAAAGTCCAGCTTCAAGCTTCGGTCGACGAATTATATTATGAGCTCGACGAACTTGGACCTCAAGTTGTCAATTTCTCAGGTCGACAAAGTCAGCTTCTCAGGTTGACGAATGTTGTACTCTACTCGACGATTTCTAGACTCAGAGAATTTGTGTCAACATCAAGATCAATCTGTCGACACCAACATATGTCGACACAACATTTCAGCAGATGCAGAATATTTTGCCTAAGTCCAGAATGTTTCTCAGCTCGACGAATTTGATTCTCAGCTCGACGAATGAAGACTGTCTGTTTGACGAATGAAGATTGTCTGGTCTACGAAATCTCTCAAGCTCAGCTCGACGAACTCAAGCTCAGCTCGACAAATTGTGTTCTTCATTCGACGATTCCAGACTAGGTTTTCTTCAAGTTTCCCGTCCCGTTTCTTGGTGCTGATTCCTGAACATTTAATGCCAGATCTTCTCGGAATGTTAATGTTAGAACGCGCATTGACTATGGACGATTACATGTCATTTTTCCATGGGACAGTTAGGAAAGTCATTGATTGCTGATTCTTTCCAAGGCCGACTGCAATTACTGCTCGACATTCAAAAATTTTGAATGTTCCTCAGTCAGACAGAGATATACACAGAGAGAAAAACAATTAAGAAAAACAGATTGTCAGTACAACGAGCAACACAGACAGACACTTAGATTGCACAGAAGAACAATCATTCAAAAGTAAAAAGTTCTTGACTGCAATCAGCCTCAACCAGAGAACATTTTTAAGAATAAGAAGAACACCACATCACTATCAAGAGTCTTCTTCATCTGCCAACTCTGAGGACAACTTCAAAGGACAACAAAACTTTATCTGTCAGAAGAAGTTCCTGAAGCATCTCTGGTCCAGGCATTCTAGGTCATTGAAGACCTATCACCATGAAGCAGTGCTTCAACTTTCCTGATTAATTCAAGATCTCAGGGGGAGCAAAATCTGCTACCATCAATCCACAAGTCTTCTCAGTTATCATTGAGAAAGAGAAGACACTATCACCTTCTTTCCAATTCCTATACAGGGTTTTAAATCCCTTCAAAATTATTCTGGTTGCAAGTCTCCTTCCAAAATACTTGAGGTTTTGGTTTTTGAGCACCTGAACAAAAGCTCATTGGTGTCAGGCACCTGATCAAAAACCTGTGTGGATTCCTACCAGGGTGGTAGAAGAGTGGATGTACCCAGGTTGGGGAACCACTATAAAATTCTTGTGTCGTCTGATTGCTCTTTTCTTTTATTTTCTGGCTGTGCTCTGTGATTGCTCTGTGAGTCTATAAGTGCTGTGATTACTTTATTTTATTTGCTTCCCTGTTCACTTTGGTATACAACAAAAGTTGTAAAAGGTTTTTAGTGAGCACCATACTCTATTTAACCCCCCACCCCCCCCCCCCCCCCTCTAGAGTATATCAGATAAAACCTACACTTTCAATTGGTATCAGAGCGAGGTTGGTTAAAATACCTTACCTTATTGGTTGCACAGGCTAACACCTGAACCCAAAGATCCCTCTAGTTAGATCTGTTTGTTTTGTTTGTGTTATTAGATTTATTTCTTTACAGATATGGCCCAAAACAAAGACTATGCAAGCATCAGACCTCTAGTGTGCAATCTTAACAAGTTTGCCATCTAGAAGGCAAGAATCAAGTTATACATGAACTCTATTGATGATGATATTTTTTCTGTTATCTTGACAGGTGTACCTCCAGCACCTGCAGCTTCTACCAGCACTTCGACCAACATGACTGCAGTGCCTCCTCCAGAGAACAATGATGCCTACAAGAAAGCCAAGATGGCTGATGCTAAGGCAATGAATATCTTAGCCCAGACTATGTCAGATGACATATTCCAGAAGATGGCCGAGTGCACCTCAGCTAAAACCATTTGGCACTCCCTTAAACAAATGGTAGCTGGCTCTGCAGATGAAAGAAAGGACAGAAGATCCAATCTCATATCCCTGCATGAGAATTTTAAAAAGGATGAGACTGAATCAGCGGCAGAAATGTACAACAGATTGAGCACCATCATCAATGAGCTCAAAACATTGGACAAGGACATCACCTTGACAGAGGTGAATGATAAGATTCTGATGTGTTTTCCTAGCTCTTGGGATTCCAGAATCTGGCCAATCAAAGAAGCCAGGAGCCTCAATGAGATCTCAACTGAGTCTCTCTTAGGAAAATTGAAATCCTATGAGCAACTAATCAAACCAAGAGAAGCAGCAGAATAAATGGCAACAACTCCAATTAGAAAGGAGCACAACATAGCCTTCAAAGCATCAGAAGAAAGTAAGACATCAACCTCAAATGAAGAACTCATGAGCCTCTTTGCCAAAAGGTTCTACAAGATGGCAAGGAAGGATTTTAGAAGGAAATCATCCAGACAGGATGATAAGCCCAAATATGACAAGACACCAACCAAGGAGGTGGTGTGCTTTGGGTGCAGAAAGCCTGGACACTACATTTCAGAATGTCCAGAAAATCAAAAGAAGGACAAGAACAAAGAAAGAGACTCAAGAAGAAAGCACAGCAGCAGACCATCTTCCAGCAAATATAAGAAGAAAGATAAGGGATTTGTTGCTGAGACTTGGAGTGACACTGAAGAAGAAACATCTTCCTCCAGCTCAAGTGAAGAAGAGGAAGAAGCTAGATCCAAGGAGGTGTGCCTTATGGTAATTGATGCCTCCAGGAGAAATTCTGGATCAGAAGAAGGTTCTGAAGATGAAGCTGCCTCAGACTCAGAGGCAGATCATGTTATCTCTAGCTTTGACTTTAGTTCTGATTTATTTAAAGTTGAGTTCAAATCTATGTGCTTAGACTTAATCAATTCAGAAAAAGAAATAAAAACACTTAGAGAAAGACTAGGAAGTCTTGAATTAGTTAATTCAGAAAACATAAAGCTAACAGACCAATTAACCTTAGCTAATGAACAAATAATTAAATTAAAATATGAATTTTGTGAGGCTAAACAACTTGAGCAATCTCTCAATGGGAGAAGCCTCAAGCTGATGGACATCATAAGCACAGTGAATGCCAGATTAAATGGCAAGCTGGGTTTGGGTGCTTCATCAAGTTTACCCCCCATAATAAAGAAAAACATTCTTACAACACCAATTAAATTTATTTCTGCAAAAGGAAAAGAAAAGATTATGAACAAACCATTGTCTAAAAACAATCCTAAACCTATAGATAAGAGAAACAAAAATCTGAAAACAACAAATAAAAACAAAGTCCAGCAGCATTCGTCGAACTCAGATCGACGAAATATAGCCAGTTCATCGAACCCAGATCGATGAATGCTGAACGCAAACTTCAGATATAACAATTCATCTAACTGCGATCGACGAACTGTGTATGGTTCGTCGAGCAGAGGTCGACGAACTTGGGGGACAGAAAATTACTACTGTCATTCTTTGAGCAGAGATCGACGATCTCATCCCTATTCGTCGAACTCTGGTCGATGAACTTACAACAATTCGTCGAACCTAGAAAGACCAAACCTAAACTACTACCCTTACAAAAACCTTAAACTAACTAAGAAGACATTTAATCCAGTAGTTGATTGGGTAATTCCACCTAGGAGATACCATCCCTTAGGGTATAAATCACAACCTGCTTTATCAGTTATTTCCAGCTTTACTTTTAAACAAAATAAAGGACCCACGGTAACCTGGGTTAAGAACAATTGAATTTTGTTCTTCTTTGCAGGTACAGGTGAAGGGCTGTCTAAGGGTAAGTCAGACATGGTACTTGGATAGTGGTTGCTCCAAACACATGACAGGCAGCAAGGGTAATCTATCCAACTACAAGCCCAAGCTAGTACCAAAGATGATTTTTGGAGATTCCAACAGTGGTCAATCAGAAGGATATGATACATTGAAGATTGGAGCAGTAACTTTCAAGAAAGTAACTTATGTAAGAGGACTCAAACATAACCTTATATCCATAAGTCAATTATGTGATGAAGGTTATCAGGTACATTTTAACTCTACTTCCTGTTCTATCATTGATAATAAAAACAAAACAATTTTAATTGGACTTAGACAAGGTAACATATACTTAGTAGATTTTATTTCTGCCGAAACTGATGTTTGTTTACTTAATATCACTAGTAATCAAAATGAGTTATAACATAAAAGACTAGGACATGTAAATCTTAAGAACATATCTAGGCTATCTAAAGACAACCTTGTTAGAGGTTTACCTTCTGGCCCCTACAAGAAGAAAAGCCTATGCAGGGCTTGTCAATTAGGCAAGCAAACCAAAACTAGTTTTAAATCCATTAATAAACGTGATTCACCTAGGATATTGTATTTGATTCTTGTGGATCTATTTGGACCCATTGCAGTACAAAGCCTAGGAGGTAAGTCCTATACTTTGGTGATTGTTGATGACTTTTCTAGATTCAGTTGGGTAGCCTTTCTGAGAGCTAAGTTAGATATATTCAAGATTCTTACAGATTTTCTCAGGACCATACAGATTGAGTTCTCTACTCATGTTGCATTGATCAGAAGTGATCATGACAGAGAGTTTGAGTCTCTTCTTATGCATGAGTTCTGTGAGAAGGAAGGTATCAGGCAGTGCTTCTCAGCTCCTAGAACTCTCTAGCAAAATGAGGTTGCTGAAAGGAAAAATAGGACACTC
Source organism: Platanthera guangdongensis (assembly GCA_039583875.1). Taxonomy (NCBI): domain Eukaryota; kingdom Viridiplantae; phylum Streptophyta; class Magnoliopsida; order Asparagales; family Orchidaceae; genus Platanthera; species Platanthera guangdongensis. Next base: position 121,813,180 of record CM077167.1, on the reverse strand, counting down.
ATTGAATCTGTAGGCACATTATTGGCAGATGCTTACATGCCTTTATCCTTTTGGGCAGAAGCTGTAAACACTGCTAATTATGTTCTGAATATAAGCCTTATACATAAACTGAAAAGCAAGACCCCCTATGAATTACTTAAAGGGAAGAAACCTAAAATCACATATTTTAAAGTTTTTGGTTGCATTTGTTACATTCACACAAATAACAAGAGATACATTAGAAAGTTTGAGGCCAAGGCTGAAGAAGGGATTTTTCTAGGATATTCAAAAGTAAGCAAGGCCTATAGGGTTTTTAATAAATCTACCCTTAAAATTGAAGAATCTATTCATGTATCTTTTGATGAAGCCAACATGTCATACAAGGAGAAAGAGATTTCTACCAATAGCATCTTGCAGGTTCCAGAACTGTGTGAGTCTATGGATGGACTAAACCTTACCCAAGAGGTATCAAACCATCCTACTCCACAGGTTGCTGAAGAAAGTGAAGAAGAAATTCAAGAGGAAGTGGCTGAACTTCCTTCAACAGCTGGTACTATTCCCCAAGAGGAATTAAATATTGGAGCTGTTGCTCAACCAACTCCACCAACTGATCTTGTCACACTTAAAGATCACCCCAGATCTCAAGTGATTGGAGTCATCTTAGTAGGTGTACAGACAAGGCATCAACTCAACCAAGACTTAATGTATGCCTATTTTCTCTCTTAAATTAAACCTCTCACCATTCATGAAGCAGAGCAAGATCCCCACTGGATCATTGCAATGCAAGAGGAACTAAATTAGTTTGAGAGATGTAGAGTTTGGGATTTGGTTCAAAGACCCCATAACTACCCAGTTATTGGAACCAAATGGGTCTACAGGAACAAGTTGGATGCTCATGGCAACATAGTGAGGAACAAGGCTAGGCTTGTTGCTCAAGGCTACAAACAAGAGGAAGGAATAGACTGTGACCAAACCTTTGCCCCTGTTGCAAGGTTAGAGGCCATTAGGATTTTACTTGCCTATGCAGCTCAAAAGAGATTCAAGGTCTACCAAATGGATGTCAAAAGTGCATTTCTGAATGGAGTACTTCAAGAAGAGGTTTATGTGGAACAACCTCTAGGTTTTATCTCTCCAACTCAACCCTCTTTTGTTTATAAATTGCATAAAGCTCTCTATGGTTTAAAGCAAGCTCCAAGAGCTTGGTATGATACCCTAGCAAGCTTTCTTTTAGAGCATAAATTTACAAGAGGAACCATAGATAAAACACACTTCACTAGACATCATAAGGACCAAATCTTGTTAGTACAAATATATGTGGATGACATTATTTTTGGGTGTACTGATCCCAAATTGTGCAAGAGGTTTGCTGACCTCATACATTCTAAATTTGAGATGAGTAGTATGGGTGAGCTTTCCTACTTCCTTGGTCTCCAAGTGAAGCAGCTCCCAGATGGTATCATCCTCTCCCAAGCTAAGTATGCTAAAGAGCTTATCAAAAAGTTTGGGATGGGTGATGCTTCAGGGATGAAAACCCATATGGCTACAAATGCTGTTGTGGATTCTGATGCAGCAGTGAAACCTGTAGATCAGAAAAATTATAGGGCAATTGTTGGATCCCTATTATACCTAACAACTAGCAGACCTGACATAATGTTTGCCACATGCCTTTGTGCTAGGTTCCAAGTGAACCCTAAAGAATCTCACCTTATTTTCCTAAAAATAATTTTGAGATATATAAAGAGTTGCCCTAATCTAGGACTCTGGTATCCTGCAGAGTCAGAGTTTGAGTTAACTGGATACTCAGATGCTGACTATGCTGGATGTAGAGTGGATAGGAAGAGTACCTATGGAACATGCCAGTTCCTGGGTATGAGACTTGTCTCCTGGTTTTGTAAAAAGCAGACATCTGAGTCCACATCAATTGCAGAAGCAGAATACATGGCTGCTGGCAGCTGCTGTTCACAGATGCTATGGATACAAAATCAACTCCTAGACTATGGTGTCAACTTAAATAATTCAACATTATTTTGTGATAATATTAGTGCTATTGCTATAGTACAGAATCCAGTTCACCATTCTAGGACTAAACATATTAAAATAAGACATCATTTCATTAGAGATAATGTAGACAAAAAGAAAATTAACTTGATCCATATTCCTACTGATTTATAGAGAGCAGACATTTTCACCAAGCCCTTGGATGAGAAAACCCATCTGTTCTTCATAAATCAACTGGGAATGATTAATGGAGAAGAGTTAAATTAGCTTCTGTCTGCATTCGACGAATTTTCTAGAGTTTGTCAAACGGAGTTTGACGAATTAGGGAAAGTTTGAGAGATTCTCGTCGAATGGAGATCGAAGAATTCTCTATGTGGAAATAATTTTCGTTGACCGGAGATCGACGAACTTTGCTTCAGAAGACTCTTCGTCGAACGGAGTTCGACGAACGGTTTTCGATTCTTCTGGACGAGATCGACGAATTATTTATCTCTAATTTATTTCGTCGAGATCAGTTCGAAGAGTTTTTCTCTTTTCGTGGAACGGTGTTTGTTAATTCATATTCTGAAAATCTTATAGCTAGGTTTTCTTCGACCTCCGTCCCGCGCTTTCAGTTCCTTTGCTCTTGATCGCCATTTTTCTCTTTGTTTCTTGCAGGTTCATTAACGACGATTCCAGCAGGAGCCCTAGCAGCAATGAAGTTTGATACTGGATTCGACATGGATTTTGAGTCTTTCCAGCATTCTGACCCATTTTCCTCTATATTTTGGAACTGCTGGAAGAACTCAATCTCAAAGATTTCATGACAACAAGGATCAAACTACATGGTACGGAAATTCGAGAATGAGTTTATACATCTACAGTTTCTGAAGAAGATGTTCTGACAGGCAATATCGGGACAACTGCTATTTCCCTCTCTCCCGTAATTTTTTTTGAGATATTTGGACTAGTAAATGGAGAAGATAACATGAAAATGGACTATGAGGAATACAATGATATGTTGAAGCTAATGGGTTTTTCTGGTAACAACCCTAATAAGTTGTTGAAGAAATAACTATCCATCGCCTACCAATTTCTGGCAGACATTGTAGGAAAAATACTGATGGTCAAGCACTCTGCTCATGACTATATTACCCTCCATCAATTTCTAATCATTTGTGCAGTGGTGAACAAGCATTCTGTAAATTGGAGTAAAGTTTTCTTTGAGTTGATCAAGAAAAGGAATAGCAAGAAAGAGGTCTGCTTCGGCAGAATTTTGGGAATCTTCCTCCAGGAGAAGGCTGCTGAATGTATGGTCTCCACGACCATCTTCATAAACGCCAGCAAGTGCCTCACATGCGCTCTGTTTGGCAGGTGGGAGAGGACTATCTCCAAACCCTCCAAGTGTTCCTCCTCTTCCATCCAAATTTCTGAGAGCACAAGGGCTGTGAAGGCCGCTCCCCTCCCTGCTGAAGAGATCCATCCCCCTCCATCATCTCTTCCTGCTCTTCCAGCCAAACAACTCCCCTCCTCTTCCATTCCTGCTACCACACCTCAATCTCCACCACATACTCATCTGCCTACTCCTCCTCCATCTCCACCACTTGACATTACCAACATTCCAACACCTCGAGATTCCCCTCAGGACATTCCTATTCCTACACCTCCTCAGTCTCCTCTACCCCCACATTTGTCATCTATTCCATCTTTCAACATACCCACAGACACAATCTTGCCAGATGTTCTTCCTCCTCTATCCCCTCCATCTGTTCCCCTTCCTTCATCCACTTCTCTACCTTCAACCACCATCTCTCCTTCATTGGAAACCCCCTCTGTATCCACCATCATATCCTTGCTCACTCCCCTCATCAAATCTTTGATCCAAGAGGACATTACACCTCTTATGACCTCCATCAATTCTTTATCTGCCCAGATATCTTCCCTATCTACTGTCCCCTCTTCATCTAGGGGCCTGGCTCCAGGTATCCAGAACCCAGGTAGGGGGAGATGCTCAGTGATGAAGTTGCAGCAGATGTAGATACAATAGCAACACCAGTCACAGCAGAAGTTCCCTCTCCAGCAGATGCAAATTCTGATATAGATGCAATAATTTTGCAAGATTTTGATTCTGAAATGATTGAGTTGATTCAATTTATGGACACTGACATTTATTTGGATGAGTCAGTGCAACAAATAACATTTGTTGGTGATTTCTATTTAAATCCCATAGCGAATTTGTCTGATTTGTTGAGTAATTTTGATACTGTATATATGCAATCTCTTCCAACTGATTTTACTAAGCCAAGTTGGGCTCTTGTACCATATACTTCCCCAATAAGTCCAGTAGTTGCTAAGCAACTCTGTGACAGCTTTGCTCTTCCAAATGTTGCTTCAATTCCTGAAGTCATTCCAGGAGAAATTCCAGCCCCAGCTTTTGTTATGGATGACTCTCCAATGCCTGATTTAGATGAGCTTATCCAGGCTGACATTGAAGAAGAGAATAACGTAGTAACTGACAGCTCTGTCCCCAGTGTTGCTGATACTCCTATTCCTAAACCTTCTGCCATTCCTCCAGAAAAAGCAGTTATTTCTGATAAAGCTTTAAAAGCTTTGGATGCCTTGTATGATAACCCTCAGGGTTCAGACAGTGAAGAAGAAGAAGATGATGATTCTGATGAAGATACAGTCAGTAAGAAAAAGAGATTGTTGTCAAAGAAGAGAAAGGCTCCTCCTCCTCTAGCTCATAAGCCAAATCCCAATGTAGACACTCCCTACTATATTCTGCACAATGTTACTCCATACAAAGGGATGCATGCATGTATGTGGCTATCCAAGAACTAACAGAAAGAAAGGAAGAGAAGAAGGAGATATTCCCCTCCTCCAGTGCATAGATTCATGAAGGATCCTCCTCCTCCTCCTCCTCCTCCAGCAGCTGGTGCCAGTGGTTCTAGCTCCCAGAGATCTGCCCCAATGCAAACATATCAGAGATAGTCAGGGAGATCTTCTGGAAGCAGTCAACATAGGCAGCCATCCTCAGGTAGTCATCAACATCATCAGTAGCAGCAGAAGCAAAGTTCTGAAATTCAAAAAGCTGAAATCCCAAAGAGACATTACTCTCCTCCAACTCCTTTTGAAGATCCTGAAACTACAAATACAGCAAGAATGGCTAGATATCAGGAATTAATTGGACTATCATTGATCAATAAAGCCAAAGCAGAAGGAAAAGATATTTCTGGATACACAACAATGTCAAAGTATAGAAAAGAAGAGCTGAAAAGGTTTGACAAAGGTAATAAACTGTTTAATGTTGATAATTATATGAAACTTCATCCAGATGCAGTTGTCCCTAGGGCTACATCATTGAATATAATTGGGGCAGCTGATATGACAATGATAAAAGCTCAAACACAAGATCCTAAGAGAGAAATCATCTTTAAGAAGACAGGAGAGCAGACATCTAAAGACAAATCCAAGCAGAAGAAGCAAAAGAAGTAATCTTCATGTTATTTCATTTTCTATCTATTTTTGTTTTTCAAATTGTGCTTTCTGTTTAAACAAAGCTGTGTAGATATATATCTGTTGCATGTGTTGGTAATTCTCTGTCAGATATATTCCTTTTCCTTCTTTGTTTTTCTATTTTGAGTCTCTATTAGTGACCTCACCCAAATAGGAGGAGATTGTTGGATCCCTAGTTGATTTAGGCTAGGTTCACTGACTTAGGATGTGACCCAACATATATAGCCAGGGTCAAGTTGTGTCCTAAAGTCTAGGTCAAGTCCTTAGGTTCAACTTCAGAAGGACCAGCTACCATCAAGACCATCAGAGACTTCAAACTTAGAGGATTTCAAGTCTAAGTAAAGTGAGTTCGACGTTCGTCGAACTCAGCTCGACGAAAGGAGTTCTACGCTCGACGATCGTGAGACAATTCTTAGTTCTGCGCTCGACGATCTGTGTTCTCTGTTCGACAAAGACTCAGTTTCTACATCAAGACAAAGTCAGGAGAACTTCAAAATTCTTCTAAGTGCAGCTTCAAGCTTCGGTCGACGAATTATATTCTGAGCTCGACGAACTTGGACCTCAAGTTGTCAATTTCTTAGGTCGATGAAGTCAGCTTCTCAGTTCGACGAATGCTGTACTCTACTCGACGATTTCTGGACTTAGAGGATTTGTGTCGACATCAAGATCAATCTGTCGACACCAACTTATGTTGACAAAGCATTTCAGCAGATGCAGAATATTTTGCCTAAGTCCAGAATGTTTCTCAGCTCGACGAATTTGATTCTCAGCTCGACGAATGAAGACTGTCTGTTTGACGAATGAATATTATCTGGTCGACGAACTCTCTCAAGCTCAGCTCGACGAACTCAAGCTCAGCTCGATGAATCGTATTCTTCGTTCGATGATTCCAGACTAGGTTTTCTTCAAGTTTCCCGTCCCGTTTCTTGGCGCTGATTCCTGAACATTTAATGTCAGATCTTCTCGGAATGTTACCGTTAGAACACGCATTAACTATGGACGATTACATGCCATTTTTCCATGGGACAGTTAGGAAAGTCATTGATTGCTGATTATTTCTAAGGCCGACTGCAATTACTGCTCGACATTCAAAAATTTTGAATGTTCCTCAGTTAGACAGAGATATACATAGAGAGAAAAACAATCAAGAAAAACAGATTGTCAGTACAGCGAGCAACACAAATAGACACTTAGATTGCACAGAATAATAATCATTCAAAAGTAAAAAGTTCTTGACTGCAATCAGCCTCAACCAGAGAACATTTTCAAGAAGAAGAAGAACACCACATCACTATCAAGAGTCTTCTTCATCTGCAACTCTCAGGACAACTTCAAAGGACAACAAAACTTTATCTGTCAGAAGAAGTTCCTGAAGCATCTCTGGTCCAGGCATTCTAGGTCATTGAAGACCTATCACCCTGAAGCAGTGCTCCAGCTTTCCTGATTAATTCAAGATCTCAGGGGGAGCAAAATCTGCTACCATCAATCCACAAGTCTTCTCAGTTATAATTGAGAAAGAGAAGACACTATCACCTTCTTTCCAATTCCTGTACAGGGTTTTAAATCCCTTCAAAATTATTCTGGTTGCAAGTCTCCTTCCAAAAGACTTGAGGTTTTGGTTTTTGAGCACCTAAACAAAAGCTCATTGATGTCAGGCACCTTATCAAAAACTTGAGTGGATTCCTACGAGGGTGGTAGAAGAGTGGATGTACCCAGGTTGGGGAACCACTATAAATTTCTTGTGTCGTCTGGTTGCTCTTTTCTTTTGTTTTCTGGCTGTGCTCTGTGATTGCTCTGTGAGTAGATAAGTGTTGTGCTTACTTTATTTTATTTGCTTCCCTGTTCACTTAGGTATACAACAAAAGTTGTAAAAAGTTTTTAGTGAACATCATACTCTATTCAGCCCCCCTCTAGAGTATATCAGATCTAACCTGCACTTTCAGTAGAGACCATCATTTCTGTAAGTTCATGAGTTATCATCATTTACAAACACCAAAATATATATATATATAATTCGCACTATCCAATATATGCAAGTTTGAATTTATTCGTTCCTTGGTGCATAGGATATGCTTGCATTATCTACTCATGATCAAAATTTTAAGTTCACTTAAACATAATAGTGCATTTGTTACCCGTAAAGTGGGCATTTCAAATCCTCCGAATTATTATAATACTTGATTCTAAGGATAATAGTATATTCATAATCATGAGTTTGTTCTCAAAATCCAGAATATTTCTGAAGGCAATTATTATATCATCGAATACTTTTGTTTTGATTCTTGTGATCATCAGAGCCACATCCAAATGATCGTACTTATAATATACATCTTCCAATTCAGTATGGTTTTTCACTTGATCTTAATTTTTCTGGGGCCGTTACACTCCCAATGTCATAAACAAAATTAATCAAACACTTTGAATTCTCACTTATGGGTTCTAATTGTATAACAGTTAAGACCCGCAATCACTCATTCATATTACCATGACGTTACCCTATCTTAATCTATATGTTTCCAACCTATTGACCTGGTTATATTAGGTAGGCACGGGTAACAGTGACCCATCGTGTTTACCTTTCCCATTTGTACCCATGTAATATGTGATAACATAAGCCCTAGTTATGCAAAATTTTTGTTATCCTTCTGACTTGTACTGAATTCTTGCGGATTATACGCAACTTGTTTCGTTCTTTGAATATAGTATGTCATTATACATCGATGAAATTACAATATCTCTTTAAGTTATGTCAAGTAGTTATCTAATTCACCAGCCCGAGAAAGTTTTTAACGTCTCATGGCGACTTTCCTTGTTCTAGAGTTGTAATATATCCAAGCAGGCAACCCTCTACGTATATACCAAACTTCGAGTGATGGTTGATCATCCTACCAATTATCCATACATAAGTCTTGATTTTCACATGGGTAATGTTCAAATACCAATTCCCCAAGATCACTATGTATGTGACACGACATTTATAAAAACAGGGTCTAGAAAAAAAATCCAAGTCATTATCAATCTAGCCCAATAAAAAAAGGATAAGCATGCATACCTTTTGTGCTAAAATCCCTCAATATCTAGTTCATTCCTCTTATATATGTACTCAATCCTTAGGTTTAACAATCTTAGACCTGGATTTCCACCTTAATTGATATGTTATATACCTAAGGCCTTCAAGGTCACTATACGACAAAATTTTCAAGATCAACATGTGACCCAACCAAAATGGGTTTCTTCTGAGACTTGAATTCTTATTCTGCCTTTGGTATTTGCCACTGTGGTTGTCTCAACGTAATCAAGTCATCAGTATGATGGTTAAGTTTACGAGTACCCTACTATTCCACAAATATATTATATGCACCAATTCTCCTTAAGGCGGTCCTATCAGCTTGGGTAAGAAGTGATAATATCACTCGATAGGTGGAGTAGGGACATCGAAATTTAAGCCTTAAGCAGTGACACTTACATCAAATTATTCCCTTGGCGAATTGGGTATCCCCGTACCTTAACTAATCTATCTCCGAAGTCGATTTTAGACTCGGATACACTACGAAATCATCTTGGTAAGTCAAACTAAGGTGGTGTCCTAATTGGATTGGCCTAACTCATTGTTTAAATGGACTATTTTCTATGACTTTTACACATGGGCACACCATTGCTTCCTTGCATATCTTGTCCGCAAACTATTACTCGAGCGGGGTGAGCCGGTGTTGTGGACTTCTTTCTCATATGAACATTTGTTCAAGTGATACCAGTTTGTAAGACCCCTCCCCTTACTAAGGAGTTAACCCGGTCTTATGCCCAGAACCGTCTCCTTACGGTGACACTAACACACGAGCTAGTCGACACCGGAAGACACCGATCCTTCTGGCTAGTATGATCATTTACCTATAGGCCAATTTATAATAGAAGTACAACAGAAATAAAAATAGCAAGTCCACAAGTCACAGCAGTAACATCATATGTATATACTGAAAAGGTACAATAGTCCACAATGAGTACAAAAGAGAGAAGTGCTTATGCCCGTACATGACAAAAATGAATAGTAAAGCTCTGTCTCTCACTATAACACTATGCTAAAGCAAACTCTAAACAAGCACACTCGTCATTACCTGAAGCTGGACTGCAGTAGTAGTAGTAGGTGGTATCAGCTCCTCAAGTCCTGCCACCTCCTCCTGCTGGTCATGCTGGTGATCCATCACCTCACGCTCCTAAAATAATATGGTCACAACCAATCGTTAGTCATAAAGACTAAGCCATTATTGTCCTCGCCTCACCCTCGCGACTCCTGGGCACCGAGCGGGAGGATGAAAGCGGAGGACAACAAAGCAGTATCAAAATGGAAGCAGGTAACAGTGGATATATTCTATCATGGATATATTCTAACAGTTATTTCATTACACTAGCAGTTCTATATATATAGCACGTGTAAAGTAAGTAAGCAGTACTGAAAGAAAAGTGTAGTAAGTAAACAAGTATTGTAGGAAAGCTTAGTAAAGACAGCAAGTATAATAAACTAATACTACCTTCAAGAAGTACCTTAACTTATATGAATGCCCGCACAAACATATAAGTTAAGGTTTTCAGAAATTTAACTTATCATATAAAAGAGCCCATACTAATTTATATGATAAGGATCCATGGTGTGTATGACATAGTTATGAATGTATGATATGCATGCGTTTTATGGTTCATGCAAGTGCAACTCACACACACGACTCTGTGATCACAAACATTTAATTCCCACTTTTCGGAGCTAGCATCACTCTCTGGTACCACCATTGTGGCTATGGTAGTAGTGGAGCGGGCATCTCCTCTCCTAGGACTATATCATACTACTAGGCCTAGACCTCACATACGCCTCTGTACACATCCTAGGTGCACTCTAGAGTTTCTGTGTACTATTTGTTGGCTACCCACCATTCTTTTTAGTAGAGTGTGCATTTTCGGGGATCGTCCTCCAGACCGCAGCATAAAACTACCCACTGGCCCCTCAAACAATCACACCTTGCCAGAGCCACCGTACTGCCATCGGTGTGACGATTGGCCCAGTACCGCATGACCCGCCATAAGTTTATGCACATGCAAGATATTCCAACCCGATCCTCCAGCTCAAAGAACCAACCCGTCTTACCCTACATGGGTGAGAATGTTACCACAATCAATCCAACCCTACACGGGTGAGAATGTTACCACATTCCCTCCAACCTTACACGGGTGAGAATGTTACCACAATCCCTCCAACCCTACACGGGTGAGAATGTTACCACAATCCCTCCAACCCTATACGAGTGAGAATATTACCATAATCCCTCCAACCCTACATGGGTGAGAATGTTACCACAGGCCCTCCAACCCTACATGGGTGAGAATGTTGATACGTTGCTTAACTTATTAGACTCCCCTTTTCTACGGGTTATTATACTTAGTGATTTAAGGTTAATCCCAGGACTGCCCAAGGCATGCCAGGTGAAGGGCTCTCGAGGGCACTAAGAACTACGATGGGCTTAATCCCAATGCTCCCTTTCGCAAGGATATTTACTTTTATTGATATCTACCCATGACCCATGTTCTGCTCTCATTATTACTCTAGAGTGGTCCTAATGACTTAAGATGTTAATAGAAGGGAGGCGGTCATTCGCCGGCCCTTGTTATAATTACTATCCTAGAACTTGCGCTCCATCGCTCGTAACCAAGAAATGACCTATAGTATACCAACCAAGGTTTATTCTCCCAAAATAATCACCATATCGATGTATATTCTCATTCCCCTGCGGTCCTAGTAGTATATACCATCTGAGCTAGACGCGACCCATGACCTAATACCACCCGAAGAGTACGACATCCAATTTCTTGGCCCAAGTGACCCTAACCATTTATCATGGGATGGTATGACATATGATATTGATTATGTGGTGTTTTCAGTAATTTTCTAAGTCATAAGACCTTAAATTAAATCCTTTAATTAAGTGGCCTATGTCACTTTATACAAGAAGTACTATATCAAATGATCCCCTTGCCTAACAAATTTTCCCGATGATCATCTAGGCTAGTTATGACTGGTTTCAAAGATTTGTAATTTTCCCATTTATAATTCCATTTAATTTTCATTTTAAGTTAAATACATGAATTGGCCACTTTACAAATGAAGTACATTAAATATGTTTCTAAAAATTCTAGGAAATTTATTGCAGATGTGAATTGCTGAAAAAACACCAAATACAAAAATTCATGTTCCAAAACAGTAATTTGTTTTACCAATATTCATATGACAAATATTTCAAAAATGCCATTATTTGGATTTTAAACCTATAGAAGCATCCACAAACATCAAGAAAATTACACAAGGTCACAACTGTATATTTAAAACACTAGGAATTATTTCCATAATATTCCTGCTGAATTTCCATCATTTTTGAACAATTAAAAATAAGAGGGCAAAATTGTAAATTCTACATAATTCCAAAATATAATCATCTAACAGACCCATAAAATTTTCCAGTGGTTAAATATAACTTCCTTGAGTTCTTAACCAAATTTGAGAATTTTAACTCATCAATAACCCTATATTCAAATTTTTATCTTTAAATGGCCTAATATCTAAAAATTCCAAATAATTGGATTTTTTATCCCAAAAATCCCATTACTTTTGTTGAAGGTATATTTCAGCCTAGTAGATCTTTGACCAAGATTTGATAGACTTTTCATGTTCCAAATGGGCTAAATACCCATTATATAAATTTTTGCTAAAGGCACCCCAAGCCTATATACATCATACTCATGCAAGTGGGTTTACCCAAAAAGCAGAGGCCCAAAAAAGACGAAATTTTTATCATGGCATAAAATTGACCCAATGTACATGCCACCAAAATTTGGGGCCATTTGTAGTTGAATTTATCCAAATATTCAATTAATTTAATTATATGTATTTTCACAAAAACTATAGGAAAATTTCTTCCAAAATTTTTCATATTTTTACAGGGTCTAAGTTTGTCCTAATCAAGCACATACCCAAAATTTTGGGTCATTTGGACTGTGGTTTGTCATGGGCATTCAATTAAATTTCTGCCCTAGCCTAGGACCAGTCCTAGTAGATTGGCCCTACAGGGAGCCCTACAACTCCAAACTTCCAGTTTAGAGTGTCAAATTAAAGGTAAGACATAGATGTACAATTTTTATGGTGGTGACCAGTTCTGAAATTTCATGTATGGGGACTATATTTAACATGCAAAGTTCTGTATAAAATGTGACAGAAATTAAATGAAATTAATATAACACTATAGTTTAATTTGATTAAAATGGACGTCATACCATCATCTTCTCCAACCAGCCAACACTCCAGATTCATCCCGCCTGTAGCAGCCTCTCTTGGTGTTTCCCGGCCATCCGACCACCTCCCTGACCGGCCACCACCACCACCACCTCCGTTGAGGTGGGGCTAACATTTGGCGGCTACTTGGCCGCCGGAGGCGGTGGTTTCCGGCGAACCCGAGCTCCATTAAAATTCATGGATTTTCTCCCACACCTCACATGGATTCAAGCTCAATAGAGCTCGAAAGCTCTCCTAAATGATGTAGGAAGCTAGCACAAGGGGAAAGGAGGAGAAACAGATCTTAATCGAATCCCGACGGAGGCAGCGGCGGCGGTGGTTGGCCATGGAATTTCTCCTCTCCGACGAGCTTTCTCCCGAACTCATTTCTCCACCAAAAGCTTTGATCCAGATATCGAATTCCACTCCTCTCGGCCTTATGAAGTTGATGGTGAGCTCAAAATGGGGGTGGGGTGGTTGTATAGGGAGATGCCATCAATGTGAATTTCGGCCACCACCTTGGATGCTCCTCCTTGGCTCCAAGTGGCACCTCCCTTGCTAGAATTTGACTTGGAAATTAATCCTAAGCTCAGAACTGAGCTTTGGGAGGGAGGAGGAGGGCCAAGTGGCCTCCATCCCCTCTTTCCCTCTCTTCTCTCTCCTCTCTTTCCCCAAATTTCCAAAAACACCCCCGTGCATGCACTCTCTCTCCAATTTTAGAGGGGTAGGGGCTGTCATTAACTATTTAGGCTGGTCATGGGCCTTGGCTCATGGGCTTTGCCCATTGGGAATGGGCTTGGCCTCCCTTTTTCTCTTTAGGCCTTATGTTGACCAAGTTGACTTTTATGGTTGACTTGGTCAAGTTGATGAGTGGTCTGGTCCCACTTGATGGTCATGAACCCCATGTAATAACCCAACATGGGTTGGGCCATGGTGATGCCCCACTTAGTCTAATTGGGCTTATATGTGTAGAGTTGACCAAATTTGGGTTATGGTTGACTTGAGTCAACTTGGGTCAATGGTTGACCCAATGATGTGGCTTTTGGTTCAGATAGATTGCTCTTAGGGTTAGGGGCATAGTGGTGGGGTCAATGTGTACCTATGATTCCATTTTGGGCTAGTTTGACCCGATTTGACTCAAACCCTATAGTGGGCCCTATGTAAATCCACTCTAACTCCTTGAGTAAAACCTAGCCTAACCCTATTCATCCACCACATGTCCTAACCTAATATAAGTTTAGGGGTCTAGTAGGAAATGAGATGTTACATCGGATCCCACTCCTTTTCTACATACAGAGATGGGCCGGACCTTGACGACCATCCTTGAGGCCTTCAGGGCCCAACAGATTCTGACACCGTTGCCAAATCCGGGATCAAACTGGATGAGTGCATTCAAGAGTTTATCCCCACCCATGTACCAAGGGACGGAGAATGTGGTAAAAATGGAGGAATGGCTCGAGGCTATACATGAGATGCTGACAGGCATCAACTGCCCTGTCAGCGAGGCAGATCATTTGGCGACTACCTGAAGTGATGCCCATGCAAAGAGGTGGTGGAAGTCCATGATGGACTTCACCTATGAAGATAGGGAACTGTCGGAAATATCTTGGGAGGAGTTCGGCGAGGTATTCTTGGACTATTTTGTGTCCACCACGGATCGGGATGAGTTAGAAGAAAGGTTCTTGAATCTCAAGCAAGGGACCAGGTAGGTGATTGAGTACTAGAGGGAGTTTTCCCACCTTGCCATGTTCGCGGGGGTACATGATTCAGGCGATAGGAGGTATGCCAAGAGATTCTACCGGGGCCTTAGAGATGATTTGAGGCAAGCCCTACTGTTCATCTCTCATGGAACTACAGCGCAGATCATCGAGATGGCCAAGAAGCTAGAGGCAGACCAGCTGATGGTGCATAACAAAGGAAAGAGATCGCTGGATGGGTCGTTCTTTGGTGAGAATAGCCGGGTCTCATAGAGGGGCAGAGTTATGAGGCACAAGAGAGGTGGGGGACGTTATCATCCCAACTACAGGCAGTAGCAGAGACCCGTTACAGCACCAACTCCTCCACCACCACAGACACATGGCCAGATGGGGTAGGATGATCGTGGCCAGTGACCGATAGTTTGTTTCGAGTGCTACCAGCCGGGACACATTAGATCTGAGTGCCCGCATCGGTTTCGTCCACTTCCTCCTCCACCTCCTCCACCTCCGGTGGCCCCACCAGTACAACATGGCCGAGGTCGAGGACGAGGTCAAGGCTGAGGCTGGGGACCTTGGGGCCGAGGCAGAGAACAGGTGCAGATGTATGCATTAGACCTCGCCGAGCCGAGGAACCCTGAAGATGTCATCACAGGTACACATTAATGCTATTAAATTAAGACATTTCCATTTATGTATAGTACTTAACCATGAAGAATAACTTCCCCTATGAAACTCAATCAACCTCAGGCATAGTATTTATCAGCGGCAAGCCCGCTCATACACTATTCGATATGGGTGCTTCGCACTCGTTCGTATCAGAAGCCTTTGTTAAAGGATTGGACGACGTGGAATGATTCACGGAGGTGATGATGAGAGTGAGGCAACCTGATGGATCGGTACTACTATCATCTGCCAAGTGTAATATGGAGGCGGAAATCAGGGGATGAACATTTGAAGCACCCACAATGATTTTGAAGATGCCAGACTTCGACTTGATCTTGGTCATAACTTGGTTATATTGGAACCATGCACAGATCGACTGCACATCGAGGAGGATCACACTGAGGCACGGAGACAACTACATCATTGTCGAAGGTATTAGACTCGTCTCCCATCTATTATTATCATATGTACAGGCTGTCAAAGCCCACACGCAAGGAGAGGAAGTATATATTATCTGCTTCGAGATGGTGGGAGCAGAGGCTTCCATTGTGGACATTCTGGTCGTTCGGGATTTCTCTGACGTGTTTCCGGAGAAATTTCCCTAATTGCCACCAGCCAGGGACACGGACTTCCGTATTTAGTTGGTGCCAGGAGCGAGGCCCAAATCTAGGGCACCGTACAGGATAGCCTCGAAGGAGCTAGCAGAGTTCAGGACGCAGCTACAGTAGCTGGTAGAGTCAGGATTTGCCCGACCAAGCTCATCACCGTGGGGAGCACCGGTGTTATTTGTCAAGAAGAAGGATGGCTCACTGCGTCTCTGCATCAACAACCGGGAGCTAAAACGGTTGACGGTTCGGAACACATACCCGCTACCCCGGATCGACGAGCTTTTTGATCAGCTTCAGGGAGCCTTCTGGTTCTCCAATTTAGATTTAAGATCAGGGTACTATCAGCTACGGATCCAGGAGGAGGACATTCCGAAGATAGCTTTTAGTTCCCGCTATGGCTTGTATGAGTTCACAGTGATGCCTTTCGGGCTCACAAATGCTCCTTCTGCATTCACGAGCTTGATGAACCGCATCTTCGAGCACTATATGGATAGATTCGTTATAGTTTTCATCGATGATATACTGATCTACTCCCAGACACATGAAGACCATACTCAGCATTTGGCATTGGTTTTGGGGAAGCTGAGGGAGCACCAATTGTATGCTAAGTTCTCAAAGTGCCAGTTCTGGCTGCAAGAAGTGGCATTTTTGGGGCATACCATCAGTGGGGCAGGGTTGGCCATGGACCCAACCAAGGTGCAGGCAGTTAGAGATTGGCCACAGCCAAAGTCAGCGACAGACATACGCAGTATCCTGGGGCTTGTGGGATATTATCGCAAGTTCGTGGAGGGTTTCTCGAGGATAGCACTCCCCCTCACGTCCTTAACGAAGAAGGAAGCAGCTTTTACATGGACGGAGAAGTGCGAGGCGACCTTTCAGGAGCTGAAGGACAGGCTCAACTCTTCCCCCATCCTTGCACTTCCATCTGGGAAGGAAGGATTTCATATATATATTGATGCCTCATATCAGGGGATGGGTGCAGTCTTGATGCAGCACGGGCATGTCATCACTTATGCTTCGAGGCAGTTGAAGAAGCAAGAATAGAATTACCCTGTACATGATTTGGAGCTCGGGGCGGTAGTATTTGCATTAAAGATCTCGAGACATTACTTATATGGGGTTCATTGTGATATCTTCTCAGATCATAAGAACCTCAAGTATGTTGACACGCGGAAAGACCTGAACCTGCGCTAGAGAAGGTGGCTTGAATTCTTATGTGATTATGATTACACCATGCATTATCATCCGGGGAAGGCGAACGCTGTGGCAGATGCCCTGAGTAGGAGAGCCAGCTCCTCAGTACCGGAGCCTCGGGTGATGTCTATGGAGTTGCTGTAGATGTTAGAGGATATTCACATTTCGGTCGTTTCCGTGTCCCAGCCAGAGATCTATCAGGAGTATTTGAACTTCCTGATCGTGGAATGTGATATACGAGAGCGCATCAGGGTGCAGCAGAGGTTAGATGCAGCTTTGGTGCCGGTGTTTAGGGCCCTGGAAGGGGGCAGGCCAAGTGATTATTCTTTGCTTGATGGCCTCTTTCATTTTCGCAGTTGTGTTTATTTACCCGCAGGAGGTGGTATCCGGGAGGATATACTCAGGGAGGCTCACTGTACTCAGTACTCAGTATACCCAGGTATCACCAAGATGGCAGCTGATCTGCGGAGGAGCATGTATTGTCCGGGGATGAAGAGGGAGATCATCTTTTATGTGACACACTGCGAGACATGCCAGCGAGTAAAGGCAGAATCCAAGAGCCCCGAAGGGTTACTACAGTCACTACCGGTCCCTGAGTGGAAGTTTGAGGATATTGCTATGGATTTTGTGTACGGATTGCCTCACTCCCACTCGGGGTATGATTCTGTTTGGGTCATTGTCGACAGACTGACCAAAGTGGCATGGTTTATACCTATCAGGAAGGACAACCCAGTTTCTCTTTTGGTGAGGTTGTTTGTGGAATAGTTCGTTAGGTACCACAGAGTCCCCAGGATGATTGTCTCGGATCGTGATGATCGATTCACTTCTAGGGAGTGGTGAGCGGTGCAGGCGTACTTGGGTTCTCAGCTTAGTTTTAGCACCACTTTCCATCCACAGACGAACGGTCAGATAGAGCGGAACATACGGACCATGGAGGATCTGCTACGATTGTGAATACTGGATATGTGGAGGACCTGGGAGAGACTGTTGTCACTGGTCGAGTTCTCCTACAATAACAGTCACCAGGCGAGCATTGGGATGACACCTTATGAGACTCTTTACGGGAGGAAATGTCGGACACCGCAATCTTGGGTCCAGGATGAGAACCCCAGGGCACTTGTATAGGAATATATTGAGGATACAGACGCTCAGATACGGTTGATCAGGGACCGGATGCTAGAGGCCATGAGTAGGAAGGCTAAGTACTACGATGCACGACATCGGAAGGTGGAGTTCTAAGTGGGGGACAAAGTGTTCTTGAAGATATGTCCGGTGCATGGTATTTCTCGGGTGCGGAGGCACATGAAGGTCGGCCCTCGATATATGGGGCCACATTTGTTTCTAGAGCGGATCGGCCCCTTGTCGTACAGGCTGGAGCTGCCACCAGAGCTGGGGACCTTGCACGATGTCTTCCACATCTCCTCGCTATGGAGAGCTCTCCTTCGGTCAGAGCAGTATATCACTGCTACAGCAGGACTGCTAGCGTCAGAGAGATCAGTTCATTTGGAGCGACTCCGGAGCGATGATACCGCGGTCCGAGTGCTGCGGAAGAAGAGGGTTCCCCTAGTGAAGGTGTTGTGGTCCAACCATGGATGGGAGGAGCACACCTGGGAGCCGAGGGATCTGATGGTAGAGCGGCACCCGGAGCTTTTTAAGTTAGGTAACTGATGAGTCCATTTTATATACCTATTTGCGGACTCATCTAGGCTTGTTTTCTCGTTGATGCACTTCACTTTAGAGCTTTAGTTTTTCATATTTGTTATTATGTCCTTTTTATGAGTAAGTGCACATTTATGCACGTGATTGTGTATTTTGTTACTTTTATTGTTTGTACTCCTTTTTGTGATTGCCTAGAATGTCTGCACAGATTAGTGATTTGTTTTTCCTATCAGTACAGGGGTCTTGTGCGTGTTCCGGGATGGTTGTGAAACAGGAATACTGCGCACGTTCATGGGATCTAATGCGCATGACCACTGGTCGTGCGCCCCTGATCGTGCGCACTACTCATCGTTTTCCAAAATCTTCCTGGGGTAATCACACGACCACTGGACCTAGTACGCACGACCACCGGTCGTGCGCCACTGATCGTGTGCATTGATTCCTCTTTTTTGGAGTCCTGTCTGGGGTAATCGCACAACCATTGAACTTAATGCGCACGACCACTGGTCGTGCACCACTGCTCGTGCACGTTATCCCAATTCTTCTTCCTAATCTGCCATGCCAGTGTGCACGACCACGGTACATAGTTCGCACGACCACTGGTCGTGCGCCCATGATCATGCACATTGTTCATTTATGTTTTCTATAAATATCACAAGTCTCGCCCTAATTTAGGATCGCTAAAAATCTTCCGGAGATCGACATTTTCTCCGCCGTTTTTCGTCATCTTCCACCCTAGGGAGGTGCTCTAGGCAAGCTTTCACTGCCAAATCTATGCCGGAGCTTCCTCTCGACCTTCTCCTTCATCCGTGAGCTTCAAGTAGGGTTTGAATCGATCGCCAACAAGCAAAGGGAAGCTTGCAACTTTCGTCCGCTATCGTGACACGAATAAGACGGGCCATTGGAAGGTGGTGACAGTCCTTCTCTACCCCAGACGCAGTTGAGGACCGAGCTTGGAAGCGGATTGACAACCCGACGATTCCAACCGTGAATCCTCAGCAAGACTTCAGATTCGGTCGATCTCTTTACTTGTTCTTCCTTTATTGTTGTATATGTGTGTTAAAACTTCATTTATATTGATGTTGTTGCACTTTAGATGTAAACTTTATTAGATTCATGTCTATGTGATTATGTATTGTTTTACGCTTTAGTTGCTTGATGTGCGCCTATTTGTCCATCCACCATCCATCCGCCCTTGCCGTACTAGCAATTGCCAGTGGCGTGCGTAGCGAAGAGGTGCTCAGGACCCTCATTCCGCCATTCTCATCACCTCATTCGCAAGCCTACTAGTCCATCCGCCTAGCGATTCGGTGTATAGCGACCCGACTAGTCTTCCATCCCGCATGGCGAAGCATCGCATAGCGGTGTTGCATAGGAGTAGTTGATAGTGTTTTATTTTCTTTGTCCGCAATACCAAAACCCCCCTTAGTTAGCTCCGACCTAAGGACTTTAATCTCAAGTCCTCCTCGAAATTAACTCCACCTTACTGTGTTCCTTGAGAGATCGATACTTGGGAAAGCCCCCATTTTATATTACTTATGCGACCGGTTCACTGCCGTGATCTTTAGCATCAAGTTTTTGGCGTCGTTGTTGGGTAACACAGTCGTGTGAGTTTTTTTTTGGAGAGGGAGATAATAGATTGAATCCCTTTTCCATTTGTGCATATCATTTTTTTTCTTATTTGCTTTGGTTTTTAGAAGTTTTATTTTTTCTTAGTTCTTTTTGCCCTTTTTTGATTTTTGATTTAGATAACAGATCCGTGCTATTTTTATTTTAGCTGTGTATTAATTTTTCAGCAATTGTTTTTGTTCGCGATGGATCCTGATACTGAGTGCCGTCTACTTGACACTTTGCGCCGATCCATCGATGCCATTGCTGTTATGAATGCCGAGCATTGCATTCAGTGTTTGTTATGTCAAGGTGTGGGCCACATGTTGCAGGATTGCCCTCGTTTGTGCAAGCCTTCTCCCTCTGATGGAGTGTGCACAACAACCTCCCGTTCGTGGAAGACTGTGGTGGACTGGCCTACTAGGGTGTTGCCTGGCCCATACACTGACATAACGCACTTTGCTCGTTCTCTACCTATTGAGATTACCGAAGAATCTCTAGCCGCATACACCTCTTTCATGGGTCCCTCGATCCCTTTTTACGAGCTTCCCTTGAGTGATGACGATCTCTCTGGTGTTAGC
Source organism: Platanthera guangdongensis (assembly GCA_039583875.1). Lineage (NCBI taxonomy): Eukaryota > Viridiplantae > Streptophyta > Magnoliopsida > Asparagales > Orchidaceae > Platanthera > Platanthera guangdongensis. Next base: position 121,792,389 of record CM077167.1, on the reverse strand, counting down.
CAAGAAAAAGAGGAGCAGGAACTCATGAACGCTCATGTATGGGATGATGAGATTGTTCCGGTCGTCGATGGGGCGGCGTCTGCGAATGACTGTGCGAGGGGGCCCTCTCATTCAGTACTTGATCTTGAGAGCAGCCTTGCCCCTCCGCAATTTTTGCCGGATTGTGCTACTCCATTTTTGTGTGAGTTGGTTGATGATGCCATACTTGATGATTCGTTGCCCGAGGTTGCGCCGAAGTGGGATGATGATTCCTCTATCTCCGGCGGAGAAGGTGGATCTTTGGAACACTTTTACGTACCCCGGTGGGATGAGGAATATCCCCTTTCCGATGCCGAGGTTTGCACCTCCTTAATGGATGAGGCTGTTCCTCTTACCACCCCGGTCCTCGAGTTCTCGGATTCCCCTCGGTACGACTCGTATGATACCGACGATGATCTCTGCTTGGATCCTGCTGAGAGTGATACCGTGATCACTCTCCCATTTTCTGATTTTTTTAGTTCTTCTTCTCTTTTATTACTTGACCCCCCTTCCTTATCTGAGCCTGTGCAGGATGAGTCTCTATGGGTACGTTGGGATGATGATGAGCTTTGTGCTCATGCCATTGCCATCTCCTCCCGCGGGCCTGTGATAGACGATACCTTGCTAGGAAAGGATTTATTTTGTGGTGAGAAGAGCGAGGACCAACGTTCCTCCTCTTTTTACTACCTATTTCCTATGCATGTGAGGAGCAGGTATGGTTATCTGGGCAGAGGGGTAACTGTTCTATCACCGTATCAGTACGCGTTACCGAAACGGATATTAGGCCAGTTACTTGTGCACTTTTTATTTCATAGGCCCATTAGCTAGAACTGTTTAGAATTTAATAAATCTTGCTGGGATGACAATAACCCCAGTAGTTATCTTATATTTCCTGTATTTTTATTTTTCATGTCTATTTTAGTTTTAGCATTTCTTTTTGTATATTTTTCTTGTGTTTTTGCGGAGCTCAACCCTGCGGGTATTCATAGCAAATTACATTGGCAGGGTTGTGATTCTTCGTATGGCGGGCCTACTTCAGGTTTCCATGCGTCTTCTGGTATGCTCACTAGCTGAGCATTGGGTAACCTCTTCCCTTAGCTCTTTATGATCTTAATTTCTCCATCATATGCTGTGTAGTTTAGTGTAAGTCTGGGGGAGAGCTAGTTTTGTTACCTTTTGGACGTGCACATCTCATGTGCATACTAGAAGCTTTTATAGTTTTATTTTGATTAGTTCATTGCACTGCACACCACTGCACCCACATGAGCGCGTGCTTACATTTTTGTGTGCTGCGAGTTAAAACCGTTTCTATTTTATGATTTGGGAAAATTATGGTGCTGACATAGGATTGTGAGACGGAGTAAAATGTTGACCTTGTTGTGCTCCTAATCAAGTGCTCTCGTCTCGTGTAGAAATTAGAGTAGATTTAATTTTTTTTGTATGTTTATAGTTTTATATTTTTCTATTTGCGTAAATACTTTTTATTCTACTCAAAAATTGGTGAATCCGGTATGAATCCTACGGTAGCTTAAGGATGTGTGTAGACGTCCGTTAGGTTCATATTGCTCGAGTCAGGAGGATGGATAGTCTTTCTCGTTGGCTAAGAACTTGCCCTAAGATATTCTTGAAGCAGGGGTATAGGTTAGTTCACTCGCATGAGCGTGATGTAGGCCATCATTTTGGCTCGGTTGATCTTTGTACTATTTCTAATGTTTTATCCACGCTAGCCCCGTTGTGCCTACCCCTCATTTTGATTCAGCTTCACCATGATTTCACTAAAGCCTCATAGACAATCCTAGTCGCACACCCGAGTTGAGCTTTAGAGTTTTACATTTTCATTTTGGGATGTGATGTGGTGTTATTATTTGTGAAAATGTGGAAGTGCTTCCAAGTTTATATCAGCTGAATTGTGAAAATAAAATGAAGAAAAAGAAAAAAAAGAAAAATATTTGTAAAGAAAAAAAAGTGAAAAGAACAAGTTTAAATTGAAAATCTTTTTGGAAATGTGATTATATTTGGAGTAGGCGGTGCACACACCCATATGTTAAAAGTTAAGTCTGGCGGTGTGGTGTAGCTGCATATATTGTGGTTAGCGGTTGGATTCTTTTTAAGGCTAGCTCATTTGGGTTTGGTGCATAGCCATTCTTATTTATCATTGTTTATCTCACTAAAACCCAAGCCCCATCTCTTCACCTAAGTCCTACTGAATCGTGTGTGAACCAAACCAGTGTCGTGGAGAGAATGCGAAAGGGCAAGCATATGGTCACCGACATTGGTGGATTCCTTTGGAGGTTATCCTGAGCCCCGATCTTTGGCAATGCTCGCCTAGCGATTAGTCTACTTTCTCCCTACGCATGACCGGATGATTCACCGTGATTCCATTTTTGAGTAATAATAAAATGTTGATACGCATTGTGAAAAATATAAACTATCTTGCATACTTAAAAATTTCTTCTATTATATTTTTATGCGTGCGAGCATGCGACTTCGCATGTTACTCCGTATCGCAATTTCTTTGTTAGCTAGTAATTTTTCCTATCTGCTTAGATTTTGTTTGCTCGGGATGCGCAAATAGTTAAGTATGGGGGTGTGATGAGTCCATTTTATATACCTATTTTCGGACTCATCTGGGCTTGTTTTCTTGTTGATGCACTTCACTTTAGAGCTTTATTTGTTCATATTTGTTATTATGTCCTTTTTATGAGTAAGTGCACATTTATGCCCGTGGTTGTGTATTTTGTTACTTTTATTGTTTGTACTCCTTTTTGTGATTGCCTGGAATGTCTGCACAGATTAGTGATTTGTTTTTCCTATCGGTACAGGGGTTGTGTGCGTGTTCCGGGATGGTTGTGAAACATGAATACTGCGCACGATCATGGGATCTAATGTGCACGACCACTGGTCGTGCACCCCTGATCGTGCGCACTACTCTTTGTTTTCCAAAATCTTCCTAGGGTAATCCCACGACCACAGGATCTAGTGCGCACGACCACCGGTCGTGCGTCACTGATCGTCTGCATTGATTCCTCTTTTCTGGAGTCCTGTCTAGGGTAATAGCACGACTATTGAACTTAATGCGCACGACCACTAGTCGTGCGCCACTGCTCGTGCGCATTATCCCAGTTCTTCTTCCTAATCTGCCATGCCAGTCCGCACGACCATTGGACATAGTGCGCACGACCACTGGTCGTGTGCCCGTGATCGTGCACATTGTTCATTTCTGTTTTCTATAAATATTGCAAGTCTCGCCCTAATTCAGGATCGCTAAAAATTTTCCGGAGATCGACATTTTCTCAGCCGTTTTTCGTCATCTTCCACCCTAGGGAGGTGCTCCGGGCAAGCTTTCACCGCCAAATCCATGCGAGAGCTTCCTCTCGGCCTTCTCCTTCATCTGTGAGCTTCAAGTAGGGTTTGACTCCATCACCAACAAGCAAAGGGAAGCTTGCAACTTTCATCCGCTATCGTGACACGAAGAAGATGGGCCATTGGAAGGAGGTGACAGCCCTTCTCTACCCCGAACGTAGTTGAGGACCGAGCTTGGACGCGAATTGACAACCCGACGATTCCAACCGTTAATTCTCAGCAAGACTTCAGATTCGGTCGATCTCTTGACTTGTTCTTGCTTTATTGTTGTATATGTTTGTTAAAACTTCATTTATATTGATGTTGTTGCACTATAGATGTAAACTTTATTAGATTCATGTCTATGTGATTCTGTATTGTTTTACGCTTTAGTTGCTTGAGGTGCGCCTATTTGTCCATCCACCATCCATCCGCCCTTGCCGCACTATCAATTGCTAATGGCGTGCGTAGCGAAGAGGTGCTCACGACCCACATTCCGCCATTCTCATCACCTCATCCGCAAGCCTACTAGTCCATCCGCCTAGCGATTCGGTGCATAGTGGCCCAACTAGTCTTCCATCCCGCCTGGCGAAGCATCGCATAGCGGCGTTGCATAGGAGTAGTTGATAGTGTTTTATTTTCTTTGTCCGCAATATCAAAACCCCCCTTAGTTAGCTATGACCTAAGGACTTCAATCTCAAGTCCTCCTAAAAATTAACTCCACCTTACTGTGTTCCTTGAGAGATCGATACTTGAGAAAGTCCCATTTTATATTACTTGTGCGACCGGTTCACTGCCGTGATCTTTAGCATCAGTAACACTTTAATTATTGGCTAATGTACTTCAATTTTCATGCTTGGAAACCCTGTTGACTCGAACTTGAATTTCGGGGATGAAATTATTTCTTTGTTTATTGGAATTTGTGACATCCCACTTTCAATTAGACCCCTCTACTTAGGTTGGGTAAGGGCATGTGGTGGGGGCATGGGTTTAGGCTAGGTTTGAACCATGGGGTTAGGGTTTAGTCCTAAGTCAAGCCTGCCCAAATTGAGTTCCTAGCCACACATTGACTCCACCACTACACCTATAGCCCTAATACCAACCTAAGGGAACAATAAGCCATATCACTAAGTTACCTATTGACCCAAGTTGACCCAAGTCTTCCCTTAACTTTAAATTGGTCAAACACACATACAAAAGCTTAATTAGTCCAAGTGGGGCACCACCATGGCCCAACCCAAGTTGGGTGATGCCATAGGGTCAATGACCTACAAATTTGGTCAGCCCACTCCCCATGTTGACCAAGTCAACCCAAAAGTCAACAAGTCAACAAATAGGCATAAAAAAAGAAAGTAGAAGCCAAACCCATTCCCATGGGTTAGGCCCACAAGCCAAGGCCCAAGACCATCCTAAAGGGGTCAATGACAGCCCCTACCATCCAGAAAATGGAGAGAGAATGCATGCATGGGGGAAATTTGGTCGTTTTGGATTAAAAGAGGAGAGAGAAAGGGGGAAGAGAAGAAATGTTGGCCACGTGGCCCTCATTCTCTCTGCCCAAGCAGCTGGCTGAGCTCCTCAGGATTATTCCTGCAAGGTGGAGGGATTTGCGGACAACTGCTGGCCAGGAGGAGATTCCAAAGCTTTGTCGGCCACCCCCCTTAACTCCAACTCCTCCCACAGCCTCTCCCAGCTAAAAGCAAGCCCACCATCACCTTCAGTGAGCTTAGGCGAGTGGAGATCTACATCTGGAGCATGGTTTTTGCTGGTGAATCAAGGAATTTGGCTAGTTCGTTGGAGCAAGTGTCGGCGATGGAGCATCGCCACCGCACGCGCCGCCAAGCCCGACTCCAGGTCCGTTTCACCTCACCTCACCCCGTGCTAGCTTTCTAGCTCATTTAGGCGAGATATTGGGCTCAATCGAGCCTGATACCATGAGAGAATGTGTGAAAAATACCGAGCTTTTATTCTTGCTCGGGATCGCCGGAGGAGCCGCCTCCGGCAGCCTCACCGCCGGGAAACGCTAGCCACCACCTCAACGAAGGTGGTGGCAATGATCGTCGGCGGTGGCACCCGCCCAGGTGGCCGAAATTTTCCAGCAAACATGGCCCAGGAAGGAGAAATCTCAACCGTTGGCTGCTTTGGGACGATGAACGGATGCCGTCCGTTTTTTTATCTCGGGTTAATTATTAATAATGATTTAATGAACAGTAAAATTTATGTCACATATTTAAAGTGTTCTTGCATGCCAAACATAGGCCTCTTAAAGGAAATTTCAGAACAAGACATCAAAATGAAAATTATAGGCCTAGGTCTTACATTTATTTTACCACTCTAAACTTGAAATTTGGAGCAGTAGGGCTCCCTGTAGGGTCATTCTACCAAGACTGGTTCTAGGCTAGAGCAGATTTTCAAATGTGTGCCCAGGCAAGACTATAAGTCCTCATGATCTGAGATTTTGGTCAATATAAGACCATTGCAGAAATTTCAGTCTCTGTTGACCCCTGCATGTTGGGTAATCCAATCTGCATGAGAAAAGTAGGTTTAGGTTTGGGGTGCATATAGTAAAATTTAACAAAATGAGAAATTCAGCCCATTTAGAACATTGCATGATTTTGAAACTCTGGATAGAAGTTTTTAGTGGTGAAATATACATCCCACAGGAAGAATGGGATTTTTGGATCAAAAATCACATTAATTGGATTTTTTTGAAAATTAAGCCATTTTGAAATAAAAATTTGAAACCAAGGCTAATTATGATATTAAATTCTCAAATTTTGCCACAAGCTTAAATGGCTAATAATGTATCTTTGAAAAAATTTATAGGGCTGTTAGATAATTTTATCTTGGATTTTGAGTAGAATCATTATTTTTCCCATAATGTAAATTAATTAAAATAAAAGAAAATTATTGTTGGAATATTATGGAAAAGTTTGCAATGGCTTATAAATATGATTTACTCCTTTTGTAATTTTCTGAGAATTTTTGGAAGTTCCAGTATGATGAAAACCTTAAAAATGGCATTTTAGTAATAATGGTATTTTGAATATTTGATAGGTCAAATGACTGTGTAGAACTTTAAAATTTTGTATTTAGTTTGGTTTCATAATTATGAATCTCCAGTAAGTTTCCCAAAAGTTTTGGTGATAGATATATTATAATTCATTTGGAAAGTAGGAAAATTGATATTTTGATGTTAAATGAAAATTAATGTGAAATTTCATGGCAAAATTTGGGGAATCTGGTGGCCAGTCATATTTTACTTCTTAGAACACCAGATAAATTTCTTAAGTAGAATGACTCAATATAAGTAGTACATCATGTGCAATGTGACAAAGGTCACGCAATTAAAGGAATTAATTTAAGCCCTTAATTACTTAGAAAAATGGTGAAGTCTTAAATGGTCAAGATCATACACCATAACCAATCCATGATAATTAGTTAGGGGCAGTTGGCTAAAGGGATTAGAAGTTCTACTACACGGGTCAATATTAGGTCATGGGTACATATAGCAAAATATAGCACATATTACTGGGACCCACAGGGGATATGATGGTAGGTTGTGTTGGCAACTATATTGGGAAGACAAACCCTGGTTGGTGTCCAATAGGTCACTTCCTGATTACGAGTCGTAGAGAGCAAAATCCCAAGGATAGTGGATAGAACGGAGATCGGCGGAAGGCCGCCGCTCTCCTGATAACATCCTAAATTATTATGTTTGTCCATAGTAATAATGAGAGTTGGTATGGATAAGGGGTATTCATTAATAAAAGTAAATATCCTTGAGAAAAGGAGCTTTGAGATTCAGCTCATCATAGTTCCTAGTGCCCCCGAGAGCCCTTCACCGGGCATACCCTGGGCAGTCCTGTGATTAACCCTAAATTGCTATGCATAACAACATTAGGCAAGAATAGTCTAATAGGATAAGACATTGTGGTTCATTCTCACCTGTGATGGGTTTGAGCGATTTTGAATAAAGGCACTAATGCGCAATCTCACCCGCAATGGGTTGGAGGGATTCAGGACGGGTTGGTCCTGCGAGCTGGAGGCTCGGGTTGGAATATCTTGCATGTGCATAAACTTGTGCGGGTCATGCGGTACTGGACCAATCATCAAACCGATGGCAGTACGGTGACTCTGGCAAGGTGTGATGGTTTGAGGGGCCAGTGGGTTGTTTTACGCTGCGGTCTAGAGGACGATCCCCGAAAACACACACTCGACCAAAAAGACTGGTGGGTAGCCAGCAAATAGTATGCAGAGACTGTAGAGTGCACCTAGGACATGTACAAAGGCGTATGGGAGGTCTAGGCCTGGTAGTGTGTATACTCGTCGAGGAGTGCAGACGCCCGCTCCACTGCTATCATAGTGAAAGAATTAGTGTCTATCCACCTAGGTGGGTAAATAGTTGTAATTCTCTTTTTCTTTAAGGCAGAATATTTGTACTGTTAATTAATCAAAATCTACTAATTCTACAGCTAACACAACACAGTATTCATAGAAATATTCAATCACAGAGTACACACAGGTTTTATAGTGGTTCCCCAAGGTCTGGGTACATCCACTTTCCCCCTTCATCTATCTAGCAGCATGCTAGATTCGGCCTAACTTCTTCACTTCACCTCAGATCTGCAGATCTTATAGCTCAGAACCCAATCAAGGTTCCTACAACTCAGAGTGTGTCCACACCCGTACAGCTCAGGCACACAGCCCTACCTCAGCCTTAAATAAGGCCTACACCTCAGAGATACAATCTCCTACAACTCAGGCATACAGCCCTACCACTCAGAGACCTAAATCTCCTACAACTCAGCCTTTATATAACAGGCTTACAGCTCAGATCTAGAATAGATCCGACAAAAAATAGATTTTGTAAAGTGTTTTACCACTACCCAGGTAGAGAGAGAAGGCATGGATGATTTCTTGATCAGTTCTTGGAAGCAACTGATGGCAGAGAACAACCTCTCTTAGCTTTCTTCAAAGCTTCTTGAATTTAAACTCAGTAGGGTTGAACTCCTGTGAAGTTGATCTTCAATCAGCTTCTGACTTGAGATTCAAATCTCAATCTGAATCTTTCTTTGCAGCCAGGTTCAACAACTGCACTTCAATAGATGGAGCTCTCTCTCTCCAAATTCTTCTTAGATCTTCTGACGAAAATCTTCTGTATTAGTTCTTCTCTATTAGTTATTATCAGTCACCTTTTCTGTTGAAGGAGAATGCCTTTATATAGACTTTCTCCAAGGTAACCGGCTAATCCGATTTCTAACAAACTTCTGACAGCTCTGACAGTTGCAGTAGATCGGTTAGAAATGGTAGCTGTCAAGTCATCCATTCACTTCTTGAAATACTGTCTCTGTCTGAAAGTGTCGAGACTGAACTTCATCATGTGTCGACACAAGTAGACTAAGTGTCGACACAAGTAAAATAAGTGTCGACACAAGTCATGATGGTGTTGACACATCTCCTTTGTTGTTGATACTTCTTCTCGACACAGCTTCTGTAGAATGTGTCGACACTGATTTTGTGTGTCGACACAATCACCTTTATTTAACTTTGTTGAATATCTGCTGTGTGTCGAGACAAGTCCTGTGTGTCGACACAGTTGATGTCGACAAAGACTTCAGTGTGTCGACACTGCCTCTTGGTGTCGACACAATTGATGTCGACTAAGTATTCCTGTGTGTCGACACAGCCTCTTGGTGTCGACACAGTTGATGTCGACAATGCTTCTCTGTGTGTCAACACTGCCTCCTGGTGTCGATATAGTTGATGTCGACAATGCTTTTCTGTGTGTCGAATCTGCCTCTGTATGTCGACACAGTTTCTTCTAGGGTCGACTCAGTCTTTCCAAGTATCGACACAATTACCTCCAAGTGTCGACACTGCTTTTCTCCAGTGTCGACACAAGTCTTCATAAGTGTCGACACAGTTTCTCTAGGTTTTGACACATGGACTTACAAATTTTTCTGCATTCCTGCATTTTCTTAACCTGCACATATAAACTCAAAACAACATCAAATACACCTTGATGCATATCATTGAGTAGGGTGAGGCTTCTTCAAATCTGTTGCACATTTTCTAATGTACCCAACAATCTCCCCCTATTTGGAGAAGTCATAACCCTTAGTCAATGATATACACCATTTATAACAAATACACATTATGATGTATAAAAATATTATATGACAGGGTAACTTCTAAACAAAACATATATAATATATCATCACAGAATAGCAATGCTAACACAATGAGCATTCATTAATGTTTTGTTCAAACTACAAAAGTTTCTTTATCAAAAGTTTACATAGATTTAAATATTACAAAATTGTAAAATATAGTAAATCTATCCTAAGGATGCTCAGGCTCCTTGATGTCTATGCCTTTGCCTGTTTGGATCTTGGCTTGTACAGGAGCATCAGTATCATCAGCTGGCTTCTTGCCCTTTAAATCTTTCTTCTTTTTCTCTTCAACCCTTATTCTTTGCCTTTCAAAGTAGTGAAAGGGCTTTGGGAAATATTTGCTAGGCTCCTGAGCATTAGGAGGTAGCTTCCCAGCTTTAGCATTTCTTCTATATTGAACAATGGCTTCTTGCCTGGCTTCATGCTTTTGCCATTCTTGTTCTGAGTACCATTTGCCCCTATCATGAGTCTGGTCCTTTACAGCTTTCCAAGCAGTTAATGTAATGTTCCTTGATGTTGGACTCCACTGCTCAAAATCAGGCTTCAGCTCTGCCTGTTGTTTGAATCTTTTCTTTGACAATAGAGCTTCTTGCTCTTTGTTCAAAACTGCCTCTGGCACTAGCATATCTAATTTCTCAAGGATAATATTTTTATTACGCTCTGAAGGACTGTACATAGACTGTACTTCATGGTGAATCATCTAAAAATTAGTTGGAGGATAAATAAGTTGGGCAACTTCAGCTTGTTAAAATCAGGCTTCAGCTCTGCCTGTTCTCTGAATCTTTTCTTTGACAATAGAGCTTCTTGCTATTTGTTCAAAACTGACTCTGGAACTGGCATATCTAATTTCTCAAGGATAATATTTTTATTACCCTCTGAAGGTCTGTACATAGACAGTACTTCATGGTGAATCATCTCAAAATCAGCTGGAGGATAAATAAGTTGGGCAACTTCAGCTTGTTCACCTCCAAAATAAGCAAGATGTATACCTGATTCAGCCACATTGTCATCATCACAGAGGGGTAGATATCCAAGGGTGGATCTGATGCTATTTGATATCCATTTAGCATGATCAGATCTAGCTTTGACTAATACTCTATCCCCCTTTATGACTTCTCTGGCTAGATGATCCCTAAGGTCATCCTTTTGAAATTTGATTTGCTCATCAAGAAAATTAACACTATCTTTATAGAATGCCTTTAACTTTAGCAGCTATCCAGAAATGGTCTTTTGAGATTGCTCAATAGTTGTTTTGACAGCAGCTAGGCCATCCTGTAATTGCTTATCAAACGCCCCTTTATAAAACTTTGTCTTGGCTTTAGCCTTGTCCTCAGTCTCGGCAGTTGCAACATTCCTCAGTTCTGTAACAATCACATTATGTGATTCTGTCAGATTATCATTCGTTCTAATCCTATTCTCTAGGACATATCTTTGCTTGACAGCTATGTCATCAACTTGAGTCTTGATTTTCTCTTGATGTGTTGCTAGAAAAACCACAGCATTGCCTCCTTTGTGAAAGCAATCTTCATCTCCTTCTTATGCTAATTTACTTCAAATCTTATAGATTTAATATCTGTAGCCAAGGAGAGTTGTAAATCCTTATGAGTTTCATCCAGATACTTCTCCATGATAATCCTTTGCTCATCTAACTTGATTTTCAAGGCCACCAACAATGAGCTGTTAGCAGCTGTTGGGGCAGGTTGTGGAGCAGCAGTTTGTAATGCCTTCTTGTAGCTTTTGCTTCTCCTTTTGAAGACCATTAGCTTCCTCTTCTTAGCTCTTGTAGCTTCTTCATCCTCAGAATCTGAGGTACTGGCTATATTAACTCTATCCCTAGGACTAGGAGGCAAGTCTTGTGCAGTTCTAGGTTGCTCCCCCTGAGTCCTTGCATTCTACCCCTGAGACCTTACTTGCTCCCCCGCAAGGTTAGCTTGCTCCTCCTCAAGGTTAACTTGCTCCCCGACAAAATCTGCTTTCTCCCTCTCAAATTCAGTTTGTACTATATCTGGAAACAACTCTTCAAGGGTGAATTCTTGTTGAGTAGGGACTGGAGATTCTCTTATCACTGCAGCATCTGCAACTGCTGATATATCCTCCATGATTACATCTTGAGCTTGACTGTGTAGTTGTGTTGGCTGGTCATGTAACACCCCCTATCCGTCATATAGCATAAAGCAGTAGGTCCGGCCGGGGCCCGACGCCGTATGCCACAAACAGACCGGGTGGTTACTTATGGAAACCATCCAACCAATCTCAACGTCCTACACAGAGCATTCTAGCGGAAGCAGTTTATAAAAGTTGTAAACAAAGAACCCAGCATCAAAGCACGAATGTCCACTAATACAAAATAGGAATGTTATACAAAATACCCAAAACAAGCCTTAAGGCCTTACAAAATGTTTCACTTGAATATTACATGTTTTACAAACCACGGTACGCAGGCCGGTCATACATGAATAAAACAGTAAACACTTCCATTCGGGCCTTCGAGGGCCGGCTTCACAAAAAGGGCTTTAGCCCGCTATTGACCGCTTGGTCCAGCTGCACCTGCAAGAAACAAACCACCGCACGGTGGCGAAAACAAGGCAACGGTCAGCAATGCTGACCAAATTATAACGATCCCGCCCCCAACTCGGGGCGGCGATGCTCCTTCCATGCATTTCATTAGCATGAGCGAGCAATTTATATCAATAGCCAATACATCACGGACGTTGGCTCGCACGACCACACGCCCCGTGCTCTCAGGGCACATTCTCGGTGAACCGGTCGATGTCACGTCAATTAAAGCCATAGACATTCCGGACTCACCACCGCCACTTGGACGGCCAAACCTATGAGCAATTTGTCTTCTTGGCCTGGGTCACGACAATTTAAGCCATTGACCGCCGAAGACCCTACTCTATGCCAACGGTAAGTGCCACGTGCCTTTAGGTCTCTTTAACCGAACGACATAGAACGGGTACGGTTCCGTCTAACCCGTGCTCACATCGCAACAACAATTTAAGCCATTTGCGCGGGTCAAACTTCCACCGAGTCCCATTTCCATCACAAGTCACATAACCTAGTTATGTTCAAGTTGGCTTTCAAGCCACCAAGTTGGCAAGATCTCGTATCCGCCCAGTTTTCCGGGTGCACCTTTGGGTTAGTCCCCAAGGCTTCCTGCTGCAATCTACCGCGTAGAAAACCCTAAAAACAAACAATAACACGGAGTCTTCTCCGGCATTATGCAATGCAACATCACCGATCCAGACCAACATGTCCGGATAGGCTTCACACATCATGTCTATGTCCGTTCTCGCTTACGGACTCTAAACAACGGGGACTTCACATATCTACCCGAAGGAACGCCTCCAACTCTCCGCAAACTCGCGAGAGCGGGCTTCCTATGCAAAGAAAGAGAGCTACTCATGCTCAAGATGAGGATCGTTACCCTTGCATTCCTCTTTGGCTCCATGGAAAAGTAATCGGATGAAAACCACCGCACTAGCGTTGCCTCCGTGGATCCGGAGTTGGCTCGCGATTCGGAGCTACGAAGCTCCTCCAATGGCGGGATCTAGCTCCTTCTTCCTCCCTTGGCTCTCCTCTCTCTCTAAGGCTTTAGAAAGAGAACACTTAAGAAAAATTGAGGGTTTTGAAAGCCCAAACCCGGGTATAACCCTTCAGGAACAACCCCAAGCCGTTGGATCTCAAAATAAGGAAACGAACGGCTTTGATTCGGGGCTGAAATGCCCAATCTGGACCGAACACGGCCTGGCACACGCCCGTGTCCAGGGCCGTGTGCCGCATTCGCCGTCAAAATCGAATCTCCTGGAACCTCACACGGGTATCGAACATGCCCGTGTTCGAGCTGACACGCCCGTGTTCCACCTCACATGGCAGTGTGGCCGACCGTGTACCCCATGATTTTTCCCCAAAATCAACCCGAGCACTGCACGGGTTCTAGGACACGCCCGTGTCCTTACCCGTGTCACCTTGACACGCCTGGACCCCAGGCCGTGTACACGGTCTCGACATTTCGTCGAGCGAAAATCGTCGATCTGATGACACGGCCTTGGACATGGCCGTGTCCTAGGCCATGTGCCTTGTCTCGACGAATCGTCGAGTAAAGCTCGTCGACTCGCCGGGACGATCGTCGAGACAGATCGACACGCCCTGCGACACGCCCGTGTCGCAGGCCGTGTGCCTTGTCTCGACGCATCGTCGAGCGAATCTCGTCGACTCCGCGGCTAAGTGTCGACACGGGTCGACACGCCCTAGGACACGCCCGTGTCCCAGGCCGTGTGCCTGCTGCCAGAACCCAAACTGGCCCAAAACGTCCCCCCTTCGCTCCTTTGTGTTTCGGGGCGTTACAACTCTCCCCCTCTTAAAAGAATTTCGCCCACGAAATTACATAAAGGAAAGACATGTACAAAATCAAAATTTTGTACCTGAGCGGAACAACTCCGGATACTCATCAAGCATAGTCTGCTCTCGCTCCCAAGAGAGCTCCTCACGACCGCAATTGTCCCACCGGACCTTGACCATCCTGATCTCTTTATTGCGTAGCCGCTTGACCTCCGAGTCCTCGATCCGCACGGGCTTGACCTTTGTCGTTAGCCCACTATCCACCGGCACTTGATCAACCGCGATCACTTGCGTAGGCTCTTGTACCGCCTTCCGGAGTACCGAAATATGGAATACATCATGTAAACCACTAAGCTCCACTGAAAGCTTCAACCGATAGGCTGCTTCTCCAACTCGCTCCAAAACCTCAAACGGTCCAAGGTACCTCGGGCTTAGCTTTTTCAATCGCCGCACCCGCGAGACACCCTTGAACGTCTTGATCTTTAAGTATACATAATCTCCCACAGCGAACTCCACGTTCCTGTGCTTGGCATTATAGTACTTTGCTTGCCGGTCCTGAGCGATAAGCAACCTCTCCCGAATGGTTCGCACCAAAGAAGTAGCATCATCCACTTCTGATCGCTTATACAACTTTGACTCACCCGTTTCTAACCAAGACAACGACGTGCAACATCTTCTACCATATAGGGCCTCGAAAGGCGCCATCTGAATACTCGCTTGGTAGCTGTTATTGTATGCGAACTCCACCAAATAAAGGTGGTCTTCCCATTGCTTTCCAAAATCCAAGACACGCATGCGGAGCATGTCTTCCATGGTTCTATTGACCCTCTCGGTCTGTCCATCCGTTTGCGGATGGAAGGCTGTGCTGAATTTCAACTTTGTTCCCAACATTTGTTGCACCAGCCTCTAATCATTGGACGTGAACCACCCATCTCGGTCACTCACGATGCTGCGTGGCACACCATGAAGCCGAACTATGTTATCCATATAAAGCTTTGCCAGCTTCTCCACCGGATCATCCTTCCTATGCAGAATAAAATGCGACACCTTCGTTAAATGATCAACAACCACCCAAATGGCGTCGTTCCCCTTTTGCGACCTTGGCAAACCGTGCACAAAGTCCATAGAGATGTCGTCAAATTTCCACTTCGGAATATGCAAGGACTTAAGAAATCCTCCCGGCTTTTGGCACTCCGCCTTTACCAAGGCGCAGGTTTGGCACTTCGCTACGTATAACGCCACATCCTTTTTCAAACCCGGCCACCAAAACAGTTTCTTCACATCCCGGTACATCTTCGTGCTCCCCGGGTGAATCGAGTACTTGGTATGGTGTGCCTCGTACAACAACTCCACCCGCAAATTGCCCATATTTGGGACGCACAAACGACCGTCTTTCCAAAGCAACCCGTCCTCCCCGACGAATTGAGAATTTGACCCATCCAGAGCCTCTACCATGAACTGCTTCATATGGGCATCCATATCCAAAGCCTGCCGAATAGGATCAGCCAGGTCATATTGGACTTCAGTCCAATTCAGAACTGCCTCAGCACTTGATTGTCTGTCCACACAGACAATCTCCAACACCTCCAACTCTCGCACCAACCGCTCATCGTGCACCGATAGCCAATTGGCTTAAGCTGGGGCTCGGTGACTCAACGCGTCCGCAACCGTATTCCCTTTGCCAGGCACGTAGTGGATCTTGAAGGTATAGTCCCCCAGGAACTCCATCCACCTACGCTGCCGCATATTCAGATCCTTCTGATCAATAAGATACTTCAGGCTCTTATGATCGGTGTAGATATCAATCTTCACACCGTACAAGTAGTGTCTCCACAGCTTCAAGGCAAAAATCACGGCCGCTAACTCCAAGTCATGGACCGGATAGTTCCTCTCATGCACTTTTAGCTGTCTCGAGCCATAGGCTATTACACTTCCGTGTTGCAGTAGCACGCAACCCAAACCGCTGCCTGAAGCATCGCTTTATATCTCATAGCCTTCGGTCCCACATGGCGAACTCAGCATAGGTGTCGTGGTCAACCGACACTTCAACTCCTCAAAAGCTCGTGCGCACTCCGGCGTCCAAATGAACTTATGCTCCTTCCTCGTCAATGTAGTGAGAGGTAACGCTATCCGCGAGAAGTTCTCTACGAAGCGCCTATAATATCCGGCAAGCCCCAGAAAACTCCGGAATTCCGCTACAGTAGCGAGCTCAGGCCACTCCCGTATCGCAACAATCTTCGCCGGATCCACAACAATACCCTCTCCACTTACTATATGCCCGAGGAACGCCACTGAGGATATCCAAAACTCGCACTTCGAGAACTTGGCATACAACTGATTTCTCCTTAGCGTCTCCAACACCAAATGAAGATGCTTAAAGTGATCTTCCTCACTTTGCGAGTACACCAAAATATCGTCGATGAAGACGATCACAAAATGGTCCAAGTACTCCCTGAACGTCCTGTTCATCAAATCCATGAACACTAAAGGCGCATTAGTCAGCCCAAACGGCATGACCGTAAACTCATAATGCCCGTATCTCGTACTAAACGCTGTCTTCGGGATATCACTCTCTCTTATCCGCAGCTGATAGTACCCAGCCTTGAGATCTAACTTCGAGTACACCGTCGACCCGACTAACTGATCAAAAAGATCATCAATCCGGGAGATCAGGTACTTGTTCTTCTCGGTCAGCTTGTTTAGCTCCCGATAATCAATACATAGCCTCAAGCTTCCGTCCTTCTTCTTACCAAAGAGGACCGGTGCGCTCCAAGGCGAAGAACTCGGGCGCACATACCCTTGCTACAACAACTCTTGCAGTTGAACTTTCAGCTCCGCCATTTCCTTAGGCACTAGCCGATAAGGAGATCGTGACACAGGCTTTGCACCTAGCACTTGCTCGATCGTAAAATCTATCTCCCGCTGAGGCGGGGCTCCAGGATGATCCGCGGGGAACACATCAGGGTATTCCGATACCATTGAAATACAATCCAACGCGGGCTTCGGCTTTGCAACCTCCACTAGTGTAAAGAACAGTTCTGCTCCAGCACGAACCGCCTTCACCACCTGAAGAGCAGACATCAACGTCTTGCTCGACCCCTTTAAGCCCGTAAAAGTCGTCTCACGACTTGCACCCAGCTTAACTTCCTTGCTACCGCAATCTATATGGGCCTGCTGCTCCGAGAGCCAGTCCATGCCAAATATGACGTCGAACTCCATCAACGGAAGTAAAGACGCCCGCAGGTCGAACACCTGCTCCCTAATACGAATCTTAACATCGCAGATCCTAGCCGCTCGCATCGAACACCCATTGGGCAACAACACATCCAACTTATCCTTCACCATCGAAGAAGGGACTCCGATGCGTGATATAAATCCTTCGGACAAGAAGGAGTGTGAAGCTCCCGTATCGAAGAGTGCTCGTGCCGGATTTTCACAAATCAATACAAATCCTAAACAAGCAGTAGTAAGATAACATGTGCATAACAAGTATTTAAAGAAATTTACTTGCTATTAAGTAAACCGTACCTGTCACCACATCAGCCTGTTTAATGGCCTCCTGTTGGCAAAGATTGTAGACCCTTGGTTGGGCCGGAGCATAATGGGATGCGGTCGACTCTACCGCCTTTCCCTTCTCTTCATAAGTAGCTCCCGGCCTCCTCTCGGACTTAGGACGTCCGATCCAACAATCACGGGCGAAATGCCCCGTCTTTCCACATGTAAAACACGCGCCCGGGGTCCGACTCGTAGTCGCCCCAGAAGCACCAGAAGGAGCTGGACCCGAAGTCCTATGCTTCTTGAAAGCCCTCCGATAGCCGGCCTTTGAAGTAGTCGGCACTTTAAATTCAGATTTCTTCTCACCCAAGCTTTTCTTCGCTTGTACGTTCTTCATGTCCTTCTCCAAGGACTGGGCAGTGTTGACCAAGGTTAAGAAACCCTGCGTCATTGGCCCCGAGAGTAATAATCTCAAGTCATCTCTTAAGCCTTCATAGAAGCGATTAGTCTTGCGCTCCTCATCCATGATGGTGGAGCGAGCATAACGACTCAGATGAGTAAACTCTTTGAGATATTCATCCACGCTTCTCTCACCCTGTACCAACTTCAGGAACTCATTCTCCAACGCTATCTTCTGCGTCGACGGGAGGTATCTAGCCAAGAACAATCCCGAGAACTCTTCCATCGGAACGTCTACAAGTTGTCTACCTCTCAAATGATGCAGCTCCAATCCTTCCCACCACATTCTCGCTTCACCGTCCAAGAGGAACGTAGCGATGGTGGTCATTTGCCACTCCTCCGTCTCCGTCGCTATCATGACTCTCTTCACCCTGGAGAGCCAGTCTTCAGCCTGAGATGGGGTTCCCAACCCCGAGAATAACGGAGGGTTAAAGCTCATTACATGCTTAAGCTGCCTCTCAGTTGCCCTCCTTGGCACCACCGGTTCAACAACCACTTGCTCCACTCTCCTCGGCTCAGCCTCTTGCAGAGGTTCTTGCTCCATCATAGGAGTGGGCTGCTGCGCTTGCCATCCAGGCTACGCATTTATCATGGCCAACACTGCTTCAGCCACCAACCGTATGTTCTCAGCCGATAGAGGTGTTGCGGGAGCAACATCCGGTGCACTACTAGCCTCAGAAACTCGGCATTCTGACGGCCCAACACCACTTCTGGTCACCTATAGTGGTACAAAACACCGTTAAGCGACCAAATAAATTGCAAACAGCAATTATAGGAACACGCAGGTTCCTCAAACACGAGTATTTTCATTCCTAAGTGGACATTCATGGGTTCTTTTTACTGTTATTACGATGACGCACACAACGTGCTCCCCACCCCTTAAAAAGAATTCGCCCACGAATTCACTTTAAGCCCGACCAAAACCAGTAGTCTGATACCAAATTGTAACACCCCCTATCCGTCACATAGCATAAAGCAGTAGGTCCGGCCGGGGCCCGACGCCGTATGCCACAGACAGACCGGGTGGTTACTTATGGAAACCATCCAACCAATCTCAACGTCCTACACAGAGCATTCTAGCGGAAGCAGTTTATAAAAGTTGTAAACAAAGAACCCAGCATCAAAGCACGAATGTCCACTAATACAAAATAGGAATATTATACAAAATACCCAAAACAAGCCTTAAGGCCTTACAAAATGTTTCACTTGAATATTACATGTTTTACAAACCACGGCACGCAGGCCGGTCATACATGAATAAAACAGTAAACACTTCCATTTGGGCCTTCGAGGGCCGGCTTCGCAAAAAGGGCTTTAGCCCGCTATTGACCGCTTGGTCCAGCTGCACCTGCAAGCAACAAACCACCGCACGGTGGCGAAAACAAGGCAACGGTCAGCAATGCTGACCAAATTATAACGATCCCGCCCCCAACTCGGGGCGGCGATGCTCCTTCCCTGCATTTCATTAGCATGAGCGAGCAATTTATATCAATAGCCAATACATCACAGACGTTGGCTCGCACGGCGACACGCCCCGTGCTCTCAGGGCACATTCTCGGTGAACCGGTCGATGTCACGTTAATTAAAGCCATAGACATTCCGGACTCACCACCGCCACTTGGACGGCCAAACCTATGAGCAATTTGTCTTCCTGGCCTGGGTCACGACAATTTAAGCCATTGACCGCCGAAGACCCTACTCTATGCCAACGATAAGTGCCACGTGCCTTTAGGTCACTTTAACCGAACGATATAGAACGGGTACGGTTCCGTCTTACCCGTGCTCACATCGCAACGACAATTTAAGCCATTTGCGCGGGTCAAACTTCCACCGAGTCCCATTTCCATCACAAGTCACATAACCCAGTTATGTTCAAGTTGGCTTTCAAGCCACCAAGTTGGCAAGATCTCGTATCCGCCCAGTTTTCCGGGTGCACCTTTGGGTTAGTCCCCAAGGCTCCCTACTGCAATCTACCGCGTAGAAAACCCGAAAAACAAACAATAACACGGAGTCTTCTCCAGCATTATGCAATGCAACATCACCGATCCAGACCAACATGTCCGGATAGGCTTCACACATCATGCCTATGTCCGTTCTCGCTTACGGACTCTAAACAACGGGGACTTCACATATCTACCCGAAGGAACGCCTCCAACTCTCCGCAAACTCGCGAGAGCGGGCTTCCTATGCAAAGAAAGAGAGATACTCATGCTCAAGATGAGGATCGTTACCCTTGCGTTCCCCTTTGGCCCCATGGAAAAGTAATCGGATGAAAACCACCGCACTAGCGTTGCCTCCGTGGATCCGGAGTCGGCTCGCGATTCGGAGCTCCGAAGCTCCTCCAATGGCAGGATCTAGCTCCTTCTTCCTCCCTTGGCTCTCCTCTCTTTCTAAGGTTTTAGAAAGAGAACACTTAAGAAAAAGTGAGGGTTTTAAAATCCCAAACCCGGGTATAACCCTTCAGGAACAACCCCCAGCCGTTGGATCTCAAAATAAGGAAACGAACGGCTTTGATTTGGGGCTGAAATGCCCAATCTGGACCGAACACGGACTGGCACACGCCCGTTTCCAGGGCCGTGTGCCGCATTCGCCGTCAAAATCGAATCTCCTGGAACCTCACACGGGTATCGAACACGCCCGTGTTCGAGCTGACACGCTCGTGTTCCACCTCACACGGCCGTGTGGCCAGCCGTGTACCCCATTATTTTTCCCCAAAATCAACCCGAGCACTGCACGGGTTCTAGGACACGCCCGTGTCCTTACCCGTGTCACCTTGACACGCCTGGACCCCAGGCCGTGTACACGGTCTCGACATTTCGTCGAGCGAAAATCGTCGATCTGATGACACGGCCTTGGACACGCCCGTGTCCTAGGCCGTGTGCCTTGTCTCGACGAATCGTCGAGTAAAGCTCGTCGGCTCGCCATGACGATCGTCGAGACAGGTCGACACGCCCTGCGACACGCCCGTGTCGCAGGCCGTGTGCCTTCTCTCGACGCATCGTCGAGCTAATCTCGTCGACTCCGCGGCTAAGTGTCGACACGGGTCGACACGCCCTGGGACACGCCCGTGTCCCAGGCTGTGTGCCTGCTGCCAGAACCCAAACTGGCCCAAAACGTCCCCCCTTCGCTCCTTTGAGTTTCGGGGCGTTACAGGTCAACATCAATCAAAATTTCAGTTAGTGTCTCATCCTTATCATGAAGAATGGATTGATTAACCACTTAAACTACCTCAAGAATTATTTGTGTAGACATTTTACTTTCTAGGTGATTTGGCTCTTCCTCAATATGTGGCTCCCCCTGCACTTGTGCACCATTTATAGGATCTTGTGCAGGAATTTCTTGTGCTATAGATTTTTCAAGAACCTCTTGCCTATCTTCCTCAGACATATCCTTAGTTAGGACCCTATCCCATCTCGATATAATCCTTATGTCCATCCTTCTCATGTGATTTATCTTAGTCCCAACTGATTGTTCCATCACTTTAGGTATTGTTCCAGCTAAATACAAGCTCACAATTCTTCACAGATTTGGTTTCTTCATACTTTCCTTAATCTTCTCAAATATTACTGCTGACCAATTAGTATTTAGTGTGTAGATTATTCTCGTCATAAGATTGAACATATAGGCAGAAATCCTATCATGCCCTCCTGGTTTACAAAGAATCACTTAACCTACAACTTCAGACAAAAACTTCCCTTGCATATTCATGCCTTTTCTGTTCAAAGCTGAGGTAATCTTCATGGTGAAATCCAGTCCACACCATTGAAGTGCTTCCCTTAGCTTAGAAGCAGGTACATCTTCTTCTTCTTGTGTTCTTGGAAGGTGAAGAACTTTCCTTAAATTCTTCTAGGTGATTTTCACCTTTACTCTATGGACTGTGGATCTAATTTTGAGTCCAGTTTGATATAGGGTAGCAGCACCAAAGAATTGTAGTGCTTCTTTCTTCCAAATCTTAGTTGGTTCAGATACCAGAAACTCCAACCCATTCTCTGCAATTAGGGTTACTCCAGCTTTAATTTTAGGTTCCGCTAGGTCAAAGGCGTTGCGTACCAGCTCATAGCCTTCATTGACATTGTCTTCTAGCTTTGGCGCCATTAGGGTTGAGAAAAATCTTGAATTTAGATGAGAGAATTTGTCGACACAAAGTTTTGGTCTCAAAACTATGGTGAGTGTGTCGAGAGACAATGTTGTTGACCTATTTATACCTTTCTAAAAACGAAGGTGAAAAGGCACGTCATAATTCTCTTAATGTGTCGACACTGTTGAAAAGTGTCGACACAGATTTCTAATGTCTCGACATAAGTGTTGACTTCTATGTGTCGACACTTATACATTTGCGCTCGACGATTAGTCGATACTTCACTCGACGAAAACTGTGTTGATCCTAAGTGTCGACAACACCTCTGTATGTGTCGACACCACTTCTAGATGTGTCGACACTACTTCTCTAAAGTGTCGACACCAATTTTCTAGATGTGTCGACATCATTTCCCTGGAATGTCGACATCACTTCTATGTGTCGACACAGACAACTCCTTGTGTCGACACAATTTTACTTAGCCAATTTTGTGAAACTAATCTATGTTCAACAATCCTAATTCCATTTTAAACTTATTGAATTTAGTTTCATCTAGAGGCTTAGTAAACATATCTGCAATTTGATAATCTGTTTTGACAAATTCTAGTGAGATGTCCTCTTTCTCTACATGTTCTCTAAGAAAATGGTATCTAATCTCTATATGCTTAGTCCTACTATGTGAAACAGGATTATTAGCAATAGAAATTTCACTTGTAGAATCACAAAACAAAGGTGTTCTACTTACCTGAATACCATAGTCTACTAGCTGGTGCTGAATCCACAACAGCTGAGCACAGCAACTTCCTGCTGCCACATATTCAGACTCAGCTGTGGAAATTGCCACACTAGTCTGCTTCTTACTGCTCCAAGACACCAATCTTCCTCCTAGAAACTGACAGGAGCCTATAGTGCTTTTTCTATCTTCTTTGCAACCTGCAAAGTCTACATCTGAATAGCATGTTAGTAGAAAATCTCCATTCCTAGGGTACCAAAGGCCTAGATTAGGTGTGCCCTTAAGATATCTCAAAATCCTTTTTACTACAGTAAGATGAAATTTTTTAGGGCAGGATTGGTACCTAGCACAGAAACATGTAACATACATGATATCTGGTCTACTAGCAGTCATATAAAGGAGGGAGCCAACTATCCATCTATACAAAGTTTCATCTACAGGTTTACCTACAACATCTTTTCTTAGAGACACACTTGTCCCCATAGGAGTTCTCATGGTAGTGGATGATTCCATACCATACTTCTTAATTAACTCCTAGGTAAACTTTGACTGTGAAATGGAAAAGCCATCTTCAGTCTGTCTTACTTGGAGACCCAAGAAGAACTTAAGTTCTCTCATACTGCTCATTTCAAATTTTCCTTGCATAAGTTTTGCAAACATTCTGCAAAGATTACTTTCAGTAGATCCAAATATTATGTCATCAACATATATTTGGACTAGTATAATCTTTTCTTTGGACTCCCTTAGGAATAGAGTCTTATCTATTTTTCCCCTTGAGAATTTGTTCTCAATGAGGAAAGTAGACAGGGTTTCATACTAAGCCCTTGGGACTTGTTTCAACCCATAAAAAGCTTTCCTAAGTCTATAGACATAAGAAGGATAGAGTGGATCAACAAAACCTGAGGGCTGCTCCACATATACTTCCTGTTTTAAATTTCCATTTAGGAATGCTGATTTTACATCCATTTGAAATACCTTAAAGCCTTGATATGCTGCATAGGATAGGAACATCCTAATGGCTTCTAGTCTTGCTACTGGGGCAAAGGTTTGATCAATGTCAATACCCTCTTCCTACCTGTATCCTTTTGTAACAAGTCTTGCTTTGTTCTTCATAATGATCCCATTCTCATCCACTTTGTTCCTAAAGATCCACTTTGTTCCAATAATGTTGTGGTCTTTTGGTTTAGGAAATAATTTCCAGACCTTACACCTTCTGAATTGATTCAGCTCCTCTTGCATGACATCAATCCAATGTGGCTCTAGAATAGCTTCTTCAAATTTCTTGGGTTCCACATGAGATAAGAAGCTAGAGCACAGAACTGTGTTCAGATTCTTGCTCCTTGTTTATACTCCTTTTCTTGGATCACCAATTATCTGATTTGCTCGATGATCTTTTAAGTGTCTAATAACTGGAGGTAGTCTATCTTTAGGTTGAACACCTCCAGTCTCTTCATTATGCTGCACCTCTTGGTTTTCATCAGCATCTGTAGAGTCTTGTACTCCCCCTGGACAGCAGCCACCATTTTCTACTTCCTGATTTGCAGTTGAATCTTCTGTAATGGTAAGCTTGTCCATTCTCTCATTTATACCTGTAAAACTGCAAGCACTACTTGGCAACTCATTGTTAATTAGTCTTGTTTCATCAAAGACAACATGTACAGACTCTTCTACAACTTGAGTAATCAAGTTGTAGACCCTATAAGCCTTACTATTGTTGATGTACCCAACAAATATCCCATCTTGGGATTTGGCAGCAAACTTAGTTAGATAAGACTGTCCATTGTTAAGGACATAACACTTGCAACCAAAGACCCTAAAATAGGATACGTTTGGTTTTCTGCCCTTCATAATCTCATAGGGAGTCTTTTTGTGGCTTTTGGTAATAGTAGCCCTATAGATCACATGACATGCAGTGTTTACTGCCTCAGCCCAGAAATATTCTGGGAGAGAAGAGTCGCTCAATAGAGTTCTACCAGCCTCAATAAGTGTTTTATTCTTCCTTTCAGCAATACCATTTTGCTGTGGTGTTCTAGGTGAGGAAAATTCTTGAAAAATCACAAATTCTTCACACAGTCTTGTCATACTCTCAGATTGAAATTCAGTATCATGGTCACTTCTGATTTTGACCACTGTACTGTCCAGCTCGTTCTGAATTTGTTTGACAAAACTATATAAAACACTTGGGGTTTCAGATTTTTGTATCAGAAAGAACACCCATGAATATCTAGAACAGTCATCTACCACCACAAAAGTCTAGACCTTCCTACCTAGAGTATGAACTGGCATAGGACCAAATAGATCCATATGCAAGAGGTATAGACACCTCACTAAATCTTTGTTTTCAAGGCTATGAAAGGAAGATTTGGTCGGCTTGCCTTTTTGACAAGCTGAGCATATCACATCCTTTATACACTTAACTTGAGGACCATTCCTCACTAACTCTTTGCTAAAGAGTTGGCCAATAGTCTTGTAGTTAAGATGGATCAGCCTCTTGTGCCATTTAACACAATGAGAGGCTCTCTCATCAGCTACAAGAGAAATATTAGAATCATTATTCTCACACTCAAGGTTACGACAGTACACATTGCTTTTTCTATATCCTGTCAATATGATTTTTTGATCACTAGATCTTCTGATATGACATCCATTCTTAATAAATGAAATGTCATAACCAAAATCACTCAGCTGACTTATGCTTATAAGGTTATGTTTCAAACCCTTCACATAGGCCACTTGAGTGATAGTAATCTGGTTATTAGAGATGTTACCAAATCCTTTGATGATTCCTTTTTCAGAACCACCAAAGGTTACCTTAGGCCCATTCATGATAGGTGAGTAGTCCTTCAGCAACCCCCTTGTTCCAGTCATGTGCCTGGAACATCCACTGTTCAAGTACCATATAGGGGCATGCCAACTTGGACTTACCTGCAATAAAGATTACCTAACCTTGGAACCCAAATGAATATTGGGTTCTTGGTTCATGTTAGCCTGAAATTTAATAAATCTGCCTGGAGCTTTTCTAACAGGCAGACTGCTATTCTTCTTGACACTGGAATTATGCCAACAGTCTATGGCAAAGTGGCCCATCTTGCCACAACACCAGCACTCAAACTTATTATACCTTTGTTTAGGTATAACCTTAGCTGAATTATTTACAGCAGGTTTCTTGTTTTGTGCTGGGGCTTTGCCTTGTTTATTGAACTTAGCAGTCCATGCAGTTCTCTTAAACCCTAATCCAGCCTTACCCTTTTGTGACACAAAGTCATCTATTAAGGGTAATACAGATTTTGGCTTAGAAAAACTAGCCACAATCTTCTTTTCTTTCTGAAGTCTAATCTCTAGATTTTTAATCTGATCATTCTTGTATGTGATTGTGCCCATTTGAATAACAGTTATGTTTTTCAATCTGGCAATCTCATTCAACTTTTGATCCAACATCTTCTCTGAATCAGATGCAGTCATCTTAAGATCTATAATTTCCTTAGCCAGAGTTTTGGACAGGTTTCTGCTTTTCTTTAGTGCCTGCAACAAGTCCCCATATTCATCTATTAGTTGATGAATATCACCTTTAGACTCAGACCAATCCACATCACTTGATGCAGAAGTTGCTGACTCTGACCCAGTACTATAATCTGAATTTCTAGAAAAACATTGTACCATACTAGTACCAGGCTGATCCTGGCAATTGTCTTCTTCTAACACAACCATCAGTCCCTTGCACTGATGGTCTTCTTATTCATAGATAGAGTTCAGCACTTACAGAAACTCATCTTCTTCATCTACTGCATATAGACCAATGTATGCCTCATCTTCAGATTCTGACTCTAAAGATGATTGGTCTGTCAATCTCTTCTCCTTCTTAGCAACAAAGGATTTCTCCTTCTTGGTCTGGTGTTGAATCTTCTTTTTATCAGAAGACTCTTTTCTTTTGTCTGGACACTCAGCCACAACATGTCCAGGCCTATTATAGCAGTAGCAAATTATCTTTGATGTTGTAGATTTGCTTGGCTTAGACCTGCTCCTGTCCTTCTTGGATGACTTCCTCTTTTGATAATAGTCATCCTTAGGCTGAGATGTGGAAGGCTTAGACTTCCACTGATTCTTCTTCAGGAATCTCTGAAACTGCCTTGTGAAGGCAGCAAAGTCTGCATCTGAGTCACTCCTGTTTGAACTTTGATTGTCTGAATTATCTGAAGCAATTTCAGCAACTATCTTAGGAGGTGATTGAGACATCCTTCTATTATTCCTAGTGGCTTCAACCTTGAAGGCCACAAACTTTTCTATATGCTCCCCTTTTGCACTTTTCTCTTCCTCTTTCCTAGCCATCAGCTGCATCTCATATGACAACAATTTTCCAAACAATGTGTGTGGAGAGATATCTGCAAGTTTGGCCACTTCCCCAATGGCACAAATCTTAGTGTCCCAATCCTTTATCAAGGATCTTAGGAATTTATCATTCAGTTCATATGTACCGAAGATTCTTCCATAGGACATCAGCTCATTTACTATTCTATAGAACGTTTTATAACACTCAGTTATACTATCAGACTTTCCTTGTTTGAAACTCTCATATTCCTGGTTCAGCATAGACTTTCTATCTTGTCTGACCTCTTTAAAACCCTCCATGTAGACTATCAAAGTATCCCACATTTCCTTGGAGGTCTTGCAGTGAATCAAATTTTGGAAAGTTGCATCATCAATGACACTTACTATGATATTTTGGGCTCTTTTATCCATAGTTACCAGGATGATCTCATCCTTAGTCATCTCTGAATACTCCTTGCGAATTCTTTGGTTTGCATCTAGAACTGAAATCTTCATAACAATATAAGGACCTTCCTTTACTGTAATGTAGATCCTTGGATCAGAAGCCTCCATAAACAGCCTGACCCTTTCTTTCCAGATTCCAAATATCTCCTTCCTGCATATGGGTAATTTCATAGAACCTAGTTTCTTATGATTTTCTCCTGAAACCATTTTCTTGATCTTGTATCTGCCTTATGGATCTAACTCAGACTGTTAAGTCCTTCTTTGAGGAACCTCCCTCTGATACCACTTGAAAGAATTAGTGTCTAGCCACCTAGAGGGGTGGGGGTGAATAGCTGTAATTCTCGTTTTTTAAGGCAGAATATTTGTACTGTTAATTAATCAGAATCTACTAATTCTACAGCTAACACAACACATCATTGACAGAAACATTCAATCACAGAGTGCACACAGGTTTTATAGTGGTTCCTCATGGTCTAGGTATATCCACTTTCCCCCTTCGCCTATCTAGCAGTGTGCTAGATTCAGCCTAACTTCTTCACTTCACCTCAGATCCGCAGATGTTACAGCTCAGAACCCAATCAAGGTTCCTACAACTCAGAGTGTGTCCACACCCCTACAGCTCAGGTACACAACCCTACCTCAGCCTTCAACAAGGCCTACACCTCAGAGATACAATCTCCTACAACTCAGGCACAAAGCCCTACCAATCAGAGACCTAAATATCCTACAACTCAGCCTTTATATAACAGGCTTACAGCTCAGATCTAGAATAGATCCTACAGAAAATAGATTTTACAAAGTGTTTTATGACCACCCAGGTAGAGAGAGAAGGGATAGATGGTTTCTTGATCAGTTCTTGGAAGAAACTGATGGCAGAGAACAACCTCTCTTAGCTTTCTTCAAAGATTCTTGAATCTGAACTTAGTAGGGTTGAACTCCTGTAAAGTTGATCTTCAATCAGCTTCTGACTTGAGTTTCAATTCTCAATCTAAATCTTTCTTTGCAGCCTGGTTCAACAACTGCACTTCAATAGATGGAGCTCTATCTCTCCAACTTCTTCTTAGATCTTCTGACGAAAATCTTCTGTATTAGTTCTTCACTATTAGTTGTTATCAGTCACCTTTTCTGTTGAAGGAGAATGCCTTTATATAGACTTCTCCAAGGTAACCGACTGATCCGGTTTCTAACAAACTTCTGACAGCTCTGACAGTTGCAGTAGACCAGTTAGAAATGGCAGCTGTCAAGTCATTTAGTCACCTCTTGAAATACTTTCTCTATCTGAAAGTGTCGAGACTAAACTTCATCATGTGTCGACACAAGTAGACTAAGTGTCGAAACAAGTGAACTAAGTGTCGACACAAGTCGTGGTGGTGTCGACACATCTCCTTTATTGTTGATACTTCTTCTCGACACAGCTTTTGTAGAATGTGTCGACACTTATTCTGTGTGTCGACACAATCACCTTTCTTTAACTTTGTTGAATCTCTGTTGTGTGTCGACACAAGTCCTGTATGTCGACACAGCTGATGTCGACAAAGACTTCAGTGTGTCGACACTGCCTCTTGGTGTCGACACAATTGAAGTCGACTAAGTATTCCTGTGTGTCGACACTGCCTCTTGGTGTCGACAAAGTTGATGTCGACAATGCTTCTCTGTGTGTCGACACTGCCTCCTAGTGTCGACATAGTTGATGTCGAAAATGCTTTTCTGTGTGTCGACTCTGCCTCTATATGTCGACATAGTTTCTTCTAGTGTCGACTCAGCCTTTCCAAGTGTCGACACAATTAACTCTAAGTGTCGACACAGCTTTTCTCCATTGTCAACACAAGTCTTCATAAGTGTCGACATAGTTTCTCCAGGTGTCGACACATGGACTTAAAAATTTTTCTGCATTCCTGCATTTTCTTAACCTGCACATATAAACTCAAAACAACATCAAATACACCTTGATGCATATCATTGAGTAGGGCGAGGCTTCTTCAAATCTGGTACACATTTTCCAATGTACCCAACACATAGCCACAACAGTGGTACCAGAGAGTGATGCTAGCTCCGAAAAGTGGGAACTAAAGGTCTGTGATCATAGAGTCTTGTGTGTGAGTTGTACTTGAATGAACCATAACACGCATGCATATCATGCATTCATAACTAGGGCATACACATCATAGATCCTTATCATATAAATTAGTATGTGCTCTTTTATATGATAAGTTATATTTCTGGAAACCTTAACTTATATATTTGTATGAGCATTCATATAAGTTAAGGTACTTCTGTGATGGTCTTAGTAGCTTATTTTATTTATTGTCTTTACACAGCTTACTTCTAGTACTGTTTACTTACTGCACATACTTGTTTCTGTTCAGTTCTCCTTACTTTCCTGTACTATATATATAGAACTACTAGAGTAGAAATATTGAATACATATATACTTGTTAGTATAGTTCCATTTTCACCTGCTTCCTAACTTTACCCCTTATTGTCCTCCGCTTCGTCCTCCCGCCCAGTGCTTAGGAGTTGCTGGGGCGAGGTGTGGAGGAAACGACTTAGACTTTTTGACAAACGGTCGGTGTGACCAAACATTTTAGGAACTCGAGGAGATGAAGCACCAGCAGGACGAGATGGCCGGACGCGAGGAGATGATACCACCACCACTTACTGCTACTATTGCAGCCTGGCATCAGGTGGGACGCATCTTCTAATGATAGTGTAGCTTCCACTTGTTGTCATTTATGAGAGAGATATTTGTCATTATGTACTGGGCATAAGCCCTTATCTCTATTTTTGAAGAACTCATTATGGACTGGTATACTCTTATTTATTATGAGATAGTGCTGTGACTTTTGGACTAGTTGCTACTTTATACTGCTTTTACTTCTTACTCTCTTTTGGCCAAACAGGTTATATGATCATACTAGCCTAAAGAATCGACATGTTGCGGGGTCGACTAACCCGTGGGTTAGTGCCACCGTAAGACGGTAGCTCTTGGCATAAGACCGGGAGCCTCCTTGGTAAGGGGAAGGGGTCTTACAGAATATCATCGAGATGACTTAATGCTCTCGATGCTTGATATTCGACAAATACGACTTGACAAAATCTAAAGAAGTAGCGCTGACTGGTCTCGACGAATTTGGTGTGTATCACTTATCATATTAGACAAATTCGACGAGTATTGTTAGATACATTCGACGAGTATGCACGACAATACTCAGCTAATTTTACTTTACAAATTTTTCAATTCTTCGGCAAATTTCCATATGTACAAAAGATGGATTCGACGGGCATTGGTAGGTATACACGACGAATTCGACGAGTATCAAGTTGATACTCGATGAATTCGGCGAGTATTCCAAACCATACTCGAAAACTTTTACTGAGGAGAAATTCCTGTCATTCTGAATCAAAGCCTTGACCATCCTTGAGCCTTCTCTTTTACTTGGTAGAAAAGTACACCTCAATAGTAAGATTATACGTGAGTCAACATATTGGCCTACACAATGGCAAATTACATTGTGAATTCCTTTGTTTACTGACCCACTGTACCTGACATTGGTGTGTACTTAACAATGAAAACGTGCAAGTACATACTCAAAAGACAACATGAAATACAGTCATAATTCATCTTAGCTTAACTGGCCCTTCTTCAAATCTGGGTTATTGTGGACACAATATACAACAATCTCTCGCTATTTGAAGAAGTAAAAATCCTATAAGCTAGGGTGAATTGTATATAAACAAATAATAACACATTAAGACTTGAAACAATAAAGGAATTAAAATATGAAGGCACATTCATATTCAATCAAAAAACCATATATATATAAATATATATAGAGTTGTTCAATATTTTAGGAGGGGGGGGGGGGGGGAACCCACAACACTCAAAATAAAACACATAAGATATGACTGCTAAATCTACTTGCTCTACCTCTTCTACCTCTGCCTATCAAAATAAGCCTTTGGCTTTATAAAGTACTTTGGAGGGGCTGGAGGCATCATACCAGCATCTCTATGATTTTTAAAGTGAATTTTTCTCTTTGTGCAGGAAACTTGTACTTGTTCCATTCGTCTTAATCATAGTAGTCCTGATGTTTTTCACCACCAAGATCAACCAACGAAAATGTGTCTAAGATGATTCCTCTAGAGATAGGGCTCCAAACCTCTTCCATCTCCTTGTTTGGATTTGCTCGATCTGGCTCTGACCTTATTGTAGATGAGCCTTCCCCATATCTTCTACGATTGTAAACCGGAGGAGGGAAGTCTTCAACAAGTTCTACCTCTGGAGCCTCAGTAGCAGCAGTAGCAGCAGTAACACTCATCCGAGATTAATCTTGTGTGTCTGACCAGTACAAAGAGTAATCCTGGTGAGGATGAGTCTCATCATTTGTTGGTACATGCACAATAGGTACTTGAGATCCAGCCAAGTGACTATGAAGCCACATACAGTTGTCATAGTTATTGTCATTTACACCTTTGAAATTTTCTAATATTGCTACTTCAAGTGCATTGACCTTAGCCGCCACCTTAGCTTCCAAGGATTCCTCCCCCTTTCTAACTTCTTCACCCAGATCATTTGTATAGGCTTGCATGCTATCATCATAATTTGCCATTGCTCTATTATGACCGTCAATCATAGTTTTGTCATTTGTATCTACATTGCACATCACCTTCTGATATCTCTCGAAACTTTTCATAACAAACTCAACTCCTTTTCCACCATGGGTAAACCAGTAGTCTAACTTGGCATAGCTTGTCAAATCTGACGGTAAACTCAGCTAGGCCTTTGTTTAGATCTCTTTCAATTTCTTTCACCTTTTTCAGAACTTTCTGCATGGAAGAATCAAAATAAGCTTTTTGCTTGTCCAACATTGCCTCTATGCTTTGCATAAGTGTATTATCAGCCGTCACAACTATGGTCTCAGGGATGGGAGTGCTGGGCAGATACTCACCAGAAGACTCATCTATCAGAGATAAATAAGCTCTGGAAGTAGTAGCCCAGACTTCACCAGCAGTCAGAATTTGACTCTGCTCCTCCGCATCTCATTCCTTAGTAGAAAGATCCACAACCTTCTATGCAGCAGGAGGTGCATCAGGCATCTTGCCTATCCTTTTCTCTAGGTTGCACATAAGCCTCGCAACCTCAATAACAGTTGATATAGATGTCTTAGTCACCTCCCCCTTAGAAGATGAAACGACAACAATTTCTGGTAGAGGGACAATCAAATTATCCACTACCACTAATTCAGAACCAACATCCGCAACAGTAGACTTTAACTTATCAGAATCTGTCATCATCTCTTCAGTAACACTCTCGAACTTATAATCATCAGTTGTCAGGTCATCAGAATCATCATCATCATCATCATCCACATGTATATCCTCTTCCTCAGCAGTATCTACCTTAACTGAATCACCCTCTTTCTCCTTAGGCACTAACTCTTCAACACAGTCTGAGCCATATTGGCAACCTCTGTGATCAGATTCTCCGGCTCTGTAACTATTCCATCTGGAACTGGCACTAACTCTGAAATCTTTGGTATTGAATCTGACGACACACTAAAGGGCACTATGCTAGTGTCCACTTGTGTGTCAACTATCTCCCCCTCGATTCCTGCCCTCATACTCTCAGGAATTTCACTATGGTGTGGAGAGGTAATCCTGACATCAGGAGCATGCCCTACCTCCTACATAGATAAATTTGGTGCTCCCCTAGCTTAGTGATCCTCCTATCCCACCTTGAGAATATAGATGAGTGTATCTTGTTGAGGTGACGGATAGACACACCTTTGGTCATATCAACCCTATCACCATCGAGCTAATTCAGGTACAGGCTGATAATACTCCCAAAGTTGAGAGTGTAAAGGTTGTCCTTGATTTTCTCAAACTGCAATGCACCCCAATCAAGTTTCTTCCTACAGATGATGGCAACAAGGGTCTTGAACATCTCTGTGGAGAGATAGTCATGGGACCCAGTCTTGCAAAAGAACACTTTACCCAGGATGTCGGATAGAAGCTTGCCTTCTTCATTCATCCCATTGCATTTAACGTCTTTTGTACCTCGGGGCATTCCACAGAATAGAAGAGCTCTAGAGAAGTCCACCTCGTTAAGGTAATCAGCCTCATCACATGTACAGAAGTGATGCTTTCACTTTTACTTTGGTCGTTTTAACCTTGCACTTGATGACTGAATTGTCATGACACAACTTGGCATTATGGAAGAATTCAAGAACTTCCCTGTCCAGAATATTGCATGGATGTTCTAGGATGAAGGAGAGTCCAACATTCTCCAACCTGAGGATAATGTTGCAGAATTCATCAGAGGCAGAGGAAAATCCTGTACGAAGAAGTTCTACTCCCCCTAGTAAACCACTTGTGCTTCTGGGAGCCATGGAGAAAGCTGAATCGGGAATGACTGTATTTCTGAACTTGTCGGAGTAGGCGATAACACCATTTTGGGAACACACCATGAGAAGAAATAACGGGAAATCCTTATAGTACGGTCGGCTAGGGTTAGGAAGTTGTTCACAACCCTAATCAAAGAAGAACAAACCCTAGTCAATGGGTGGAAGAAGATCCAGTAGAAGCGGGAGCAGAGTGATCACGATTTCTAATTCGGCGAGTCGGCTTGAGGGTTTCGTCGAATTGGACCTTGCGGTTTCCCCCCTTGACTATATATATATATATATATATATATATATATATATATATATATATATATATATATATATATATATATATATAATTTAAAAATTGTCTAGATGGTGTGTACCTGAATTTGTGGCTCTTCAGATCCAATATAGAAGTTTGAAATTATTTCCTAAGTAGAATTCGGTGAGAATCACTGGTGTTCGATTCCAATTTGGTGAG
Organism: Platanthera guangdongensis; assembly: GCA_039583875.1. Lineage (NCBI taxonomy): Eukaryota > Viridiplantae > Streptophyta > Magnoliopsida > Asparagales > Orchidaceae > Platanthera > Platanthera guangdongensis. The sequence goes on along the minus strand of CM077167.1, from coordinate 121,758,110 downwards.
TATCACTTGAATATTGGACGAATCGACGACTTGAGCTCCAATACTCAACGAATTTTCCTTGGGACAATTTTCTGACTTCGTGAGATAATTCCCGAGTGAGTTCCTGCTTGCCTGGGCTCCTTTGGGAGTCTATCTTCAGCATGCCTAGTTCCTTTTTGAAGAACAAGAACTTGGCCTCGTCAAACGGCTTTGTAAAAATGATCGCGATCTGCTTATCCATCAGGACATAGCTGAGGGCTATATCCTTGTTCTCTACATACTCCCGGATGAAGTTGTATCGAACCTCGAAGTTCTCAGCTACGTCCTGACGGATAAGAAGATCGCTGACATTTGTCTGGCTGTGAGAGTCTAGATTATTAGCGATCGCTATTGCGCTGGATGAGTCGCAATACATCAGAATCTCTTTAAACTTCAAATTGTAGTCTTCTAGTTTGTTGAAATCGGAATCCGGCCTCTTGTGGAGTTCGACCCTTGGGGAAGGGGTGGTCTCGCGCCTACTTTGCTCCTGCAAGAAAAACAACGAAGAAGACAAGAACAAACAGACCCAAGGGCTCGGCAGGGAGGTCCCACAACAAACCCGGAAGATCTCTGAGCGCTTCCCCTCCTTAGCCATAAGCCGAGCTAAGGTACCCTCAGAGAGCACTCGAAAACGAGAGTAAGGAGGCACCCAAAAGCGTCCCCTCTGAGGTACCCCTTGGGTCTTATTTATAGTTTTCTAGAATCCGAACTGCCAATAACCAAAAGAACTGACCTGAAAATACCAAAAAGGCCCCCTGGTTAGGTCTGCCAACAGCCAAACTCCGCTATCCTGAGTGGCTATGCGCAGTCCAACCTGGTCTGCCAATAGCGTGGCTCCGCCGTTCTGAGGGGCTATTCGCACCCCTGGGGAGTCGGCTCGCCTTCGATCCCCCTCCGCGGGGGGCGGGCACGACCTGGCTCCAGCGGTCTGCCTATTCTTCCTGGGCGAGCGCGAGCCGGACCGCCGCGACCTGCCTGTCTTCTACCGGGGCAAACAGGCGACCAGGTCGCGTGTAGGGGCTGGCCGGCGGCCATCGTGACCCCCCGATCGGCTCTCTAGTCGCGGGTCGCCGAACCCGTCCGCTTTGGTCAGCGATTCTCTGCGCGACCCGCTCGCTCTCCTCGCCCGGCTTGCTCGCCTGAAATGGGTGGGAGCGGGCCAGCCCTCCTGTCGTATATCTGTTTGCCGCTTGGGTGCAGGTCGCGGGGCTAGGTCCGCTTGACTTCCCTGGCGGGACCCGCTCGCCGGACACGGGGTTGTACACAATCCCTGCTCTTTTTGATCTTGATACAAGCTCGGAAAGAATCATCCAACCCGCGTGTTCGGCGAGTACTGTGCTGAGCTGGCAGGGAATCTTCTGGTGGGGGCCCCACTGTCCGGCTATAAATATACCGATGAGCAAAGGGGGGGGCTCCCCAGACCCCCTAATTTTTCTTGAACAGACTGCGGTTTCTCGATGCCGGTCAGCAAAGAGGTACGAGCTTGCCTGGCGGCTGCGGGCCAGAAGACTCGGGAGGAGGCCCTCGAGGCCGCCCCTTGGCTAGCACGTGGGTCTCCCGGCCCTCTCTTTAGGCTGACAAAGGGGAAGATTGTTAGGCGGTCTCCGGCGGGTGACTTTCCGGGCTCCAGCTCGGTGGCGGGTGTTGAGGTTGTTGTATTTCTGATCTTTTGTCTTGCAGGCAATACCTTGTGAAGACGTGGGGAACGGGGGGGGGGGGGGGGGGGGGGGGAGGATCGCCCTCCTCCCTTGTCGTCTGAGAGGGTTGCTAGTACCCCAGGTCTGGACCGCCCACCTCCGAAAACCTCTCGCTCCCCGGCTCCCCACGGGCTGGGAAAATCTCTTGAGGCCCTCGAGGGTGAAGCCTTTCAGGGGCGGCCGGGCTCCTCTCGTCCATCCATAGGCGTGGACGACGTGCCAACCCCTGGTATGCTTGTACTCACCGTTGGATTTGTTCCTGCTCACTCCTTCTGAATCGCCCTTTTGTAGGCTACAACATGGTCTCCTCCGAAACTGAGATGAGCGAAGGGTATTCACATCCGCCCGACGTGGACAGTGTTTCCGATTAACTGGGTGACCCGACCGATGCGGTGGGGATGAAGAGGCAGGTGACGCGGCTGTTCTAGAAGCACACGCTGCTGCTCCAGGAGCTCGTGAAGAGGGTCGATCAAGACAAGTCCGACACCGAGGCTCGGCTCACGGCCTTGGAGGGGGCCCCGTGCGCGGCGGAAGGCAGCGATGTCACTTCACCGGGCGTGCACATTACGCGGGCCGAGGAGCGTCTCAGGAATGCCTCGGAGCAAGTCGGCCTGGCCCAGCAGGAGCTGGTGGCGGTGTGCGATTACCACTACCCTCGCGTGCCACCGCGATCGGGAACGCAGTGGCGGGGCAGGTGGAACTGGATCCAGTACTGATCCAGCCTTTCTTCCCCCCGCTCGCGGGATATCACGGAGTTTCTGCTATTTCAAAGCCTCATCCTGTATTTGTAACAATTTATGACTCTTCTCGCCCGCCTATGGGGCTGATTTCTGATTCCTGATGCGCGTGAAAATTATCGTGTTGTTGTTTTTATTTTCCTCGAGGCGGGGCCGAGGATGCTCGCGTCCGCCCCTTGCCCATCTTCTGTTGCGCGGGCAGGTCTGGGGATGATCTCACTCATCCCTCCACTTCCGATCGTGGCGGGAGCGAGCCGAGGAGCTCGCCAACCACGCGTCTCCCCGACTCGCTCGGGATCCCGGGCGGGCTCGGGCTGAGTCTCGCCCACTCATCCTTCGCGCGGACGTGGTCGAGTGAGACCTGCTGCTAAACGGTCCTGGCGCTGCGAGCGCGCATCGGGGAGTTGAACCGTCAGGCCCGATTTTTGCTACGCGCACCTCTCCTTTTGGCGGGAAATTTCCCGCCCTTTCTTTCTCCCTATAAATAGGCGTGGCCGGTCCTTATCCTTTCATCGCTTCACAGCACTCACTCGCCTCCTGCCCTCCGCTAAGCACGATCCGTGCTCGCCCGTTGGGTCTGTCTCGATTGAACAGCGGCAATTCGGCGGAATGGGCGGTGGCGGCGGCGGCGACGCGGATGGGCGAAGCAAATGCGCCTGGACCTTTTCAGAGCACGACTTTCCCCGCGCGATCATCTCAGAGCACGAATACTTAGAGGCCCTAGGCGACCACATCCCGGCTAGATTCTCGGCGAGGCGGCCCGGGGAGGGGGAGAAGATCAATGATCTGTCTGGGAACGAGCGCGCCATTCCCATGGCCCATTTTGAGGTGGGTCTTCGCCTCCCCCTTTGGCATGAGGTTCGTCAGGTATTGAAGTACTTCGGGGTCATCATAGGACAGATGACCCTGAACTCTGTAGCCGTTATGGTAGGGTTCGCCTGCTTCCTACGGGAGGAGCGGATCGAGTTTAATCTCGCGGTTTTCCGCAAATTATTCTCCTTTTGTGCGAACCGGGATGGCACCGCCTACTTCTCCAGCACACACCTCAAAGTGCGGGAGACCGTTAACAAGAGTCACAACTGGCTTAAGAAATTTCTGTTCGTCAAGGGGGATTACGGCAACGTCGCCTACTCGCCGGTGTAGCTCAGCGAGGCGAGTTACCGCCCGCCAAGCCTGGGAGGCCATGAAGCCGACTTGTGCGGGTTCTTCTCCGGGAAGAACTTCAAGGTCGCGTACCTGTGCCGCAACCTCGACGATCTTGCCGCCGTTCCGCCTGGTGGAGGTTTGCCACTCGTCACTACCCCTGTCTCGCTCTTTACTCCATGGGCCTCACCCTCTCCTTTCTGCAGGCGAGCGGGACGTCCCCCTTCATCCCCCCTATGAGAGTGCCCGGGTCGCCTCCGGGGTCCTCGCTCGCGCTTAGGCCGCTGACGCTGCTCAGCGCGAGGCCCAGTCGATTACTGCCAAGAAGAGGCCGGGCCGCGAGCAGCCCGCTCCCCCACCAAAGACGGCGAAATCTGCGTGTCAGCCACTAGCCGGGGGCCAGAGGAATGGCAAGGCCCCGGCTGATCAACCGACCGAGGTCTCCCCCCCCCCCCATAGTCGTTCCGACCAACGACATCTCTGCCGAGGCGGCGGGTACTTCCGGACCGCCGGATGGGTCGCAAACCGCCGCGAGGCCGGTGCCGAGAGGGCATCGTAACTTCGGCTACGTCGAGAAGTATCTGGACGAGCTTGGCATCCCGCTCCTGTCATGGGACAAGGAGTCTAACCGCGCGGTGGTCTCGACTCTGTTGCCGAGTTGGCTGGAGCAGAACACCATCGGTGGGGAGGCATATAATTTTTCATTCGGCCTGTACTCGCGAGAGGATGCCGTCATCTATAACAAGGAGGTGACGCGAGTATTGGTGCACGAGAGCGCGCGGGCCCAACTACGCGGCCTGGAGTTGGCCCACATGGTGGGGAGGCGCTGCACCCAGCTGGAGCGGAACGCCGCCTCCCTCCAGACGTTGGCGGACGAGAAGGATGAGGCGCGAAAACTCACTCAGGAGGACTCGGATCTTCAGAGAAGGCGGGCTGACACGGCCGAGGAGACCCTCGCGCAGTACCTGGGAGGGGTGGTACGTGCTCACTTCCACCGACCGCCTCTCTTCGCGAATCCACCTTATAACTCCCTTTTCCTCTTTTCAGGATGCCGCGACGGCCAGTCGGATGGGTGCTGAGATCGCCACCCTTGCTCAGGACAAGTCAGCGCTGGAGGCACGGGTGCGCGAGCTGGAGGCCGCCGCCGCTGTCCCTCCGCCAGATAACAGGGGCTGCCCGCTCGCACACCCCTCTGACCACGAGTTGGAGGTGCTGATGCAGAAGAACGCCGCCAGCGCCGCAAAGTATACTATGCAGATGTTGCGACGCGCGGATCTCCTCATGAGTGAGGCGGCGGAACTCTCGGCGGGCGACGTGGTGCCGGCGCTGTTCCTCCCCGTACCAGACCCTGGAGACCAGTCCTTCCAGCGCCTTTAGGACTTCTCGCCCCAGATCCCGTGTCACCCCCGCTTTTTGACATTTGTTTATTAGATGTATATATCGTGCACGTTTAGCTGTTTTGAGATGTACGCGCGGGCTGTGCCTATACTTCATGATTTTTCATCTATTATTGCTTTTCTAAATGCTTTCTCGCCTGCCTCATTTGTATATATTTGCTACTACCGCGCGGGGCGGCCTGCCTCTATGGCCCAGCCCTGATGATGCGGCTGCTCGCCCACCAAGCGAGGCGAGCCGGCTCGTCCTTTGCCTGAGTTATCAAACTTCTTGCGGATTCTCGCCCAGGTACTCGCCTCCATTCGGCCGCTTTTCTTGGGGCTTGGGGGTTATGTTAGACCCCTCCCTTTTTGGTTAACTTTTGTGATTCCGACCTGCTATTAACACCATTCGAGTAGTTTCCGGCCTTGCCGGCTAGGTGGGAGCCCGGCAACGTCATTCGTTCTGGGTCGCAATCCGTTGCCATCGAGTGACTTCCGCCCCTGTCAGCTAGGTGAGAGCCTGGCAGCGGGATCTTCTCGAGGCTAGGGGTGACACCGAGTGACTTCCGGCCCTGCCAGCTAGGTGAGAGCCTGGCAGCGGGATCTTCTCGGGGTCCAAATTCATTCCATCGAGTGACTTCCGGCCCTGCCAGCTAGGTGAGAGCCTGGCAGTGGGATCTTCTCGAGGCTAGGGATGACACCGAGTGACTTCCGGCCCTGCTAGCTAGGTGAGAGCCTGGCAGCGAGATCTTCTCGGGGTCCAAATTCATTCCATCAAGTGACTTCCGGCCCTGCCAGCTAGGTGAGAGCCTGGCAGCGGGATCTTCTCGAGGCTAGGGATGACACCGAGTGACTTCCGGCCCTGCCAGCTAGGTGAGGGGCTGGCAGCGGGATCTTCTCGGGGTCCAAATTCATTCCATCGAGTGACTTCCGGCCCTGCCAGCTAGGTGAGAGCCTAGCAGCGGGATCTTCTCGAGGCTAGGGATGACACCGAGTGACTTCCGGCCCAGCCAGCTAGGTGAGAGTCTGGCAGCGGGATCTTCTCGGGGTCCAAATTCATTCCATCGAGTGACTTTCGGCCCTGCCAGCTAGGTGAGAGCCTGGCAGTGGGATCTTCTCGAGGCTAGGGATGACACCGAGTGACTTCCGGCCCTGCCAGCTAGGTGAGAACCTGGCAGCGGGATCTTCTCGGGGTCCAAATTCATTCCATCAAGTGACTTCCGGCCCTGCCAGCTAGGTGAGAGCCTGGCAGTGGGATCTTCTCGAGGCTAGGGATGACACCGAGTGACTTCTGGCCCTGCCAGCTAGGTGAGAGCCTGGCAGCGGGATCTTCTCGGGGTCCAAATTCATTCCATCGAGTGACTTTCGGCCCTGCCAGCTAGGTGATAGCCTGGTAGCGGGATCTTCTCGAGGCTAGGGATGACACCGAGTGACTTCCGGCCCTGCCAGCTAGGTGAGAGCCTGACAGCGGGATCTTCTCGGGGTCCAAACACATTCCAATTCTCTATGCAAGCTGGCTATGACAATACTGGGGGGGGGGGAAGAGGAATTCATTATAACCAACGTGTTGCTTACAGGCGTTTAGGGAAAAAACCTTTTCAGGTCGTCTCCACTCCAGGTGAGACTCAGGGTCTCGCCCTCTACATTTTGGAGCCGATAGCCCCCTGACTTCAAAGCATTCTTCATAATAAACGGCCCCTCCCAGCTGGGGTTGAGCTTCCCTACGGACGCTGACGTCCCTGCCATGTCTACCTTCTTCAGCACTAGGTCTCCTTCTGCGAACTGCTTGACCCTGACATGCTTGTCAAAGTATTTGACCATCCTTCTTTTTACCTCCTCCCGTCGGACAGCAGAAAGGTCCCTCAATTCTTCCACCATATCAAGGGAGAGTCTTAGCTCTTCTTCGTTCCCGGCTTGCCATTCTTCTCGGCCCCATTTGGCCGCTTCGAATCGCGGCGTATGGACTTCAAATTCTACGGGGAGCACCGCCTCGCACCCATGGGAGAGCTTGAAGGGGGTCTCCCCTGTAGCCGTGTTAGGGGTGGTTCTTAGGGCCCAAAGAACTATGGGGAGCTGCTCTACCTAGCTCCCCCTCAAATTTTCCACCTTCTTCGTGAGAAGGTTGACGATGATCTTGTTCGCAGCCTCCACCTGCCCGTTACTCCTGGGGTGGTGGACCGAGGCGAACCTGAGGTCTATTCCGAGCTGCTCGCAGAAGTTGGTGAACTCGGCACTGGCGAACTGGGGTCCGTTGTCTGTGACGATGGCCTGTGGCAGCCCGTGGCGAAAGATGATCTCCCCCCAAACAAAGTTCCTGATCACTTGGAAGGTCACCTTGGCCAACGCCTTCACCTCCATCCACTTTGAGAAGTAGTCGATCATCACTAGGAGGAACCTTCTCTGACCGCTGGCCTGGGGAAACGGTCCAACCAAATCCATTCTCCAGATTGCAAAGGGCCAGGGGGCCGTGATACTCTTGAGTTGTTGGGTCGGCTGTAGCTGGAGGGGGGCGAACAGCTGGCACTTATGACATCTTCTTGCGAACTCCGCGGCATCTCGGCCCAGGGTGGGCCAGAAATACCCTTGCCTGACTATCCTTCCCTCCAGGGTCTGGCTCCCGGAATGACTCCCGCATTCCCCGGAGTGGACTTCCTCCAAGATCCTCTACGCCTCGCCCTCGGCCACGCAGCGAGCCAGCATCCCGGAGAGGGTCTTCCCATATAGCTGCCCGTCTTTGAGGAGGTAGTAAGCTGACTTGTGCCTCAGCTTCTTCCTGTCTACCCCCTCCGGATATTTTCCCGTGGAGAGGAAAACTACTACTGGATCCATCCACGAAGCTTGCTGGTCAATTTCCATGAGCTCCCCCTGGTCGATGGAGGGGCAGAACAGGTCGGTGATGGTGCCCCCCGCCCGGGGGCCATGCTTCGCTAGCTGGTCGGCCTGTTCATTCTCTCCCCTTGGCACGTGTCGGATGGAGAAGGTATGGAAGGTGCCTATGACCCCCTTCACTTTGGCCAAGTACAACTTCAGGGTGGGTTCCCTTGCTTCGAACTCCCCGTTGATCTGGGAAGTCACCACCATGTAGTCGGTTAGGACCTCCACATCCAGCACCCCCAGCTCCCTGGCCAGGCGCAGCACTGCTATCACGGCCTCGTACTCGGCCTGATTGTTGGTAATGGGAAAGTGCACCACCACCGTCTGCTCAATCTGAGTCCCTTGAGGGCTTTCTAGGACCACCCCTACTCCAAGAGAATGCCTCCCTGAGGCTCCATCCACCCTCACCTTCCAAGGAGTCGGGCGGGTGAGCTCCTCCTCCGCTACTTCCACCACGTAGTCGGCCAGGAAGTCGGTCATCGCCTGAGCTTTGATCGAGAGCCGCGAAACGAAGGAGACATCGAACTCGCTCAGCTCCACCGACCACTTGGCCAGCCAGCCTGAATGCTCCACCCCCTCGAAGATGTTGCGGAGAGGATGGTCGGTCACCACTCGGATTGAGTGTGCCTGGAAGTAAGGTCGCAACCTCCGAGCCGAGATGATTAGGGCGAATGCAAGCTTCTCCAAGATCGGATACTGGAGCTCGGCCTTCCTTAGGACCCGGCTGACATAATAAAGAGGGAGCTGCCTCTTCCCTTCTTCACGAACTAATACGGAGCTCAAGGCCTCTGCTCCGACCCCGAGGTATAGGAAAAGGTCCTCCCCCTCATTTGGACCTTGGAGCAGCGGAGCCTGTGTCAACTGCACTTTGATGGCCCGGAACGCCTCCTCGCACTCCTTGGTCCATTCAAACCTCTGACCTCCCCTTAGCATTTTGAAGAAGGGGGAGCACTTCTCCCCTGCCCGAGAAAGGAAGCGACTCAGCCCTGCTAGCTTCCCCATCAGCCGCTGGACCTCTTTCGCATTTTGCGGGGACCCCAGCTCTAAGATAGCCTTGACCTTGTCCGGATTCTGCTCGACCCCTGCGGGAGTGAGGAGGTGCCCCAAGAACTTTCCCCTGCTGGCCCCGAAGACACATTTCAGGGGATTCAACCGCATCTTGTATCTGCGCAGGGTGGCGAAGGTCTCTTCTAGGTCCCGGAGGTGGGAGTCCATATCCCGACTTTTGATCATGAGGTCGTCCACATACACCTCCAAGTTCCTCCCCCTCTGCTCTTTGAAGACCCTATCCATCATTTTTTGGTAGGTGGCCCCAGCATTCTTCAGCCCGAATGGCATCATCTTGTAGCAGTAGCATCCATCCCCTGTGATGAACGAGACATCCTTGATGTCCGGGGGGTGCATCCTGATTTAATGGTAATCTGAAAAGGCATCCAAAAAACTCATTACAGAAAAGCCGACGGCTGAGTCAACCAGCGCGTCGATCCGAGGCAAAGGATAACAGTCCTTAGGACAAGCTTTATTAAGTAAGGAAAAATCGATACACAATCGCCATCGGCCGTCTCCTTTTTTAACCATCACAACGTTGGAGACCCAGCTTGGATACTGAATCTCGGACACAAAGCCAGCCTTGAGAAGCTTTGCCACCTCCTCCCTGATGGGCTCCGCCAGCTTATCCGCCGTGGACCTCTTTTTCTGCTGAACGGGGCGTATTCTCGGGTCCAGGTTGAGGTGGTGGCAAGCCACATCCGCGTCAACCCCCGGCATCTCCGTGGAGTTCCAGGCGAAGATGTCCACGTTCTTCTGGATGCACTCCAGTATCCTGCCTTGGCCCTCCTGGGTCAGCCCTCCACTGACGCGGATCTTCTCCATCCTGCCTCCCCGGGTGAGCACCTCCAGCTCCACCACTTCCTCTGCTGCCTCCAGCCTGGATTGCTCCCCCCATCCCTCGGCATCCCCTTCCTCCGGAACGGGGACCTCTACCTCCATCTGTCCTCCCACGGCCCTCACTTCGGCCACCTCCTCCAGATCTCCTCCTGCCGCCTCCTCTGCGCAGTTCTTCACTTCCAACTCCCTCTCTGCTGCTCCCTGCCCTATCTCCTCCATCCTTCGCCCCATCTCTTCAGCTCCCTCCATCCAAGAGATGGCGTTCACCGCAGTGACGTATCACTCTCGCGCTACCTTGGGGTCCCCCCGACCCTGACCTGGACCCCCTCAGCGTTGAACTTCAAACACTGATGGAAAGACGAGGGGACGCAGCGAAAGGCGTTGATTAGAGGCCTCCCGAAGATGGCACTGTAGCTGCTGGGGGAGTCCACAATGACGAGCTTGCAGTTTCGGGACTGCCCTCCCAAGGTAACATGGAAGCCAACTCCTCCCTCTACTTCCTTTCTCCTGAGAACCCGAACAAGGGCCCGTCTGAGGCCAGCACCCTCTTAGCTTCCACCTTCATCGCGTCAAACACCTTTTTCAAGACAACGTTGACGGAGCTCCCATTGTCCACGAGGATCCGAGAGACAGTGAAATTATTGATGGCGGCCTTGATGACCAGCGCATCGCAGAACGGATCCTGGTGGTCTGGCATATCACTCCTGGAGAAGGTGATCCTCTCCTCCGGTGGCGGGGTTTGGGATGTAGAGGCGATGCTCCACCGATACATGGTGTGGAGGCTTGACTTGCAGGAAGCCTCGATCCCCACTCACCCGTGGATCACTCCGATCCCCCCTCGGGTCCCAACATCCACCCGGTCTTCGCACCGATTCTCCTCCGCCCGAGGCAGGACCTCCTCGATCCTCACTTCTTGCCGCGCCTCCTGCTGCTGCTGCTGCCGCTCCCTATTCCCTCTCATCTCCTAGAATTCCGGGCACCTGGCTGTTGCGTGCCCCTCTTCCTGTTGGAAGTCGCAATAGGGCAGCTCCACCCTGACCTCCCTTCTCCTTCTCCTCATGATCCCCCTCCTTGCTCCCAAAGCTATGGCCATGGCCTCCTCCTGATCGCGGAGCCGGGGCCTCTGGCCCTGCCTCCAGCCCGGAGGATGGAACTGCTCTTGCCTCCCCTGATGGTGACCCCTTCCGTAGTATCCTCTCGGTGGCCCTTGCCCCTACCACTCGAGTCTCCAGCCCAGCCGACGGTCGGGCTCCTAGTGCCCCCACCTCGGCTGCTGTTGCCACTAGAGCTGCCTTTGCTCCCTCTGCCTAGGCTCCCCTCTTCTCTCTTCCTGTCCTCTTCCCCTCTTCGACTCCTTTTTCTCCTCAGTTGCCCACCTGGCCAGTTTCCTTGCAAATTCCGAGTTCGACGCCTCCCCGTCGACCTCTCTCGCCGCCCTCTCCATCAATTCCTCGTAGGAGAGGGGGGGAACCCTCTTCAGCTCCATTCAGAAAAAACCCTGCTGCAGGCCCAGGGTAAAATCCATCATCAGACTATGCCCCGGCATCTCCTGGACAGGGGTAACTTCCTCCTGAAACCGGTCCACGTAGCTTCCCAACGTCTCGTTCACCCCTTGCTTAATGTGGAACAAAGACTCAGACTCCTTCTTCCTCTTCTTCGAAGTAGTGAACCTCAGCATGAACCCTCGGCGCAAGTCCTCGAAGCAGTAGATGGAACTAGCCGGTAGCTGGTGGAACCACTCCCTTGCCTTCTCCCGGAGAGTCATGGCGAAAAGTCGGCATTTGAATCCGTCTGACATCTGTCGGATGGAGACCACATCCTCGAACCATTGGACATGCTGGACCGGGTCTCCCTTCCCCGTGTAGTAGGACATCTCGGGTTCCCTGAACCCATCTGGGACTGGAGCTGCGGAGATCAGCTCGCTGAAAGGACTGCCCCCCCACTGGGCGAGCCGGCGAGTCTCGTGAGCCCAACTCTCCGAACCTACCTCGGCTTGCCGAGCCGGGGAAAAGCTCGCGCCCCGGGAGCTCGCACCCTCGGCTTTCCTCGACCACTTCATTTCCAGCTCGCCGGCCAGGGTCGTCCTCGCCCAAAGAGGGGGCGGCCGCGATCTGGGTTGCCGGAGTCGAGTACTCGGCCCGCGCGTCGAGTGCAAACTTGACGAGGCCCAGCACCTCGTTCATTATGTCCTCCAACATCACCACCGTTGCGAGAGGCGGGGGAGGGGGGGGGGCGAGTCCTGCCTGTCAGATCCTTGTCCTCCCGTCATTGAGCTCGCCGAAGCTTTTCTGCACTGACCACTGTCCACGCTCACCGCACCAAAATGTTGAAACCGGAATCCGGCCTCTTATGGAGTTCGACCCTTGGGGAAGGGGTGGTCTCGCGCCTACATTGATCCTGCAAGAAAAACAACGAAGAAGACAAGAAGAAACAGACCCAAGGGCTCGGCAGGGAGGTCCCACCACAAACCCGGAAGATCTCTGAGTGCTTCCCCTCCTTAGCCAGAAGCCGAGCTAAGGTATCCTCAGAGAGCACTCGAAAACGAGAGTAAGGAGGCACCCAAAAGCATCCCCTCTGAGGTACCCCTTGGGTCTTATTTATAGTTTTCTGGAATCCAAACTGCCAATAACCAAAAGAACTGACCTGAAAATACCAAAAGGCCCCCTGGTTAAGTCTGCCAATAGCCAAACTCCGCTGTCCTGAGTGGCTATGCGCAGTCCAACCTGGTCTTCCAATAGCGTGGCTCCGCCGTTCTGAGGGGCTATTCGCACCCCTGGGGAGTCGGCACGCCTTCGATCCCCCTCCGCGGGGGGCGGGCACGACCTAGCTCCAGCGGTCTGCCTATTCTTCCTGGGCGAGCGCGAGCCGGACCGCCGCGACCTGCCTGTCTTCTGCCGAGGCAAACAGGTGACCAGGTCACATGTAGGGGCTGGCCGGCGGCCATCGCGACCCCCCGATCGGCTCGCTAGTCGCAGGTTGCCGAACCCGTCCGCTTTGGTCAGCGATTCTCTACGCGACCCGCTCGCTCGCCTCGCCCGGCTCGCTCGCCTGAAATGGGCAGGAGCGGGCCAGCCCTCCTGCCGTATAACTGTTTGCCGCTTGGGTGCGGGTCGCGGGCTAGGTCCGCTTGACTTCCCTGGCGGGACCCACTCGCCGGACACGGGGTTGTACATAGTTGATTCCTGAACCATATAAGCTGTGCGCAATATCTACCTGTAGAGATATGTTGGAACCCTAGTTACCTGAGTAGAATTTCCAAGGCAGTTACCTTCTCGGTTCCAAGTTAATCCAAGAATCTCACCTAATTTTGGCTAAAAGGATTTTAAGATATATAAAGGGTTGCGCTAATCTAGGACCGGTATCAAATAGAGTCAGAATTTGAATTAACTAGATTATCAGATGCTGACTATGCTGAATGTAGAATTGACAGGAAAAGCACATTAGGAACTTGTCAGTTCCTTAGTGATAGGCTTGTGTCTTGGTTTTGCAAGAAGCAAACTTCTATATCTACTTCAACTGCTGAAGCTGAATATATGGCAGCTCGCAGTTGTTGTTCTAAGATTTTGTGGATTCAAAATAAACTACTGGATTATGGATACAACTAAAATAATTCAACAATATTCTGTGATAGTACTAGTGCAATTCCCATTGTATAAAATCCAGTTCTGCATAATTGGACCAAACATATAGAGTTTACACATCACTTCCTGAGAGATAATGTAGACAAAAATAAAATTAACCTTGTATTTTTTTCTACTGATTTACAAAGGGGAGACATTTTAATAAACCCTTAGATGAAAAGAAACATCTGTTCTTCCTAAATCAACTATGCATGATAAATGGAAAAGCAATAATTTGATTTTTGTCATGAGCTCGACGAACTGCACACTTTTCGTCTAACTGAGCTCGACGAACTGTGTTCTGTTCTTGAATCGTTCGACGAACATAGGTCGATGAACCATTATTTAGAAATTTTTCGTCGAACGGAGATTTATGAATTAGTTTCAAATATTTTTTGTCAAACGGAGCTCGACAAAATATATTTCCTTCGCAAAACTTCCTTCGACCTGAGATCGACGAAACGCATTTCTTTTGAAATTTTTTGTCGAACAAGAGTTCGATGTTTTTCTTTTTGTTGGACAGATTTCGTCATTTCTACTTTGGAAACCTTATATCTAGGGCTTTTCATCGAACTCTATCCCGCACTTTTCTATCTTTTATTGCACTTGATCTCTTTATGAAAGTGTTCAGTTGTCTACCTAAATCACCTAGAGTGGGGGGGGGGGGGTGAATAGGTGAGTTGTGCGTCTTTTGCGGAATAAAAAATTTAGAGATCTATGCACACAATTATCAACCAAGCAATCATATATGACAAAAGATTTATAGTGGTTCCCCAATCTTGTGCACATCAACTTTCCCTCACCGATCTAGCAAAGCACTAGACTCGGCTACTCCACTATCTCGGATAGCAAACCAATCTTATGCCTTGGAACAAAATTCCAACAATCTTGATCCACAACACGGATCTACACTCGGAAGATAAAACTTCCTACAACTCGGAGACAAAAAGCTCCTACACTCGGAGAGAATTCTCCTACAAGAATGAAATTTAGAGTATATGAAAATACAAACAGACTTATTTCACAGATATGAAAATTTCGGCCAAGGTCTTCCTCTTTACCTTTAAGGCTTTATCAGAAACTATTGAAGAAGATGGCTCGGCAAGAACAGGATCTGGAATTCTTTGACTTCACACGATCAGATAGATGATGAGGAATAAAAAACAATCTCGATCTGGAAGTCTTCTTGATCTAAATCTTCTGGATCGAAAACCCTAGCCGATTATGAGCGATGAAGGTCTGCGGCGGTGGCTTCCATTTTTAGACAGAGAGAGTGAGATTCAGAATACTTAGAATAAAACTTGACAGCACTTCTTAGGGTTAGTCAGTTTTGACAAGACCTTATATAAGATCTTCCCTAACGGTCATAATTAGTCTTAATGACGTACACGTGGACGAATCACGTCAAGGCTATTTGAAATTTCCGTCAAATCTGGACTTTGCAAATATTCTGAAAAGACTGACTGAAATACTCGAGAGAGCAATTACCTACTCGAGTACTATTTTGATTACTCGAGAGAATAAAGGAGGATTACTCGAGTAAATAACTTAGAGAAAATCCAGAAATGATAAGCAAGTAATCGTGTACACAAAGACTTACTCGAGTGCTAATATAGTTACCCGAGATGTGGAGTTGAACTACTCGAGTACAAGAAGTACTACTCGATAGAATATAAATTAACTACTCGAGAGGTAGAAAGAATACTGAAGCCAATGACTTTGAATAATTTCTGGGAGAGAAAACCTGTGTTACTCGAGTAGTGAAACTGTACTACTCGAGAGGAGATAAACTACTCGAATACATGGATACTACTACTCGAGTAACGGACTTAGAAAAATTTTGAGGGATGAAAATCTTATCACTCGAGTATTTAATCTGGACGACTCGAGTAGTAGATGGACTACTCGAGTACATAAACTTGACTACTCGAGTGAAGTAAAATTACATGAAATCTTGTCTTCTGTAACTCGAGACAAAAGAATAATCTACTCAAGTACTTATATGACTACTTGAGTAAATGACTTAGAAAATTTTCTGGAGAGGTAATTATGTTAACTCGTGAATAAGAGATGATCTACTCGAGTAATTGACTTGTATAATCAAGATTTATAATTTGAGTACTCGAGAGCTAATTCCCAAACTCGAGTACAGATAGACTAACCCGAGTATTGACTAAGTGTTTCACTCGAGTATGTAAGTAACTACTCGAGTAAAATACTTAGCAAAAATTTCTTTAATAGAATTTTCTCTTCTTTAAAGAATTCAGCAACAAGTCTTTCTCCAATCAGTCCTTGTGCTTGAAAATGAAGTGTATCCCAATAGAGAGGCTACACATGAGTCAACACCATGGATCACACAATGAGAGATTACATTGTATGGTCCTGTGTTTGGTGACCCATTGTAGACTAACATTGGTCTACACTTGGCAGTAACGTCCTGCAAACAAATAACTCAAACAAAACATCAAATACAACTTAATTCATCTTAGTTCAAGGGTGACTTCACCAAATCTGGGTTAATGTGCTTACAATACCCAACAATATCCCCTTATTTGTAGAAGTCAGAACTCCTTACACTAAGCTGAGTTATATAGATATAAAAAGAGCTAGATATGCAGTAGAGAAAGCAGTGTAAGCAGGCATAAGAATATAATCAAAGGGTATATGATCAAAATTAAGAATTATATAAACATGATTGTCCAAAACATCATTTATACACAGATCATTTCCACACCCTCATAATCCTTTATGCTTAAACATGATGGTGCTGCTTGTCCTTCTTCTCTTACTATCTTCTTTGGTAGCTAAAGGGCTTGGGATAGTACTTTGGAGGCTTTAAAGGAGCAACAAGGTTGTTCCTACCAAATTCTCTGTCATAAAGTCTCCTCTTAGTCATTGATTTTTCATAAATTCCCATTCCTGGGTGTTGTAATGAATATTCCTGCTTTCATTGAAGTCCATGACAAGCTTGAGAGTATCTAAATGAGAGACTTTGAAGTTGGAGACCAGATCTCTGCAAACTCTGGAGCTTTTCTCTTTTCTGTATCTGGAACTGGGATTGACCTACTAGCTGAGACACCATCACCATACTTTCTCTTCTTCTTTGAAGTGTTGATCTCAGGAGGGGCTTGGAAGAATAAATCTACTCGGTCTGCCTCCCAAACTTTAGCATATGAATTTGGAGGGGGACCTTCACAGCCTTCAGGTCTAGGAGAGAAGGTAGGCTGAGGAGCTTGAGCTGGAGCATCAATAGCTAAGGGATTCAAATGGTGAGGAATGATGTTTGGATCAGCTGGGAATTCTGGAAGAATTTGATTGTGCATCCAAACTGCTGTGTCATAGGTATGGAATTTTACACTCTGAATCTGTCCTAGCACATCATCATGAATCTCTTTCATCTTATCTTCCCATTGAGTTTGCTTGAGTGCATCAGATTTCTCAAGATATTCCTTCACTAAACTCTCCCCCTTTCTGACTTCTACAGTGAGTGTATTGATGGCATCATCTTTGAAAGTCCCAACTTCTTCATAAATCTTCATCTTGTTTGCTTCAGCTCTCTTATCTAATTCAATCTAATTATTTGCAAGAGTTACACCTTGCTCTATGACCTGACCAACATTAGTGATAGTGTGATCTAGAGCTTTGCCACCAATCTGGAAGAGATGTCTGAGTTGATCTATATTATGTTGAATCTCTGTAAAGCCTTTGCTCATCTCTTTCTCTAGATGAGTCACTTTCTCAGTTACAACCTTGAGAGAATCATCAAAATATTTCCTTTGTTCTTTCAATAGTACAACAAACTGACCCATCACATCATTGGCAGCAACAGCAGCAGGAGGAGCAATAGAGGGAACTGGAGGAGGAGGAGCAGACCATGGAACTATCTCTTCAATAGTGACTGATCTTTGAGCTCTAGTGGTATGGATTAGGGCATCCCCTTCATCAATGACCATGGGTATAGAGAAGTCCAGGTTCCTCAATGGAGCCTCAGCTAGTTTTGGAGATTGGTCTGGCTCATCAGAAAGCAAAATGGTCTCAACCTGCTCTTTGTCAGCATCAGGAGACTGAATGGGAGATGATGGAGTATGTGTGGGAGAAGGTACTGGAGAGGGTTGCTTGGATGCTTCAGTGGTTTGTTCTTTTGGAAGCGGGGGAAGGGGTTCATCAACAGTCAATTCATCAATCATTTCATTGATTGCTGTTTCAGTTGATAGAAGGGTTTCTTGAAGTTGGGCTTCTGATGGAATTTGCTCAGGAGTAGGAGGTGGAGGAGATGTAAAAGCTGGAGGGGTAGGGATTCTGACTGAAACAGAAGGAGCAGGCTCCCCTCAACAGTTGCACCAGATGAGCTGGCAACTTGAAGTGGAGAGGGAGATGGGGTCCTGTCCTTAGTTGCTGGAAGGTCTTGATCTTTGGCAGCTTGAACTTGATTCTGTAACTTCAAGTCCCATCTCTGAATGGATGAGATGGAGACTTTCTTCATGTGATGGAGATTAGTACTGATGCAGGCCTAAGCTTTGACACCGGGAGATCTACGGATTAACACGTTTGTCTCTCTACGCTTTGTAGTTTTCACTTGCACAAATTTCTTCACCACGCACACTCCAAGAAAAATTATCACTTTAATGCTAACATACTAGTAGCCAAACCGTTTAGGATCAAATAGAAGCGATAAGCCAATATCCTTTCCGACTAAAAGGACCCACCCGGTCCGAGCGAGCGAAGGTTGTACGAAAAGAGATCTACCAAAAGTACGATTCGAGAAAATGTATATCTCTCCCAACAAAACGTTACGAGATTCGCCAAGCCTTTTCTAAAATTAATTCAATTAAGATGAATCCAAAAAAAAACAATCAAAGAAACCACGATTATTCAACGATTCTAAATCCAATGCCAAGAAATTCCGTCACAAAATTATCTAGGGAAGGAATCACACAAAGGCAGAGATTTTCATTACCCAAACTGGAATAGATGATTTCGATTATCTAATTTGAATCGCTCTTTCGCGGTTCTGCCGGAGTTACACCGAAGAGGGGGAAACTCATCCTTCTTTGTCGCTTCACGCATTGGCCGAGATCCACGCACGCTTGTTGCAAGAACATGGCCCAATCACCAAGGGAGTGGGGTGGCCAGGTTTCTCGTTGAAGAGGGTTGATCGGCCTTGGGATTTGGGTGGTCGGCCGACTTAGGGTGTGGAAGAGGGGCTCGGGTAGGGAAGTATTGGCCGAGAGTGAGAGAGAGTGAAAGTGAGGGTTAGATCTGAGATACTCTAGAGGCGGGGGGGGGGGGGTGAATAAAGTATCTTGGTAACTTAGATAACTTTTTGCAGTAAATAAAAGCAGACCTAAGATAAATTAATCTAGTACTATCACATGCACAGCCAAACCTAATTATGACAGCCACAACAAAAACGTAAGAAAAAGTGCAACCAGACAACACAAGAATTTTATAGTGGTTCCCCAACCTGATAGCATCCACTCTTCTACCACCCTGGTAGGAATCCACTCAGGTTTTTGATCAGGTGACTGCCACCAATGAGCTTTTGATCAGGGGCTCAAAAACCAACCCAATTCTTTTGGTCAGGAGACTTTCAACCAAGAATAACTTTTGAAGGGAGTTAAAGAACCCTTTTTGTAGTGGGGGATGGGAGAGTGATGTTGTCTTCACTTTCTCAAATACAACTGAGAAGACTTAGGGGATTTATGATGTTAGCAAAATCTCCCCCTAAGATATTGAACTAAGGAAGATTTGAGCCTTGCTGTAGGGTGAGTAGGTCTTCAATATTTTATCCTTATCTAGATGGTATCCAGGAACTTTTTTGACAGATAGAATATTTGTTGTCCTTTGAAGAATACTGAGATGAAGGAGGAAGAAGACTCTTGATTTTTGATTGATGATCTTCTTCTTCTTCAGCTTATTGTTCTCTGGTCTAGGGCTTCTAATTTATCTACTGTGTTGTTGCCCTGTGTGTCTTATTCTCTGTGTTCAGCCAAGAAGGAAGAAGAAGATCCTATTGGCTGTTCTGCCTATGGAAGAAGGAGGAAAAAAAATCTTTTTATATATTCCATGAAATCTTCCATCTAAATTTTGAATTCCTTCTTTCATTCAATGCTGATGGCCTGGAGAATATTTGCATTGATTGATTTCCCCAACTACCCCATTGAAAAACGATAAGTAATAATCCTGATGAAGTCCATAATCAATGCTGCGTCTAACGGTAATCTTCATAGAATATTTAACATTGATTACTCAGGAATTATTGCAATAAATTAAGGATCGGGGGAGAAAAATATCCAAGTCTGGAACTTCACAGAAATCGTTGAGTATAAAATAGAATTCGTCGACCTGGGTCCAGAGTTCTTCGAGATGAGAGATTATATTTGTCGACCAGATAATCTTTGTTCGTCAAGCTGAGATCCAAGATCGTCGACCTGAGAGTATTTAACTGCTTTCTCTGGAACCATGCTAATTCTGTCCATCAAGATCATTGATCTGAGATTCTAACTTCGTCGACTGGAGTTCAGTGAAATGGTTCTTGTACTTAAGAATGTTGAACTAAGGTATCCAGAAATCATCGACCTGAGAACTAGTTTCGTCGAGATGAGAACTTCTAATTGCTGCTTGATAAAGCTTGTCAAGAATGTGGTGTAAGTTTGTCGAGCTGAGAAGATGAATTCATCTACTCGAGTATGATTCTTGACTTAGAATATTCAGATGTTTCTGGAATAAAATGTTGAAGTAGAATACCCAGAAATCGTCGACTGGAGTTCAGAGAAAGGAATTCTGCATTTGGAATGTTGAAGTATAGTGTCCAGAGATCGTCGACCTGAGAACTAAGTTCGTCGACTCAGCTCAGAAAATTGTCTCTGAGTTCGTAGAGCTGAGCATGACTTTCGTCGACCTGAGTTCGACGAATGTCAAACTTATTTTCTGAGTCTTTGAAATTTCTCCAAGTCTTGAGGCTTTTGTAGTCTGTTGATCGCTGGTCCATGTAGTGTTGAATTCTAAGGACATGACCTATACTCTAGGACACAGACATGAGGGCTTGGTGATGCTCCTCTCCCACTTGACAAAGAGGGCACATGTGAGCCTCTTGGAAGCATTGATGAATATGGTCGGGGAGACAAGAGATTCAACAGCCTTTTCTTTGAGGAAGATTCCCAAAATTCTTCCAAAACAAACTTCCTTTTTATTATTCTTCTTCTTAATCAGCTCATACAGAATCTGAGCCCAGTTCACCTGCTTCTTGTTCACCACTGCACACATTACCAGGAATTGATGCCTGGTTATGTAATCATGGGCAGTGTGCTTGCCCAGCAATACTTTCCCCACAATATCTGCTAGAAATTTGTACCCAGCAGAGAGGTGTTTCTTTAGCAGTTTGTTAGGTGGTTTCTCCAGAATAATCCATCATACTTAGCATCTCATCAAACTCTTCATTTGCAATCTCTAGTTCTTTTGAACCATTATTTAATCAAAATATTTCAGTCAGAACGGCGGGGGTGAGAGAAACTGCATTACTCGATATTATCCCTGTCAAGGTGTTTTCATCGGTGGTGGAAGAAGTGTAGACCCACTCTCTGATCTCAGCACTGGCGAGTTTGATTCTGGTGGTCATCAGACTCTTCAACTGCTGATCTTCAAGCAGTTTTAGAATGCCCAAGAATATTGGGTCTGAGTGTTAGAAGTGTTGATGCGCGAAAACGGCACCGGGCAGCTAACACGGAGAGGGTGTTCGATCTCACAGGCTATGAGGGGAAGAGGATGAAGGTTGGAGGGATAGAAGAGAAGTGGAAAGCTTCTGAGTGCTCGAGAGTGGAGCAAGAAGCTTGTCAAGGAGTTGCAGGGATAGAGGAGAAGCTTGATCAACATAGAAGGTTGATCAAGAGAGGAGGAGGTTGATCAGGAGCTGTCGAGCAGACAGGTACTTGGATGGTTGTGCTTGCAGGTTGATGCCAAGGAAGATGAGCTGAGCTAGAGAGAAGAGAGAAGGGGCCGCTAGCAGCGACAACATCAGACTTCGCCCGCCGCGGCTTAAATGCCACTCTTGCGACGATCTTTCCTTTGATTAGTATTGAGAGTTACAGCTTTCTATACACTCTTACACGAAAGCAATAAAGGGGTACAAAAGGAAGCTGGCGGCTAAGGAAGAAGTGCCAGAAGAGGCCGCGCGGACTAAAGGCCGCAGCCGGCAGGCCGCGCGGACTGGTGAGTAAAAGGACACTGCGCGGACTGGACATGCAAGTCAGCAGGCCACGCGACTAGAGAAAGGAGCTGGTGCGGACTGAGAAATGGAGTCCGCAAGAGGGCTGGCTGGCTGACTTCGGGCGTGAGCACCTTGGTGATCATCCCTCCCCCTAAGCGAGAGGCATGGGGGTCTATTTATAGGACCGAGGAGGTAACAGCTTGCGGTGACGTTACCCCCGGTGAGATGGTAACTTGAGCGAGATGGAGACGGAGTCCGAAACAGCCGCGCGGACTGGGAGACGGTTCTAGAGCTGGTGCTGCTGATGACGAACTGAATGGCAGACTGCGAGGCGAGTCCGCGGAGTCCACTGCTGCTGAGTTGAGATTGTCTGCCTACTGCTGGAGTGGCAGACATTGGAGGACAAGTGGCGGACTTCGAAGGGGAGACCGCTGAGTCCGCCCCTGATGAGATGGACTACTTGCCCGTTGCTGGAGAGCGGGACCTGGAAGCTATGTGGCGGACGGCGAGGCGAATCCACGGAGTTCGCCATAGCTTAACTGAATGAGCAAAGGGAATGTGAGCTGAGGAGCACCTGCTGAGTCCGCAGAGTCCGCAGGAGACTGGGCGGTCTAGGACTGCTTTGAGGGAGTTCTGGCTGTTGATGTTGGGGTTCAGCAGTGAAGGCGGACTAGAAGACTCGACCACACTTTGAGTCTGCCGAGCTTGCGATGTTGCTACTTGTCTTGGCGGGTAGCCGGAGCTGGACTCCGCGCTTTATAGGCGGGCTGGAGGAGTCGGCTACCCGTGTTGCTGGGTGACAAGGGATATACGACCTGTTGCCGACCTGAGCAGATTGGTAGTTGAGTCCGGCAGAGAGAGTCCTGCGGAAACAACCTTCGGTTAAGCTAAAAGGGGAGCGGCCTGCAGAGGCAGATTGAAGGAACAGTCCGCAGACCCTGCGGACCAAGAGGAGCCGTGCGGCCTGGCCGGTCAGATCGCTGAGACCGAGCAAGCCGCGCGGACTAGGCGAACAGAAAATTCTATCCGCCCACCCTAGAGAATCACGGCATCTAGGATGAACCCGGGGTAGGCCGTAATGAGCGAGCTGGCTACCTTAGGAAGGATCGCCGATTTCGAGGTTAACATAATCCCCGAACATTTTTAAGTTCGGAAATGAACTTCAAAAAAGTTGGAGACCCGTGAAAATCGTGATCCACCCCAAAGGAAAGGAAGGGGGTCAAGGAGAGACAGAACCTGATGCTTCTCCTTAGGAGTTTGCTAATACTTGTCCTTTTCCTGCAAGGGGAAAGTTAGTATAGGCATGTATGGGAGGTACACCTTGCACGTACCTGAGTTCGCCTTTGAAAAATGAAGAAGCTATATCTTCTACTAGTTCTGTAAAATGATGGTAAGAAAATATAGGAGCATAATAACTTGCAAGTACCTGAGAAGAGACTTGCAAGAGTCTGCTGATCTCTGTAAATATAAGAGTTAGAGGCAAATATGTACAGGATAGAAGCTTGCAAGTACCTAGGAGAGGGCTTGCAAGTGCTTGCTAATCTCTGCAAAGAGAAGAGTTAGAAGCAAATATGTACAGGATAGAAACTTGCAAGTACCTGGGAGAGTGCTTGCAAGTGCTTGCTAATCTCTGCAAAGAGAAGAGTTAGAAGCAAATATGTATATGATAGAAGCTTGCAAGTACCTGGGAAAGGGATTGCAAGTGCTTGCTAATCTCTGCAAAGAGAAGAGTTAGAAGCAAATATGTACAGGTTAGAAACTTGCAAGTACCTGGGAGAGGGCTTACAAGTGCTTGCTAATCTCTGCAATGAGAAGAGTTAGAAGCAAATATGTATATGATAGGAGCTTGCAAGTATCTTGGAAAGGGATTGCAAGTGCTTGCTAATCTCTGCGAAGAGAAGAGTTAGAAGCAAATATGTATATGATAAAAGCTTGTAAGTACCTGGGAGAGGGCTTGCAAGTGTTCACTGTTGATGAGATAAGGTCGATATGACCAAATAGCAGAGGAAATGCCTGATATACGCTGCTGATGATGAAGATCAAACCAAAATAGCAATCTTCTTGCCATATTAGAGATGTCATGAAGTCAATATCAATGAGTCGAGTGCTGTCTGTTGATAGATATGATCATATTGGTAGAGAAAACATTTGACGAATTCTGCAAATCTTAACTAAATTGCAAAAGCACGGCTTGATGGCTAAGGATGGTAAGATTCTTTGACCAATGTTTGACATCATTAGCATTTGGTAAGAGTAGTGAATAGCTCCATGAATCTTCATCTGATAGCGCTTAAGCAGGCAGTGAATAAAAGATGAGAGTAATAGAGCTTGTACAAGTAGAGAGCTTGTAAGTCATCATCCGACGGAGCTTTGAGCAAGCAGTGTATATGAAATGAGCACAAGCAAAGCGGATGTTTGCTAATCCTTTTGAGAGGTCGGTTTAACCTGTTCACCTGTGAAAGAAGGTAGTTGACAAAAAGAGGGCTATACTCAGAAGTGACTAAAGAAGGCTGGATGCTGCCACTGGTGTTCCCCGTGGGCCTTATGCATCGCTTGCCTGAGAAAGGTCATCCCGAGTATAGTACTACTCGAACCGGGCTTGCCGCGCATCCTCTAGGAGGGCATAAAAGAGAAAAGCAAGGAAAATCCTGAGAAGGATAGCTAGATGCACTGCTCTCTTGCCTTGGGTACAATAATCACTGATCAATGATACTAGTTGCACCAAGTGACCTATTGCTTGTCTGTGGATTGATCATTGGAGTTGTGGGAACCCACGAAGGCACGGATCGAGAGTACCAGAGATTTTTCGGCCATCACAGTTGTGAGATGATCAAAGAGACAAGGCTACACTTGATCGCCATTGCTTGTCAAGCAAAGATCACCGAAACTATAATATATCCTTTGCGAAGCAAAACAGAGCTAACACATGGGGCTCCCCTAGCATGCACTCTGTGTCAGATGACGGCTAGGATCAGAAGTCTGAAGCCCAACATCGTAGATTGAACGTCTCCCACTACACATATGGGTATACTCCCGCCATATGTGGTCGAAGCGGTGGTTCCAGAGAACAATCCACGGAGGGAGCATTCCAGACTTGGCGATATCTCATTGGTGTAGTGATCTCTTTGACAAAGTGAAAAGATAGAGGAGAAGGCATCACAAGAGGGGAACTATGTCAGTACGAGATCTCTGATAAAAGCTATGTTGAAAAGCAAGAATAAACACTGAGAAGTGTTTTGCAAAATGAAAATGTTTGAAAATAGTAAGGGCAAGAGTTGAGATAACCCATCAAGGCTGTGAGGAGCTTTGTGGAGCAGTGATGTCCATTGTTGACTTAGAATAACCTTTCGAGCACGCCTTAGTCATTGACATCGAAGCATTCAACAGGATTGTTGATGACAAGAAGAGGATGTGCTTCGATTTGGCTTACTCTCTTCGAGCTACCAGGAATTTTGGCAACTTCTTTGACCTTTGAGGTTAATGGATCAGGGCGATCATTTTTGGGAAGAAGCTCCCGCATCTTACCCTGCTGGAGCATCCTTTGCACTAATTGGCGTAGTTGTCGGCAGTCTTCTGTTAGGTGGCCTGAATATTTATGAAATTCACAGTATGGTTCGGAGTCTCTACACCTTTGATCGGTTGGCCGATAGGGCTCCTTATAGTTTGCCCTATCTTTCATAATCTGGATTACTTCTTGCATAGCCTCATCGAGATCAGACTCATGCAATTCATTATCTTGCTGCTGACGAACTGCAGCTGTTTGCGAAGACGGAGCTAGTGGCTGTAATGGATCTTGAGCACGATCACGACTCGGGAAGGAGTATCGATGGCGATGAAACTTTCTGTCCTTTCTTGAGTGAGTTGGAAAATGATTGTGAGGAGACCTTGGAGGGTGCTTGCGAGAGAGATCTTCCTCGGATGTAAGCTTGGAGACGAAGCCTGGGTTGCTCTTTTCTCCTCGAATGTACGAGTTGGCCAAGGCAATCAATTCTTGGTATGTTCTTGGCGCTCGGACATTGGATTCAATTTTGAGCGGGCCTTCACAAAGACCATGAATAAGAGCTACTCTGTACATTTCTTGATCAGTAATCTCGATGTCCAAAATTTCTTTTTGGAAACGATCAACGAATTGAAACCAAGTTTCATTCACGCATTGCTTGATCTCAAAGAGGGCTTCAGGACCGCCATTTCTCTTTGTTGAGGTAGAGAACCTGAGCAGGAACTCCCTTCGTAGATCAACAAAGGAAGTGATGGAGTGAGGACGAAGGCCATAGAGCCAGTCCCTCACTTGCCCATCAAAAGTAGTGACAAGGAGCTTGCACTTAGTTGCATATGTAAGGGTTTTGAGAGCAATGGCTGACTCAAAGGCTTGAAGGTGCTTCACTGGAGCAGTCTCTCCAGTGTAGATTGGTAGTCGAGGCTCTCTAAAGTTAATTGGAGTTGGTTCATGGCGAACGTTCTCTGTGAATGGTGAAGGTTTTTCTTGATCTCCTACATCATAAGGAAAAAGGGGGGCATAAGCTGTGGCTGCAAAAGAAGCAGGAGGATAAAAATGAAAAGTGGCTATAGGAGGAGTAAAGGCTGGAGCTGAGGGGTAGGGATGACTTCCCTGAAAGTTGAGGAATCTAGCAGGACTTCCCCTGGCTGCTTCCCGGAAGAAGTTTTGGTGAGCAACAAACTCTTCATCTTGAGTTCGCAAAGGAGCTACAGGACGTTACGGGAAGGTTATTGTGAAAGGAGGAGGATAGACTGGCGAGCAAGATGGAGGATAAGCTTGCTGATGCTCCAAAGTTAGTGCTGGATTGATCGGAGCAGCTGGAGCAGCTGGGGTTGTTTTTGATTGAGAGTCTAGCTGCTGTGTGATCACAGCAAGCATTTGGTTGATCACTTCGAACTTTTGAGCATTCTCACGGTGCGACTGCTCAAAGGCTTCCCAAAGAGGATCATCTCTAGGACTTAGAGCAAAATTCTCAGCTGGTTGATGATCTATCATGGTTAACTGTTGTTGTTCACCATCAGAACGGATCTGAAGGCCGCACGTTAAATGTTGATGCGCGAAAACGGCACCGGGCAGCTAACACGGAGGGGGTGTTGATCTCACAGGCTAGGAGAGGAAGAGGACGAAGGTTGTGGGGATAAAAGAGAAGAGGAAAGCTTCTGAGTGCTTGAGAGTGGAGCAAGCAGCTTGTCAAGGAGTTGCGGGGATAGAGGAGAAGCTTGATCAATAGAGAAGGTTGATCAAGAGAGGAGGAGGTTGATCAGGAGCTGTCGAGCAGACAGGTACTTGGACGGTTGTGCTTGCAGGTTGATGCCGAGGAAGATGAGCTGAGCTAGAGAGAAGAGAGAAGGGGCCGCTAGCATCGGCAATAGTAGACTTCGCCTGCCGAGGCTTAAATGGCACTCTTGCGACGGGCTTTCCTTTGATTAGTATTGAGAGTTACAGCTTGTTATACACCTTTACAAGAAAGCAATAAATGGGTACAAAAGGAAGCTGGCAGCTAAGGAAGAAGTACCAGAAGAGGCCGCGCAGACTGAAGGGCACAGCCAGCAGGCTGCGTGGACTGGTGAGTAAAAGGAGACCGCGTGGACTGGGCAGTCAAGTCGGCATGCCGCGCGACTAGAGAAAGGAGCTGGTGCGAACTGAGAAACAGAGTCCGCATGATGGCTGGCTGACTGACTTCGGGCGTGAGCACCTTGTCGATCATCCCTCCCCATATGCGAGAGGCATGGGGGGTCTATTTATAGGCCTGAGGAGGTAACAACTTGGGTGACGTTACTCCCGGTGAGATGGTAACTTGAGCAAGATGGAGACGGAGTCTGCCGAGTCCGAAACAGGCCGCGCGGACTGGGAGACGGTTCTGGAGCTGGTGCTTCTAATGGAGAACTGAATGGCGGACTGCAAGGCGAGTCCGCGGAGTCCGCTGCTGCTGAGTTGAGATTGTCTGCCTGCTGCTGCAGTGGCGGACGCGGGAGGACAAGTGGCCGACTTCAAAGGGGAGACCGCTGAGTCCGCCCCTGCTGAGTTGGACTACCTTCCCGCTGCTGGAGAGCGGGAGCTGGAAGCTATGTGGCGGACTGCGACGCGAATCCGTGGAGTCCGCCACAGCTGAACTGAATGAGCAAAGGGAATGCGAGCTGAGGAGCGCCCGCTGAGTCCGTAGAGTCCGTAGAGTCCGCAGGAGACTGGGCAGTCTAGGACTGCTTTCAGGGAGTTCTGGCTGTTACTGTTGGGGTTCAGCGGTGAAGGCGGACTAAAAGTCTCGACCACACTTTGAGTCCGCCGAGCTCGCGATGTTGCTGCTGGTCTTGGCGGGTAGCCGAAGCTGGAGTCCGCGCTTTGTAGGCGGGCTGGAGGAGTCGGCTACCCATGTTGCTGGGTGACAAAGGATATGCGACCTGTTGCCAACCTGGGCGGATAGGTAGTTGAGTCCGACAGAGAGATTCCTATGAAAACAACCTTCGGTTAAGCTAAAAGGGGAGAAGCCTGCAGAGGCGGACTGAAGGAACAGTCCGTAGAACCTGGGGACCAAGAGGAGGCGCGCGGCCTGGACGGTCAGACCGCCGAGACCGGGCAAGCCGCGCGGCCTGGACGAACAGAAAATTCTGTCCGCCCACCCTAAAGCATCACGGCCTACAGGAGGAACCCGGGGCAGGCCGTGACGAGCGAGCTGGCTACCTTGGGAAGGATCGGCGTTTTCCGGGTTAACAAGAAGGATTCAAAATCGACATCAAATCAAGTGTCGAATTTGATCGCTGTGAGACTACCTGCTGGAATCGCCATTTGTTCACCTGCAAGAGAAAAAAAATATCAAGTGTAAGGGAACTGAAAGCGCGGGACGGAGGTCGAAGAAAACCTAGATATAAGATTTTCTAGAATATGAATCGACAAACTCCATTCCACGAAAAATAAAATAGTTCTTCGATCTGAGGCCGATGAAATAATTTGTAGTTAAATGATTCGTCGAGCTCAGTCTGAAGATTTGAAAACATTTCATCGAGCTCTGTTCGACGAAAGTTTTTTGAAGCAGATTGGTCGATCTCCGTTCGACGAAAATTACTTCACAAACATAGAGTTTGTCGATCTCCGTTCGATGAATTTCTCAAGAACGTTTCCCATTTTGTCAAACTCCGTTCGACGATCTTTTGAATATCTCAAGAACAAGTGATTTCTTTCATCCAGAGGTTTGGTGAAAATATCAGCTCTTTGTAAATTAGTGTAGATGTAGACAAGATTAACTTTATTTTTGTCTACACACTCTCTAATGAAATGATGTCTAATATTTATATGCTTAGTCCTACTGTGATGGACTAGATTTTGTGCTATGAATATAGCGCTTGTGTTATCACAAAAGAGATTTGAATTATTTAAGTTGAAACCATATCCTAGAAGTTGGTTTTAAATCCACAACATCTGAGAACAACAACTGCCAGCTGCAATGTATTCTGCTTCAGCAGTTGATGTGGACACAGATGTTTGTTTCTTGCAGAACCAAGACACTAATCTCATACCAAGGAACTGGCAAGTCCTTGAGGTACTTTTCTTGTCAACCCTGCATCCAACATAGTCAGCATCTGAATATCCAGTTAAATCAAATTCTAACTCAGTAGGATACCAAAGGCCTAGACTAGGACAATTCTTTATATATCTCAAAATTCTTTTTAGAAAAACTGGGTGAGATTCTTTAGGGTTCACCTGAAACCTAGCACAAAGACATATGACAAACATTATGTCTGGTCTGCTTGCTGTAAAGTATAGCAGAGACCCATCAATGCCCTATATAACTTCTGATAAATAGGTTTCCCATGTTCATCAGTGTCTATTACAGCATTAGTGGCCACATGTGTTTTCTTTGTTGAGGCATGAGCCATCCCAAACTTCTTAATAGGCTCTTTAGCATATTTAGCTTGGGAGATGAAGATTCCATCAGGTAGCTGCTTCACTTAGAGACCAAGGAAGTGGAAGAGCTCACCCATGCTACTCACTTCAAAGTTTGAATGCATGAGATCAGAGAACCTCTTGCATAGTTTGGAATCTGCAGACCCAAATATAATGTCATCTACATATATTTGTACTAACAATCTTTGATCCTCAAGGTGCATAGTGAAAACTATTTTATCTACAATGCCTCTAGTGAATTTATGCTCTATCAAAAAGCTGGCTAAGTTCTCATACCAAGATCTTGGAGCTTTCTTTAGACCATAGAGGGTTTTTATGCAATCTAAATACATAAGAAGGATGGGTTGGAGAGATAAAACCTGGAGGTTGTTCAACATAAACCTCTTCTTTTAGTACTCCATTTATAAAGGCACTTTTCACATCCATCTGGTAGACTTTAAACTTCTTATAGGCATCATAAGCAAGAAAAATTATGATTGCCTCCAACCTTGCAACTTGTGCAAATGTTTGGTCATAGTCTATCCCTTTTTCTTGCCTATAACCTTAAGCAACAAGCCTAGCCTTGTTCCTCACAATTACACCATGAGAATCTAGTTTGTTTCTATATACCCATTTAGTTCCAATGACTGGATAGTCTTTGGGTCTTGGAACCAAATCCCAAACTCTACATCTCTCAAATTGGTTGAGTTCCTCTTGCATTGCAGTGATCCAGTGGGGATCTTGCTCAGCATCTTTTATGGATTGGGGCTCAACTTGAGAGAGAAAATAGGCATGCATTACATCTTTGTTGAGTTGATGCCTTGTATGTACAACTACTGATATGTCTCCAATCACTTGAGATCTAGGGTGATCCCTTAGTGTGACAAGATCAATGGGTGGAGTTGGTTCAGCAACAGCGTTTGAAATTAATTCCTCTTATGGAATTATGTTTGTTGTTGAATGATGTTCAACTGCTTCCAAAGGTTCTTCTTTACTGTATTCATCAACTTATGGAGAAGGATGTGTTGGAACCTCTTGTGTGAGGCTTAGTCCATCCAAATTCTCACACAAGTGAGATACCTGCAAAGGGTTACTGGTAGAAATTTCTTTCTCCTTGTAAGACATGTTAGTTTCATTAAAGGTAACATGAATTGATTTTTCAATTTTTAAAGATGATTTATTAAATACCCTGTAAGCTTTGCTTACTTGGGAATATCCTAGAAAAATTCCCTCTTCAGCCTTATCTTCAAACTTTCTAATATATTTCTTATTATTATTATGTATGTAACATATACACCCAAATACTTTAAAATAAGTGATTTTAGGTTTCTTCCCTTTAAGTAATTCATAGGGAGTCCTATTCTTAAGTTTATGTATCGAACTTCTGTTCAGTACATAATTTGTTGTGCTTACAGCCTCTGCCCAAAAGGATAGTGTCATATAAGCATCTGCAAGTAATGTGCCTGCAAAATCAATCAAGGTTCTATTCTTCCTTTCAGCTATCCCATTTTATTGGGGAGTTCTAAGAGCTAAGAAGCAGTGTCTGATACCTTCCTTATCACAGAACTCATGCATAAGAAGAGACTCAAATGTTGTACCATGATCACTTCTGATCAATGTAACATGAGTAGAGTACTCAATCTGTATGGTCCTGAGAAAATTTGTAAGAACTTTAAAGGTATCTGACTTAGATCTCAGAAAGAACACCCAAGTGAATCTTGAGAAGTCATCTACAATGACTAGAGTATAGGATTTCCCTCGTAGGCTTTGTACAACAATGGGTCCAAAGAGATCCATGTGTAGCAAGTACAAGATCTTAGTTGAATCACTTTTATTAACTGACTTAAAGCTAGATTTAGTTTGCTTGCCTAGTTGACATGCCCTGCAGAGGCCTTTCTTCTTGTAGGGACTAGAAGGCAAACCTCTCACAAGGTTGTATTTAGATATCCTAGCAATATTTTTCATGTTAACATGTCCTAGCCTTTTATGCCATAATTCATTTTGATTGCAAATAATATTAAGCAGACAAATATTTGAATTGGCAGAAAGAAAGTCTACTATGTATATGTTACATTGTCTATTTCCAATTAAAATATTTTGTTTTTCTTTATTAGAAATAATACAGGATATAGAGTTAAAGTGTACCTAATAACCTTCATCACATAATTGGCTGATAAAGATGAGATTATGCTTGAGTCCACTTACATATGTCACTTTCTTGAAAGTGACTGCTCCAATCTTTACTTCTCCAAAACCTTCTGACTGGCCCCAATTTGAATCACCAAAGATAACCTTTGGTCCCAGCTTGGACTTGTAGTTTCTTAAGTTGTCCTTGCTGCCAGTCATGTGTTTGGAGCATCCACTGTGCAGATAGCATAGTTGATTAACAACTGGACAACTCTTCACCTGCAGAGAAAATAATTAATTGTTCTTGACCCAGGTTACCTTGGGTCCTTTGTTTTGCTGATAAGAAAAACTTGAAATCACAAAAAATTCAGGTTGTCATTTATATCCTAATGGGTGATATCTTTTAGGTGGAATTATCCAATCAGCAAGTGGTTTAAATGGTTTCCTAGATTTATTAGAGTTGCTGTTATAGTTATGACTTTTGTTAAGTTTTTCTGGGTTCGACGAAATGTTGTGAGTTCGTCGACCAGAGTTCGATGAAATGGGATGAGATCGTCGATCTCTGCTCAAAGAATGAACATAGTCATTTTCTGTGCCCAACATTCGTCGACCTCTACTTGACAAACCATACAAAGTTCGTCGATCGCAGTAAGACGAATGATTATTATGTAGTTTTGTGTTCAGCGTTCGTCGACTTGAGTTCGACGAACTGGCCACATTTCGTCGATCTGAGTTCGATGAAATCTACTGAACTTTGTTTTTATCTATGGTTTTCTAGTTTCTGTTATTGTGATTTTTAAAATTAGTTACTTCTTCTGTGGTTTGGTTATTGTTCATTACTTCTTTACCCTTAGCTGTAACAAATCTGATGGGGGATGATAATATGTTCTTCTTGAGAATGGGAGGCAAACTTGATGATGCACCCAAGCCTAGTTTGTCATTCAGTCCGGCATTAAATGTGCTTGTGATGTCCATCAGCTTAAGGCTTCTCCCATTGAGAGATTCCTCAAGATATTTGGCCTCCCATAGCTCTGTTTTTAAGGAGTTAACTTGTTCATTAGCTAGATTCAGTTCATCCTTTAACCTAGTGTTTTCAGAAATCATATCTTCATGATTAGCTAGTCTTTCCCTAAGTGTTTTGATTTCCTTTTCAGAGTTTATTAAATCAATACACATGGTTTTAAATTCAAATTTGAAAGCATCAGAATTGTAGTCAAAAGATAAAAGTACATGATCAGCTTCTGTTTCTGAAGCTTCTTCTTTTTCAGATTCTTCCTCTTCATCTGATTAACTTCTTGAGGCATCAATGACCATGAGGCAGACTTCTTTGGCCCTTGCCTCTTCTTCTTCTTCACTGGAGCTGGAAGATGTGGATTCATCTTAAGTTTCACTCCAGCTTTCAACTACAAATCATTTCTCCTTCGTTTTATATTTGCTGGAGGAAGGCCTTGAGCTTTGTTGTCTTCTAGAATACTTTTCTCTTCTCCTTTCTTTCTTTTGATTTTTTGGGCACTCTGAGATGAAGTGTTAAGCTTTCCTGCAGCCAAAGCAAACCACTTCTTCAGTAGGGGTTTTGTCATACCTTGGCTTATCATCCTGACTGGATGATTTCTTCCTGAAGTCTTTCCTTGCCATTTTATAAAATCTTTTTTCAAGAAGACTCATTAGCTCTTCATTTATTGCTGAAGTTTCTGTCTCTTCAGCAGCCTTCAATGCTAGGTTGTGCACTTTCCTTGCGGGTGGAGGAGTCCTTTGTTCAGCTGCTTCTCTGGACTTAATGAGCTGCTCATAGGACTTGAGCTTTCCCAAAAGAGATTCAGTGAAAATCTCATTTAAGCTTCTGGCCTCCTTAATTGGCCAGATCCTTGAATCCCATGGGCTTGGGAAGCACATAAGGATTTTGTAATTCACCTCAGTGAGGGTGATGTACTTATCCAAGGTCTGCAGCTCATTGATGATTGAGCTCAGCCTATTGTAGATATCTGCAACAGATTCTGCTCCTTCCTTCTTGAAGTTCTCATGTTGTGATATGAGATTTGATCTTCTGTCCTTCCTTGCATCAGCAGAGCCAGCCACCATTTCGTTGAGGGATTCCCAGAGAGCCTTGGCTGAAGTGCATTCAACCACTTTCTGGAAAATGTCATCAGATATTGTTTGGGCCAGAATGTTCATGGCTTTAGCATCAGCAACTCTGGCTTTCTTTTCAGCTTCTGTCCACTCAAATGGTGGAACTGCATGAGTACTTAATGTTGTTGTAGATATAGAGGTAGTTGCTTGAGCAGGACCTGTCAAAATGGAGTTGTAGATGTCCTCATCCATTGAATTCATATAATTTGATTCTTGCCTTCAGGATGACAAACTTATTTAGGTTGTATATTGGAGCTCTGGTGCATGCATAATATTTGTTTTGTGCCATACTGTGAATGTAAATCTAATAGAGATAAGATTCAGATCTAACTCAGGATCTTTTGGTTCTAGGGTTAGTTTGTACAACCAAAGGAACCTTGCTCTGATACCAATTGAAAGTAAGGGTTAGATCTAAGATACTTGATGCGTGGAAATCGGCAAGCGCACCGGTCGCACATGTAATACAATTTGGGAATAAATCCCCGAGTGTCGGTCTCTTGAGGAATGCAATTAGCATAGAGCGGCGACAGTTCAGAAAATATCGTTATGAGGGTTATACTTAGAAAAGATTAAAAAAGGGGGCTTGTGAGATTATGGTTTATTGATCTAATAAACTAATTAAGGCCATGTGGGACGAAGGCACCGCTTCGCATGGTGACATGAGTGTATCGGCCACGATGCCGAACTTCGGATGGGCGTGTGGACGGAAAGCTAATGTATGGAAGTTTTCTTGTGCGGAGTGCAATCAGGTGAAACAAGGGTATGGAGTGGATGTGGAGTGGGCGAGGCACATTCACAACAAACAACTCAAAAGCAAATGAAAACTACAAACATCCACTTAGATATATAGTAGAAAATTTTGTTCATTACAATATCAAATCATTCCATACAACAGAGGAAGGGAAAGAGGAATAAACCACTAGAGTGTGAAGGTCCACCACAGGTCGTGGCCAGAATAGCGAGTTGTCAATCCGCTTCCGGGCTCAGTCTGAGGAGGCTTCCAGTACCAACGAGCTGTCACCTCGAAGCCCTTTGAGTCCGTTCTCTAGGTCGTCTTCTTCTCCAACTCCAGTGGAAAGCTTGGAGTAGAGTTCATCAATGTCCGGGAGCTTCGCCGGAGGGTTTGGAATGCTTCAGAATCACCGGCTACGGACTCCTGATGAAGGTGGAGGTGGATGGAGCAGCTGGAGAAGTAGAGCGGCACTTCCAGTGCACTCCCCAATCGCATAAATGACCAGTCTTCCCTAAATCACGGTGCAGGCCCTTAAATACGGAGGCAGAATAAGCAGAGAGCACGATCAGTGGCGCACGACCAGTGGTCTTGTGCACTGTGAGTCGATGATCGTGTGTAATTTCCAATTAAACATGCAACTTGGATAGAAACATCAACAGATATGCGCATGATCAGTGGCGCACGACCGGTTGTCGTGTGCACTGAATACACTGATCGTGTGATTGGCTAAGGCAGAACTGCAGAAAAGGAGAATGTGATGCGCACGATTAGTGGTGCACGACCAGTGTTCGTGCGCAGTGAGTCCAGTGATCGTGCACAGTGTTCCTATATCGTCAGGTTCTCCCGAGCAGTTCCAGAGCACGAACACAACCCATGCACCAGCATTAGAGGCAGATAGGCCACCAAAAGTGCACACCACATTCTCAAGACACGGAGAGAGAACAAGTAAAACAAACGGAAATACAGAAACATCTAAAGCACACAAAAAACGGGCCTAAAGTGAACTTAATCATGTGATAGGCAAATGAGCAAATATAAGCGGTTATAGCTCTCAAGTGCAGTGCTAAGATGAAAAAACTAGCCCAGATAAGTCCAAAAACTAGTGTATTATCTGGACTCATCACACCCCCAGACATACATATTTGCGCGTCCCGCGCAAATCATTACTCTGTGGACAGTAAAAATAGCTAGCTCGCTTAGAATCTTCAAAATAAAGTAGGACGATAAATCAAATACATCATGCTCATAGAAAATAGAATAGAAAAACTTTTTAACTATACTACAGAGCTTAAATTATTCGACAAAGGTAAAAAAAATATTGTGTCTACTTAAAATTAGAATTCTGGAGAATCGTTCAGTGATGTGTACGGAGAAAGTAGACAGGCCACTAAGGTGAGCATTGCCCAAGACCCGGGCTCGTGATCACCTCCAAAGAAATCCATCAATGTCGGGAACCATAAGCTTACCCTTTCACACTCTCTCCATGATGCTAAGTAGACTCAAATGTGAATCAGCAGGACTTGTAGGTTTGAATGGGACTAAGGTTAAGGTGTGGTAGTCAATGATAAACAAGGAGGCTATACACAACCAAAGTGAGCGAACAAGAGCTAAACCCAAACAACCACTAAGAAATGCATGTGTGACACACCCCCAGACTTGGCTTGAAAACTGGGTATGCACACGGCTTATCCCCACCAAAAACTAACACACAAGATGGGGATTGAAATTCTCCTTGTAATAATTTTAAATTTTCTTTTACTTCTTTTTTCTTTTATTCATCTTTTTCTTTTTTCATTTTTCTCCTTTTCCATTCAGCAATCCCCAAATCTAAAAATTAGCAATTCATGAATTCATATCCACATCACATGAATCCCAAATATCACAACAAATCAAAATTTTGAAATATATCAAACTCAAGGTTTTGGTTGCGACAAAATGGTTGGCTTTTTAGGCTTTGATGAACATAGGTGGAGCTGAAACAAAAGGATGGTAGGCGTAAATTTGACTTGCAAGGTTCAGCTGCTAGGACTAGGTATAAAAAGGCCAAAACTAGCCAAAATGATGGCCTGCCTCACGCTCACACTCGAGTAACCGGGCACCAATGCTTTGAGAGTAGCTTGGGGCAAGCTCTCAGTCCCCAAAAAAGATGATCCTTACCCCCAACTCGAGCAATACGAGTCTAGTGACGGCTACACTCATCTCTACACTACCGTTCGATTACTCAAGATTCTACAATTTTATATAGCACAAACAAAATTTACTTTTGCAGAATAAATTTAAGTCTACGAGCATGAAGAAAAAGTAATCTTATACTATTTCTATGCAAATCATGAGTACTCAATTAGGAGCACTGCTTGAGTTTCGAACTGCTATATCCCAAAATCCTAAGTCAGCACCACTTTTTAGAGTTTACACAAAAGTAATATATTTTCCCCAAGCCGCGCGCATGGTTAAGTGCGCACTCATGTGGGTGATTCAGTTTGTGCAATTAGTGATCATGAAATAAATTAATGCAGACTAGTATGCAATGAACTATGCTGTGTAGTGATCACATGCAACTCCACCCCCAGACTAGAATATGACAATATGAAAAAGTAAAACATGTAAATAAAAATAAAGGCTAGGGGAAGAAGTACCCATGCTCAAAATTGAGCATACCGGTCGTGCGACGAGATATCCAAGTGCGGTCAAGTTGCCGCGCCTCAAAAATTCCTACACCTGCGATTTAAATACATACCCAAAACAAAAGATGGACATATATATATATATATATATATATATATATATATATATATATATATATATATATATATATATATATATATATATATATATATATATAAAGAGCTCAAAACACAGCACAGAACCAAATGGTCCAACATGAGTTGTCTCCCAAAAGACCTTTTGTTTACCATCCTTAAGGTGGACCAAATACCTGTATTAGCAGATCATATAGTATATATATATATAAAATATTCGGCACCCAGATGGGCACCAACAAAAATATAATTGTCTCATGTCTAACCCTGCTAAATAAAGTACAAAAATTTTTCCAATTTAATAAAGCACAGGAAATAAGAAAAGAAGGTGTGGTAGACTAGCTCTGTGGTGAACTCCAATCACTCCCCCTCACTATCGCCGTCATGAATCTCGATGGGAGACAGATGAGGAGCAGGCACCGACGGAGCGACACGAGTAGGTGGTGGTCGAATGTCCAACCCTCCTCTCACCGCTTGCTGAAAAATAAAGTCTCGTATCCAAAATTGTGAAGCTTCCAGATTAGCAAGGCGCTCAGACAAATATGGGGTGCCCCGCTCCTGAGCTGGGATGAACTGGAGGCTAGATTGCCCCTCATGCTTTACTGGAGGCCTCTGTTGCTACTGACTATAATACAGTGGCACTCCCACACTCCGCCTATCAATAGCGGAAGATTCACCTGGCTCTCCTTCATTTTCCTCCTCATCTCTACCCTCAGGCGCATCACCAGGCATGCTGACGATAAACTTCCGGCTAATGTTTCTCCCAACCACTCGCAGCAAATGACAACTTACCAGGTTGGCCCTAGAGATCATAGAAGGGGCAGTGACCTGCACCATCGGAGGTAGCTGGCACAAAACTCCCAAACTTTTAGCGATGCGAGTGATGTAGTAAGCACCACCGATCGCACTCGTGAGGCCATAAGTGGCTTCGTGGTGGAAAAAATAGGCCAGCATGTACCCTAGATGGATGAGGTACTGCTGCTGCATACTAAACAGGGAAATCAAATCCTGCCACCACACCACATTCTTGCTCAGGTCCCTTACGGTGAGTGAGTGACTAAGCAAATGCTGCAAATACCTTAGAGTGGGGGAGACAATCTTCGTCGATTTGGCACGGCGGGCGATGTACACCTCGTTCCCTCCGGTTAGAGAATGCCAAGCGGCATGCAGAGTCACACCCTCTGGAAAATCAATGCATAACGGGGGGAAGTTAATCTGGGATGCCTCCTCCTCGGTATAGACGCCGACATGAATGGCAAGCTCCGGCAATGTGATAGTGAAGACGTTTCCAATCATCCGGAATGAACAAGTGGGAAAATAGCGGTTGTTCGCCGTTGTCTCCCACTCAAATGTGGAAAGGAACTCCAACGTCAGTTCCCGATATCCAAGCTCGTCATACTCGAACAACTTGCTCCAAAAATCGAATGAGTATAGGATGAGCACGGCCTCCGCCAATGCACCATCATCCCCAATTGAACGCAGCTCATTCCAATCAACAAGCCGCTAAGAGAGGAATGGCATGTACTTCAAGGAATTGTAGCACTGGGTATGCTCGGCCTTCGAGAAGGTTCCCATTCTCCCCAAGATCTGAGCAGGGGTTGCTGAAGCATGACCAGAGCGTTGCTAGGCCTTTACCACTTGGCGGCGTCCCGACTCCATTACAGCACAAGGAGGAAGAGAGATCTGAGATTGCGGGAGCCTACCGGAGGAGAACGGGCCGGAACACTAAACAGGAATCGGAACGGGAGGAGCGATGAACAACGCATGCGCAGCTGACCATGCGAGAGATTAGAGCGCACACACAGTGGACGGCCGACTGAAATTTAAAGAAACTGGGTCGGCG
Source organism: Platanthera guangdongensis (assembly GCA_039583875.1). Lineage (NCBI taxonomy): Eukaryota > Viridiplantae > Streptophyta > Magnoliopsida > Asparagales > Orchidaceae > Platanthera > Platanthera guangdongensis. The sequence goes on along the minus strand of CM077167.1, from coordinate 121,719,087 downwards.
AACGACTAGTGGTCGTACGATGACAAGTAGTGCGCACGACCAGTGGTCGTGCGCAGTGAAATATTTTGCACGCCCGTTTTTTTCAGTCAATTTCACACTGCTGACCACGTGGTGCGATAGAGAGCTCATCACGCAGCTGGGCTACCACACCCTTTCGACAAATAAATTTAACAACAATTCTAAAATAGAGACAAAACAAATACATACATATATTTAAAACAAAAGAAACACTACCTAGATAACTGCTGGGTTTATTATCTCCCAATAGGACTTATTCAAAATCTGAGCATTTCCTAACTGATTGGCATAAGAAACTTGAAATTTTCAGGCAGTGGTTCATGTTCGCATTTCGGTAGCGGGTACCGGAACAGAGACAGAACAGAAGACCCAATACTTGTATACTTATACCTGTCGTGTGTGTCAGGCATGGGCAGAAAGTAACTTGGGAAGCTCGTCGGCTCTAACTCCACCTGCATTTGGTCACTATAAGTCCTAGGACGCATTACAGGCCCTTGCACTGATTGGACTGGTTCCACGATGTGGTCCTGCAGGGAAGTATACACGAGAGCGGAGTCAAGAAATAAACTACAAGAATAACATAAAGGAACCTCAATCTTGGGGATGGTCCCGGAGTCATCCCATTAGTGGAATTGTGGGTGCTTCTACACAGCTGTCTAGGATAATGCAAGAATATTCTAGAGCCGCATCTGCCTCGTCCGCGCATCGGGCATCCTCATATGGGGTAGAGGTCGTAACCTTGGCCATGGAGTCCTCCTCCTCAACTGGATCTAACAGAATACTGGAAATGCTAATTTCCACCTGCGAATCAACCTCAACAGCACTGTCAGAAAAAGAAAGAATGCTATGCAAAGAAGAAGGTAAAGACACGGAGCTCGTTAGGACGTCGAGCGCTGGCTCTTCGCAACTAATAGACTCTATGCTAGGTGATGTATGCACTTCAAAAGTATAAATATCCGTGTCAGAATGGGGGTAAACACATGTATCGGGGAACATACCTGGGATGCCTTCTCCATAACATAGAGAAGGCAATGGTCCACAACCCGATACGAAAGGGGTGCTGCCAAAGGTTGAAGTGGAGACAATCCGAAGAGCCGGCTCGTCATCCACTTCTAGCTCAGCTAGGTAAGCGGCGCAATCCTTCAATGCATGATCCCAGCTTCGACAAAAAAGGCACTGCTTAGCCGGCTTCAGCGGTGCAACGTGTGCTAAAGCCGAATAGAAGTAGTGCGGCAATGGCTCTGCGGGTAGGTAGCTAATAGGCTTATGTCTACGATATGTAGACTCCTGAATTTCCTGGCTACTATACTTCTGAAGGAATCTATCCTAGTATGAGAGATGTCTCCTAGCATGAGAGATGTCTCCACAATGATGACAACAATGCTAAAAACTTGATGCTAAAGATCACGGCAATGAACCGGTCACACAAGTAATATAAAATGAGCGAGTTTTCCCAATTATCGATCTCTCAAGGAACACAGTAAGGTGGAGTTAATTTCGAGGAGGACTTGAGATTGAAGTCCTTAGGTCGGAGTTAATTAAGGGGGGTTTTGATATTTGCGGAAAAAGAAAATAAAAGGCTAACAACTACTCCTATGCAATGCCGTTATGTGATGCTTCGCCAGGCAGGATAGAAGAATAGTCGGGCCGCTATGCACCGAATCGCTGGGCGGATGGACAAGTATGCTTGCGGATGAGGTGGTTAGAATGACGGAATGAGGGTCGAAAGCACCTCTTCGCTACGCACGCCACTAGCAATTGCTAGTGCGGCAAGGGTGGATGGTGGTGGATGGAATATGGCGCACCTCAAGCAAATATAACGAAAATACAAATCACAAAGACATGATTTACTATAAGCGTTTCACAACTAACTGCACATCATCTATAAATAAAGTTTACAACAACACATAAAGAACAATAAAGGAAGAACAATGAAAAAGATCGACCGAATACGAAGTCTTGCTGAGGATTCACTATTGGAATCGTCGGGTTGTCAATCCGCGTCCAAGCTCGGTCCTCAACTGCGTCCGGGGTAGAGAAGGGCTATCACCACCTTCCAATGGCCCATCTTCTTCGTGTCACGATAGCGGACAAACGTTGCAAGCTTCCCTATGCTTGATGGCAATGGCGTTGAAGTTTGAAATGAGTCCAAGAGATGATGGAGGAGGCCGAGAGGAATCTCCGGCTTGGATTTGGCGGTGAAAGTTTGCCCGGAGCACCTCCCTAGGGTGGAGATTGAAGGAGGACGGCGGAATCCCTCCTCGGAGACGAAAACGGCAGAGGAAAAGTGAGCGATATTTGGAATTTGGGCGGCACCTGCATATTTATAGACACCAGAAATAACAATGCACACGATCATGGGCACACGACCAGTGATTGTGCGCACTATGTCCAGTGATCATGAGCACTGGCATGGCAAATAAGGAAGAAGAACTGGGGTAACACGCACGAGCAGTGGCGCACGACCGGTGGTCCTGCACACTATGTCCAATGGTCGTGCGATTACCCCAGATAAAACTCCTGGAAAAGAGGAATCAATGCACACGATCAGTGGCGCACGACCGGTGGTCGCGCGCACTATGTCCAGTGGTCATGCGATTATCCCAGGAAGATTCTATAAATTAGGGTACATTGAGTACGATCATCGGCGCACAACCAGTGGTCGTGCGCACTATATTCGATGATCGTGCGCAGTATTCCTGCTTCCAAACGTCCCCGGAACACGGGCACGACCCTAAACCCAGCACTAATATATGCAGACATTGCAGACGAGCACAATAAGGAGTACAAATGATAAAAGTACAAAAATACACAACCACGGGCCAAATGATGCCGCGGCCCCTCCCCCACTACTTGATGATGACCCGGTTGCCGAGGCACAACGACACAAAGATCTTAGGTGTCGTGATGATGCTGAAGGAAGACCGCGTTACAACCTCTGCCTGTGGCGTGCTAAATTCGCCGTGAAGAATTAATAATTATTTCATGCACTTTTATTTTATATTGATGAATATAAAATTATTCCATGTTTGGATGATAATTTTATATTCACAAATGTTATGTAATTTTGATTTTGGACATCTTATAATTCATGGTGTGTATTTAACCATACGGATATATGAGATTACATCTCCATCATAGATGGTTAATGGCTTGTTGTAACTCCTATATAAGGCGACTCTTTAGTGGATTTTATTAATTGAACAAGAGAAGAAAACGTAATTCCCCTAGAGAGGATTTTGGCCAAGGAGGATCTCCCAAGCCGCCGGCCTTGGTGTGAAGCCACCCCCCCTGCTTCCTCTTCTGACTTCGGTGCGACACCGGCATGGCTTCCTTCGGTGTGACTCCGAGGAAGAAGGATTGCAGCCCCATTCGGTGTGAAGCCGGTGGTTCCGTGTAGAGAGTGAATCTCCCACCTATCTTATGTGATTGATGTTCTTGGTTGGGTAATCTCTTCATCTTTTAGTGATTCTTGCTTTGAATTTGTGGAGGTTTTTGCGAACCGTCTTTTCTGTTATTTTAAAATACATCGCTTGTAAAATCTCATTTTGACTACGTTGTTATTGAATCTCTTGTATTCCAGAACGGGAAGATCCGTTGTGGGAGCGAGACTTGGCCAAGCCTTGACTTGCTCTCTAAGATCAGAACACTTTGTGTTAATAAGGGAATTAATCTCAACTAGAACTCGGTCGCCATATGAAGTTTGCCACAGCTCCGAAATAAATTATTGCTGTGTTTGAAACAGCTCAAGTTGGTACAATAGATGCTTGTGTAGGTGCGGTGAGTTGTATGCTTGTTGGAGAGGCAGGTCTTAAGGACGTTGTATCGAGTCCGGCTTACGGTGAATTGTGTGCTTGTTGGAGAGGTAGGTCTTAAGGACGTTGTATCGAGTCCGACTTGAATCTTCTATATTGATTTTATCATTCGGATTTGGGAGCCAACCCGACCCCTTTTCGCTCGCTTTTGGTCGGAGCCCTCCTATCTTGCTTTTATGTTTTGTGACGATAGTTTCCGTTAGTGTATTCGAGCACGTATCACAGTCTCCCCTACATCAATTTGGTATCAGAGGCGGTTGTTTCAACTCCCATGTTGCAAACATCCTCGCTGTGTTCCTTGTTGGTCAATCAAATCTTTAGAAAAACAAAAAAAATTATTTTCTGTGGTCTGCCAATAGCGGGCTAAAATCTTTACTTTTTAGCAAAATTTCAAAAACAATACTTTGTAACGATCCACATGTTCCTCACATCGGGAATCTATAAAAGTATCCTATTTCCAATATAGCTACAGCCCTAGGAAAAAACATTTTCCCATGATTTTTCTAAACCTGAATGCGCACTAGGCTAGGATCGGAATACACGACACCATCTACCTGTAGGATGGCTGTGAGTGAGCGTGGGGATCCCAACCCCGAGGCCATAGCCGGGCTACGTAACGAAATGATGGAGCTTAGGAACATGTTAGCACAGATCCTACAAAATCAAACAAGGCAACCCCCGCCACCCATTAATATTGAGCAGCCCAACCGGAGCCAACAAACTCCTGATTCGGATTCCGATGAGGACTATCCCCGAGATCCCCCTCGAGAACACCTCCACGATCTTGCTTTCAATATTACTAGGGTCATTAAGATCGACACCCCCACTTATGATGGCATGGGAGATCCCCAGATCTTCCTTACTTGGGTGGTGGATATGGAGTGCTACTTCTATTGGCACACCCTTACGGACCATCAAAAGGTTCAAGTTGCCAGGATGAAGCTAACGGGACACACCAAAACTTATTGGCTGAATGAAGAGCGTAGGCTAGGAACCGGGAATGGGGTCCCACTTATTGGATGGGCTGTGATGAAGAACCTGTTGACCAATCAGTACGTTCCCGCATACCATCGGACACAGATGTTCGACGAGCTTGCCACTCTGCGGCAGGGCTCAAACTCAGTAGATGAGTTTATGGGAGATCTGAAAGACCGTATGGTGCGTTGTGATCTGAGGGAGATCCTCGAGGTCACCCTATCCAGATTTCGTAAGGGGCTTCATCCTGATATTCAGTGGAAGCTCTTACAATATGGTCATACGGAACTGAACACGACATTCAATGCCACCCTCGACATCGAAAAGAACTTAGCCTCTAAGGCTCAGTCCTATTATTCCAATGCGAAGGGAAAGTCCACAGCTGGAGCCCCTTCCTCCATATATCAGGATAAAGGGAAGTTTGGGTCCACAGAGTTAAAGTCTGTCGTGATCACTACTAGGAACGCTAATAACCCCGCAAGTGAGTGTATCCCCATTGGGAAAGTTATCAAGTATAACGCTACATGTTACTCTTGCGACATTCAAGGTCACTACGCCTGTGAATGCCCAACGAAGACTAAAGTCATAGCCCTATTAGAGTCGACTACCGACCTTGCTGATTACATCTATGAGGCTGCAGAGGAGAGTGACCCAGATGGGGTCCCAAGTGATTTAGAGGACGATCACCCCCTTATGGTGATGCGTTGTATATTGACCACTCCTCGTCCGTTAGATGACTGGAAAAGGACGAGTATATTTTCCCTGATCTTTAAGAGTGGCGAGAAGTTGTGAAATTTGATCATTGATTGTGGCAGTTGTGTAATCGTCATCTCTGAGAATGCCGTTACACGTATGTCCTTGACTACGCAGCCCCACCCGACTCCCTATCAGGTAGATTGGATTAATAAGGTTACCGTCCCAGTCACCAAGCGATTCCTTGTACCTGTCTCGATCAAATCCTATACTGACGAGGTATGGTGTGATGTCCTTCCAATGGACGCTTTCACATATTGTTGGGCCGCCCTTGGCTTTACGACCGTGACGTGACACACTTTGGGAGAGCCAATGTAACGTCCCGAATCGCTCTAGGCCCCTAGTGTGTGTGTTTTGAGTCAGGAGGGTTGACTTGAGTCCTGAGAGTGCAGGGAATTGGACTGCACTTGTGGAGAAGTGGAGAATCAGTGTAAAAAGGAGGTGACACGGGTAGGGACACGGCCGTGTGCCTACTCGTGTGCGTCGAATTGAGCTCGACGAGCCGTGTCGAGATCGTCGAGCTGTGTCGACACCAAGTGACACGGGTAGGGACACGGCCGTGTGCCTACCCGTGTGCGTCGAGTTGAGCTCGACGAGCCGTGTCGAGATCATCGAGCTGTGTCGACACCAAGGGACACGGGTAGGGACACGACCGTGTGCCTACCCGTGTGCGTCGAGTTGAGCTCGACGACCCGTGTCGAGATCGTCGAGCTGTGTCGACACCAAGTGACACGGGTAGAGACACGGCCGTGTCCCTACCCGTGTGCGTCGAGTTGAGCTCGACGAGAAGTGTCGAGAGGCAACCCGAGAAGTACACGACCAAGGACACGGCCAAGCACACGGCCATGTCATAGGGACACGGGTCGGGACACGGGCGTGTCCCTACCCGTGTCAAGTGTTGAACCGACATGGAAACTGTCGTTGCCGCTTCGCCAGGCAGGACACGGGTAAGGACACGGCGTGTCCCTACCCGTGTCACATTTTATATATATAGGGGAGAGAAAACCCTAGCCGTTTTCATTCTCTTTTCTTCCCCTACTTTCTGTGAGATCTCCTGTGAGAGGAAAACTGCAGGAGCAAGTCCTACCGGAGGAGATTCGCCATCGCCGTGAAAGGAAAATGCCGCAAAGGAGAAACTACGAGATCCATGGCTAGAAATGGTGGTACCGCTGGAGCCGATGTGAGTTTCCTACCCTCTCCCTTGGTGCTAGATCTATAGTTATTTTCCTAGGCGAGACATCGACTCAAGAGAGTCCTGATGGTGAGGAGGAGTTTTCTAGGAAAGGTCATGCTAAGACTTGTGTCTTAGGTTTTAGATCTCTTCAACCACGCCTTTTTCAATGGATGATAAGGGATGGTTTCGTGAAGGGTTTTCGCCTCTTGAGGGTGAATAAGGGAGGAGGTTTTCTGGAATGATTTTGGAAGATCGCCTTGAGGAGGAAGATGAACCGATGCCGTTCATTCCGCCTTAAGATGCGTGCAGAATCTGTATTCTGCGCGCAGCGAACTTCGTGACCATTTTTAAGTGTTTATTTCAGACCTTGGCTTTTGACTAAACACGAAAGTTGAAGCCCTTAAAAATACCTTTCCAACGAGTGGTTGCACGACTTCCGGTTAAGTCTGTAGCCACGGGAAAATCCAAACGAAAATGGTGTTTATAAATCCTGCATGCAGAAACTGTGTTCTGTACGCAGCGGACTTCAAGTCCGATTTCAAATAGGATAATGTCAAATCTGGTTGAGCTCTGAATATGAAAGCTGTAGTCCATGGAAATACCTTTCCATCGAGGGGTTACACGACTTCACCGGATTCCTGCAGCCTCGGGAATCTCCGGTCGAAGTTGCTGACCAGATCAACCTGCGCCTAAATTCTGGGCTTAATGGAAAATGGATTTTGATTCGGTGAAATTATTAATGCAGATACTTGCCTTGGATGAACCCTTATGATTAATCATTTGTTGTGTGATTGAAGTATCTTATTAATCGTATTTCATATTACCAAATTGTGAAACAAACTTGTTTAAAAGAATTGAACTGGTAGGAATTGAAAGATTGAATATGGTGCACTTCATGTTTAAGTTATGATATTACTAAAAAGGAAGATGTGATAGATCTTATATGCGCATTACGTTATTTTACATTGTCATCATTTGGGAAGTCATATAGATGACTAGATCATGCAAATATGTAAATTAATTAAATCATACCTGCAATCACATCTTGTGGGTTCCTTTCCTGCGCCATGTCAAGCGCGTACACCTGATCCCGGACCGGTCCGGGGTTTCCTCTTGGCGGTCCTCGTCCTCGACCGCGCATATATCCCCGCCCTCGTGGAGCTGCTGGAGGGAGAGCAGGAGGGAGAGCAGGAGGGAGGGCAGGAGGGGCGTTCCCATATAGCTGCGGGCAAAAACGCCGGATGTGGCCCGGCCGGTTGCATTCGAAGCACACCAGACCACGACGCCCTTCAGGTTGTTGAAATCGCTGATGCTGTGGGGGTGGAGGCAACGCAGGCGGCTGCGGAACTGGATGCTCCACCCTATAGTTTCGGTGGACACGCCCGCCACCTCTTTGATAACCTCTTCCTCCTCTGAAGTCCCGTCTCCTTCTATTACTTGGCCGGCTTCCATCACGTCCTCCGCAGGCCTCTTACTACAACCCAGGTGGTCCGCCTCCAATCTTTCGCCATATCAATGATCTCTGCCAAGCTACCATCCGCTATAAACAAAAGGGACTGCCTTAGGGGATCTCGCAGCCCTTTATAGAAGCGCTTGGCATAACCTCTGTCATCCAACTCATAAGAGTCTGCGAACCTTGCGAGATGCTGGAATTTCCGCTGGTATTCTGTAACCGACTTTGATCCCTGCTTTAGTAGAAGGAACCTCTGCTCAAGCTCATCTCGGGCCGATGTAGGGATAAAGTGCTCCAAGAAAACACCCGAGAATTCACTCCAACTTATCTCTGTGTAGATCCGGCCTTGGAAGGTAGAGCCCATGAGGGACTTCCACCACCTCTTCGCATGTAAGTCCAAGACGGACACTGCCAATGTCACTGCCATGTTGGCCGGGCAACGGATACCAGCCAGCAACTCTTCTATCGTGTCTAGCCATTCCTCTGTACGTACGGCTGACTCCGTCCCAAGGTAGACGGGAGGGGAGAGAGCCCGGAAGGTGCTCAGCCAGTTGGAGCTCGGGGCTTGTTGTTGCACCGGAGCCTGCTGTGCCTTAAAAGCATCAAGAATGGCGGTAAGCGTTTGCCCCAACTCAGACTGTTGGAACTGAGTGGGTATGGGAGGGGTAGGAGTACCCCCCATCGGCTCAACATGAAGTGGAACCTACACATACACGACAAATTTGTGGTCAGGTTGGCTAAACTTAAGGTCAAAGTTGGACAAACTTAATGTGAATTACATATGGGCACACCACTGCTTCCGCTAAGTCAGTTTGTCCCCAAACTGACTAACCAAACGGGGGTGGCACCATTGTTGAATGACTTCTTAGTTGAGGATCGTGGCAAACTGATACCATTTGTAAGACCCCCCCCTCCCCGGATCCCAAAACACGGCACGAAGAGGGAGTCTTATGCCCGGAACAGCCGCCTTGCGGTAGCATTAGCACACGGGCTAACCTGTACCACAAGACGCCTATTCCGCCGGCTGAAACCATATCAATATATCATGCCAACCCAACCAAATAAATAAGCAAGAGAAGTCAAAATCCACACTAAGTATATAAAGTGCAAAACATCAATAATGAGAAGCTAAAACATGCTTCTACAAAATATCAGAGTACAGCTAATCATTGCCCAAACGGGCTACATCAGAGTAATAAAAATACTAACATCAGTAACAGACGGTATCGACGGCACCGTCACATCAGGCCCTGTCGTCCTGGCCTGGCTGTCCTGCTGCGTAGTCTGCGGCTGCTCTACCTGCGGCGTGACCTCCTAAAAAGGAAGACGTAGCAACCGTTAGTCGAAACAACTAAGTGGTTTCACATCCGCTCCCCCGGCGACTCCTCGGCACCGGGCGGAGAAAGAGAAACAAGGGTACAATATTTATAAGTGTATGACAGGTACAAACAGGTGGCAGTAGAGTAAGAGAAACAGTATCACTATCAGCATTTATATAAGAGTTACAAGTAAACTAGCAAGTATAAGTAAGAGCAGGAAGTAACTTAACTTATAAGAATGCCCATACAAACTTATAAGTTAAGGATCGGGTTACATAAAAGTAACTCATCGTATAAGAGTGCCCATACAAACTTATACGATGAGAATCTTGTTTTGCAATGATATGAAATGCTATGAATGCTATGCAATGACTCACCCATGCACACCCATGCAATTGCTATGTCGACACAGACTGTAGTTCCCACTTTTCGAGCAGGTAGCTAACCTCTCAGGCATCAGCCGCCGTGGCCAGGCGGTGACAGTAGAACGGGCACTTCTACTACTAGGCGGGTATCACACTACTTCACCTAGGCCTCCGTACGCCTCAACGCTAAGAACACAACAGCGGAGCCCCTGCGTACTATGGCCCAGCGGGGTCTTGGGTAGATGTGCACCAAGAACACAGCCCGAACTGGCCTTGCGTGACCCGGAAGGGGCCTCGGAAGAAAGCACGAGGACACAGCCCAACCGTTCACATGGCCGGAGGGGCCTCGGGACGTGAACACCGAGGACACAGCCCAAACCGACCAAGTCTAACTGCCAACTCCCGTCGGTGTGACGACTGGCGAGCCCGTAGACCTGCCACACAATCCTTAACCCGGGATTACGACACCGCGTGTCGACTCACACCACATGCAAACACCATATCAACACAACATGGAAGGGGCCTCGGAAGTAAAACACGAGGGCACAGCCCAACCATCCATCCGCACCCTATCTCAACACAACCAAAACAAGTGGCGGTCAACCCCGCACTTACATCCCTTCACAATACTACCCGTAGGGAGACAACGCTCTAAGTATTGGTCCACTAGACTCATTTCATTAATCAAACGTATCCATGACCATGATCTAATCATCTATATGACTTCCCAAATGATGACAATGTAAAATAATGTAATGCGCATATAAGATCTATCACATCTTCCTTTTTAGTAATATCATAACTTAAACATGAAGTGCACCATATTCAATCTTTCAATTCCTACCAGTTCAATTCTTTTAAACAAGTTTGTTTCACAATTTGGTAATATGAAATACGATTAATAAGATACTTCAATCACACAACAAATGATTAATCATAAGGGTTCATCCAAGGCAAGTATCTTGCATTAATAATTTCACCGAATCAAAATCCATTTTTCCATTAAGCCCAGAATTTAGGCGCAGGTTGAATCTGGTCAGCAACTTCGACCGGAGATTCCCGAGGCTGCAGGAATCCGGTGAAGTCGTGTAACCCTTCGATGGAAAGGTATTTCCATGGACTACATCTTTCATATTCAGAGCTCAACCCAGATTTGACATTATCCTACTAGATTGATCTGGAAGTCAACCTCTCTATGCGAAGGTAATCCTGGTAGCTTCTCAGGAAATACCTCAGGAAAATCCCGCACTACCCGTACATCCTTTAATTCCAACGCTGCTTCCTTCAACTCGAACCAGATCATGAAGACCTCATCCCCCTTCATATGAGCCTTTACAGCCTGAATAGAAGAAGGATGGAACACTACGATTGTGTATAGATTATCGGGAACTCAATCGGTTGACGGTGCGGAACACTTATCCGCTACCGCGGATCGATGAGTTGTTCGATCAACTAGTGGGAGCACATTGGTTTTCTAAATTGGATTTGCGCTCCGGATACTATCAGTTGAGGATACATGAGGGGGATATTTAGAAAACAGCATTCAGTTCGAGATATGGTTTGTATGAGTTCACAGTAATGCCGTTTGGGCTCACAAATGCCCCTTCGGCCTTCATGAGTTTGATGAACAAGGTGTTTGAACCGTATTTGGTTAGAACTTACTAGCCACTAGCAATAAGTTTTGGTTGTTGGTACTTAGGCACCGTGATTATTGGCGGGAAGACAGCCTATGCGCTGTTCGATACCGGTGCCTCACACTCCTTTGTGTCCGAGGATTTCATAAAAGACATGGGGGATGTACAGTACTTCACTGGCATAGCCCGACGTGTACGCCTTCCGGACGGCTCAGAGATGATCGCAACCGCCAAGTGCGAGTTGGAGTTATTTATTGATGGGAAGGCCTTTGATACGCCGGCCACGGTTCTGAGAATGCCGGAGTTTGACATCATTTTGGGCATGGCATGGCTGGACTGGCACTTCGCGAGGATCGACTGCGCGGAGAAACGGATCTATTTGAGGCATGGAGACTCTGACGTCATCTTCCAAGGTATGTTGGGCCTTATACTATACTAGAAAGGATCGGCCCGTTGGCCTATCGGTTGGAGTTACCAGCAGAACTAGAAAATCTCCATGACGTGTTCCATGTGTCGTCGCTTCGAAAAGCACTGTTGCGGCCCGACCAGTATATTCCCACTACTGATGGTGCAGTGGCATCAGATAGGTCTGTGCGACTAGAGCCGTGCGGATTGTTGACAGCGAGACAAGGACTTTGCGCCGCAAAAGTGTACCCTTGGTGAAGGTACTATGGTCGAATCATGGGAAAGAAGAGTACACGTGGGAGCCAATGGATTTAATGCAGCAACGCTACCCGGAGTTGTTTGCTCAAGGTAATCTTATTTAAAAGCATATGTTAAATTTCCTGTTATGCTCTTCTCCCCATAGCCTAAGCCTGATTTCGGGGACGAAATCTTTTATTTTGTTTATAGGATTTGTAACGTCCCGAATCGCTCTAGGCCCCTAGTGTGTGTGTTTTGAGTCAGGAGGGTTGACTTGAGTCCTGAGAGTGCAGGGAATTGGACTGCACTTGTGGAGAAGTGGAGAATCAGTGTAAAAAGGAGGTGACACGGGTAGGGACACGGCCGTGTGCCTACCCGTGTGCGTCGAATTGAGCTCGACGAGCCATATCGAGATCGTCGAGCTGTGTCGACACCAAGTGACACGGGTAGGGACACGGCCGTGTGCCTACCCGTGTGCGTCGAGTTGAGCTCGACGAGCCGTGTCGAGATCATCGAGCTGTGTCGACACCAAGGGACACGGGTAGGGACACGGCCGTGTGCCTACCCGTGTGCGTCGAGTTGAGCTCGACGACCCGTGTCGAGATCGTCGAGCTGTGTCGACACCAAGTGACACGGGTAGAGACACGGCCGTGTCCCTACCCGTGTGCGTCGAGTTGAGCTCGACGAGAAGTGTCGAGAGGCAACCCGAGAAGTACACGGCCAAGGACACGGCCAAGCACACGGCCGTGTCATAGGGACACGGGTCGGGACACGGGCGTGTCCCTACCCATGTCAAGTGTTGAACCGACATGGAAACTGTCGTTGCCGCTTCGCCAGGCAGGACACGGGTAAGGACACGGCCGTGTCCCTACCCGTGTCACATTTTATATATATAGGGGAGAGAAAACCCTAGCCGTTTTCATTCTCTTTTCTTCCCCTACTTTCTGTGAGATCTCCTGTGAGAGGGAAAACTGCAGGAGCAAGTCCTACCGGAGGAGATTCGCCATCGCCGTGAAAGGAAAATGCCGCCAAGGAGAACTACGAGATGCATGGCTAGAAATGGTGGTACCGCTGGAGCCGATGTGAGTTTCCTACCCTCTCCCTTGGTGCTAGATCTATAGTTATTTTCCTAGGCGAGACATCGACTCAAGAGAGTCCTGATGGTGAGGAGGCGTTTTCTAGGAAAGGTCATGCTAAGACTTGTGTCTTAGGTTTTAGATCTCTTCAACCACGCCCTTTTTCAATGGATGATAAGGGATGGTTTCGTGAAGGGTTTTGGCCTCTTGAGGGTGAATAAGGGAGGAGGTTTTCTGGAATGATTTTGGAAGATCGCCTTGAGGAGGAAGATGAACGATGCCGTTCATTCCGCCTTAAGATGCGTGCAGAATCTGTATTCTGCGCGCAGCGAACTTCGTGACCATTTTTAGGTGTGTTATGGTCAGACCTGGGCTTTTGACTAAACACGAAAGTTGAAGCCCTTGAAAATACCTTTCCAACGAGTGGTTGCACGTCTTCCGGTGAAGTCTGTAGCCACGGGAAAATCCAAACGAAAATGGTGTTTAATAAATCCTGCATGCAGAAACTGTGTTCTGTACGCAGCGGACTTCAAGTCCGATTTCAAATAGGATAATGTCAAATCTGGGTTGAGCTCTGAATATGAAAGATGTAGTCCATGGAAATACCTTTCCATCGAGGGGTTACACGACATCACCGGATTCCTGCAGCCTCGGGAATCTCCGGTCGAAGTTGCTGACCAGATTCAACCTGCGCCTAAATTCTGGGCTTAATGGAAAAATGGATTTTGATTCGGTGAAATTATTAATGCAAGATACTTGCCTTGGATGAACCCTTATGATTAATCATTTGTTGTGTGATTGAAGTATCTTATTAATCGTATTTCATATTACCAAATTGTGAAACAAACTTGTTTAAAAGAATTGAACTGGTAGGAATTGAAAGATTGAATATGGTGCACTTCATGTTTAAGTTATGATATTACTAAAAAGGAAGATGTGATAGATCTTATATGCGCATTACGTTATTTTACATTGTCATCATTTGGGAAGTCATATAGATGATTAGATCATGGCCATGGATACGTTTGATTAATGAAATGAGTCTAGTGGACCAATACTTAGAGCGTTGTCTCCCTACGGGTAGTATTGTGAAGGGATGTAAGTGCGGGGTTGACCGCCACTTGTTTTGGTTGTGTTGAGATAGGGTGCGGATGGATGGTTGGGCTGTGCCCTCGTGTTTACTTCCGAGGCCCCTTCCATGTTGTGTTGATATGGTGTTTGCATGTGGTGTGAGTCGACACGCGGTGTCGTAATCCCGGGTTAAGGATAGTGTGGCAGGTCTACGGGCTCGCCAGTCGTCACACCGACGGGAGTTGGTAGTTAGACTTGGTCGGTTTGGGCTGTGTCCTCGGTGTTCACGTCCCGAGGCCCCTCCGGCCATGTGAACGGTTGGGCTGTGTCCTCGTGCTTTCTTCCGAGGCCCCTTCCGGTCACACAAGGCCAGTTCGGCTGTGTTCTTGGTGCACATCTACCCAAGACCCCGCTGGCCATAGTACGCAGGGGCTCCGCTGTTGTGTTCTTAGTGTTGAGGCGTACGGAGGCCTAGGTGAAGTAGTGTGATACCCGCCTAGTAGTAGAAGTGCATGTTCTACTGTCACCGCCTGGCCACGGCGGCTGATGCCTGAGAGGTTAGCTACCTGCTCGAAAAGTGGGAACTACAGTCTGTGTCGACATAGCAATTGCATGGGTGTGCATGGGTGAGTCATTGCATAGCATTCATAGCATTTCATATCATTGCACAACAAGATCCTCATCGTATAAGTTTGTATGGCACTCTTATACGATGAGTTACTTTTATGTAACCCATCCTTAACTTATAAGTTTGTATGGGCATTCTTATAAGTTAAGTTACTTCCTGCTCTTACTTATACTTGCTAGTTTACTTGTAGCTCTTATATAAATGCTGATAGTGATACTGTTTCTCTTACTCTACTGCCACCTGTTTGTACCTGTCATACACTTATAAATATTGTACCCTTGTTTCTCTTTCTCCGCCCGTTGCCGAGGAGTCGCCGGGGAGCGGATGTGAAACCACTTAGTCGTTTCGACTAACGGTTGCTACGTCTTCCTTTTTAGGAGGTCACGCCGCAGGTAGAGCAGCCGCAGACTACGCAGCAGGACAACCAGGCCAGGACGACAGGGCCTGATGTGACGGTGCCGTCGATACCGTCTGTTACTGATGTTAGTATTTTTATTACTCTGATGTAGCCCGTTTGGGAAATGATTAGCTGTACTCTGATATTTTGTAGAAGCATGTTTTAGCTTCTCATTATTGATGTTTTGGACTTTATATACTTAGTGTGGATTTTGACTTCTCTTGCTTATTTATTTGGTTGGGTTGGCATGATATATTGATATGGTTTCAGCCGGCGGAATAGGCGTCTTGTGGTACAGGTTAGCCCGTGTGCTAATGCTACCGCAAGGCGGCTGTTCCGGCATAAGACTCCCTCTTCGTGTCGTGTTTTGGATCCGGGGAGGGGGGGGGGGGTCTTACAGCCAACACGTATGAATTTAAATTTAATGGCAAGGTCATTACATTGCGACCGATCGTCCCGAAGGAGCCTATAGATTTGGATAAGGACACCACTGTTCCGGTCGAGAGGAAAATGTTGAGTCTAGTGGGTAGAAAAGAAATTGAGAAGGATCCCTTTCTTAACGGGATGATGTACGGACTAGTTCTTATGAGTGCGAAGGGGGATTCAAGAGCATTGGACGATATGCCTAAAGAGTTACGGGTATTGTTGGATGAATATAAGGATGTGTACCCAGATGAGCTGCCTTCAGTGTTACCACCGCTGAGGAATATACAGCATGCGATATACCTTATCCCTGGTTCCTCCTTACCGAACCAGCCCCACTATAGGCTTCATCCCACCGCCCATAAATAGTTACAGACCCAGATCGAGGATTTGATGAAAAAATGGTTCATTAGGACTAGTATGAATCCATGTGCGGTACCAGCCCTTCTTGCTCCCAAGAAGGATGGTACGTGGCGAATGTGTGTTCATATCCGTGCTATCAACAAGATTACCATCAAATATAGATTTCCTATTCCGCGATTAGATGACCTCCTAGATGTCCTATCTGGCACTACCATTTTTCAAAGTTATATTTGCGGAGTGGCTATCACCAGATTAGGATCCGTGAGGGGGACGAATGGAAGACTGCGTTTATATCAAAGGATGGGTTATGCGAGTGGCTTGTGATGCCCTTTGGGCTATCAAATGCCCCCAGTACCTTCTCCCGGTTGATGACACATGTCTTTCATCCTTACATGGGGAAGTTTGTGGTCGTCTATTTCGATGACATCTTAGTCTTTAGTACCACCACTGCTGAGCACGTCTCCCACATGATGTCGGTTCTTTCCACCCTGCGGAAGGAAACCTTATTCCTTAATCTCAAAAATTGCACATTCTATGTCACTGAAGTGGAGTTATTAGGCAACATAGTCGGTTCAGAAGGCATTAGAGTTGACCCTAACAAGGTTAAAGTCATTAAGGATTGGCCGGAGCCGACCACATTACAAGAGTTGCGAAGTTTCCATGGGTTAACTACTTGTTACTGTCGTTTCATTCGAGACTTTGGTAGCATTATGACCCCCATTAATGATTGCATGAAGAAAGGTGAGTTTACTTGGACGAAGCCCGCCACTATTGCTTTCCAACGTATTAAGGAGCTTATGACTGAGGCACCTATCTTACGTCTACCTGACTTCACCAAAGTCTTTGAGCTTACGTGTGACGCTTCTGGCATGGGAATAGGAGGTGTCTTAAGTCAGGAAGGACACCCTGTGAGTTATTTTAGTGAGAAATTAGCGGGCACCAAATTGAATTACTCCAATTATGATAGGGAGTTTTATGCCGTCATTAGATGTTTGCACCATTGGAGGCACTATCTCCTCTCTAAGGAGTTTGTGATCCTCTCCGACCACGAAGCATTGTGGTACATCAATGGCCAGCTTAAAATCAGCCCGCGTCACACCAAGTGGGTATCTTTCCTACAGGGTTACACTTTTAGTCTCAAACACCTTAAGGGGGCTGACAATCGAGTCGCGGACGCTCTTAGTCGCCTAACCCTGTTACTCAACACTATGGAGGTTAACATGGTGGCATTCAAGCGACTCAAGGATGAGTACTCCATGTGCCCAGAGTTTCAAGACGCATATTTGTCTGCCTAGGATAGTTCCGCCACGGTTATATCTGCGTTCATCATTAAGGATGGCTATCTATTTAGACATGGGAAGTTGTGTATTCCGCAGTCATCGTTACGCCTCCATATCATCTGGGAATTGCATAGTGGAGGGATGAATGGCCACTTCGGCAGGGACAAGACCATTACGCTAGTTCAGGAGAAATTCTATTTGCCAAAACTTATGGCGATGGTGGGAAGGGTAGTTAGTAGTTGTCATACCTGTCAGGTATCCAAGGGCACCAAAACCAATGTAGGATTATATACGCCCTTGCCTATACCTTCTACACCATGGGAAGACGTGAGAACGGACTTTGTCTTTGGCCTACCAACTACTTTGCGTCATCACGACTCCATTCTTGTGGTTATGGATAGGTTCTCTAAAATGGCATACTTTATTCCGTGCGCTAGAACCAACGACGCATCCCATATTGCAAAATTATATTTTAAAGAAGTAGTCACCGGGGAGTGCCGAAGACAATAGTCTCGGATATATATGTTAAGTTTCCGAGCTATTTCTAGAAAACACATTGGGTCTTAATGGGTACCAAGTTTTTGTTTTCCTCCGCCTATCACCCTCAGACCGATGGGCAAACGGAGGTGGTCAATCGGAGCTTGGGAAGCCTTCTCAGAGGCCTAGTGAGCGATCACAAAGGTATATGGGATCTTCTTCTTCCCCATGCCCAGTTGGCCTATAATAATTCCAAAAATTGTTCCACCGGTCTGTATCCAAACGAGATTGTTCACGGGTACAAGGCACTTGTACCTCTTGACTTGGTTCCGTTTCCCCCAACATACAAGATAAGTCAATTTGCACAATCCTTCGCCCAACATATTCATGACCTACATGCACGTATACGAGCTACCTTGACTGCTCAATACGAGTCTTATCATACGCACGCTATCTACATAGGAGGGTGTCGCACTTCAAAGTCAGCGATTTAGTCCTAGTCTGGTTAGTTCCCGAATGCTTGCCATATGGCACCGTTAAAAAGTTACCACCAAAGCGCGCCGGCCCTTTTCGGATTATAAAGAAACTCGGTGACAACGCTTTCGTGTTGGATTTGCCAGCTGATTGGGGTATCTTCCCTATTTTTAATGTCTCGGATTTGACGCTGTTTGTTTCACCTCCACCTGAGTTGAATTCTTTGTTGTCTTCACCCTCCACTAAAATTTCTAATGGGTTGGGGAGTGGTAGTTCAGATGATCTCTCTCTTTCAGTCCCCGCAGGTATAACATCGGATGGCACGTTGCCTTCTTTTCTTCCTACTGCTGACATGTTTCCCAGGTTTCCCAAGACATTTCTCACTCCAGATATGATACTTGCTGCTGAGCCACTTACTACTCCTGATGTTGCTACCTACCGCTTCCTCATCCGTTGGTGTGACCTCCCCCCTTCAGACGACTCATGGGTACTCGCGACAGAGCTTCAACATTTGGATGCCGAGCTTCTCCGCCGCAATCTCTCGGACCACGCATCGAAGATACGTGATTTTGAGTGGGGGAGGATTGATGTCGCGGCCCCTCTGCCACTACTTGATGATGACCCGGTTGCCGAGGCACAACGACACAAAGATCTTAGGTACCGTGATGATGCTGAAGGAAGATCGCGTTACAACCTCCGCCAGCGGCGTGCTAAATCCGCCGTGAAGAATTAATAATTATTTCATGTACTTTTTTTTATATTGATGAATATAAAATTATTCCATGTTTGGATGATAATTTTATATTCATAAATGTTATGTAATTTTGATTTTGGACATCTTATATTTCGTGGTGTGTATTTAACCATACGGATGGATGAGATTACATCTCCATCATTGATGTTTAAGGGCTTGTTGTAACTCCTATATAAGGAGATTCTATGTTGGATTTTATTAATTGAACAAGAGAAGAAAACCTAATTCCCCTAGAGAGGATTTCGGCCAAGGAGGATCTCCCAAGCCGCCGGCCTTGGTGTGAAGCCACCACCCCCCTTGCTTCCTCTTCTAACTTCGGTGCGACGCCGGCGTGGCTTCCTTTGGTGCGACTCCGAGGAAGAAGGATTTCAGCCCCATTCGGTGTGAAGCCGGTGGTTCCGTGGAGGGAGTGAGTCTCCCACCTATCTTGTGTGATTGATGTTCTTGGTTGGGTAATCTCTTCATCTTTTAGTGATTCTTGCTTTGAGTTTGTGGAGGTTTTTGCGAACTGTCTTTTTTGTGATTTTTAAATACATCGCTTGCCAAATCTAATTTTGACTACGTTGTTATTGAATCTCTTGTATTTCGGAACAGGAAGATCCGTTGTTGGAGCGAGACTTGGCCTAACCTTGACTTGCTCTCCAATATCGGAACATTTTGTGTTAACAAGGGAATTAATCTCAACTGGAACTCGATCGCCATTTGAAGTTTGCCGCTGCTCTGAAATAAATTATTGCTGCATTTGAAATGGCTCAATTTGGTACAATAGATGCTTGTGTAGGTGCGGTGAGTTGTGTGCTTGTTGGAGAGGTAGGTCTTAAGGACGTTGTATCGAGTCCGGCTTACGGTGAATTGTGTGCTTGTTGGAGAGGTAGGTCTTAAGGACGTTGTATCGAGTCCGGATTGAATCTTCTATTTTGATTTTATCATTCGGATTTGGGTGACAACCCGACCCCTTTTCGCTCGCTTTTGGTCGGAGCCCTCCTATCTTGCTTTTATGTTTTGTGACGATAGTTTCCGTTAGTGTAGTCGAGCACGTATCACAGTCTCCCCTACATCACCAAAGTGTGCACTTCCTATGGAAATATAGACAATATGAAATATGAACGATATAGAACTAAAAGTGAAGTGCAAACGCGTGAAAACTAGCCAGATGAGTCCGAAAAAGCCTTTATAAATCGGAATCATCACACCCCCAGACTTAACTGTTTGTGCGTTCCGAGCAAACAAAATCTATGCAGATAGGGGAAAATAATTTAGCTAACAAGGAAATTGCGATACAGAGTACCATGCAAAGTCGCATGCTCGCACGCGTAAAAATATAATATAAGAAATTTCTAAGTATACAAAATAGTTTATACTTTTCACAATGCGTATCAAAATTTTAATATTACTCAAAAATGGAATCACGGTGAATCATCTTGTCACGCGTAGGGAGAAAGTAGACTAATCGCTAGGCGAGCATTGTTAAAGATCGGGGCTCGAGATAACCTCCAAAGGAATCCACCAATGTCGGTGACCATATGCTTTCCCTTTCGCACTCTCTCCACGGCACTGATTGGTTCACACACGAATCAGTAGGACTTTAGGTGAAGAGATGGGGCTTGTGTTTCGGTGAGGTAAACAAAGATAAACAGGAAGGCTACACACCTAACCCAATTGAGCTATCATAAAAAGAATCCCTCTGCTAAGAAAAATACATGCGGGTACACCACACCCCCAGAGTTAATTTTTCAAATATGGGTGTGTGTACCGCCTACTACAAATACAATCTCATCTTAAAAAGAATTTTCAATCAAACTTTTTCTCCTTTTCACTTTTCTTTTTCATAATTAATTTTTTTGTATATATTTTTTTCGAATCCTATTTTATTTTAACAATTTCAGCAAATAAAACTTTAGAGCACGTCCACATATTCACACGTAATATCACCACATCACATCCCAAAATGAAAATGTAAAACTCTAAAGCTCAACTTGGGTGTGCGACTAGGGTTGGCTATGAGGCTTTGGTGAAATCATGGTGGAGCTGAATCAAAAGGAGGGGTAGGCACAACAGGACTAGTGAGGATAAGACGTTAGGAATGGTACAAAGCTCAACCGGGCCAAAATGATGGCCTACATCACGCTCATGCGAGTGAACTAACCTATACCCATGCTTTAATAATAGCTTGGAGCAAGTTCTTAGCCAACGAGAAAGACTATCCATCCTCCTGACTTGAGCAATACGAACCTAATGGCCGTCTACATACATCCCTAAGCTATCGTCAGATTCACACCGGATTCACCAATTTTTGAGTAGAATAAAAAGTATTTACGCAATTAGAAAAATATAAAATTATATGCATACAAAAAAATTAAATCTACTCTAATTTCTACACGAGATGAGATCACTCGACTAGGAGCACATCAGGGTCAACATTTTACTCTATCCCACAATCCTATGTCTACACCATAATTTTTCCACATCATACAAAAGAAATGAGTTTAACTCGCAGCACACAAAAAGCTAAGCACGCGCTCATGTGGGTGCAGTGGTGTGTGATGCAATGAACTAATCATAATAAATCTAAAAAGCTTCTAGTATGCACAAGAAATGTACGCGTGCAATATGTAACAAATAATGGCTCTCCCCCAGACTTAAACTAAACAACACAATATATGATATAGAAATTAAAATTAGATAGAAACAAGGGGAGTGGTTACCCAATGCTCAGCTAGTGAGCATACCAGAAGACGTGCGGAAAATCGAAGCAGGTCCGCCATACGAAGAATCCAACCCCGCAAATGCAATTTGCCATGAATACCTGCAAGGGTGAGCTCCGCAAAAACAAAATAAAAATATACAAAATACAAAGAAATACTAAAAATAAGCTAGACATGAAAAATAAAAATACAGGAAATGAAAGATAAGTACAGAGGTTATTGTCATCCCAGCATGACTTATTAAATTCTATACATGTCTAGCTACTGAGCCTATGAAATAAAAATGAACAGGTAACTGTTCCATTATTCGTTGCGGTAACGGGTACCGATACGGTGATAAAACTATTACCCCTCTGCCTAAATAATCATACCTGCTCCTCGCAGACAGAGGAAATAGGAAGTAGGATGAGGAGGAGGCCTGGTCCTCACTCATCTCACCCCAACACAAATCCTTGCCTAGCAAGGTTTCGTCCACCACAAGTTCACTAGGGGCGAAGGTGACGGCAGGGCCTTCCACTGTGAAGGAGGTAGGAACCTCCTCACACAAGAGGATGCACTCGTCGACAGCCTGAGCGCAAGGCTCAATGTCAACCCAACTTACTCGTGGAGATTCAACTGCACAGGCTCAGATAAGGAAGGGGGGTCAAGAAATAAAAGAGATGAAGAACATAAAGAAATAATTGGGGGAGTGATCCCAGTTTCACTCCCCAAAGGCTGAGGTAGAAAAATATCTTCTGCAATGTTGACTATGCTACAAGGCTCGGCCGGATCCATAGAGGCCTCCACCAAGACTTGGACTTCCTCCTTTGGTATCGAGGGAGGAACTTCGACACCAGGAAGGTTGTCCTCCTCCAAGGGAGTGGAAACAATCCATGTATCACAAGCCTCAACTTGTGTTGCATCGTCGAAAATGTCGTCAGAGACGACTGAAGTAGAATGCACAAAAGGCAGAAGAACTTTGCTTGGATAAAAGTCAAGCGCAGGTTCCTCACAATGAATAGGCTCCATGCTTGGAGATGTATGCACAGGAGAGATGGGCTCAGCCACGTCTAAGCCTAGATCAGCCACACATCTAGTGGTTGTGTCCACATCATTCCCTTCAACAAATGAAGGTGACAGGGAAACATAACCAGATGATGAAGCTGTGCCACCGAGGGTAGGAGTCGGGATGATCCGGATGTCAGGCTCATCATCCTCTTCCATAATACGGAGGTACTCGGCACAATCCTTCAGGACATGATCTGTTCTACGATAATAAAAACACTTTCTCCCATTACTCTGCGGTCCTTGTGGGGCCGGAGAGGAATAAGAGAACAGTGTATGTGGCGAGGACGATCGACCATAAGCTCGGGGCACAGTGTTCGAAGGGCTGTACAAATATAGCATCTCATGCATTGTGCGCTGAGGCTTATGCTCATTATCTCTCGTAGGGCATTCATGACTAGCGTGGGAAGGCTTTCCACACCAACGACATTGGGTATACAAATATCCCCACATGGTGTCGAAATAGCAGATTCAAAATAAATTGTGCAAATTACTAAATCCAACAATATATTACTACAATTTCCTAAACAAACAAGAAAAGGCAGGCAAAATAGAAGTAGAACACAACAAAAGAGATTTACAAAGGAAAAGGAAATCAATCTCACGTCTCCCTCTCCAGAAACGCACATGACTTTATTCCCCGACAACAGCGCCAAAAACTTGATGCGTGGAAATCGGCAAGCGCATCGGTCACACAAGTAATAAAATTTGGGAATAAATCCCCGAGTGTCGGTCTCTTGAGGAATGCAATTAGCATAGAGCGGCGACATTTCAGAAAATATCGTTATGAGGGTTATACTTAGAAAAGATTAAAAAAGGGGGCTTGTGAGATTGGAGTTTCTTGATCTAATAAACTAATTAAGGGTATGCGGTTCGAAGGCATCGCTTCGCAAGGTGAGGTGAGTGTATCGTCCACGATGCCAAACTTCGGTTGGGCGAGTGTACAAAAAGCTAATGGATGGAAGTGTTCTTGTGCGGAGTGCAATCGGGTGAAACAAGGGTATGGAGTGGATGTGGAGTGGGCGAGGCGCATTCACAACACACAACTCAAAAGCAAATGAAAACTACAAACATCCACTTAGATATAGAGTAGAAAATGTAGTTCATTACAATATCAAATCATTCCATACAATAGAGGAAGGGGAAGAGGAATAAACCACTAGAGGGTGAAGGTCCACCATAGGTCGTGGCCGGAATAGCGAGTTGTCAATCCGCTTCGGGGCTCAGTCCGAGGAGGATTCCGGTACCAACGAGCTGTCACCTCGAAGGCATTTGAGTCTGTTCTATAGGTCGTCTTATTCTCCAACTCTGGTGGAAAGCTTGGAGTTGAGGTCATCAATGGCCGGGAGCTTCGTCGGAGGGTTTAGAAAGCTTCGGAATCACCGACTACGGACTCGTGATGAAGGTGGAGGTGGATGGAGCAGCTGGAGAAGTAGAAAGGCACTTACCGTGCACTCCCCGATCACAGAAATGACCAGCCTTCCCTAAATCGCAGCGCAGGCCTGTAACACCTCCCCTGTAATGACCGTATAATATGGGTCTGGCCGGGGCCCCACAACATACAGACGCCACAACTTTAGTATTATAAGTTGATATAGCTACCCACACTCAAAACACTTTGCACTACACAGCGGAAACAAAAACAGGACTAGAAGTTATCCACCACTAAAAGAGTAATAACAATGGCCTTATGGCCTTACAACACAAATGAGTCCAAACTTAACAATACACCGATCATGAAAGTGCATAGCACTCCTAGTCTACCTCGGCATGCAAGCCGGACATCATGAGTCTCAAACATACAACATCATATAAGTAGAGCTACAAAAGAGAAAAGCACTTCATGAGGCTTAGGCCTTTCTGGCCGGTGAGCTAGCTCCTGCATGCGATCCTTGCCCTGTAAAATTTATTAGTAACGTGGGTCAGCAAAGACTGACCTCAAACTGTGTAACAACACATCTCCTCCCGGCCGCCCCTAACGGACCCCGGGGTACCCCTTCAACCTGCAAGTTAGCACTTCGTATGCAATAATCATAAGCAAGAAAAACAACTACAGAAACAGGCTTGGATGTCACACACATCATACATGTTCTCTACTGGTTGAGCATATAATAAAAGGGCCTACTTATGCAATCATGTATGCAAAAACCCGGGTTTCACCCAAGGCACCCTATCACGTATGCATCTAGCACATCATCACATCATATGAGTACTCATCGATTCCCCATTGGCATAAAGCCGAAAACAAAGGGGGTAACACCATTTCCCCTAACGGCACACCGGCCGCCACATGGAACTCTTGCAAAGGATCCACCCACTCAAGGTCTTAGACCCGGGCTTGCTTACAAGCTTTAACGTCTCATGTCAGGATTCCAACATACACAAAGCAGACCGATTCTAAGAAGCCTTACCGGACCCCACCCGCTCACGACCTCATTGCCCGGGCTTGCCCCCATGCTTGGCATTCTCGTCAGTCTTATAGAAGGGGACTAGTCTCGCCGGGACACTCTCCACACATGACGTGAATGTCACGGGATAACCAGCCGACCACGGAGACATAGACATGCCTTGGCACATCACAAACCAAGACAATTCCACCCAAGTCCCTCATTTGTACTGCAGTGTTCCCGCGCACCAAGGAAACCATCTCCAACTCATGCAGAGCTAACCTTATCCACCAAGGAAACCATCTACCGCCACGAGGAGCTAACCTTGTCCGGTTCCAACCACACTTACTCATTCGAGAAAAAGGGGAAAACACCACCCCATCACAAACGACATCTTTCCGCAACGGAACCTCTACGAATCCCTAAAGTTCGTATGCAACATCACCGAGTTGGACTAACGGTCGCGACTACGGCTTCACCCACCATGCCTAATCCACTAACGGAGCGGATCTCTAATGCAAATCATGCTGGGGACGGACTCAATCGACCTGGAGGTTCATTTTGAACCTTGGCGACCCAAAACCTCTCTCATTTGAGTGTTTGGTGCCCAAAACTAGAAAAGAAATGATGCTAAAGACATGCATCTTAAGACCGAGAGGAGAACTGGCGTTACCTTCCGACTCCTCTTCCTTGCCATGGCAAAAATAGTCGGATGAAAACCTTCACAAAGTTCTAGTCTCCACGGATCTGGACTCGGCTCGCGATTTGGAGCACTGATGCCTCTCCTACAGCCCAAACACTCCTTCACCTTCCTCCCTGCTCTCCCTTCTCTCTAGAATGTAGTCACAGAAACGCTTGAAGTAGAATGAGGGTTTACAACCCTATTATCGGACTTAACTTTCCAAGAGCAGTCCTGACCATCTGATCCTAAAATCAGGGAAAGAAAGGCCACGATCCGACTGAAAAATAAAATACCTGGGTCGAACACGGCCTGGTACACGCCCGTATCCAGGGCCGTGTCCCCCATTCGCCGTCTCAAATCGACGCGCCTGGAACAGCACACGGGCATCCGACACGCACGTGTTTGACCCGACACGCCCGTGTCCCAACTCACACGGCCGTGTTGGCGGCCATGTGCCTCCTTCGACACTGCCCCGAAAACAACCCAAGCACTACACGGGTACTGGACACGCCCGCGTCCTTGCCCGTGTCTACCTCAACACGCATGGGCTCCAGGCCGTGTTCACTGCCTCGATGTTTCGTCGAGCAAAGATCATCGAACAAGCGGGACACGCCCTGTGACACGCCCGTGTCACAGGCCGTGTGCCCCTGTCCTGAAACTCGACACTCGTCGAGTGAAATTTGTCGACCGAAGTTCGTCGACTGACTGACACGGCCTTGGACACACCCGTGTCCTAGGCCGCGTGCCTTGTCTCGACACATCGACGAACAAAAAATCATCGCCTCCCGGTCCGATCGTCGACACGGCTCGACACGCCCTGAGACACGCCCGTGTCTCAGGTCGTGTTCTCTGCTCAACGATCGCCGACTCCAAAATCATCGTCCTCACGACCAAAAAGTCGACTGGAGCCTGACACGCCCTGGGACACGCCCGTGTCCCAGGCCGTGTGCCCCCTGCCAGAAACCAAAAATTTGCCAGAAACGCAAAACCATCCTCTCTCAAATTTTGGGGTGTTACAAGGCCAATAAATACGGAGGCAGAATAAGCAGAGTGCACGATCAGTGGCGCACGACCAGTGGTCGTGCACATTGTTGGTCGATGATCGTGCTTAATTTTCAATTAAACCTGCAACTTGGACAGAAACATCAGCAGATATGCGCACGATCAGTGGTGCACGGCCGGTGGTCGTGCGCACTGAATCCACTGATCGTGCGATTGGCTAAGACAGAACTACAGAAAGGAGAATGTAATGCGCACGATCAATGGCACATGACCAGTGGTCGTGCGTAGTGAGTCCAGTGATCGTGCGGAGTATTATTGTATCGTCAGGGTCTCCCGAGCGATTTCGAAGCACGCACACGACCCATGCACCAGCAGAAGAGGCAGATAGGTCAACAAAAGTGCACATAACATTCTCAAGACACAGCGAGATAACAAGTAAAACAAACGGAAATATAGAAACATCTAAAGCACACTGAAAACGGGACTAAATGCACTTATCAAGAAATAGGCAAATGAGCAAATATAAGCGGTTATAGCTCTCATGTTCAGTGCTAAGACGAAAAAACTGGCCCAGATGAGTCTAAAAATCAGTGTAATATTTGGACTCATCAATACTCTAGTGGGGGGGGGGGGGGTGAATAGAGTATCTTGGTAAGTTAAAAAACTTTTTGCTGTAAATAAAAACAGACCTAAGATAAATTAATCTAGCACTATCACATGCACAGCCAAACCTAACTATCACAGCCACAGAAAAAACAAAAGAAAAAGTGCAACCAGACAACACAAGAATTTTATAGTGGTTCCCCAACCTGGGTACATCCACTCTTCTACCACCCTGGAAGGAATACACTCAGGGTTTTGATCAGGTGACTGCCACCAATGAGCTTTTGATCAGGTGCTCAAAAACCAACCCAAGTCTTTTGGTCGGTAGACTTACAACCAAGAATAACTTTTGAAGGGACTTAAAGAACCCTTTTTACAGTGGGGGATGCGGGAGTGATGGTGTCTTCTCTTTCTCAAATATAATTGAGAAGACTTAGTGGATTTATGATGTTAGCAAAAGCTCCCCCTGAGATATTGAACTCAGGAAGATTTGAGCCTTGGTGCAGGGTGAGTAGGTCTTTAATATTTCAGCCTTGACCAGATGATATCCATGAACTTATTTGACAGATAGAATATTTGTTGTCCTTTGAATAATCCTAAGATGAAGAAGGAAGAAGACTCTTGATTTTTGATTGATGTTATTCTTCTTCTTCTTTAGCTTACTGTTCTCTAGTCTAGGGCTTCTAATTTCTCTACTGTGTTGTTGCCATGTGTGTCTTATTCTCTGTGTTCAGCTGAGAAGGAAGAAGAAGATCCTATTAACTGTTCTGTCTATGGAAGGAGGAAAAATGTTTTTATATATTACATGAAATCTTCCATCTGAATTTTGAATTCTTTCATTCAATGTTGACGGCCTGGAAAATATTTGCATTGACTGATTTCCCCAACTGTTCCATTGAAAAATGGCAAGCAATAATCCTGATGAATTCCATAATCAATGCTGCGTCTAACGGTAATATTCAAAGAATATTTAGCATTGATTACTCAGGAATTATGGCAATAAATTAAGGACGGTGGGAGTAAAATATCCCAGTCTGGAACTTCACAGAAATCGTTGAGCAAAAAACAGAATTCATCAACCTACGTCTAGAGTTCGTCGAGTTGAGAGATTATGTTCGTCGACCAGATAAACTTTGTTCGTCGAGCTGAGATCCAAGATCGTCGACCTGAGAGTAGTTAACTGCTTTCTCTAGAACCATGTTAATTCTGTTCATCAAGATCGTTGATCTGAGATTCTATCTTCGTCGACTGTAGTTCAGTGAAACGGTTCTTCTACTTAAGAATGTTGAAGTAAGGTGTCCAGAAATCGTCGACCTGAGAACTAGTTTTGTCGAGCTGAGAACTTCTAACTGCCACTTGATAAAGCATGTCGAGAGGGAGAGGAAAAGTGGCCGTTTGGAGAGAGGAAAAGTGGTGGTTGGAGTGGAGGAGAGGGCTTGGCCGAGAGGGAGAGGGAGGGAGAAGCAGGAGAAGGTGGCGGCTAGGCTAGGGCTGGCCGTACTCTAAGAGGAAGAGGAGGAATTAGGGTCCTCAAATTATCATTCATTCAACTAACTCCAAATGAAACCATTACATGCCTATATATAGCTTACAACATATGTTGGCTATATGCAGCCCAATATTAAAAATAAACTCTAATGTTTCAAACCCAAAATGAAGTGATAAAATGCTAAAAACAAATAATCATAATAAATTCAAATAATACTAAAATATTCAACGGAATAATATTAGGTGGTCTTGCGCTGTGGGTGGAGGTTGTAGCGATGTTCCACACGATCACCATGGCAATGCAAGTCTTTTATTAGAGACGGAGAATGATCCTCCGCGAGCAAGCCTTCATCACCTTCCACATTTTGGGGGTCGTCGTCTCCATCAATCCTCGCCCGCTCGAAAGTACTCATCACCGATGAGTTGTCCCGAAGGTACTGCCATAGAAGAGCATCATCTAAAAGAAACACCTCCGATTCTGGAAGCCAAGAGTCATCGGGGGCCAGACAATCACGTCAACAAATCAAGTAGCGGTGAACATCTCCACCTGGAGAGGAAAACACTTAATCCTTGATGATCCTGTCTGGCAAAAAGTTTGTCCTGCGAAACCTTGGAAAAGCATTAGGCAATATAGGAGAAAACTTTTCTTCATCAACCACCAACGCACCTCCATTGGAGACAGATGGACAGAGCGATCCAGACACAAGCTCACCCCCCAACCCATGAGAAAATGTAGTGGAGCTAAACATATAGGTATTTAAATCCAGTGGTGGAGAAACATACGGTGTTAAATCAGAAACATTAAAAATAGGGGAAATACCCCAATCAGTGGGTAACTCCAAAAGATATGCATTCTTTCCTAATTTGTTTAAGATCCAAAAAGGCCCAGCTCGTTGATTCGCTAACTATTTTATAGTGCCCGAAGGTATCCGTTCTGGGACGAGACGCACCAAGACTAAATCGCAAACGTTAAAGTGAGTTTTTCTTTTATGTACGTTAGCATGAACTTGATAAGATGCGTATTGTGTGGTTAGCATTTCATTTATGTGCTTATGCAAAATATGAATATGAGAGGCAAACTCCTGTGCAAATTGACCTGATTTATAAGATGGCGGTAATGGAATCAAGTCAAGTGGCATTGTTGCTTTATAACCATGCACGATCTCATTCGATGAAAAGCCAGTGGACTTATTTTTGGAATTATTATACGCTAACTGAGCATGATGAAGGATAAGGTACCATGTACCCTTGTGGTCTCCCACAAGGCATTGTAGTAGGCTACCTAAACTTCTGTTTACTACTTCCGTTTGCCCATCCGTCTGTGGATGGTAGGCCGAAGAAAACTAAAGTTTGGTGCCCATAATCCTCCACAAGGTCTTCCAAAAATAACTAGTAAATTTCACATATCTGTCGGTCACTATCGATTTTGGAACGCCCCGATGTCCAACTACTTCCTTAAAATATAATTTAGCAACATGTGACGCATCATTGGTTTTATTTCACGCAATAAAATAAGCCATTTTGGAAAATCGATCTACTACGACCAAAATAGAATCATGATTCCTATACGTGACAGGCAGGCCTAGGATAAAATCCATACTAACGTCTTCCCAGGGAATGGAAAGAATCGGAAGAGGGGTATAAAGTCTCGTATTAGTTTTGTTGCCCATGGCTAATTGGCACGATCGACAACTACCCACGATTTTATTAACCGTTGACTTAAGACCGTGCCAATAAAACTTATCCACGGCTAGAGCGATGGTTTTGTCATGACCAAAATGTCCACCCAATCCATGGCTATGCAATTCCCAAACGATGAAGTGACGTAGGGACGAATGTGGAATACATAGCTTTGAATGATTGAATAGATAACCGTCACGAAAATAAAACGACGAAATGGTCGTGGGCGAGTTGTCATGAGTGGATAGATAGATGTCCTTGAAATCCAGACAATAGACATACTCATCCATAATTCTATCGAACCCAATCACCTTTACTTCTAGCGTAGACAATAAGAAAGATACATGACTAAGAGCGTCAGCTACGCGGTTGAGAGTCCTCTTAAGGTGTTTTATGGTAAATGTGTACTCCTGAAGATAGGAGACCCATTTGGCATGTCTTGGGCTCACTTTAGTTTGGGAGTTGATAAATCGTAAAGCCTCATGATCAGATAAAATAACAAATTCTTTTGGAAGTAAGTAATGTCGCCAATGTTGGAGGCACCTAATAATCGCATAAAACTCTCGATTATAATTAGAATAATTCAATTTTGGTCCCGCAAGTTTCTCACTGAAGTATCCAATTGGGTGACCTTCCTGACTCAATACACCACCAATACCAACTCCAAACGCGCACAAGATAACTAAAAAACCTTAGTAAAATCTGGTAATTTCAAAAGGGGAGCTTCCGACATGCGTGATTTATTTAATTGAATGGCTTTAGCGGCCGATTTCGTACAAGTAAAATCACATTTTTTTCATGATTCTATAATGGGGGCCACGATACTACTAAAGTCACTAATAAATCTGCAATAAAACGTAGCTAGACCGTGAAATCTCCGAACATCCCGAATATTGGTGGGCTCCGGCAAGTCCTTAATGACCTGGACATTCTTAGGGTATACATGTATGCCCTCTGAACTCACAATACAACCAAGGAACTCTACAGACGACACATGGAAAGTGCACTTTTTAATGTTAACGAATAATTTTTCCGACCTCAACGTGGTAAGGGTAATCTTCAAATGTGACTCATGATCACTCGTAGAGGTACTAAAAACAAGAATATCATCAAAATACACTATGATGAATTTTCCCATATAAGGTTGGAAGACGTGGGTCATCATCCTAGAAAACATGCTCGAGGCATTGGAGAGCACAAATGGCAAAACTAACCACTCGTAGAGCCCGTCCTTGGATTTAGAAGCAGTCTTCCACTGATCACCTTCCCTAATTCGGATCTGATGGTAGCCACTTCAAAGATCCAATTTCGTGAAAATCGTGGCACCCGTTAACATGTCCAATAAATCATCCAAGCAAGGGATGGGAAAGCGATATTTAACAGTAATTTTATTGATGGCTCTACTATCCGCAAACATCCTCCAAGAGCCATCTTTCTTGGGAGCAAGTAAGGTGGGTGTGTGATGAGTCCAAATATTACACTGATATTTGGACTCATATGGGCCAGTTTTATCATCTTAGCACTGCACTTGAGAGCTATAACTGCTTATATTTGCTTACTTGCCTATTTCATGATTAAGTGCACTTTAGGCCCATTTCTGTGTGCTTTAGATGTTTCTGTGTTTTTGTTGTTCTTTAGCCGTGTCTTGAGAATGTGGTGTGCACTTCTGGTGTCCTATCTACCTATTCTACTGCTGCAGGGATCGTGTGCTTGATCCGGAACTGCTCGGGAGACCCCGACGATACAGGAACACTGCGCACGATCACTGGACTTACTGCGCACGACCACTGGTCGTGCGCCACTGATCGTGCGCATTACATTCTCCTTTTCCTAATTCTGCTCGGGTAATCGCACGAGCACTGGGCATAGTGCGCACGACCACTAGTCATGCGGCAGTGCTCGTGTGCGTTTACCCCTTGCTTTCTGCAAATCTGTCCTAGCCAATCGCACGATACGTGGATTCAGTGCGCACGACCACCGGTCGTGTGCCACTGATCGTGCACATATCTGCTGATGTTTCTGTCCAAGTTGCAGGTTTAATTGGAAATTGTGCACGATCATCGACCGACAGTGTGCACGACCACTAGTCGTGTGCCACTAATCGTGCACTCTGCTTCTGCTGCCTCCATATTTAAGGGCCTGATCGACGATTTAGGTGAACACTCATCATTTCTACGATCGGGGAGTACGCAGGAAGTGTCATTCTACTTATCCAGCTACTCCATCACCTCCACCTTCATAAGGAGTCCGTAGCCGGCAATTCCGAAGCTTTCCAAACCCTCCAGCGAAGCTCCCGGCCATTGACGACCTCAATTCAAAGATTTCCATGGAAGTTGGAGAAGAGGACAACCTAGAGAATGTACTCAAAGACCTTCGAGGAGACAGCTCGTTGGTACCGGAAGCCTCCTCGGACTGAGCCTGGAAATGGATTGACAACTCGCTATTCCGGCCACGACCTACGGTGGATCTTCACCCTCTATTGGTTTACTCCTCTTCCCCTTCCTCTATTGTATGGAATGATGTAACATTGTAATGAACTACATGTTCTATTCTATATCTAATGGGATGTTTGTAGTTTTCTTATGCTTGTGAGTTCTGTGTCGTGAATGTGCCTCACTCACTCCACATCCTCTCTATAGTCGTGTTTCACCCGATTGCACTCCGCACAAGAACACTTCCATCCATTAGCTTTCCGTCCACTCGCCCAACCGAAGTTCCACATCGCGTTCGATACACTCACCTCACCTTGTGAAGCGGTGCCTTCGACCCGCATAGCTTTAATTAGTTCAGTAGATGAAGAAACCACTATCTCTCAAGCCCCCTTTTTTTACTCTTTTCTAAGTTTAACCCTCATAACAATATTTTCTGAACTGTTGCCGCTCTATGCTAATTGCATTTCTCAAGAGACCGACACTCGGGGATTTATTCCCAAACTTTATTACTTGTGCGACCGGTGTGCTTGCCAATATCCACGCATCAGTACGGTACATGGACTCTTGCTATGACGAATGAACCCCTTTTGCAATAAATCTGAAATTTGGGTTTGTAATTCTAAGTGTGCAGAGGGATTTAACCTATAGTAAGGAAGGTTGGACAAAGAGGAACCCGGGATGAAATCTATCGCATGTTGGATGTCCCGCATGAGAGGTAACTCAGACGGTAGCTTGTCCGGATACACATCCTTAAACTAATCTAAGAGCTTCCTCAACACCGGTGGTAAACTCTCAAATGACATCGCATCTTCCTTAGCCTACAAACAAACTAACGCATATATGACACCATCCATAATGGTGTTACGAGCAAATTCCTTCTTGCCTATCAGACTTAATGCTTTCTTTTCGACCGGGACAATCGTATCCTTAGCAGGGACCGAAGGATCCTTAGGCGAAGTGGGTTTTAAAATTATGGTCTTGCCATTAAATTTAAATTCATAAGTGTTAGCTCGACCAAAGTGGGTAATGTCATGATCATAAAGCAATGGACGACCTAATAAAATGTGACAAGAATCCATAGGGATGATGTCGCACCCAATCTTTTCAGAATAATCTCTGACGGTAAGCGGTACCAAACAACGATTTGACACTGGGAGGGATGACTTATCTACCCATGCCACCTTATAATGGTGAGGGTGCGGCTCAGTAACTAAAGACATTCGGGTCACCGTAGCTTCCGAAATGATGTTCATACAACTTCCACTGTCTATGATCAATATACACCATTTCTCTCCACTCTTAAAATGTAGCGAAAAAATATTCGTCCTATTCCAGTCATCTAACGCCCGTGGAGTCTCCATAATACGCCGCATGAACATCACACGAGACTCGTCCTCCATATCACTAGGCACTCCTTCCGACTCGCTATCGTCTCCAGCCTCATAGATAAGGTCATCTGACTCACATGTGGAATCTAACATGGCTAAGGGCTTGGGCTTAGTCGGACGTTCACTTGCGTAGTGACCTTAAATCCAGCACGCAAAGCAAGTAGCATTCATTTTGTTTAATCTTCCTACAGGCACTCTCT
Organism: Platanthera guangdongensis; assembly: GCA_039583875.1. NCBI lineage: Eukaryota > Viridiplantae > Streptophyta > Magnoliopsida > Asparagales > Orchidaceae > Platanthera > Platanthera guangdongensis. The sequence continues at coordinate 121,684,385 of CM077167.1, read as the reverse complement.
CACCCGTTGGGTTTCTAATATTCCTGGCAGTCACTACTATGGAGTTCGGGTCTATGGACCGGAACTTGCCATTATCCTTATTGGTAGAGGTGGGAGGCGGTCCTAAGATGGACTTTCCATTCTGATACGAATGAGACTTATTCTTAAAAGCATTGTGCTTTTTTATATCTAGTGCAGCATTGAAAGCGGTGTTTAGGTCGTTGTGACCATAACGCAATAGCTTGCCCTGAATGTCGGGGTTTAACCCCTTACGAATCCTAGAAAGGATGATCTCAGGCATCTCTCTTACACCGCACCTAACCATTATGTCCTTAAGAATACTCATGTATTCCGAGACTAACCGACTGCCTTGCGTAAGGGTGGCCAAATCATCAAACCTCTGCGTTCGATTGTACGAAGGGACGTACTGGTCCATCAACATGACCTTCATGCCTGTCCAACCAATAAGTAAGTCACCATTGTTAGCCCTCAGACGACTTTCCTCATTTAACTAAAAAATCTTGGCTCTACCTAGCAACATCATTCACGCCACTCGCACCTTATCCGCGTCCGTCAAATTTTGCCACTCAAAGTATCATTCGATTTCCATCACCCAGTACAGGAAGACTTGGGGTTCACCCATTCTATCATAAGATGGGGGTTTGACCCGGCCGACTCTAGTAATTTCAAACTCATACGGTGCATGTGGGGTTCGCTCGTTGTTATAGTTGTTTTGATTATTATTCCCTTCATCAAGCGGATTGGCGGCTTGATTTTGGGGTGCTGCTCGATTCAGTCATAATTCATGAAGCATTTCCCTAATCTCTGTCAACTGATCGATGAACTCCTGACGGAGGACCTGAATCGCTGCGGGAATATGACCCGCTTCCCGCTCGTCTGCTATTTGGGAGGAAGATGGGGAATATTCAGTGCCCAATCTAGTGCGCATGCGGAAATTAAAAAAAACTGACTCAAAAAAGCACCACAGATGGAATTGTTCCCACATAATGACTCGGGTAAAAAAATTTTGTTTTGTTTTTCTTACTGAAATAAAAAGGAGAATTTTAAAAAATTTTGAATTTTACTAAAAAATAAGAAATTTAGGCCGCTATTGGCAGACACGCAAAAAGTATTTTTGAATTTTTGACACGAAAATGAACAAGAAAAGTGCATGCGGACGTGCAAGAACAAGAGGGAGGGTGCCAATTAAGAAATTTATGTGAACCTGACTCTGATACCAAATTGATGCAGGCCTATGTGTTGATACCGGGAGATCTAAGGATTAACACGTTTGTCTCTCTACGATTCGAAGTTTTCACACGCCCAAATTTCTTCACCACGCACACTCCAAGCAATATTATCACTTTAATGCTAACGTACGGGTATCCAACCCGTTTAGGATCGAATAGAGGCGATAAGCCAATATCCTTTCCGGGTAAAAGGACCCACCCGGTCCGAGCGAGTGAAGTTTGTACCAAAAGAGATCTATCAAAAGTACTATTCGAGAAAAGGTAGATCTCTTCCAACAAAAAGTTACGAGGTTCTCCAAGCCTTTTCGAAAATTAATTCAATTAAGATGAACGAAAAAAAACAATCGAAGAAACAACGATTATTCAGCGATTCTAAATCCAATGCAGAGAAATTCCACCACAAAATTATCTAAGGAAGGAATCACACAAAGGTAGAGATTTTCGTTACCCAAACCAGAATAGATGATTCTGATTATCTAACTTGAATCGATCTTCTGCGGTTCCGCCAGAGTTACGCCGGAGAGAGAGGAAACTCGTCCTCCTTTGTCGCTTCACGCCTTGGCCGAGATCTGCGCACGCTTGTTGCAAGCACTTGTCCCAATCACCAAGGGAGTGGGGTGGCTGTGTTTCTCCTTGAAGAGGGTTGATCGGCCTTGGGATTTGGGTGGCCGGCCGACTTAGGGTGTGGAAGAAGGGCTCGGGTAGGGAAGTCTTGGCCGAGAGTGAGAGAGAGGGGGTTGGAGAGCGGAAAGGTGGCAGTATGGAGTGGAGGAGAGGGCTTGGCCGAGAGGGAGAGGGAGGGAGAAGGAGGAGAAGGTGGCGGCTAGGCTAGGGCCGACAGAACTCTAAGAGGAGGAGGAGGAATTAGGGTTCTCAAATTATCATTCGTTCAACTAACTCCAAATGAAACCATTACATGCCTATATATAGGCTTACAACATATGTTGGCTACATGCAGCCCAATATTAAAAATAAACTCTAATGTTTCAAACCCAAAATGAAATAATAAAATGCTCAAAACAAATAATCATAATAAATTCAAATAATACTAAAATATTCAACGAAATAATATTAGGTGGTCTTGCGCCGTGGGCGGAGGTTGTAGAGACGCTCCACATGATCACCATGGCGACGCAAGTATTTTGTTGGAGACGGAGAAGGATCCTCCGCGAGAAAGCCTTTATCACCTTCCATATGTTGGGGGCCATCGTCTACATCAAGTACCTTTGGAGAAGCTGAAGATTTCTGGATTGACTTCATGAAGTAGAAGAGAAATAATCCTAACATAACTTGGAGCCTTTATTCTTTCTAGGATTTTGTCCAGAATCATCAAACCAAATTGAATTTTCTTCCTACAAACGATTGCTGTCATGATGTCAAACATATTGGTAGAAATGTCTCTAATTGAACTAGTTTTGCAGAGGAGTATCTTCCCAATGATGTCCACCAAGAGCTTTCCTTCTGGATTCATTTCAGAGTGACGGATGATCAGTGCTTCAGGTGAGAGGCCACATAACATACAAACCCTATCAGAATCTTTTGGACCTAAATGATCTTCTTCATAAATAATAGGCAGTCGAAGAAGTGTAGAAACAGAGGTCTAGTTTAATTTGATTTTGATTCCTTTAACCTTGGACTTAAGAAATGTCCCATTTCTCCTGACTTTGACGTTCTTGAAAAACTGTTCAACTTATGGAAAAAGGAACTTACATGGTTGCTAAAGGACGAAACTGAGGCCGGCGGTGTCGATAAGTATCAGAAGGTTTCAAAAGTCATCTAAAATGTCGGCGATTCTGGCTGTAACTCGTTCTGAACCGATTCCAATCTTAGAATTGGGTGCCATGATCAAGATATTTGGGAAAAAGCTAATGCGGGGAAGAAAATTGCGCAGGCTCTGCAAATTTCGGCGGAAGATGAAGCATCTCGGCTTCTCGAGAGAGAGAATTTGTTTCGTGTAGAAAATGAATTTTGGACTTTTCGATTTATATAACCCTAATTTATCTCTAATTAAGAAATAAATAAAGCAAACATACCTTGGAATTGGTGGCATAAGCCTCGGGTTGCGAATAACGAAATTTGAATCAAAGTAGAAACTATGACTTCCTGATACTAGAGAGAGACGACAGTACTCGAGTGAATATATAGAAGTACTCTTGTGAGAAAGCTGGAAGTACTCGAGTAATATTTTGGAGGTAATCGAGTAGGGATATTGAAGTACTCGAGTAGGTCTTTTGACTACTCGAGTAGGTTACTCGAGTAGCTGAAGAAGTACTCTAGTAGATCAAGAAGGTACTCGAGTAGGTCACTTCTTACTCGTGTAGTCTTTGTCTTACTCGAGTAGTCTTTGTCTTACTCGAGTCATAGAGTTAGAAATTTGAAAAATTCCATCTTTTGACTGATTCTCGATTTTTGAGCCTTCATGTGAGTCCACCTTCTCTAATCTTCTTTGTTGAGCATTCCCAGTTCTGTTTTGAAGAACGAGAACTTGGTCTCATCCAGCGGCTTCGTGAAATTATCTGCAATCTGTCTGTCTGTAGAGACATACTATAGATCTATATCCCCATGCTCCACATGCTCCCAGATGAAGTGATACCTCAACTCTATGTGCTTTGTCTAGCTACGCGAGACTGTGTTGTTGGCTATTGCAATTGTGCTAGAGGAGTCGCAAAACAATGAAATGTTCTAAAACTTCATATTGTAGTCTTCAAATTGTTTCTTTATCCATAGAAATTGTTCACAACAATTGCCTGCATAGATATACTCTGACTCAGCTGTTGAGATTGCAACACTGTTCTGCTTCTTGCTACTCCAGGAGATAAGCCTTCTTCCAAGGAATTGGCAAGTTCCGGAAGTGCTTTTCCTATCGTCTTTGCTACCTGCAAAATCTGCATCTGAAAAACCAATTAGCTCACTATCATTACTTCTTGGGTACCATAGACCAAGATTTGGTGTACCTTTAAGGTATCTCAAAATCCGCTTTGCAACAGCAAAGTGAGATTCCTTAGAGTTCACTTGAAATCTAGCAAAAGTATTATATCTGGTGTACTAGCTGTAAGTTAGAGCAAGGATCCAATTATGCTATTTTTTGTACTTAGTTTCATCAAAAGGTTTCCTTTCTCATCCTTGTCCAGAGACATAGTTGAACCCATTGGAGTCCTCATAGAGGTTGCGTTCTCCATTCCAATTTTCTTAATTAGCTCTTTGGTGAAATTAGTCTGCGAGATGAAAATTCCATCTTCAGATTGTTTCACCTGAAGCCCTAAGAAATACTTTAGCTCGCCCATACTGCTCATTTCAAACTTCCCTTGCATAAATTTTGAAAACTTATTGCAGAGGTTGTTGTTAGTAGAGCCAAAAATAATATCGGCGACATAGATTTGCACTAGCAAAATCTTGCCTTTTATTTCCCTAAGAAATAATGTCTTATCTATCTTTCCCCTTGTGAACTTGTTCTCAAGAAGAGAGCTAGATAGCTTCTCATACCAAGCTCGAGGAGCTTGTTTCAGATCATATAAAGCTTTATGCAATAAGTAAACATGATTAGGAAAGTTAGAATCAACGAAACCTGGAGGTTGTTCCACATATACTTCTTCCTTTTTGTCACCATTAAGGAAGGCAGACTTTACGTCCATTTGATAGACGGTGAAGCACTTAAGTGCAGCATATGCTAGGAATATCCTGATGGCCTCCAACTTTGCCACTGGAGTGTACGTCCGGTCGAAGTCAATTCCTTCTTCTTGACGATATCCTTTGGCGATGAGTCTGGCTTTGTTATTGATGATCGTTCCATCCTCTTTCATCGTGTTCCTGTCGAACCATTTTGTCTCGATGACGTTCTTATCTTTGGGTCTTGGAACAAGTTTCCATACTTGACAATGCTTGAACTGATATAGTTCTTCTTCCATCGCCATAATCCAGGATGCGTCTGAGTTTGCTTCCTCAAACATTTTTGGTTCAACCTGTGAGAGAAAACTCAAGTATAAATTCTCATTAGTTGTACCTCGATGAGTTCTGACACCATCCCGGTGATCTCCTATGATCTGGTCCATGGTGTGATCCTTCAGATGGCTGAGCTCTAGGGTCCATGCATCTGGATTGTCTTCAATCACCGGAGTGACTTCATCAACTTGAATGATTTCTTCATCTTGATCATCAATCTCTCCAATATGGGTTGGGGTGGTGATCTTGATGAACTTTTCACCTTTATCTTCAGATAATTCATCCAAGCTAATTTCTTTCAACTTTGCATCTTCATCTTCAATGAACACACTAGAAGAGTTGTCTTGAAGCAATCTCGTCTCATCAAATACAACATGTATCGATTCTTCTACGACTAGAGTTTGTCTATTAAATATCCTGTATGTCTTACTATGGCTACTATATCCTATAAAAATACCTTCAAAATGGTTTTCGCTAAACTTGGTAGTATGATACTTACCATTGTAAAGCACAAAGCACTTACAATCAAAAATTCTAAAATATGAGACAGTCGGTTTCCTGCCCTTTAGAAGTTCGTAAGGTGTCTTATCGTTATTTTTGTTAATGTGTGCTCGATTTTGCATGTGACATGCAGTGTTGACAGCTTCAGTACAGAAATATTATGGAAGTGAAGCATCAATCAGCATGCTCCTGCAGGCCTCTATGAGTGCTCTATTTCTTCTCTCAGCTACTCTGTTCTATTGAGGAGTTCGAGGAGTGGAAAACTCATGAAAGATAACTAGGCTTTCACAGAATTCTGTCATGGCCCTAGACTTGAACTCTGTTCCATTGTCAATTCTGATTTTTATTATGGAACAGTTGTATTCATTCTGGACTTGTCTGACAAAATTAGTAAAGATGTCGAAGGTATTTGACTTGTGTTTCAGAAAGAACACCCACGCAAAGCGCAAGTAATCATCAAAAATTACCAACGTATAATCCTTATCTCCCAAACTTCTAACTTGCAGTGGAACGAACAGGTCCATATGAAGCAGATGTAAACATCTATTAGAATCTTTACCAATAACGCTTTTAAAGGTAGCCCTCATTTGCTTGCCTTTTACACATGCATGACGAGGTCTATCTTTGACATACTTGACATTTGGAGCATCACGTACTAAATTCAGTTAAAATAATTTATTAATAGTTTTGAAATTAATATGTGCTAATCTCTTGTGCCATTGGTCACCAAGAGACGCACTATGTTTAGCCATAAAACACACTGGTGTAAAAGAGTCTATACAAATCAAATTTAAGAAAAATATAATTCTGCTTTGAGTGCCTGATAAAATCGTTTCCATAGTGTCAACGGATTTTATTAAGCACTAATCCGCATGAAATTCAACTATGTATCCTTTATCGCAAAGTTGACTTATGCTAATAAGATTATGTTCCAATCCTTCAACATAAGTCACATCTGAGAAGGATACTTTACCATTTGAGATCATACAATAACCTTTCGTAATTCCTCGATCTGAATCTCCAAAGATGACCTTTGGCCTGTTCACGACTGGAGAATAGTTCTGAATTAGGCTTCTTGTCCCGGTCATGTACCAAGAACATCCACTATCCAAATACCAGATAGGCGTTTTGGTGGCCTTTGGACATACCTGCAATTATAAATCAGTGTGCCTTAGGAACCCAAACACATTTGGGTCCTTGGTCTCGTGTTTTAACACTCCCCTTACGAGTATTAGCATTATGAGTAGTCTTTCTCATATTGCTAACATGAGGATTTGCAAAATTTCTGAGATTAAACCAGCAGTCAATGGCAAAATGAACAATCTTTCCACAACAACAACAATCGAACCTATTGTAACTTTGCCTTAGATTCTCCTGCTTGACCTTTTGAGATGGTGGTCTAGCAGGGGCAGCATTCTTGGAGGAAGAAGCTTCATGGTGATGGCAATCACATGATTTCTTCTCCTTCAATGGCTTTTCCATAACGGGCTTTACCTTTGGTGCTTTCATGAGGTTATGACCATGATTGAGAGGGCTAAAGCTCTGAAGAATGAATTCTTCATAAGGTGCCTTAAAGACACTCTCACCAAAGTTTCTGGGGCGAGTCCATTCTTTGTAACGAGTCTTTGGCTCTACATAGGTAGGCCTGGTCAAGTGACTATAGGATGAGTCAAGATCAAACTCATTAGTTGGAAATATGACTTTCTTGAACGAATTCTGATCTTGAGGGGCTTTTCCCTTCTCTTTTGCCAAGGCCTTCTTGGCGGCCTTATTCTTTCTTTGAGCTTTATTCCTCCTAGAAGATTTATTATTAGCTTCTACATGGCCTAGTCCAGCACCCTTTGCCTTAGATGAGAATTCAGCAACAAATGGAAGAACAGTCTTAGGCTTCGAGAAACTTTCAACAAGTTTCGTTTCAATTGCGAGTTGTTCTTCCAACTCATTGATGATTTTCTCTTTTAAGTCAAGGTGCTCAAGAGCTTTGTTATATTCTTCAATGGCAGCATTGAAGTTTTCTCTAAGCGAGTCGGTCTTATTGACTTCCTCTCTTAGAGTGCTCTCTTCAGCTTTCAGAGACTTTATCTCTTTATCTTGAGTTTTCACGACTCATCGACATTTGTCGTAAGTCGTGATTAACTCCTTGTACTGGCCCATAAGTTCAGACTCATCGTCAAAAAAGCTGTCCTCACGATCATGCTCATAAACATCATATTCTGAAAGAGGAGTGTGAGAGTTTACCTTCCCAGTGAACTTTGGATCTTGTTCATCATCTGTCTGAGCCATAAGCCCAAAGTAGGCTTCTTCTGCTTCACTTGACACAAATGAATCGGAGTCACTAAGTGTTTTGCCCTTCTTGGTTATCAGGCTCTTCTCTATCTTCTTCTTATTGTATGAGGACTTCTTTTCTTCTCTCTTTCCACCCTCCTTCTTCTTGTTGGGGCAGTGAGCAATGACATGACCTGGCTTATTACAACAGTAACATACGATGTCAGCAGAAATATGTTTGTTCGGTTTAGAAGCATACCTGCCATGGCTACTTGAGCCTTTTCGGTGTCGATCACCATCATATCGTGATCTTCTGTAGGAGGCATCCTTGCTTTTCCATTGCTTCTTTTTGTTCAAGAATTTCTTGAACTGTCGTGAGAGTAGAGAGAACTCTCCTTCAGATAGATCAGAGCCTGAGGTACTTGGCTCCGAGGTTTCTTGTTCACTAACTTCTTGTGCTAGAGTAGGAGAGGTAGCTTTTGACTTCCTTGAGGTGTCTGCCTTTAGATCAACAGACTTCTCCTTTGATGCAGACCTGCTCTTCTCTTCTTCAGCTTTTCTTATGTTGAGTTGAAGCTCATATGACATTAGCTTCCCGAAGAGATTCTGCGGGTCCGTCTCAGCTAGCTTTCCAAACTCCTGGATAGCACAGACCTTGTTATCCCATTCCTTGGTTAGGGATCTCAAGAATTTATCATTTAGCTCTCCGTTTGTTATGACTCGGCCATATACCCTTAGACCATTAACTATCTTGAAAAACTTCTCAAAAGTGTAAGCAATGGTGTCCTTGTGTCCTTGTCGAAAGGCTTCATATTTCTGATTCAGAAGGGATCTTCTATCATCCCTAACTTCTTCTGTGCCTTCCATCAAAGTGACTAGGGACTGCCACATCTCCTTAGCAGACTGGCAATGGACCAAGTTCTGCAACATGGAGTCATCGACTACACTTGCTATTATATTCTTGGCCTTCTTATCTAAAGACACAAGTGCAATCTCGTCTTTGTCTAGATCCATCGATTTCTTTGGAACTTTCTTTATAGGATCTATTGTGGAGACGGTCATGGGAATGTAAGGACCTTCTTCAACGATCATGAAGATCCTTGGATCCACAACTTCCATGTAAAATCTGATTCTTTCTTTCCACATGGGAAAGTTATTTTTGGTGCATAATGCAAGCTTGGCAAAATCATTAGACTTGTCTATGCTTGGATAATCTCAAGAGACAACTAAAGAAGGATCTGATCAAGGTGTTAACCTTTTATTGATCAACCTGGCTCTGATACCAATTGAAAGTGTTCAGTTGTCTACCTAAATCACCTAGAGGGAGGTGAATAGGTGAGTTGTGTGTCTTTTGCGGAATAAACAATTTAGAGATCTATGCACACAATTATCAACCAAGAAATCACAGATGACAAAAGATTTATAGTGGTTCCCCAATCTTAGGTACATCCACTTTCCCTCACCGATCAAGCAAAGCACTAGACTCGACTACTCCACTATCTCGGATTGAAAACCAATCCTACGCCTCGGAACAAAGATCCTACAATCTCGATCCACAACACGGATATACACTCGAAATATAAAACTTCCTACAACTCGGAGACAAAAAGCTCCTACACTCGTAGAGAATTCTCCTACAAGAATGAAATTGAGAGTATATGAAAATACAGATAGATTTATTTCACATATCTGAAAATCTCGGGAAAGGTCTTCATCTTGATCTTTAAGGCATTCTCAGAAACTATTGAAGAAGATGGCTTGGCAAGAACTGGATCTGGAATTCTTTGAATTCACACAATCAGATATATGATGAGGAATAAAAAGCAATCTCGATCTGGAAGTCTTCTTGATCTGAATCTTCTGGATCGAAAACCCTTGCCGATTATGAGTGATGAAGGTCGGCGGTGGTGGCTTCCATTTTTAGACAGAGGGAGTGAGATTCAGAATACTTAGAATAAAACTTGACAACACTTCTTAGGGTTAGTCGATTTTGACAAGATCTTATATAAGATCTTCCCTAAAGGTCATAATTAGTCTTAATGACGTACACGTGGACCAATCACGTCATGGCTATTTGAAATTTCCGTCAAATCTGGACTTAGCAAATATTCTGGAAAGACTGACTGAAATACTCGAGAGAGAAATTACCTATGCGAGTACTATTCTGATTACTAGAGAGAATAGAGGAAGATTACTAGAGTAAATAACTTAGAGAAAATCCAGAAATTATGAGCAACTACTCAAGTACACAAAGACTTACTCGAGTGCTAATATAGGTACTCAAGATGTGGAGTTGAACTACTCGAGTACAAGAAGTACTACTCGAGAGAATAAAAATTGACTACTTGATAGGTAGAAAGAATACTCGAGTCAATGACTTAGAATAATTTCTGGGAGAGAAAACTAGGTCACTCGAGTAGTGAAACTGGACACTCGAGAGGAGATAAACTACTCGAGTACATGGATATTACTACTCGAGTAATGGTCTTAGAAAAATTTTGAGGGATGAAAAACTTATCACTCGAGTATTTAATCTGGACTACTCGAGTAGTAGATGGACTACTCGAGTACATAAACTTGACTACTCGAGTGAAGTAAAATTACATGAAATCTTGTCTTCTGTAACTCAAGACAAAAGACTAATCTACTTGAGTACTTATATGACTACTCGAGTAAATGACTTAGAAAATTTTCTGGAGAGGAAATTCTATTAACTCGAGAATAAGAGATGATCTACCGAGTAATTAACTTGGCTACTCGAGAGCTTTAATTTGACTACTCGAGAGCTAATTCCCTTACTCGAGTATAGATAGACTAACTCGAGTATTGACTAAGTGTTTCACTCGAGTATGTAAGTAACTACTCGAGTAAAACACTTAGCAAAAATTTCATCAATAGAATTTTCTCTTCTTTAAAGAATTCAACAACAAGTCTTTCTCCAATCAGTCCTAGTGCTTGAAAATTAAGTGTATCCCAATAGATAGGCTACACATGAGTTAACACCATGGATCACACAACGAGGGATTACATTGTATGGTCCTGTGTATGGTGACCCATTGTAGACTGACTGTAACTCCCCAAAAATTGTGTTTGAGTTGTTCGCGTAAAAAGGGATTTGAGTGCTTGTATAGGGGTACATGGCCTCGGACACGGGCATATCCAAGGCCGTGTCTGGCTGGTGTTTTGGACATTTTCATCCCGAGAAGGACACGTCTAGGAACACGGCTTAATGACACGGGCGTGTCATTTGACACGGGCATGTGCCTACCTGTGTCAGTACCCGTATTCAGAAGGGTCATGTCGGTTGGCATGGCGGTTATATGCGACACGCCCCCGGTCACGGGCGTGTAGAGGTACCCGACACGGGCGTGTCGAGTGAGACATGGGCGTGCCTGAGCCCGTGTGAGTCTCTGTGTTCGACGATCGTACCTGGATCGAGGCATACAGCCTGGGACACGGCCGTGTGCCAAGCCTTGTTCGGCCCAGGTTTGGGGATTTTTGAGCGGATCTGAGCCGTTCGTTTTATTTAAATAAGATCCAACGGCCCAGATGGTTTCCTGCTCTGTTAAGGCCGTGAATGGGAGTTGAATCCTTCATTTCTCTCCAAGGCTTTCTCTTTCCAAGGAGTTAGAGCAAGGAGGAAGAAGGAGGAGGATTCCTAGTGCTTACTCGAGTAGTCTTTGTCTTACTCGAGTCATAGAGTTAGAAATTTGAAAAATTCCATCTTTTGACTGATTCTCGATTTTTGAGCCTTCATGTGAGTCCACCTTCTCTAATCTTCTTTGTTGAGCATTCCCAGTTCTGTTTTGAAGAACGAGAACTTGGTCTCATCTAACGGCTTCGTGAAATTATCTGCAATCTGCCTGTCTGTAGAGACATACTATAGATCTATATCCCCATGCTCCACATGCTCCCAGATGAAGTGATACCTCAGCTCTATGTGCTTTGTCTAGCTATGCGAGACTGTGTTGTTGGCTATTGCAATTGTGCTAGAGGAGTCGCAAAACAATGAAATGTTCTAAAACTTCATATTGTAGTCTTCAAATTGTTTCTTTATCTATAGAAACTGTGCACAACAACTGCCTGCATAGATATACTCTGACTCAGCTGTTGAGATTGCAACACAGTTCTGCTTCTTGCTACTCCAGGAGATAAGCCTTCTTCCAAGGAATTGGCAAGTCCCGGAAGTGCTTTTCCTATCGTCTTTGCTACCTGCAAAATCTGCATCTGAAAAACCAATTAGCTCACTATCATTACTTCTTGGGTACCATAGACCAAGATTTGGTGTACCTTTAAGGTATCTCAAAATCCGCTTTGCAACAGCAAAGTGAGATTCCTTAGAGTTCACTTGAAATCTAGCAAAAACATTATATCCGGTCTACTAGCTGTAAGTTAGAGCAAGGATCCAATTATGCTTTTTTTTGTACTTAGTTTCATCAAAAGGTTTCCTTTCTCATCCTTGTCCAGAGACATAGTTGAACCCATTGGAGTCCTCATAGAGGTTGCGTTCTCCATTCCAATTTTCTTAATTAGCTCTTTGGTGAACTTAGTCTGCGAGATGAAAATTCCATCTTCAGATTGTTTCACCTGAAGCCCTAAGAAATACCTTAGCTCGCCCATACTGCTCATTTCAAACTTTCCTTGCATAACTTTTGTAAACTTATTGCAGAGGTTGTCGTCAGTAGAGCCAAAAATAATGTCGTCGACATAGATTTGCACTAGCAAAATCTTGCCTTTTATTTCCCTAAGAAATAATGTCTTATCTATCTTTCCCCTTGTGAACTTGTTCTCAAGAAGAGAGCTAGATAGCTTCTCATACCAAGCTCGAGGAGCTTGTTTCAGATCATATAAAGCTTTATGCAATAAGTAAACATGATTAGGAAAGTTAGAATCAACGAAACCTGGAGGTTGTTCCACATATACTTCTTCCTTTTTGTCACCATTAAGGAAGGCAGACTTTACGTCCATTTGATAGACGGTGAAGCCCTTAAGTGCAGCATATGCTAGGAATATCCTGATGGCCTCCAACCTTGCCAATGGAGTGTATGTCTGGTCGAAGTCAATTCCTTCTTCTTGACGATATCCTTTGGGGATGAGTTTGGCTTTCTTATTGATGATCGATCCATCCTCTTTCATCTTGTTCCTGTCGAACCATTTTGTCTCGATGACGTTCTTATCTTTGGGTCTTGAAACAAGTTTCCATACTTGACAATGCTTGAACTGATATAGTTCTTCTTCCATCGCCATAATCCAGGATGCGTCTGAGTTTGCTTCCTCAAACATTTTTGGTTCAACCTGTGAGAGAAAACTCAAGTATAAATTCTCGTTAGTTGTACCTCGACGAGTTCTGACACCATCCCGGTGATCTCCTATGATCTGGTCCATGGGGTGATCCTTCAGATGGCTGAGCTCTAGGGTCCTTGCATCTGGATTGTCTTCAATCACCGGAGTGACTTCATCAACTTGAATGATTTCTTCATCTTGATCATCAATCTCTCCAATACGGGTTGGGGTGGTGATCTTGATGAACTTTTCACCTTTATCTTCAGACAATTCATCCAAGCTAATTTCTTTCAACTTTGCATCTTCATCTTCAATGAACACACTAGAAGAGTTGTCTTGAAGCAATCTCGTCTCATCAAATACAACATGTATCGATTCTTCTACGACTAGAGTTTGTCTATTAAATATCCTGTATGTCTTACTATGGCTACTATATCCTACAAAAATACCTTCAAAATGGTTTTTGCTAAACTTGGTAGTATGATACTTACCATTGTTAAGCACGAAACACTTACAATCAAAAATTCTAAAATATGAGACAGTCGGTTTCCTGCCCTTTAGAAGTTCGTAAGGTGTCTTATCATTATTTTTGTTAATGTGTGCTCGATTTTGCACGTGACATGCAGTGTTGACAGCTTCAGTACAGAAATATTATGGAAGTGAGGCATCAATCAGCATGCTCCTGCAGGCCTCTATGAGTGCTCTATTTCTTCTCTCAGCTACTCTGTTCTATTGAGGAGTTCGAGGAGTGGAAAACTCATGAAAGATAACTAGGCTTTCACAGAATTCTGTCATGGCCCCAGACTTGAACTCTGTTCTATTGTCAATTCTGATTTTGATTATGGAACAGTTGTATTCATTCTGGACTTGTCTGACAAAATTAGTAACGATGTCGAAGGTATTTGACTTATGTTTCAGAAAGAACACCCACGCAAAGCGCAAGTAATCATCAACAATTACCAGCGTATAATCCTTACCTCCCAAACTTCTAACTTGTTGTGGAATGAACAGGTCCATATGAAGCAGATGTAAACATCTATTAGAATCTTTGCCAATAACGCTTTTAAAGGTAGCCCTCATTTGCTTGCCTTTTACACATGCATGACAAGGTCTATCTTTGACATACTTGACATTTGGAGCATCACGTACTAAATTCAGTGAAAATAATTTATTAATAGTTTTGAAATTAATATGTGCTAATCTCTTGTGCCATTGGTCACCAAGAGACGCACTATCTTTAGCCATAAAACACACTGGTGTAAAAGAGTCTATACAAATGAAATTTAAGAAAAATATAATTCTGCTTCGAGTGCCTGATAAAATCGTTTCCATAGTGTCAACGGATTTTATTAAGCACTAATCCGCATGAAATTCAACTATGTATCCTTTATCGCAAAGTTGACTTATGCTAATGAGATTATGTTCCAATCCTTCAACATAAGTCACATCTGAGAAGGATACTTTACCATTTGAGATCATACCATAACCTTTCGTAATTCCTCGATCTGAATCTCCAAAGATGACCTTTGGCCTGTTCACGATTGGAGAATAGTTCTGAAGTAGGCTTCTTGTCCCGGTCATGTACCAAGAACATCCACTATCCAAATACCAGATAGGCGTTTTGGTGGCCTTTGGAAATACCTGCAATTATAAATCAGTTTGCCTTAGGAACCCAAACACGTTTGGGTCCTTGGTCTCGTGTTTTAACACTCCCCTTACGAGTATTTGCATTATGAGTAGTCTTTCTCATAATGCTAACATGAGGAGTTGCAAAATTTCTGACATTAAACCAGCAGTCAATGGCAAAATGAACAATCTTGCCACAGCAACAACAGTCGAACATATTGTAACTTTGCCTTAGATTCTCCTGCTTGACCTTTTGAGATGGTGGTCTAGCAGGGGCAGCATTCTTGGAGGAAGAAGCTTCATGGTGATGACAATCACATGATTTCTTCTCCTTCAATGGCTTTTCCACAACGGGCTTTACCTTTGGTGCTTTCTTGAGGTTATGACCATGATTGAGAGGGCTAAAGCTCTGAAGAATGAATTCTTCATAAGGTGCCTTAAAGACACTCTCACCAAAGTTTCTGGGGCGAGTCCATTCTTTGTAACGAGTCTTTGGCTCTACATAGGTAGGCCTGGTTAAGTGACTATAGGATGAGTCAAGATCAAACTCATTAGTTGGAAATATGACTTTCTTGAACGAATTCTGATCTTGAGTGGCTTTTCCCTTCTCTTTTGCCAAGGCCTTCTTGGCGGCCTTATTCTTTCTTTGAGCTTTATTCCCCCTAGAAGATTTATTATTAGCTTCTACATGGCCTAGTCCAGCACCCTTTGCCTTAGATGAGAATTCAGCAACAAATGGAAGAACAGTCTTAGGCTTCGAGAAACTTTCAACAAGTTTCGTTTCATTAGCGAGTTGTTCTTCCAACTCATTGATGATTTTCACTTTTAAGTCAAGGTGCTCAAGAGTTTTGTTATATTCTTCAATGGCAGCATTGAAGTTTTCTCTAAGCGAGTCGGTCTTAGTGACTTCCTCTCTTAGAGTGCTCTCTTCAGCTTTCAGAGACTTTATCTCTTTAGCTTGAGTTTTCACGACACATTGACATTTGTCGTAAGCCGTGATTAACTCCTTGTACTGGCCCATAAGTTCAGACTCATCGTCAAAAAAGCTGTCCTCACAATCATGCTCAGAAACATCATATTCTGAAAGAGGAGTGTGATAGTTTACCTTCCCAGTGAACTGTGGATCTTGTTCATCATCTGTCTGAGCCATAAGCCCAAAGTAGGCTTCTTCTGCTTCACTTGACACAAATGAGTCGGAGTCACTAAGTGTTTTGCCCTTCTTGGCTATCAGGCTCTTCTCTATCTTCTTCTTATTGTATGAGGACTTCTTTTCTTCTCTCTTTCCACCCTCCTTCTTGTTGGGGCAGTGAGCAATGACATGATCTGGATTATTACAATAGTAACATACGATGTCAGCAGAAATATGTTTGTTCGGTTTAGAAGCATACCTGCCATGGCTACTTGAGCCTTTTCGGTGTCGATCACCATCATGTCGTGAGCTTCTGTAGGAGGCATCCTTGCTTTTCCATTGCTTCTTTTTGTTCAAGAATTTCTTGAACTGTCGTGAGAGTAGAGAGAACTCTCCTTCAGATAGATCAGAGCCTGAGGTACTTGGCTCCGAGGTTTCTTGTTCACTAACTTCTTGTGCTAGAGCAGGAGAGGCAGCTTTTGACTTCCTTGAGGTGTCTGCCTTTAGATCAACAGACTTCTCCTTTGATGCAGACCTGCTCTTCTCTTCTTCAGCTTTTCTTATGTTGAGTTGAAGCTCATATGACATTAGCTTCCCGAAGAGATTCTGCGGGTCCGTCTCAGCTAGCTTTCCAAACTCCTGGATAGAACAGACCTTGTTATCTCATTCCTTGGTTAGGGATCTCAAGAATTTATCATTTAGCTCTCCGTTTGTTAAGACTCGACCATATACCCTTAGACCATTAACTATCTTGAAAAACTTCTCAAAAGTGTAAGCAATGGTGTCCTTGTGTCCTTGTCGAAAGGCTTCATATTTCTGATTCAGAAGGGATCTTCTATCATCCCTAACTTCTTTTGTGCCTTCCATCAAAGTGACTAGGGACTGCCACATCTCCTTAGCAGACTGGCAATGGACCAAGTTCTGCAACATGGAGTCATCGAATACACTTGCTATTATATTCTTGGCCTTCTTATCTAAAGACACATGTGCAATCTCGTCTTTGTCTAGATCCATCGATTTCTTTGGAACTTTCTTTATAGGATCTATTGTGGAGACTGTCATGGGAATGTAAGGACCTTCTTCAACGATCATGAAGATCCTTGGATCCACAACTTCCATGTAAAATCTGATTCTTTCTTTCCACATGGGAAAGTTATTTTTGGTGCATAATGGAAGCTTGGCAAAATCATTAGACTTGTCCATGCTTGGATAATCTCAAGAGATAACTAAAGAAGGATCTGATCAAGGTGTTAATCTTTTATTGATCAACCTGGCTCTGATACCAAATGAAAGTGTTGAGTTGTCTACCTAAATCACCTAGAGGGAGGTGAATAGGTGAGTTGTACGTCTTTTGCGGAATAAACAATTTAGAGATCTATGCACACAATTATCAACCAAGAAATCACAGATGACAAAAGATTTATAGTGGTTCCTCAATCTTAGGTACATCCACTTTCCCTCACCGATCTAGCAAAGCACTAGACTCGGCTACTCCACTATCTCGGATTGAAAACCAATCCTACGCCTCGGAACAAAGATCCTACAATCTCGATCCACAACACGGATATACACTCGGAATATAAAACTTCCTACAACTCGGAGACAAAAAGCTCCTACACTCGCAGAGAATTCTCCTACAAGAATGAAATTGAGAGTATATGAAAATACAGATAGATTTATTTCACAGATCTGAAAATCTCGGGAAAGGTCTTCATCTTGATCTTTAAGGCTTTCTCAGAAACTATTGAAGAAGATGGCTTGGTAAGAACTGGATCTGGAATTCTTTGACTTCACACAATCAGATAGATGATGAGGAATAAAAAGCAATCTCGATCTGGAAGTCTTCTTGATCTGAATCTTCTGGATCGAAAACCCTTGCCGATTATGAGCGATGAAGGTCGGCAGTGGTGGCTTCCATTTTTAGATAGAGGGAGTGAGATTCAGAATACTTAGAATAAAACTTGACAACACTTCTTAGGGTTAGTCGGTTTTGACAAGACCTTATATAAGATCTTCCCTAAAGGTCATAATTAGTCTTAATGACGTACACGTGGACCAATCACGTCATGACTATTTGAAATTTCCGTCAAATCTGGACTTAGCAAATATTCTTAAAAGACTGACTAAAATACTCGAGAGAGAAATTACCTACGTGAGTACTATTCTGATTACTAGAGAGAATAGAGGAAGATTACTAGAGTAAATAACTTAGAGAAAATCCAGAAATGATGAGCAACTACTCAAGTACACAAAGACTTACTCGAGTGCTAATATAGGTACTCAAGATGTGGAGTTGAACTACTCGAGTACAAGAAGTACTACTCGAGAGAATAAAAATTGACTCCTTGATAGGTAGAAAGAATACTCGAGTCAATGACTTAGAATAATTTCTGGGAGAGAAAACTAGGTTACTCGAGTAGTGAAACTGGACACTCGAGCGGAGATAAACTACTCGAGTACATGGATATTACTACATGAGTAATGGTCTTAGAAAAATTTTGAGGGATGAAAAACTTATCACTCGAGTATTTAATCTGGACTACTCGAGTAGTAGATGGACTACTCGAGTACATAAACTTGACTACTCGAGTGAAGTAAAATTACATGAAATCCTGTCTTCTGTAACTCAAGACAAAAGACTAATCTACTCGAGTACTTATATGACTACTCGAGTAAATGACTTATAAAATTTTCTGGAGAGGAAATTCTATTAACTCGAGAATAATAGATGATCTACCGAGTAATTAACTTGGCTACTCGAGAGCTTTAATTTGACTACTCGAGAGCTAATTCCCTTACTCGAGTATAGATAGACTAACTCGAGTATTGACTAAGTGTTTCACTCGAGTATGTAAGTAACTACTCGAGTAAAACACTTAGCAAAAGTTTCTTCAATAGAATTTTCTTTTCTTTAAAGAATTCAACAACAAGTCTTTCTCCAATCAGTCCTAGTGCTTGAAAATGAAGTGTATCCCAATAGAGAGGCTACACATGAGTTAACACCATGGATCACACAACGAGGGATTACATTGTATGATCCTGTGTATGGTGACCCATTGTAGACTGACTGTAACGCCACAAAAATTGTGTTTGAGTTGGTCGCGTAAAAAGGGATTTGAGTGCCTGTATAGGGGTACACGGCCTCGGACACGGGCATGTCCAAGGCCGTGTCTGGCTGGTGTTTTGGACATTTTCATCCCGAGAAGGACACGTCTAGGAACACGGCTTAATAACACGGGCGTGTCATTTGACACGGGCGTGTGCCTACTCGTGTCAGTACCCGTATTCAGAAGGGTTGTATCGGTTGGCATGGCTGTTATATGCGACACGCCCCCGGTCACGGGCGTGTAGAGGTACCCAACACGGGCGTGTCGAGTGAGACATGGGCGTGCCTGAGCCCGTGTGAGTCTCTGTGTTCGACGATCGTGCCTGGATCGAGGCACACAACCTAGGACACGGCCGTGTGCCAAGCCGTGTTCGGCCCAAGTTTGGGGATTTTTGAGCGGATCTGAGCCGTTCATTTTAAATAAGATCCAACGGCCCAGATGGTTTCCTGCTCTATTAAGGCCGTGAATGGGAGTTGAATCCTTCATTTTTCTCCAAGGCTTTCTCTTTCCAAGGAGTTAGATCAAGGAGGAAGAAGGAGGAGGATTCCGGCCGCCTGCGGAGCATCGGAGCACCGTTTTGAGATCTGAGAGCGGATCCGTGGGGGAAAGTTCGTTGCGAAGATTTCTACCCGTGTTGTTTTTCCATGGTGCCAAAGCGGACTACAAGGGTAACGATTCTCCACTTGAGCATGTGAAGCTCTTCCTTTCTGCATAGGGAATCCCACTCCCGCGAGTGTGCGGTGAGTGCGTGGTGTTCCTTGGGATTGATATGAATAGTCCCCCTTGTGTTGCATATAGACTTCGGAATCAAAGTACGGGCATAGAAATTGTGTGTGAAGCCTACCCGGACATGTTGGTCTGGATCGGTGATGTTGCATTTATCATATTTTGCCGGAGAAGACTCCGTGCTTTGGGTTTTCGGGTTTCTACGTGGTAGATTGCTGTAGGGATCCTTGGAGGTTAGCTCCAAGGCGCACCCGGAAAACTGAGCAGAATCGTTGTTCTGCTAAATTGGTGGTCTGGGAACCGGCCATGAACATAACTGGGTTATGTGATTGTTTGGAAATGTTAGGATCCGAGAGAAGCTTGGCCCGTCCGTATGTCTTAAGGTGAACTACGTGGTTGAGCAACAGGCAAGTGGAATTTTACCTGGGCTACGTGGTTCGGTGCGAGAGACCCGAAAAGGCGACTGGCCGTTGGCATAGTTGGGAGCGTTATACTAGACAGGGTCAGGAAGGCTAAAATGATCATGTTTTTGTCATCTTGGGGATGGTGGTGAAGACACTAAACTGTCAGGATTCACCGTTATTGTGCCCTGAGTGCACGGGGTGTTTGGCCGTGCGAGCTTACACCTGTGGCAAAGTATGTTTTTACATAATTGTTTAGGTGGGTTAATGATATGCAGGGAAGGAGCACCGCCGTCCCGAGAAAGTGACGGGGTCATTATAATTTGGTCAGCTTTAGTTGATCGTTGCTTGTTTGCCACCGTGCAGTGGAGTGTTGCGTGTAGGTGCTTCGGAGCTGAGTGCAAAATAGCAGGTTGGAGCCCATGTTGTTGTGCTGGCCCTCGAAGGCCGTAAAGAATAGTTATTTTTATGTTGTCATGAGTGGCCGGTCTACGAGCCGATGTATGTAAGATACTATTTACTAAGTTAACTATTGTAAGGTCATAAGGCCATTTACCTTTCAGTGTATTTGGGTTTCAATCCGGTTGTGTGGATGTGGACATTCATGATTATGGATTTAATTTTTGGGTTCTTTCAACTATTTAAAAGCTTCCGCTAGAATGCTTTGTGTAGGACGAGTAGTCTTAATTAGATAGTTTGGATATTCTTATGTAACCCTTCCGAATGTCCGTGGTATATGGCGTCGGTTTCCAACTGTTAAATTCCATGTGACGGATGGGGGTGTTACAATTTGGTATCAGACTTCTGGTTACGGTGAGGCTTAACTGAATTCGTGGGCGAATTCTTTTAAGGGGTGGTGAGCACTTGTGTCCGTCATCGTTATAACATCAAAAAGAACCCATGAATGTCCACTAAGGAATGAAAAAACACTTGTTTTGTGGAATTTGAGTGTTCCAATGATTGCTTTAAGCAATTTGGTTGTCGTCTAATCGTGTGTCTGTGCTTCTATAGGCAGCTAGGAGCGGTGCTAGTCAATCAGAGCGTCCGCAATCGGCAGAAAGTAGTGCACCGAGAGACATGCCTACTACACCTCCTTCAGCGGAAACCATCAGGATGGTGGATGAAGCCATTTTTACGATGATTAATGCCCAACATGTAGGGCAAATGCACCACGCACCTCTTGTTGTGGAGCGAGAATCGGTTAGGGCAGCAGAGCCGAGAGAGGTGGAGCGTGCAGCAGTTGATCTGGTAGAGCCGAGGAGAGCTACGGAGAAGAGCTTAAGCATGTAATGGGCTTTCATCCCTCAATATTTGATGGGACTGGAACGCCAGCTCAAGCTGAGGACTGGCTCTCTACGATAAAGAGGGTTTTGACAGCCACGTTAACTGAGGAGTGGCAGAAGACCCCCATAGCGACTTTTCTTTTGGCGGGTGAAGCGAGGTTGTGGTGGTATGAGTTGGAGTTTCATCTCTTAGTGGGTAGGAAACTTGCTGATGTGCCTATGGAGGAATTTTCAAGATTGTTCCTAGCCAGATATCTACCCTCTGCTTAGAAACTTGAGATGGAGAACCAATATCTTGGGTTGACTCAAGGATCCAGAAGCGTGGACGAGTACCTCCACGAGTTTACACGGTTGGGCCGGTATGCTGGGGCTATGTTTACGGAAGAGGAGAGGAAGACCAACTGATTTTATGAGGGTCCTCATGGTGACCTACAGTTACTCCTTGCTGGGCCTAAGGTGCAGGGCTTCCTAGCCTTGGTTAACTCGGCCCTGTCTTTAGAAAAGGTTACGAAACGGGTACAAGAGAAGAAGGACTGAGGAGAAAAGAAGGCAGAGTTCAAAGTGCCTAGTACAAAGTCAGGATTCCGCAGATGGAACAAGAAGCAGATGACTTCGAACTCAGCCCCTTCGTCTAGTGCGTCAGGGGAAATCACAAGTCGAGTCCCAGGAGCTTGCTACAACCGTGGGAAGATGGGGCATTTTGCTCGTGAGTGTTGGAGCGGACGTGCAAAGTCCGAGAGGAAGTCTGGAGCGACTTATGAGGAGAATGGGTAGGCGGTGGATTCAACCGCGTCCCATCATGCTCTAGTACAGCCCATAGTTTATAATCTCGGTCTGCAAGAGGACATAAAGCAAGCTGACGTTGTGACAGGTATGAGTTAATTTATAGCAGATTAACTTTTGTAGTTGCTACCTCTTTTATATGTTAGCTTACTTCTGTTGTTGCTAGGATTTGTATTGATTCTCGATTGTCCGGTGAGAGCCTTGTTTGATACGGGAGCTTCACATTCCTTCTTATCTGAACGATTTGTGATGCGCATCGGGGTCCCTCCCTCGATGGTAAAAGACAAGTTGGATGTGTTGTTGACCAATGGGTGCTCAATGCACGCGGATAAGGTCTGTGTAGTCAAGGTTCGGATTGGGGATCAGGAGTTTGATTTGCGAGCGTTGATTCTACCGTTAGTAGAATTCAATGTAATATTTGGTATGGACAGGCTCTCGGAGCAGCGATCTTACATTGATTGCAACCGAAAGGAGGTTAAGTTGGGATTAAATTCTGAATGGGAGACTACGTTTGCGGGCATTAAGGGGTCAGGGAAAGTTCTGATGTCGGTCCTTCAGGTGATTAAGGCAGTTCGGTCTGGGGCAGAGCTGTTTGTCACTCTAGTGCAGACTTCGATGCCTATGCCTAGTCTGGACAGTATCCCAGTTGTATCCGAGTATCCTGATGTGTTTCCAGATGATCTCCCAGGAGCTCCTCCTCAGTGGGAGATAGACTTTACTATAGAGATGGTACCGGGTGCCAAACCGATGTCACGCTCCCCCTATCAGATAGCGCCATAAGAGATGGCGGAGTTGAAGGTTCAACTGCAAGAGTTGTTAGAGCAAGGTTATGTGCATCCAAGTTCGTCGCCTTGGAGTGCACCAGTTCTCTTCGTTAAGAAGATAGATGGGAGCATGCGGCTTTGTATCGACTATCGAGAATTGAACAAGCTTACAGAAAAGAATAAGTATCTGATCCAAAGAATTGACGATCTATTTGATAATTTGGTTGGGTCAACGGTATATTCGAAGTTAGATCTGAAGTCCGGTTACTACCAATTGAGGATAAATGAGAGCGACATCCCAAAGACAGCATTCAGTACACGGTCTGGGAATTACGAGTTCACGGTCATGCCGTTTGGTTTGACCAATGTGCCATCCGTGTTTATGGATCTGATGAACAGGACGTTCAGAGGGTACCTGGACCGTTTTGTGATAGTATTTATCGACGATATGCTGGTGTACTAGCAGTGTGAAGAGGATCACTATAATCACCTGCACATGGTGTTGGAGACGTTGAGGAGAAACCAATTATATGCTAAGTTCTCTAAGTGTGAATTCTGGTTATCCTCGATAGCATTCCTTAGTCATGTTGTTAGTGGAGAAGGGATAGCTATGGATCCGGCAAAGATAGTGGCGATACGGGAGTGGCCTGTTTTGACTACAGTGGCGGAGGTGCAGAGCTTTCTGGGGCTTGCTGGTTACTACAGGCTCTTCGCAGAGAACTTCTCACGGATAGCGCTACTACTCACGACTTTGACTAGGAAGAATCAGAAGTTTGTGTGGTCTTCGGAGTGCGAACAAGCTTTTGAACAGCTGAAGAGGTGGTTGACCACATCGCCTTTTTTATGTTCCCCAAGTGGAACCGAAGGGTTCGAAATCTATTGTTATGCTTCAGGCAGTGGTTTGGGCTGTGTTCTGCTACAACATGGGAGTGTGATAGCCTACGGTTCACGACAATTGAAGGCTCACAAGAGAAATTATCTGATCCATGACTTGGAGTTAGCGGCCGTTATATTTACTTTAAAGCTGTGGAGGCACTATCTGTATGGTGTGAAAGTCGATATATACACCGATCATTAGAGCTTGAAGTACCTGTTAGATCAAAAGGATCTGAACATGAGGCAGCGGAGGTGGATGGAGTTCCGTGGGGACTATACCTTCAAGATACATTATGTGTCAGGGAAAGGTAATGTAGTGGCGGATGCGTTGAGTTGTAAGGTTCCTACACAGGCCAACTGGTTATCAGTACATGATGAGAGATTGGTCCGAGAGTTGGAGACTTCCGAGATATCTTGCGTCGACAAGCAGTCTAGTACTGAGGCGAAACGGTTTTGGACTGAGGTGCAGTGTGACCTAGCTGATAGAGTTCGGCGGGCTTTGATTCAGGATAACAGCATGAAGCGGATCTTGGATGAATCATTGGATGGGTCAAATTCCCAGTTTGCTGTTGAGGATGGGTTGCTAAGGAAGGACGGTCGCCTATGCATTCCTAGTGCGGATAATCTTAAGGAGGAGTTGATGTACGAGGCTCATCGTACCAAGTACTCAATCCACCCGGGAAGCACGAAGATGTATAGAGATATGAAGAAATTATTTTGGTGGCAAGGATTGAAGAAGGATGTAGCACTCTATGTGGCCAAGTGCCAAACTTGTGCCTTGGTTTAGGCGGAGTGCCAGAAGCCCGAAGGTTTCCTAAAGCCCTTGCCTATCCAGGAATTGAAATTTGACGACATATCTATGGATTTTGTGCATGGTTTGTCGAAGTCGCAGAAGGGAAACGACGCCATCTGGGTGGTCATAGATAGGTTGACAAAGGTGTCGCACTTCATCCCGATCAGGAAGGAAGATCCGGTGGAAAGGTTGGCCAAACTATATGTGGAGAATATTGTATGGTTGCATGGTGTGCCACGCAGTATTGTTAGTGATCTAGATGTACGCTTCACGTCGAATGACTGGAGGTTGGTACATAGTCTGTTGGGTACTAAGCTAAAGTTCAGCACAGCCTTTCATCCGCAGACGGATGGCAAAATCGAGAGGGTCAACTAGACGTTGGACGACATGCTTTGCATGTGCGTCCTTGATTTTGGGAAGCAGTGGGAAGATCACCTATACATGGTGGAGTTTGCATATAACAACATCTTTCAGGTGAGTATTGGAATGGCGCCTTTCGAGGCCTTGTACGAGAGAAAGTGTCGCACGCCATTATCTTGGTTGGAGACTGGTGAGTCGAAGATTTACAAAGGTCAAGCGGTGGAAGATGCCACTTCAGTGATACGGATAATTCAGGAACGGTTGAAGATCGCTCAGGACAGACAGTCAAATTACTATAATGCCAAACATAGGAACATGGAGTTCAGTGTTGGCGACTGGGTGTACTTGAAAATCAAACCGTTCAAGGGTGTCTCGTGGGTTCGACACTTGAATAAGCTGAGTCCGAGATACCTTGGACCATTTGAGATCTTGGAGCGTGTTGGCGAAGCAGCGTATAGGTTGAAGCTATCGGTGGAGTTGAGTGGGCTGCATGATGTGTTTCATGTATCAGTGTTGCGTAAGGCGTTGTAAGAGCCTTCACAGATAGTTGTGGTTGATCAAGTGCCAGTTGATTACGAGTTGACGACAAAGGTCAAGCCTATACGTATAGAAGACGTTGAAGTCAAGCGACTTCGCAACAAGGATATCCGAATGGTTAAAGTCCGTTGGGACAATTGCGGATGCGAGGAGCTTTCTTTGGAGCGAGAGCAAACTATGTTGGAAGAATACCCCGAGTTATTCCGTTCAGGTAACTTGTAGTTTTGTGTACCTTTACTTAATTTCGGGATGAAATTCCTTAAGTGGGGGAGATTTGTAACGGCCCGAAAATTGTATTTGAGTTGGTTGCGTAAAAAGGGATTTGGGTGCCTGTATAGGGGTACACGGCCTAGGACACGGGAGTGTCCAATGCTGTGTTTGGCTGGTGTTTTGGCCGTTTTCATCCCAAGAAGGACAAGGCTAGGAACACGGCTTAATGACACGGGCGTGTGCCTACCCGTGTCAGTACCCGTGTTCAGCAGGGTCGTGTCGGTTGGCGTGGCGGTTATGTGCGACACGCCCCCGATCACGGGCGTGTCGAGGTAGCCGACACGGGCGTGTCGAGTGAGGCACGATCATGTCTGAGCCCGTGTGAGTGTATATGTTCGACGATCGTGCCTGGATCGAGGCACACGGCCTGGGACACGGTCGTGTGCCAAGCCGTGTTCGGCCCAGGTTTGGGGATTTTTGAGCGGATCTGAGCCGTTCATTTTCTTTAAATAAGATCCAACGGCGCAGATGGTTTCCTGCTCTGTTAAGGCCGTGAATGGGAGTTGAATCCTTCATTTCTCTCCAAGGCTTTCTATGTCCAAGGAGTTAGAGCAAGGAGGAAGAAGGAGGAGGATTCTGGCCGCCGGCGGAGCATCGGAGCACCGTTTTGAGATCTAAGAGCAGATCCGTGGAGGAAAGTTCTTGCAAAGATTTCTACCCGTGTAGTTTTTCCATGGCGCCAAAGCGGACTACAAGGGTAAGGATTCTCCACTTGAGCATGTGAAGCTCTTCCTTTCTGCATAGCGAATCCCGCTCCCGCGAGTGTGCGGTGAGTGTGTGGTTTTCCTTGGGGTTGATGTGAATAGTCCCCCTTTTGTTGCATATAGAGTCTGGAATCGAAGTACGAGCATAGTCATTGTGTGTGAAGCCTACCCGGACATGTTGGTCTGCATCGGTGATGTTGCATTTGTTATGTTTTGCCGGAGAAGACTCAGTGCTTTGGGTTTTCGGGTTTCTACGCGGTAGATTGCAGCATGGATCCTTGGAGGTTAGCTCCAAAGCGCACCCGAAAAACTGAGCAGAATTGTTGTTCTGCTAAATTGGTGGTCTATGAACAGACCTTGAACATAACTGGGTTATGTGATTGTTTGGAAATGTTATGATTCGAGAGAAGCTTGGCCCGTGCGTTTGTCTTAAGGTGAACTACGCGGTTGAGCAACGTGCAAGTGGAATTGGACCTGGGCTATATGGTTCGGTGCGAGAGACCCGAAAAGGGGACTGGACATTGGCATAGTCGGGAGCCTTAGACTAGACAGGGTTAGGAAGGCTAAAATGCTCATGTTGTTGCCATCTTGGGGATGGTGGTTGATGCGAGGTTAAAACTCCAAAATTATTTGCGGCACGCGGCGACCCGGCGGTTTTATTTGAGAAAAAAGGCGGAAGTGAATTTATTTAAGATAACGGGGCGCGCGTATTTATTTATTTATTTTGGATATAAAAAAGGTTTAGAAATCGAGTTTTAACGAAAGGAGGCAAGTGAACCTATCGTGAGTAGTACAGGATATTCCGGGTGGAATATCGAGGTCGTATTGTTCTCGGGGCCAGTTCGATTATTTCTACTCTTCCCTGGAGGGGACTATTATTTTACCGATAATTATCTTGTTGGGATATTTTATATAAAAATATAGAAAATGGCGGAAAGAAAATGAAAGCAATAAAAAGAAAGCTTGAAGGTGGTGCCGATGAAGAGCTTAGCTCGATGGCACCGAAAAAACAATTGAACTAAAATAGACTTTAAATAAAAAGAGCTCCTAAATTTCTAATTAATTAAGGCGGAGACTTGGCCGTGGAGGTTCCACTAAAATGAGCTCACCTAGCTATAGGGCTATCGCTCACCTGAACGCTAAGACTATTCGACCGGGCTCTCGTCCGACGAAGGATTCCTCTTAACGCCCGCATTACGCTAAGAACCCCGCTATTGGGTGGGGAACCCAATCCGGTAGAGTTGGCGCGCCTCCTCTCTCGAGGGTTAGTGCGGAACTCTCTTTGCCAAGGGGTGATCTGTCCATACGCACGGCCTCTCGGCGAGCGTATGGAAAACGGAAATAGGGCCCACACATCGATATGTGGTCCTACGCGTCGTTAACCCCGGGCAAACCTTAAGCACTTTTAATTAATTAGAAAAATTAGACCTTTAATTATTTTAAGCTATTTTATCTGTCCCAATGCTCTTCGATGCCGAGGGCTAAGAACGGTTAGCCACTCATCGGAATGGGGACGATTTGCGGGAAAAGCAGAAAATAAAGCGATAAAGAAAGCAGTAAATGAAAGCAGGAAATAAAGCAGTAAATGAAAGCTGAAAAGTGCAAGTCCTACCCAAACGAGTAGGACTGAAGAAAGTTGTAAAGTGCGAGTCCCGGCGCAACTGCGTGGGCGGGAGAAAGAAAGCAGTAAAACGCACACACGCAAGTCCTACTCAAATGAGTAGGAGAAAATAAATGCGGGTCCTACTCAACCGAGTAGGACAAAATAAATGCAACGCACGCACACACTCTCTCGACATAAATGAAAACACACGCACTCTACTGAAACGAAATCCAGCCATTAAACTCAAGTGAGTAGGCGGAAAAAAGGAAAATTACAAACTCACGCACTCTACAGAATTAAAATAAGCAGGCGCCATTTAACTCTTAACGAGTAGGCGGAAATAAATGCGCAAGTACAAAAAATGTAAAAAAAACTAAGTTATCTAAAATTGAAAACAACTGCATTTCTACCGCTAGAATGCGGTAGAAATGCATAAAAAGAGAAAATAAAAATTAACCGGAAAGAAAGATTTGCAAATAAACGAAAAAATGCAAGTGCTCGAAAAATTAAAACGAATACATTTCTACCGCTAAAATGCGGTAGAAATGCGTAAAAAGAAGACGAAAAAATTAAACGGACAAAAGTTTAAACGAAAAAAAACAAAGTGCGCGAAAAATTATAACGACTATAATATCATTCCTATAACTCCGTAAAAACGCTAAAAAAGTGCGAATAAAGGAAAAAAGAACGAAAAAGGTTTTGCGAAATAAAAAGCTAAGTTAAAAAAGAGGAAAAACACTTTGAAAACATTTTTACGGGTTTATAACAATGAAATGGAGAGCTATAAAAACCTAATCTAAACAAATCTAAGTAAGAAAATGAAAACATAAAAGCGAAAACTATACTCATACACTCACACACGCCTTAGGAAAGAACGAAAAAAAACAAAGTTAAAACAAAGCATAAATAAGATTGTATAAGAGAGGGGCACATGGATGCATTCCAAAACCATGAAATGGGAAAAAACTACATTTTTATTAAGTCTAAAAACGATTACAAAGCTAATACAAAAAGAAAGAGAGAGGGAGAAAATATCCCTTACAAGGGCCTTGGAAGCAATCCAGCAGCATTTCCCCTATACAAAATGGTGCCGAAAAGGGGAACAGGAATTCAAAGGAGACCCTCTGAATTTATAGAAAAAATTTACATGGGTCACGCCCTTGGTCACGGGCGTGACAGGGGGCGTGACAGTACTATTTGAGAAGGCGGCCGGCGATTTGACGGGAAAGTTGACTTTGGCTGGACACGTGTCGGTCTCGCAGAGGTCACGCCCTTGGTCACGGGCGTGACAGGGGGCGTGACAGGCAGGTGGATCTGGGCGCGGTGCGCCAAAAAGTCGCCGCGCGGGTCTTGTCGGGCTAGCTGGAAAGGTCACGCCCCAGGTCACGGGCGTGACTCTGGGCGTGTCGGCTGGTGTCGACACTCGACGAATGTCGAGCTGAAAGTGTCGAGTTGAAAATCGTCGAGCGGAAAGAGGTGTCATGCCCTAGGTCACGGGCGTGACTCTAGGCGTGACTGCTTGTGTCGACACTCGACGATCGTCGAGATGAAATCGTCGAGTGGAGTGTCACGGGCTTGGGTCACGCCCCGTGTCGGGTGACACGGGCGTGACCCCGGGCGTGTCAGGCTTTGGTCTTCAAAAATTGCTGATTCACGGGATTTTGACGTGTCACGCCCTGGTCACGGGCGTGACCAACATGTCACGGGCGTGACATGTCAATTTTTTGGCAGATTTTCATTTTTTCCTGAAAAATAAAATAAACTAAGTTAGTATAATATTTACAAAAATAAGAGCATTTTATTGAATAAAAATAAGTAAAAATGACAAAAATAAATGAAAACGACTAAATTAATGTACAGAAAAATAGGTATATTTACAATTCATCAGTGGTGAAGACACTGAAGTGTCAGGATTCACCGTTAATGTGCGTTGAGTGCACGGGGTGTTTGGCCGTGCAAGCCTACACATATGGCGAAGTATGTTTTTACATAATTGTTTAGCTGGGCTAATGATATGCCAGGAAGGAGCACCGCCGTCCCGAGAAAGGGACGGGGTCGTTATAATTTGGTCGGCTTTAGCTGACCGTTGCCTGTTTGCCACCGTGCGGTGGATTGTTGATTGCAGGTGCTGCGGAGCCGAGTGAAAATAGCGGGCTGTAGCCCATGTTGCGGTGCTGGCCCTCAAAGGCCGTAAAGAATAGTTGTTTTTTTGTTGTCATGTGTGGCCGACCTGCGATCCGATGTATGTAAAACACTATTTGCTAAGTGAACTATTGTAAGGCTATAAGGCCATTTACCTTTCAGTGTATTTGGGTTTCATTCCTGTTATGTGGATGTGGACATTCATAATTATGGATTTAAGTTTTGGGTTCTTTCAACTATTTAAAAGCTTCCGCTAGAATGCTCTGTGTAGGACGAGTAGTCTTAATTAGATAGTTTGGATATTATTATGTAACCTTCTGACTGTCCGTGGTATATGGCGTCGGGTTCCAGCTGGACCTTCTGTTATATGCCATGTGATGGATGAGGGTGTTACACTGACATTGGTCTACAATTGGCAGTAAAGTCCTACAAACACATAACTCAAACAGAACATCAATTACAACTTAATTCATCTTAGTTCAAGGGTGACTTCACCAAATCTTGGTTAATGTAGATACAATACCCAACACTTTGTCATGCAGGAACTTGGAGATTTCACAAGGAACTCTGGCGGCGATGAAGTTTGTTGTCGGTTTTGATATTGACTTGGATTCATTCCGACATTCTGATTCGATATTCGTGGACATTCTGACACTGTTTGAGCATAAAAATCTAGAGAAATTCATGACCACAAGAATAAAACTTCTAGTTGCTGAAATTAAGGAATGGGTTCACACTATTAAGGTTCCTGATCAGACAACTATCACATGATCAATCACTGGCAATTAGGTTACTATTACACTAGAAATTCTTTCTGAAATTTTTGGATTTGTTAATGGAGAAGATGAGATAGAAATTTCTAGCACTGAATTTGATGAAATGCTAGAGAGGATTGGTCACTCCCAGGGAAACCCTAACCATCTGTTAAATAAGAACTTTTCTGTTGAATATAAATTTCTAGCAAATGTTGTTGGCAATGCTTTATTGGGCAAACATTCTGCCCATGACTACATCACCAAGCACCAGTTCATGGTGATTTGTGCCTTGGTGAATAAGAAATCAGTGAATTGGGGAACAGTACTTTTTGATTCAATCAAGATGAAAATTAATAATAAGGATGTATGCTATGGTAGGATTCTGGGAATTTTCCTATAGGCCAAGTGCCCAAAGTTATTTGTCTCTCAGACCACCCAGATCAATGCATCCAAAGGGCTATCTTCTGCCTTGTTTGGAAGATTGGAGAGGGTTATCCCTATGCCATCAAGGGCTACCTCTTCTAGGATAGCTTCTGAAGTACCAGAGCTGTATCATCCACTTCCCCAACCCCAGCAAAAGCTCCTGCTCCTCACATTCCCTCTCCTCCTCCTCCATCTTCACATCATTCTCCGCTTCGATCATCAACTCCACTTGTTGGTGTTTCTCTTCCTCAGTCCCCTTCCACTCTTCAAACAGATGTGATTCCAACCACATCCTTCATCCACAATCACCAATTCATCATTCACCAATTCAACCACATTCACCAATTCATCAGTCATCCTCATCTCCTTAAATTTCTAATCTGCCTAACTTCATTCCACTACACCCATCTCCACCTCATTCCTCTCCAATTCATATCTCTCCATATTCACCTCACTCCCCTGTATAGGAAGATATTATTCCTTATTTCATTCCACTAGTCATCAATCTTCAACATGTACCTCAGCCATCATCTTTTTGCCCCAACTGTGTCAACAGTTTTCTTCCATCCTGTTCCATTCCATCCTTTATATCTACTCGGGCTCCATCTGAGTTTATGTACTTTGATTTTTCTTCCATTTCTGCAAACCTTTTGGAATTTATCACTCCCACTCTCAGGCAACGGATTGATGTGGCAGTGGCCCCTCTTATTGCTACCATCAATACTCTTTCATCATAGCTTGCCTCCTTCTCCTCAGTCCCTTCTTCTAGGAGCCTAGATTTAGGTCTCCATGGATCTAGGCAGGGGGAGATGTCTAATGAAGAAGCTCCTCAAGCAGCATTCTCAGGTTCTATATCAGCAGCAGTAGTTGTTGATAATGTAGATTCAGAAATGTTTGAAATTTCAGTTGCAGAAAAGTTGATAGAAGTTCTAGCTCCAGAAATCATTCCTGTTGGTGATGTTTACATTAATACCACAGTTGATTTATTCTCTCTTTTATCAAATTTTGATACTTTGTACAGTAGTTATACAGTTTATGAGAATAAGCTTGCTAAAGCTATAGTATGTTATACTGCTCCAGTAGATTTTTCAGTTTTATAAGATCTAATTTCAGTAATATTAATACTAGTATCTCTTCAGTCTCTGAGAATATAATAGTTGAAAATATTATAAATGTCATAGAGCAAGGTTTTTCCCATGCTACTTAGGTGATGGATGAAACACTAATGCCAAAAATGGATTACATTATGTTTCCTGATATGCTAGAAGATGATAATATGCAGACTCAAGCTGTTACAGAGATTATGAATGTACAGCCAGAAGTGCACGTAAAGGATAATGCTGATTTAATTAAGCAGTTAGATGATTTATATGATTATCCTGAGGAAGAATATGATGATGATGATGTTGAATCAGATGATTTAGAAGAATTTGGTTCAAAGAAAAGGAAAGCCAAGAAAAAGGCTCCTGTTAAGGTTGCTCCTCAACCTTCGCTAAAGGCTAATATTCCTTACTATATTCATCATAATATACCCCTCACTCCAGATCTTTCCCACTGGATGCGTTATTCCAAAAATGAGATAAATGACAGGAAAAAGATGAAGAGATACATTTCTCCACCTCGGAAGAATTGAAAGGACCTCCTCCTCCACCTCCAGCAGCAGGAGCAGCAGGAAGTGTTTCTCAGTCTCACAGGTCTACCTCTCACTCTCATCATCATTCCAGACCATCTCAGAGCAGCATCCAGCAACATTCAGGTCATAGAAGATAACGACAACAACAAAGAAATCAAAGCAGCCAACAATAGACATCTCAAAGTAATCAGCAGGATAAAGCAAGTCCAAAGAGGCCACCTTCACCAACTTATGTCCATAGTTGGATCCCAACTTCAAAATGGAAAGTTTTAATGAGCTTATTGCTCTATCCCAAATTAATAAAGCCAAAGTTGAAGGGAAGGACACTTCTCAATTTTCAACTATGTCATCCTACAGAAAGAAAGAGCTGGACAAGTATCTGTTAAAGAACCTATTTAATGTTGATAAATATATGAGTTTACACCCAGAGGCAGTTGTGTCTAGAGTTACTTCCTTGAAGATTATTGGCTCTAAATATCTAAAGATGACTCAACAGAAAGTTGTAGATCCTACCAGGAAGTTGATCTTTACTTAACACTCTTCAGATTCTCCTTCAGATGCTTCTAAAAAGTATTCTTAGTTTTCTACTTTTATTCTGAACCTTGTTTTTATTATTTTTTGAACTCTCAAAGCACTATGTCATATATTTCCTGAAAATTTTAATTCTGCTAGATATTTTTTTTGTGTGTTTTGTGTAAATAGTATCATCACCCAAATTGGGGAGATTGTTGGAACCCCAGTTTTGATTTGGGCTAGGATAACTATTTGGTTGTTTAGATTGACCCAACATGTATAGTCTAGGGTTATAGGTTTCTCCAGGGTTATTGCCTTTGAAAAACTCCAGAGTTTGGAAATTCAATTTGACGAAAGTTGAGAACAGTTTGACGAATGCCGAGCTCAGCTCGACGAACTCAGAGTTCTAACTCTGACTTGAGCTCGATGAAAGCCGAGCTCCGGTCGACGAACACTCTTCTATACCAAGAAACTCAGCTCGAGAAACTTTGATCTCAGGTCAACGAATATGAAGAATCAGTTCGACGAGCTCCAGGCTTAGGTCAACGAAATGTATACAGAGTTCGACGACTTCTAAGCAGTGTTTTAGGCAGTTTTCTTTGTGGATGGCAGAGCAGTTTCAGGCTTAATTTCAGGCTATTATAAATTCTGAAGCAAGATAAATTCAAAGGCTTAATTACAGACAGCCTTGACTCTGATATTTAATACTAAATATTCTATCGAATATATCTGTTTAGATGAAGTATTAAATATGGATTTAATCACAGAGTTCTTTTTCCATTCTAACCAATTTCAAGACAGTTACCTTCTCAAGAATTATCCAGCCATTTCTGGATTAATGAATTCAAATAATTGAATTGTTCTCATGATTAATAAGACATGCTCAGAAGCTTTCTCCATCAGACAGAGACAGTTATAGTTTTCAAATACATATTGTTTTATAGATTTTATACTCTGTTAGGGTTACAAAAAATAAGCTTTCTGCTTCAAGCTTTTCTTCCAGCAACAGATCTTCAATATGAGCCAAAAGTTCACATCTCTCAGAAACATTTACTGGAAGAAGAATTTTTCAAAGGAGGCCTACTGTAACACCCCCATCCGTCTTATGACATATAACAGAAGGTCTAGCTGGAACCCGACGCCATATACTACGGACAGTTAGAAGGGTTACGTATGAATAACCAAACTATCCAATTAAGACTACTCGTCCTATCACAGAGCATTCTAGCGGAAGCTTTTAAATAGTTGAAAGAACCCATAACTATAATCCAATTATCATGAATGTCCACAACCACTACAATAGGAATGAAATACAAATACACTGAAAGGTACACGACCTTATGGCCTTACAGGAGTTCACTTAACAATATATTATTTTCCATACATCGGCTCGCAGGCCGGCCACACATGACAAAATAAAGAACAACTATTCGCTTGGGCCTTCGAGGGCCAGCTCAGTAACATGGGCTCCAGCCCGCTATTTGGTACTTAGCTCCGCAGCACCTACAAGCAACATTCCACCGCACGGTGGCAAATAAAGCACTGGTCAGCCAAAGCCGACCAAACTATAATGACCCCTCCCCTTACTCGGGACGGCGGTGCTCCTTCCCTGCATTTCATTAGCCCAGCTGAACAATATAGTACAAACATACTTCAGCACAGGTGTAGGCTCGCACGGCCAAACACCCCGTGCACTCATAGCACATTAACGGTGAATCCTGACACTTCAGCGTCTTCACCAAAACCCCCAGAATGGCAACCTCATGAGAATTTTAGCCTTTTTGACCACCGTCTAAGGCTCCAGACTATGACAACAGCTAGTCCCCTTTTCGGGTCTCTCTCAACGAACCACATAGCCCAGGTCCGATTCCACTTGCCCGTTGCTCAAACACATAGTCACCTTAAGACGTATGCATGAGCCAAGCTTCTCTTGGATCCCGCCACAAATTCCAAACATCGCATAACCCAGTTATGCATAAGGCCGGCTCCTCGTCCTCCAAGTTAGCAGAACAACGTTTCCACTCAGTTTTCCGGGTGCGCCTTGGAGTTAATCCCCAAGGATCCCTGCAGCAATCTACTGCGTAGAAAACCCGAAAACCCAAAGCACGAAGTCTTCTCCAGCAAATCATAACAAATGCAACATCACCGATCCAAACCAACATATCCGGGTAGGCTTCACACACAATTCCTATGGCTGTACTTCGATTTCAGACTCCATATGCAACACAAGGAGGACTATTCACGTCAACCCCAGGGAACACTGCACACTCGCCGCACACTCGCGGGAGCAGGTTTCCCTATGCAGAAAGGAAGAGAGCTTCACATGCTCAAGTAGAGAATCGTTACCCTTGAAGTACTCTTTTGCGCCATGGAAAACTATCTGGATAGAAGTCTCCGCAATGGAATTTCCTCCACGGATCCGCTCTCGGTTCTCTAAACGGTGCTCTGATGCTCCGCCGGCGGCCGGAATCCTCCCCCTTCTTCTTCCTTGCTCTCACTCCTTTGAAAGAGAAAGATTAAGGGAGAAATGAGGAGTTAAACCACCATTCCCGGCCTTGACAGAGCAGGAACCCATCTGGGACGTCAGATCTTACTTAAAGAAAATGAACGGCTCAGATCTGCAAAAATATCCTCAAACCTGGGCCGAACACGGCCTTGCACACGACCGTTTCCCATCCTAGGCCTTGTGCCTCGATCTAGGCATGATCGTCGAATGCAGAGAAACCACACGGGCAAACACACGCCTATTTCTCAACCTGACACGCTCGTGTCTGTTCCTCGACATGCCCGTGACCGGGGGCGTGTCACATATAACAGTCACGCCAACCGTCACGTCCCTACTGAACACGGGTGGGGACACGGGTATGAACACGCCTGTGTCACCCCTGACACGCCCGTGTCAAAACTGCGCACAACCCGTGTTTCATGCTGTGTCCTTCTCTGGACACAGCCGGCCAAGACACCAGGCAATACACGGCCTTGGACACGCTCGTGTCCTAGGCCATGTACCCCTATACAGGCACCAAAATTTCTTTTGGACGCGATCAGCTCAAATACAATTTTCTGGGCGTTACAAATCTCCCACCTTAAGGAATTTCGTCCCAAAATTAAGTAAAGTACACATAATTAAATGTTACCTGAGTGGAATAACTCGGGATATTCCTCCAACATAGTTTGCTCTCGCTCCCATGAAAGCTCCTCACGTCTGCAGTTATCCCAACGAACCTTAACCATTCAGATTTCCTTGTTGCGGAGTCGTTTGACTTCAACATCTTCTATACGTATAGGCATGGCCTTTGTCGTCAACTCGAAATCAACCGGTACTTGATCGACCGCAATTAACTGTGAAGGCTCTTGCACCACCTTACGCAACACCGATACGTGGAACACATCGTGTAGCCCACTCAACTCCACCGACAGCTTCAATCTATACGCTGCTTCACCAACACACTCCAGGATTTCAAATGGTCCAAGGTATCTCGGACTCAGCTTCTTCAAGCGTCGAACCAGCGAAACACCCTAGAATGGCTTGATTTTTAAATACACCCAGTTGCCAACACCGAACTCCATGCTCCTATGCTTGACGTTATAGTACTTTGCTTGCCTGTCCTGAGCGATCTTCAACCTTTCCTGAATTGTACATACCATTGAAGTGGCGTCTTCCACCGCTTGACGTTTATACAACTTCGACTCACCTGTCTCCAACCAAGACAATGACGTACGACACTTCCTCCCATACAAGGCCTCGAAAGGTGCCATTCCAATACTCGCTTGAAAGCTATTGTTATACGCAAACTCACCATGTACAGGTGATCTTCACAATACTTTCCGAAATCTAGGACGCACATGCAAAGCATGTCCTCCATCGTCCTGTTGACCCTCTCAGTCTGACCATCTGTCTATGGGTGGAAGGTGATGCTGAAACTCAGCTTAGTTCCAAACAAACTATGCACCAGCCTCCAGTCCTTCGACGTGAAGCGTCCATCTCAGTCACTAACAATACTGCGGGGTACACCATGCAACCGTACGATATTATCCACATAGAGTTTGGCTAACTTTTCCACTGGATCTTCCTTCCTATTCAGGATGAAGTGCGACACCTTTGTCAACCTATCTACGACCACCCAAATGGCATTGTTTCCCCTCTGCGACTTCGGCAAACCATGCACAAAATCCATAGAAATATCGTCAAATTTCCATTCCGAGATAGGCAAGGACTTTAGGAGACCTCCGGGCATCTGGCACTCCGCCTTCACCAAGGCACAAGTTTGGCACTTAGCCACATAAAGTGCTACATCCTTCCTAATCCTGGCCACTAGAATAACTTCTTCATGTCTCTATACATCTTCATGCTTCCCGGGTGGATTGAGTACTTGGTATGATGTGCCTCATTCATCAACTCCTCCTGAATATTATCCGCACTAGGGATGCATATACAACCATCCTTCCTTAGCAGTCCATCCTTAACAACAAACTGGGAATTTGCCCAATCCAAAGATTCATCTAAGATCCGCTTCATGCTGCTATCCTAAACCAAAGCCCGTCAAACTCTATCAGCCATATCATACTGCACCTCTGTTGAACACAATATCACCTCAGCACTAGACCGTTTATCAACGCAGGAGATCTCTAATGCCTCCAAATCACGGACCAAGCTCTCATCATGTACCAACAACAAACTAGCCTATGCAGGAGCCCTGCGGCTCAATGCATCCGCCACTGCATTTCCTTTCCCAGGTACATAATGTATCTCGAAGGTGTAGTCCCCCAAGAACTTCATCCACCTCTGCTGCCTCATGTTCATATCATTCTGGTCTAACAAGTACTTTAGGCTCTTATGATCGGTGTAGATGCCAACTTTCACACCGTAGAGGTATTGTCTCCACAGCTTCAGAGCAAATATCACGACCGCTAACTCTAAGTTGTGAACCAGATAATTCCTCTCATGAACCTTCAATTATCGTGAACCATAGGCTATCACACTGCCATGCTGTAGCAGAACACAGCCCAAGACATTACCCGAAGCATCACTATAAATTTCAAATCCTTCGGTTCCACTCGGTGAACATAAGATAGGCGTCGTGGTCAATCGCCTCTTCAACTCTTCAAAAGCCTGCACAAACTCCAGTGACCACACAAGCTTTTGATCTTTCCTTGTCAACTTCGTGAGTGGTAACTCTATCCGCGAGAAGTTCTCTACGAAGCGCCTGTAGTAGTCGGCAAGCCAAAGAAAGCTCCGGACTTCCGCCACTATAGTTAAAATAGGCCACTCCCGTATCGCCACTATCTTCGCCGGATCCACCGCTATCCCTTCTCTACTAACAACATGACCAAGAAACACTATTGAGGATAACTAGAACTCACACTTGGAGTAAATAGCATACAACGTCTCCAACACCATGTGTACATGCTTGTAATGGTCCTCCTCACACTGCGAGTATACCAAGATATCATCGATAAATACTATCACGAAATGATCCAGCTATTCTCTGAGCGTCTTGTTCATCAGATCCATAAACACGGATGGCGCATTGGTCAGCCCAAACGACATGACTGTGAACTCGTAATGCCCAAACCGCATGATGAACGTTGTATTTGAGATGTCGCTTTCCCTTATCCTCAATTGGTAGTAGCCAGACTTCAGATATAACTTCAAATATACTATTGACCCAACCAACT
This sequence comes from Platanthera guangdongensis, assembly GCA_039583875.1. NCBI lineage: Eukaryota > Viridiplantae > Streptophyta > Magnoliopsida > Asparagales > Orchidaceae > Platanthera > Platanthera guangdongensis. The sequence goes on along the minus strand of CM077167.1, from coordinate 121,645,061 downwards.
GATCAAATAGATTGTAAATCCTGGGGATCAGATACTTATTCTTCTCTGTAATCTTGTTCAACTCCTGATAGTCAATACAGAGTCGCAAGCTCTCATCCTTCTTAACAAAAAGAACCGGTGCGCTCTAAGGAGACGAACTTGGACGCACATACCCTTGCTCTAACAACTCCTACAGTTGCACCTTCAACTCCACCATCTCTCGCAGCGCTATCCGATACGGAGAGCATGACACTGGTTTGGCACCCGGTTCCAGCTCAATAGTAAAATCAATCTCCCGCTGATGGGGGGCTCCTGGGAGATCATCTAGGAACACATCAGGACACTTGGACACAACTGGGATACTGTCCAGACTTGGCCTAGGTGTTGAAGCTTGCACTAAGGTGACAAATAGCTCTGCACCAGACCGAACTGCCTTGATCACTTGAAGGGCCGACATCAAAACTTTACCCGACCCCTTTATGCCCGCAAACGTAGTCTCCCGTTCAGTATGCAACCCCAACTTAACCTCCTTTCAGTTGCAATCGATGTAAGCTTGCTGCTCTGAGAGTCAGTCCATACCAAAGATTACGTCGAACTCCACTAACCGTAGTACAAACGCTCGCAAATCAAACTCCTGGTCCCCAATCTATATCTTTATCATACAGAACCTATCCGCCCGCATTGAGCACCCATTGGGTATCAACACATCCAACTTGTCTTTTGCCATCGAGGAAGGGACCCCGATGCGCGACACGAATCTTTCGGACAAGAAGGAATGTGAAGCCCCCGTATTAAACAGGGCTCTCACTGGACAATCAAAAACCAACACGAAGCCTAGCACCAAGAATAATAAACTAACATATAAAAAGAGGTAACAACTACATAAAGTTAAACTGCTAAAATTTAACTCATACATGTCACCACGTCAGCTTGCTTTATGGCCTCTTGCAGACCAAGATTAAACATTCTAGGCTGGACTGGAGCATGATGGGATGCGGTTGACTCCACCGCCTTCCCTTTCTCTTCATAGGTCGCTCCAGGCTTCCTCTCGGACTTTGCACGTCCGCTCTAACACTCACGAGCAAAGTGCCTGTCTTCCCACAGTTGTAGAAAGCTCCTGGGACTCGACTTTTGGTTGCCCCCGATGTACCAGACGAAGGGGCTGAGTTCGAATTCCTCTGCCTCTTGTTCCATCTGCGGAATCCTGACTTTGCATTTGGCACTTTGAACTTTGCCTTCTTTTCCCCTAGGTCCTTCTTCTCTTAGACTTTCTTCACAACCTTTTCCAATGACCGGGCCGAATTGACCAAGGCTAGGAAGCCCTGCGCCTTAGGCCCAGCAAGGAGTAACTATAGGTCGCCGCATAGACCCTCATAAAATCGATTGGTCTTCCTCTCTTCTTCCATAAATATAGCACCAACATATCGACCCAACCGTGTAAACTCATGGAGATACTCATCCACGCTTCTGTCTCCCTGAGTCAACCCAAGATACTGATTTTCCATCTCAAGCTTCTGAGCAGAGGGTAGATATCTGGCTAAGAACAATCTTGATAATTCCTCCATATGCACATCAGCAAGCTGCCTTCCAACTAAGAGATGAAACTCCAACTCATCCCACCAAAGCCTCGCCTCACCAGCCAAAAGGAAGGTCGCTATGGTGGTTTTCTGCCACTCCTCAGTTGACATGGCCGTCAAGACCATCTTTATCATAGAGAGCCAATCCTCAACTTGAGATGGCGTTCCAACCCCATCGAACGTCGGAGGATTAAAGCCCATTACATGCTTGAGCTGTCTCTCTGTAGCCCTCCTCGGCTCTACCTGATCCACTGCCACGCGCTCCACCACTCTCGGCTCTGCCACCCTAACCGGTTCTTGCTCATTCACAGGAGGTACGTGATGTATTTTCCCTCCAGGTTGGTCAATTAATCATGGCAAAACTGCTTCAGCCACCAATCTGATGGTTTCTGCTGAAGGAGGTGACTTAGGCACATCCCTCGGTGCACTACTTTCCACCGATTGCAGACGCTCCGATTGACGAGCACCTCTCCTAGCCGCCTATAATAGTAAAGAACCTAGATTAGCCGACACACAAATTACTAAAAACAATCCTTGGAGCACTCAAGTTCCACAAAACAAGTGTATTTTTCATTCCTAAGTGGATATTCATGGGTTCTTTTTGATGTTATAACGACGACGCACACATGTGCTCACCATCCCTTAAAAGAATTCGCTCACGAATTCATTTAAGTCTGACCGTAACCAGAAGTCTGATACCAAATTGTAACACCCCCATTCGTCGTATGACATATAACAGAAGGTCCAGCTGGAACCCGACGCCATATACTATGGACAGTCGGAAGGGTTACATATGAATAACCAAACAATCCAATTAAGACTACTCGTCCTATCACAGAGCTTTCTTGCGGAAGCTTTTAAACAGTTGAAATAACCCATAAATATAATCCAATTATCATGAATGTCCACAACCATTACAACAGGAATGAAATACAAATACACCGAAAGGTACACGGCCTTATGGCCTTACAGGAGTTCACTTAACAATATAATGTTTTCCATACATCGACTCGCAGGCTGGCCACACATGACAAAATAAAGAACAACTATTCGCTTGGGACTTTGAGGGCTAGCTCTGCAACATGGGCTCCAGCCCACTATTTGGTACTTAGCTCCGCAGCACCTGTAAGCAACATTCCACCGCACGGTGGAAAACATAGCAACGGTCAGCCAAAGCCAACCAAATTATTATGACCCCGCCCCTTACAAGGGATGGCGGTGCTCCTTCACTGCATTTCATTAGCCCAGGTAAACAATATAGTACAAACATACTTCGCCACAGGCATAGGTTCGCATGGCTAAACACCCTGTGCACTCAAGGCACATTAACGGTGAATCCTGACACTTCAGCATCTTCACCACCACCCCCAAGATGGCAACCTCATGAGCATTTTAGCCTTTCTGACCACCGTCTAAGGCTCCCAACTATGACAATGGACAGTCCCCTTTTTGGGTCTCTCGAACTAAACTACATAGCCGAGGTCCGATTCCACTTGCCCGTTGCTAGCACACGTAGTCACCTTAAGACGTACGCATGAGCCAAGATTCTCTCGGATCCCGCCATAATTTCCAAACAACGCATAACCCAGTCTTGCACAAGGCCGACTCCCCGGCCGCCAAGTTAGCAGAAAAACATTTCCGCTCAATTTTTCGGGTGCGTCTTGGAGTTAATCCCCAAGGATCCTTGCTGCAATCTACCATGTAGAAAACCCGAAAACCCAAAGAACGAAGTCTTCTCCGGCAAACCATAAAAAATGCAACATCATCGATCGAGACAAACATGTCCGAGTAGGCTTCACACAAAATACCTATGTTCGTACTTCGATTCCGGACTCTATATGCAACACAAGGGGGACTATTCACATCAACCCCAAGGAACACTGCACACTTGCCGCACACTCGCGGGAGCGGGTTTCCCTATGCAAGAAGGAAGAGAGCTTCACATGCTCAAGTAGAGAATCGTTACACTTGAAGTACGATATTGCGCCATGGAAAACTAACTGGATAGAAGTCTTTGCAACGGAATTTCCTCCACAGATCCACTCTCGGTTCCCTAAACGGTGCTCCGATGCTCCGCCGGCGGATGAAATCCTCCTCCTTCTTCCTCGTTGCTCTAACTCCTTGGAAATAAAAAGCTTAAGGGAGAAATGAGGAGTTAAACCACCATTCCAAGCCTTAGCAGAGCAGGAACACATTTGGGCTGTCAAATCTTACTTAAAGAAAACAAACGGCTCAGATCTGCCCAAAAATCCTCAAACTTGGGCCAAACACCACCTTGCACACGGCCGTCTCCCAGGCCGTGTGCCTCGATCCAGGCACGATCGTCGAATGCAGAGAAACCACACGGGCAAAGACACGCCCGTGTCTCAACCTGACACGCCATTGTCGGGTCCTCGACATGCCCTTGACTGAGGGCATGTCACATGTAACAATCACGCCAACCGTCACGTCCCTGCTGAACATGGGTGCGGATATGGGAATGAACACTCCCATGTCACCCCTGACACGCCCGTGTCAAACCTACGCACAACCCGTGTTTCCTGCCGTGTCCTTCTCTGGACACAGCCGGCCAAGAAACCAAGCAAGACACGGCCTTGGTCATGCCCGTGTCCTAGGCCGTGTACCCCTATACAGGCACCAAAATTTCTTTTGGACGCGATCAACTCAAATATGATTTTCGGGGTGTTACACCTGAAAGACTTAGTTCCTAAACACCTAGAGGGTTGGGGGGGTGAATAGGTGCAATTCCTTTTTATACTAAGGCAGAATATTTATTCAGATAATCAAATTAATCTATCAGTTCTACAGCTACCACAATCACAGAATTCACAAAATTACACACAATCACAGATTGCAACCAGTTTTATAGTGGTTCCCCAAGGTCTGGGTACATCCACTTTCCCCCTTCGCCTATCTAGCAGTGTGCTAGATTCGGCCTAACTTCTTCTCTTCACCTCAGATACGCAGATCTTATAGATCAGAACCCAAACAAGGCTTCTACAACTCAGTGTGAGTCCACACTCCTACAGCTCAGGCAATCTGCCCTACCTCAGCCTTCAATAAGACCTACAACTCAGAGATAACAATCTCCTATAACTCATGCTCACAGCCCTACCTCAGCCTTCAACAAGGCCTACCACTCAGAGATAACAATCTCCTACAACTCAGCCTTTATAAATCAGGCTTACAACTCAGATCTTATAAAGATCCTACAAAAAATAGATTTAAGTTTGTAATATACCACCACCCTGGTTGAGAGAGAAAGGATGGAAGGTTTCTTGATCAGTTCTTGGAAGAATCTGATGATAGAGAACAACCACTCTTAACTTTCTTCAAAACTTCTTGAATCTGAACTCAGTAGGGTTGATTTCCTTTGAAGTTGATCTTCTATCAGCTTCTTTCTAGAAATTCAGATCTCAATCTGAATCCATCTTGGCAGACTGGTTCAGAATCTGCACTTAAGAGACTTGTTGATGTAAGTCCCTTTCTTCACTTGAATAGATGGATCTCTCTCTCCAAATTCTTCTGAAGATTCTTCTGAATTCTTGTTTGAATTCTCTTGACAATCTTTGAGTAGATCACCACTTCAGAATGTCTTCTTAGATCTTCTGACGAAAATCTTCTTTAGTTTTTATTTATGTGTATCTCTATCTTCATTATTCTGTATCTCTATTCTCTGTTGATGGAGAATGCCTTTATATACACTTCCTCTATGGTAACCGGCTGATCCGGTTTCTAACAAACTTCTGACAGCTCTGACAGTTGCAGTAGACCAGTTGGTAGTGACAGCTGTCAAGTCATCCAATCACTTCTTGAAACTCTGTCTCTGTCACAAAGTGTCGAGAATGAACTTCATCATGTGTCGACACAAGTAGACTAAGTGTCGACACAATCCTTGGTGGTGTCGACACAGCTCCCTTGGTGTAGACGCTGCTTCTCGACACAGCTTCTGTAGAATGTGTGGACATTAGTTCTGTGTGTCGACACAGTCACTTCTTCTCTTAAACTTTATTGAAACTCTGCTGTATGTCGACAAAAGTCCTGTATGTCGATACAGTTGATGTCGACAATGTCTCCTATGTGTCGACACTGCCTCTGTGTGTCGACATAATTGATGTCGACTAAGCTTCTCTGTGTGTCGACACAGCCTCTGTATATCGACATAGTTTCTTCTGGTGTCGACATAGCCTTTCCAAGTGTTGATGTGCCTGCGAACAGACTCTTACTGTGGTTGGTTCGGTGAGTCGGTCGCCGCGGGCTTGCTCGGGTAGGCAAGTGCACCTATCGCAAGTAGTACTCGATATTCGGGGGAATACCGAGGTCGTATTGTTCTCGGGGTCGCGTTGACTATTCTTACTCCTCCGGGAGGACTATTATTTTACTGAAAGAAAGATGGATTTTTTTAATTAACTAAAAACAGAAAAGCAAAGGAGCGAAAAAACGATTTAGACAATATTCGATGAAGGGTTAACGCTCGGCATCGAATCAGATTAAGACTAAAACAATTTTTAATAATAAAAAGACTTAGTTTTCAAATTAATAATAAGGCAACTTGGCCGTGGAGGTTCCACAAATGTGAGCTCACCTAGCTATAGGGATATCGCTCACCTAAACGTTAAGACTATTCGACCGAACGTTAGTCCGACGAAGGATTCCTCTTAACGCCCGCTTTACGCTAAGAACCCCGCTATTGGGTGGGGAACCCAATCCGGTAGAATTACGTTTGTCCTCTCTCGAGGGAATGCACGCAACTCTATTTACCCAGGGGTGATCGGTCCATATGCACGGCCTCTCGGCTAGCTAGCATATGGACTACGGAAATAGGGCCCACACATCGATATGTGGTCCTACGCGTCGTAAACCCGGGGTAAACCCTAAGTGCTTAAATTAAAATGAAAATAAAGAACTTTAATTATTATAAATCATTTTAAATGTCCCAATGCTCTTCGATGCCGAGGCTAATAGCGATTGGCCACACATCGGTATGGGGACGGCTTATAATTTACTGAGGCGCGAGTTCGAAATTAAATACTAAACGATTATAAGAAGGGGACACAAGAAAAATAACAACATTTAGAAAACTGAAAAAATTAGCTAGAACAAGAACTCACGCACACTCCAAATTATAAATTAAAAAGGAACTAAATTACACATAAAAAGAAATTTTGCATAATTCAAATTTGCGAGTCCCACTCAAACGAGTGGGGGCGGTAAATAAAGGCTGAAAATTGCAAGTCCTACTCAAACGAGTAGGACTGAAATGAAAGCGAGTCCTACTCAAATGAGTAGGAGAAAATAAATGCGATTACAGGGCTAAAAAGTCCGGCCATTTAACTCAAGTGAGTAGGCGGAAAAAAAAAATTTAAGAAAGTAAAATTGCAAGTCCTACTCAAACGAGTAGGACTGAAATAAAGGTCCGGCCATTTAAACTCAAGTGAGTAGGCGGAAAAATAAAGAAAGAAAAATGACGAGTGCTACTCAAACGAGTAGAACTGAAATGAAAGCGATGCGCCATTTAACTCTTAACGAGTAGGCGGAAATAAATACACACAGACACACACACTCCATAAGCAATTCAAGAAAGCAATAAAGTTAACACATACACTCACACACTCTACAAAATTGAACAAAACATTAAAAGAAAGCGTTAAAACAAAGCATGAAAATTATGCACCTACACTCACACACTCTACATAATTTAAATCAAAGCATAAAAGTTAACACACCTACACTCACACACACTTTTCATGAAAAATCAAAGTTACCTAAAAATTAAAACTTATACTTTTTCATGCTTAGGTTTTGCCAAAAACAAATAAAAAGAAGAAATTTCAATTTTTAGAAGATAAAAGTTTTTCAAAATAAATTGAAAACCAAAGTTTTTGGAAAATTAAAATGCCAACAATTTCATTCCTATGATTTTATAAAAGTGATAAAAAAGGTGAAAAAGAAGATGAAAAGAACAAAAGAGGTTTTACAAATCTAAAAGAAAACTAAGTAAAAAAAAATAAAACAAAATCACTTTTTGAATCTCTTTTATAAATTCATGAGAATGAAATCAAAATCTAAGCATGAAAACTAGTTAAAGGAAATACATTACACTCATACATTACACTCATACACACACACACACCTTTCATAAATGAAGAACTAAGTGAAGAACAAGGATGAAACCAAGGATAAAAAGGGAAAGAGGTGAGCCATCCAAATGAATTTTTCATGCTAAATAAAGAGAGAAAATCTAACATTTTTATTAAAATTTTCAAGCTATTACAAAGCTAAAAGATAAAGGAAAACAAAGCATGAAATAAGAAGGGAGAAATCTCCTTACATAGCACTAGTATCCACGGATTAAGCCTACAAAAAGACACTAACTTGGCCCAAAAATCTGAACCCTTGGACCTTACAGAACTGGGCTATTTATAGGAAAAAATTTCTAAGTACACGCCCTCGATCACGGGCGTGTAGGGGGGGCGTGACAGTACTATTCATGAAGGCGGCCGGCGATTGGACAGCAAAGTTGACTTCGGGCTGAGTTCGCAGCAGTCACGCCCCAGGTCACGGGCGTGACTCTGGGCGTGTCGGGGAGGTAGAACCGGGCACGGGTTGCGTCAAATGTCCTTGGCAGCATCTTGTCGGGCCAGCTGGAAAGGTCACGCCCCATGTCACGGGCGTGACTATGGGCGTGACAGTTGGGGTCGACACTCGACGAACATCGAGCGGAAAGTGTCGAGTCGAAATTGTTGAGCTGAAATTGGGTCACGCCCTTGGTCACGGGCGTGACACTGGGCGTGACTGTTGGTGTCGACACTCGACGATCGTCGAGAGGAATTCGTCGAGAGGAAAGGACACGGGCTTGGGTCACGCCCCGTGTCGGGTGACACGGGCGTGTCGCCAGGCGTGTCAAGCTTTAACTTCAGAAATTTTATAATTTCACGGGAAATGCACAGTCACGGCTCGGTCACGGGCGTGACCCATGTGTCACGGGCGTGTACTTCCCAAATTTTGGCAGATTTTGGAATTTTTCTGCAAAATAAAATAAAACAAGTTAGGAGAAAATTTACAAGAATAGGAACATTTTATTGAACAAAAATAAGTAAAAACGACGAAAATAAATGAAAATGACTAAATTAATGTGCATAAAAAATACGCATATTTACAGTTCATCAAATACCCCCATACTTAGGCTTTTGCTATTCCAGAGCAAAAGTTTGAGGTGAATCTATAAGGAATAAAAAAAACTCTAAGTTTTGGCTATCGCTTAATCAATTATAAGAGAGATCGAAATAAATATACGGGGTGTAAGAGTTAAGTCCTAAAATTATGTAGATGATTTAAATAGCGCAAAAGTTTTGGCCAAAAGACTTCTTGATGTAATCAAATAGAAGGCAACATTTGTAATGGTTAGATTAACGAAAATAGTTTGGAATTATAAGAACTCTAGCTTATACGAGTGCTACCGGAAATAATACAATTTACTAATTATGCTCTCAAAAAGATTTTTGAATTAATTCTAGAGTCGTGTAATTGGCTAAGGGGGAAGTGGGTTTATGAAGAGGGTTTTGATATTTGAGGTGAGGTAATTTTTTCTCGAACCTCCATGCTTTTCTTCTTTTGGATTATTAGGAAAATGAAATCTTATTTTCCTAATATGATTTTTGTTTTTCAACTTCATAAGAAAAAATAACCCAATGTATATTTGTAGGAGTAATGAATTTTATCCTCTTACTCCCTATATAATCTTTTAAAATTATTGGGTGCCTATGTTTACAGAACGAAATCTTGTTCCCATTGACATAAGATCTTTTAAGGATAAAATTTTTCATGCCAAGTAGGTCATGAAAAGTAAGGGGAGAAAGGAAAACTAGATTGTAATTCCTAAAAATTTTTGAGAGCAACCTTAATAATTTGTACGTTCCAATTTTTTTCAGAAAGCTAAAAGTAAGTATAATTGAATTCTATAGTCGTTATTTCCTAACATAATATACGTGCTCCTATTAATGAAAAATTAGAAGTAGTGCCTAAAACGAGTCCGCTAGTTTTAACAAAGCATAAAGAATTCTTTAAAACTTAACCCCGGCTATTTAAATGTTTTAATCAATAATTAACAAACGGATAGCAAACAGAGAATTAATAGTATTCACATATAAATAAACTCAGAACAGAATTTTTGGATAGCAAAAAAGTTAAGTATGGAATATTTAATTTATTTATTTCAAAACATTTTTTTGATTTTTATAGTTTTTGTTATCATTTTTTTTTTGTTTTTTCATTTATTATCCTTTTGTTTTTTTTGTATTTTTGTTTTTCTCAATTTTGAAAAATTTTTTGAACTATTATCTTTTTTTGTATTTTTTAAGAGAATTTTCATAATATATACAAAAATAAGGGAGAAAAGGAAAAAGGTTTGTACAAGAATGAGGAAGGGGGAGAGAGAAAAAAACAAAAAAATATATACAAAGTGAAACTAAACAAAATAATTTTTTTGTTTTGTTTTTTTGAGTTTTTGGAAAAGAGAAAGAGAACAAAACAAGAAACAAATTTTTTGGATTTTTGTTTTTTCATTTAAATTTTTTTTTTGTTTTTTTTTTAAAATTTTTTTGTTTCATTTTAAGATGTTTTTTAATTTTTTTGTTTTTGTTTTATTGTTATATGTATTTTTTTGTATTTTTCTTTTTTGAAATGCAGAAAAATTGAAGTGCAGAAAGTAAAGCACGAAAATACCCCCATACTTAAGTCCAACATTGTCCCCAATGTTGTATCGTAAGTATGCGGAACAAAAAGGAAAGACAATATGTACAAAGAAAAGAAAGGGAAGGGGGTAGAAGCTTCCCTGAAACGCGTAGGGGGAGGCCGATCAGAAACCCTGCGTTTATTAGAAAAAGCAGCAAAGGTAATGAGGAAAGGGCGAAAAAGATAAGCGAGGGGTGCCTCCCAGGAGCGCTTTGTTTATAGTCGTGTAGCTTGACTATTTTGGCGGGTTTATAATGTGGAGGAAAGTTATGGTTTCGCTAAAACCGATCACTGGGTCGCCCGCAATGTAAGACTTTAACCGATGACCGTTTACTTTAAAAGAGCCTTTGTCCGGGTGGGAGATGAGCACGGTTCCATAAGGAAAAACTTCTTCAACTAGGAAGGGACTGGACCATCTAGATTTTAATTTACCTGGAAAAAGCCTAAGACGTGAATTGTAAAGAAGGACAAGATCGCCCGGAGAAAATAATTTTTGGGACTTGATTTTTCGATCGTGATATAACTTAGAGCGCTCCTTATAGAATTTATTGTTCTCGTAAGCGTTCGCACGCCATTCATCGAGCTCGTTTAGTTGCAGTTTTCTATTCTGAGCGGCTAAGTTGGAGTCGAGGTTTAAGAGTTTTAAAGCCCAAAGTGCGCGATGTTCTAATTCTACGGGTAAATGGCACGCTTTGCCGTAGACTAACCGGAACGGCGTACATCCGATAGCGGTTTTATATGCCGTCCGATACGACCACAACGCATCGTCGAGTTTAACAGACCAATCTTTCCTATTTAGCGAAATGGTTTTTTCTAAAATTCGCTTAATCTCTCGATTTACTACCTCGACTTGGCCACTTGTTTGCAGGTGGTAGGGGGTGGCAAGCTTGTGTGTGACTCCGTATTTAGCTAACGTCTTAGCCATAAGAGCGTTACAGAAATGCGTTCCCCTATCACTAACAATTGCGCGAGGCGTGCCGAAGCGAGAAAATAATTTTTTAAGAAATGTAACGACGACTCGCGCATCATTGGTGGGGAGAGCTTGCGCTTCCGCCCACCTCGATACGTAGTCGACCGCCACTAAAATATACATATTTTTGAAAGACGGAGGTAGGGGGCCAACAAAATCTATGCCCCACAAATCGAAGACTTCGCATTCTAAAAACATGTTTTGGGGCATCTCGTCGCGACGAGAGATGTTACCCGACCGCTGACAGCTATCGCATGCGCGCACAAAATTATGCGCGTCTTTGAAGAGAGTGGGCCAAAAGTAGCCCGCCTCTAGCGCCTTCCGAGCGGTCCGGTTGGCTTGATAATGCCCACCGGCTGGACCATCGTGGCAGTGCTTAAGAATTTGTAAGCACTCCACACCCGCAACGCATCTTCGGACCGCTTGGTCCGCGCAGATACGAAAAAGAAATGGGTCCTCCCAAAAGAAATTTTTCAAGTCAGAAAAGAATTTCTTCTTTTGATGACTGGAAAATTCTTTTGGAAGGACCCGCGCTACTAAAAAATTTGCAAAATCTGCGAACCAAGGCGAAGATGACGAAGATTTATTAATGGCAAGAAGGCGTTCCTCGGGGAATCTGTCATTTATTTCAGATTCGACGAGCGCTTCCGCACCCGGATTTTCTAAACGGGAGAGGTGGTCCGCCGCTAGATTTTCCGCTCCCCGCTTATCTCGGATCTCCAAATCAAACTCTTGTAGGAGGAGAATCCATCGAAGAAGGCGGGGCTTCGCATCATTTTTAGCTAATAAATATTTAAGCGCGGAGTGATCGGTAAAAACGATAACTTTAGAAAGCGTTATATACGAGCGAAACTTATCGAAAGCGAAAACGACGGCTAAGAGTTCCTTTTCCGTTGTCGTGTAATTTACTTGTGCGGAAGTGAGCGTCTTGCTAGCGTAATAAATAGGATGAAAATGGTTTTCTACGCGTTGGCCAAGAACGGCACCTAAGGCAATGTCACTAGCGTCGCACATTATTTCGAACGGAAGGGACCAATTACGGGCCACTAATATTGGTGAAGAGATAAGTTTTTGTTTTATCAAATTAAAGGCGGACTCGCATTCGCTACTAAAGATGAAGCGTGATTCTTTTTCCAAGAGGTGAGTTAGCGGCTTTGTTATTTTTGAAAAATCTTGAATAAAGCGTCGGTAAAAACCCGCATGGCCTAAGAAACTCCTAATAGATTTTACGTTTGTTGGATGCGGAAGTTTTTCTATAATTTCTATTTTGGCCTTCTCCACCTCTATCCCCTTATACGAAATCATATGGCCGAGGACCAAACCTCCTCGAACCATAAAGTTGCATTTTTCCCAATTTAAAACAAGGCTTGTGTCCTCGCACCGTTGAAGGACACGATCTAAATTGTTAAGGCAATCGGGAAAAGAGCGTCCGAAAACAGAGAAGTCATCCATTAAGACTTCCATAATATCTTCTACTAGCTCGCCACAGATCGCTAGCATACATCTTTGGAATATAGCTGGCGCATTGTAGAGTCCAAATGGCATTCTTCGATAGGCGAAGGTGCCAAACGGGCAAGTAAAAGTTGTTTTCTCTTGATCATCGGGGGAAATGGGGATTTGGAAAAACCCCGATAAACCATCAAGAAAACAATAATACGGATGACCGAATAAACGCTCTAAAATCTGGTCTAGAAATGGCAGAGGGAAATGGTCCTTGCGGGTGGCGTCATTAAGTTTCCTATAGTCGATGCACACTCGCCAACCCGTAACAGTACGATTTGGGACAAGCTCGTTATGTTCATTCGCCACTACGGTAAGACCGCCCTTCTTGGGCACGACATGCACGGGACTAACCCATGCACTGTCCGAAATAGGGTAGATAATCCCCGCATCTAATAACTTAATGATTTCGGCTTTAACGACGTCTTTCATGTTTGGGTTAAGACGACGCTGCGGCTGAATCGTTTTGCGGCAATTATCGTTTAGGAAAATCTTATGGGTGCAAAAGGAGGGGCTAATCCCCTTTAGGTCAGAGATTTGCCACGCAATTGCGTGGCGATGTTTAAATAAAACTACCAATAAATCGGAAGTCTCCGAATCACTCAAGTCCGAAGAAATGATAACGGGGAGCGTATCAACTTTTCCCAAAAAAGCGTACTTGAGCGAGGCGGGTAAGGGTTTGAGGTCTAGGATGGGCGGTTCTTCTAGGGAGGTTTTAATTCCTATGTCTTTCTTACCAATTGGTTCGAAAGGCAAGTCTATAGACGTATCCTCATCGCAGTTAAAATTTTCGAGTGCATAAATATCATCATTTAAAAATACGGACTCGAAAATAGGAGAAGAACGATCTCCGAAAAAGGTATCTAAAGAATAGCAGAAATCGTCGCTCGATGACAAATTGTCCATCGAGGGATTAATAGAGAAAGTAACTTGGTCATCGCCTACTCGGAGGAGAAGGCTACCATTACTAACATCTATTAGTGCGCGGGAGGTCGCGAGAAAAGGGCGACCGAGTATTATTGTTACCTCGGCGTCCTCCTCGATATCTAAGATGACGAAGTCTACCGGGAAGGTAAACTTGTCGACTCGGACAAGGACGTCCTCCACTACCCCGATAGGGAACTTAACCGAGCGATCCGCTAATTGGATGCGCATATTCGTAGGACTAGGAGTACCCAAACCTAAACGTGAAAAGAGCGAGAACGGCATCAGATTAATGCTAGCCCCTAAATCAGCTAAGGCGTACTTTACTAATATATCGCCAAAAAGGCACGGGATGGAAAACCGTCCCGGGTCGTTTTGTTTTGCGGGCAATTTATTAGTAAGGGCCACCGAGCAGACAGCGTTGAGAGATACATGCGAAACATCCTCTAATTTGCGTTTATTAGAAAGTAGTTCTTTTAAAAATTTCGCATATTTGGGCATTTGCGAGATAGCCTCGCAAAAAGGAACATTAATGTGAATTTGTTTTAATAATAAAATAAATTTTTCATATTGCGCGTCCTTACGCTCGTTTTCTAACTTATGCGGATACGGAAGAGCCTTGTTTAAAATAATTTTTTCTTTTATAATAGGTAAAGGCGGCGTAAGCGAAGAAAGGGGAAGAGGGGTCGGAGGTGAAATATGTACCTGAGGGTCGGTCCGTTTTGGATCGACCACCTCCTTTCCGCTACGGAGGGTTATAGCGTTGGCGTTCTCCCACGGATTGGGCTCCGTGTTTCCCGGCAGTGCCCCGAGCGCGCTCTCGGACATCATCCTCGCCAGCTGTCCAACCTGTTGTTCGAGTGTTTTTAGCGATCCGGTGATGTTCCGGATATTTGACTCGTTGGACGCAATATACTTCGAAAAATTTTCCTCCATCGGGGAGGGTTTCGGAAGAGGAGGGGGAGGAAGAAATCCGGGCGCATAAGAAATAGGGGGACGCTGAGCATTATTCGGGTTGCTCCACGAGAAGTTGGGGTGATTCCTCCAACCCGGATTATAGTTATTACTATAAGGGTTGTTGTTGGGGTTGAAGGGAGGACGACCCGAATTTCCCATGAAGTCCACGAACTCTTCAGCTACGCAGACGTTAGGGGGAATAAAACAAGGCGGAGTGGAGGAGGCAGCAGACATCTCCGCCACCTGCTTTGTTAACCTTTCAACTTGAAGGGTCAAGAGAGCAGTGGCATCCACTTCAAAAAGACCAGCCGCTGGCTTTGGCCGTCCCCGCGGGACGTTCCATTGATAGGCGTTCATAGCCATCTCTTCGAATAAAGCCTGGGCGGCCTCGGGGGTTTTGTTGTTAAGCGTACCCCCGGCAGCCGCGTCAATCATTTGACGCGTCTGAAAATTCAGCCCATTATAAAAAATTTGAACTTGCAACCACGTTGGCAGCGCGTGGTGCGGGCAACGGCGGAGGAATTCCTTAAATCGTTCCCAAGTCTCGTATAGAGACTCAGGATCGTTCTGCACAAACGAAGAAATGTCTGCCCGCAACTTTGCAGTTTTGGTGGGCGGAAAGTACTTTGTCAGGAACCGTTCCGTCAACTCAGCCCACGTGGTGATACATCCTCGCGGGAGGGCATTCAACCACGCCTTGGCTTTGGACTTAAGGGAAAAAGGAAATAAGCGCAAACGAATGGCGTCATCAGTGACGCCATTGATCTTGAAGGTGTCGCATATCTCCAAGAAATTGGACAAGTGGACATTCGGGTCCTCATCCGGCAGTCCTTCGAACTGCACGGCGTTTTGGACCATTTGAATGACACTTGACTTTATTTCAAAATTATTATTGGCCACCGCAGGGCGAACAATACTCGACCCAGAATCATCCAGGTTAGGCCGGGCGTAATAAGACATAGTACGCTCGGCCGCCGGGGGAAGGTTAGGGGCGGCCATAACTACAGCAGTGGGTTCTCCGATAGATTCCTCGGGATCTAAAGAAGGATTTCGGCGATGTGATCGGATACGCGCAAGAGAGCGTTCGATCTCAGGGTCGAAGTCTAAATCTTCAGACTCTGAGGGTTGTCCTCGGGTCATACACCCAAACAAAAATAAAACAAAAATAAACTTTTTTTTTGTGTTTTTAAAATAAAGTTTTTAGTTTTTTTTTAGAGAAATTAAGTAAAATTAATAGACTCCGGAATTCGAAATAGCAACTCGAAAAGAGATTCCCCGGCAACGGCGCCAAAAACTTGATGTGCCCGCGAACAGACTCTTACTGTGGTTGGTTCGGTGAGTCGGTCGACGCGGGCTTGCTCGGGTAGGCAAGTGCACCTATCGCAAGTAGTACTTGATATTCGGGGAAATACCGAGGTCGTATTGTTCTCGGGGTCGCGTTGACTATTCTTACTCCTCCGGGAGGACTATTATTTTACTGAAAGAAAGATGGATTTTTTTAATTAACTAAAAACGGAAAAGCAAAGGAGCGAAAAAACGATTTAGACAATATTCGATGAAGGGTTAACGCTCGGCATCGAATCGGATTAAGACTAAAACAATTTTTAATAATAAAAAGACTTAGTTTTCAAATTAATAATAAGGCAACTTGGCCGTGGAGGTTCCACAAATGTGAGCTCACCTAGCTATAGGGATATCGCTCACCTAAACGTTAAGACTATTCGACCGAACGTTAGTCCGACGAAGGATTCCTCTTAACGCCCGCTTTACGCTAAGAACCCCGCTATTGGGTGGGGAACCCAATCCGGTAGAATTACGCTTGTCCTCTCTCGAGGGAATGCACGCAACTCTATTTACCCAGGGGTGATCGGTCCATATGCACGGCCTCTCGGCTAGCTAGCATATGGACTACGGAAATAGGGCCCACACATCGATATGTGGTCCTACGCGTCGTAAACCCGGGTAAACCCTAAGTGCTTAAATTAAAATGAAAATAAAGAACTTTAATTATTATAAATCATTTTAAATGTCCCAATGCTCTTCGATGTCGAGGCTAATATCGATTAGCCACACATCGGTATGGGGACGGCTTATAATTTAGTGAGGCGCGAGTTCGAAATTAAATACTAAACGATTATAAGAAGGGGACACAAGAAAAATAACAACATTTAGAAAACTGAAAAAATTAGCTAGAACAAGAACTCACGCACACTCCAAATTATAAATTAAAAAGGAACTAAATTACACATAAAAAGAAATTTTGCATAATTCAAATTTGCGAGTCCCACTCAAACGAGTGGGGCGGTAAATAAAGGCTGAAAATTGCAAGTCCTACTCAAACGAGTAGGACTGAAATGAAAGCGAGTCCTACTCAAATGAGTAGGAGAAAATAAATGCGATTACAGGGCTAAAAAGTCCGGCCATTTAACTCAAGTGAGTAGGCGGAAAAAAAATAATAATAAAGAAAGTAAAATTGCAAGTCCTACTTAAACGAGTAGGACTGAAATAAAGGTCCGGCCATTTAAACTCAAGTGAGTAGGCGGAAAAATAAAGAAAGAAAAATGACGAGTCCTACTCAAACGAGTAGGACTGAAATGAAAGCGATGCGCCATTTAACTCTTAACGAGTAGGCGGAAATAAATACACACAGACACACACACTCCATAAGCAATTCAAGAAAGCAATAATGCTAACACCTACACTCACACACTCTACAAAATTGAACAAAACATTAAAAGAAAGCGTTAAAACAAAGCATGAAAATTATGCACCTACACTCACACACTCTACATAATTTAAATCAAAGCATAAAAGTTAACACACCTACACTCACACACACTTTTCATGAAGAATCAAAGTTACCTAAAAATTAAAACTTATACTTTTTCATGCTTAGGTTTTGCCAAAAACAAATAAAAAGAAGAAATTTCAATTTTTAGAAGATAAAAGTTTTTCAAAATAAATTGAAAACCAAAGTTTTTGGAAAATTAAAATGCCAACAATTTCATTCCTATGATTTTATAAAAGTGATAAAAAAGGTGAAAAAGAAGATGAAAAGAACAAAAGAGGTTTTACAATTCTAAAAGAAAACTAAGTAAAAAAAAATAAAACAAAATCACTTTTTGAATCTCTTTTATAAATTCATGAGAATGAAATCAAAATCTAAGCATGAAAACTAGTTAAAGGAAATACATTACACTCATACATTACACTCATACACACACACACACCTTTCATAAATGAAGAACTAAGTGAAGAACAAGGATGAAACCAAGGATAAAAAGGGAAAGAGGTGAGCCATCCAAATGAATTTTTCATGCTAAATAAAGAGAGAAAATCTAACATTTTTATTAAAATTTTCAAGCTATTACAAAGCTAAAAGATAAAGGAAAACAAAGCATGAAATAAGAAGGGAGAAATCTCCTTACATAGCACTAGTATCCACGGATTAAGCCCACAAAAAGACACTAACTTGGCCCAAAAATCTGAACCCTTGGACCTTACAGAACTGGGCTATTTATAGGAAAAAATTTCTAAGTACACGCCCTCGGTCACGGGCGTGTAGGGGGGGCGTGACAGTACTATTCATGAAGGCGGCCGGTGATTGGACAGCAAAGTTGACTTCGGGCTGAGTTCGCAGCAGTCACGCCCCAGGTCATGGGCGTGACTCTGGGCGTGTCGGGGAGGTAGAACCGGGCGCGGGTTGCGTCAAATGTCCTCGGCAGCATCTTGTCGGGCCAGCTGGAATGGTCACGCCCCATGTCACGGGCGTGACTATGGGCGTGACAGTTGGGGTCGACACTCGACGAACGTCGAGCAGAAAGTGTCGAGTCAAAATTGTTGAGCTGAAATTGGGTCACGCCCTCGGTCACGGGCGTGACACTGGGCGTGACTGTTGGTGTCGACACTCGACGATCGTCGAGAGGAATTCGTCGAGAGGAAAGGACACGGGCTTGGGTCATGCCCCGTGTCGGGTGACACAGGCGTGTCGCCAGGCGTGTCAAGCTTTAACTTCAGAAATTTTCCGATTTTACGGGAAATGCACAGTCACGGCTCGGTCACGGGCGTGACCCATGTGTCACGGGCGTGTACTTCCCAAATTTTGGCAGATTTTGGAATTTTTCTGCAAAATAAAATAAAACAAGTTAGGAGAAAATTTACAAGAATAGGAACATTTTATTGAACAAAAATAAGTAAAAACGACGAAAATAAATGAAAATGACTAAATTAATGTGCATAAAAATACGCATATTTACAGTTCATCAAGTGTCAACACAATTAACTCTAGGTGTCGACACAACATTTTTCCAGTGTCGACACAAGCCCTCATAAGTGTCGACACAGCTTCTTATGGTGTCGACTCATGGACTTAGAATCTTTTTCCTGCATTCCTGCATTTTCTTAACCAGCACAAATACACTCAAAACAACATCAAATACACCTTGATGCATATCATTGAGTAAGGTGAGGTTTTTTCAAATCTGATACATATTTCCCAATGTACCGAACAATCTTCCCAAATTTGGAGAAGTCATAACCCTTAGTCAATGATATACACCATTCATAATAAACACACATTATGATGTATAACAACATTATATGACAGGGTAACATCTAAACAAAACATATATAAAATGTCATCACAGAATAATAATGCTAACACAATGAGCATTCATCATAGTTTTGTTTAACCTTTCAAAAGTTTCTTAACAATTATTTACATAAATCAACTAAAGATTACATTGTTGTAAAATCTAGTTAATCTAATCTAAGGCTGATCTGGCTCCTTGATGAATATGCCTTTGCCTGATTTGATCTGAGCCTGTACTGGAGCTTCAGTATCTTCAGCTGGCTTCTTGCCCTTCAGATCTTTCTTCTTTTGTTCTTCAGCCCTTATTCTCTATCTTTCAAAATAATGAAAAGGCTTAGGGAAGTATTTGCTAGGCTCCTGAGCATTAGGACGTAGCTTCCCAGCTTTTGCCTTTATTCTGTATTGTAGAATTGCTTCATGCCTAGCTTCATGCTTTTGCCATTCTTGCTCAGTGTACTATTTGCCCTTATCATGGGTCTTGTCCTTCACAGCCTTCCAGGCAGTCAAAATAATATTCCTGTAAGTGGGACTCCACTGCTCAAAATCAGGCTTCAACTCAACCTGTTCTCTGAACTTTCTCTTAGACAATAGAGCTTCCTTCTGAGCATCCTTGTCAGCCCCTAACATTTCCACTTTCTCAATAATAATATTTTTATTATCCTCTGGAGGGCTGTACATTGACTGTACTTCTTGGTGAAACATATCAAAGTCTGCTGGAGGGTAAATGACCTGAGCAACTTCAGGTTGATAACCTCCAAAATAAGCAGGGTGCACACCTAACTCAGCTACATTATCATCATCACAGAGGTGTGGATATCCAAGGGTGGCTCTGATGCTATTATATATCCATTTATCATGATCTGAGCCAGCTTTGACTAACACTCTCTCCCCCTTTATGACTTCTCATTCAATATGATCTCTGAGGTCATCTTTCTGAAATCTGACTTGTTCATCTAGATAATTAACACCATCTTTATAAAATGACCTTAAATTCAGTAGCTGAGCAGAAATGGTCTTTTGAGATTGCTTAATAGTTGTTTGTACAGCAGCTAGGCCTTCCTGTAATTATTTATCAAAATCTCACTTGGCTTTAGCCCTTGCCTCAGTCTAGGCAGTAGCAATATTCTTTAACTCTGTAACAATCACATTATGTGATTCTGTCAGATTATCATTCATTCTAAGTTGATTCTCTAGGACATAGCCTTGCTTAATAGCTATTTCGTCAACTTGAGTCTTTATGCCTACTTATTGTTTTGCAAGATAGACAACAGCATTGCCACCTTTGTGGAAGCAATCTGTCATTTCCTTCTTGTTCTGATTTACTTCAAATCTTATTGATTTTATATCTTGAGCCAAGGAGAAATGCAGATCTTTATGGGTCTCATCCATATATTTCTCCTTGGCAATCCTTTGTTCATCTAACTTTACTTACAATGAGACTAATAAGGAGCTATAATCAGTTGCTGGGGCAGGTTGTGGAGCAGTTTGCAATGCCCTCTTATAGCTTTGGATCCTTCTTTTAAAAACCATCAGTTTTCTTTACTTGGCTTGTGTTTCTGCTTCATCTTCAGAAGCGGATGTACTGGCTATATCAACTTTTTCCTTAGGACTATGAGGCAATTCCTTTTCAGTCCTAGGTTGCTCCCCCTGAGTCCCTTGCTCCTCCCTCTCAGTTCTTACTTGCTCCCCCTCAATGTTAACTTGCGCCCACTCAATTTCTTCTTTCTCACCCTTAATTTCATTTTGCTCCCTCTTAGTTCTTGCTTGCATTATATCTGAAAACAACTCTTCAAGGGTAAACTCTTGTTGAGTAGGGACTTGAGGCACCACCAACTCATGAGCATCTACAGCTATAGATGTATCCTCCATGATAACAACTTGTGCATGACTGTTAAGTTGAGTGGTCTGGTTAGCATCAATTAAGGACTCAGTTAATATTTCATCCTCATTATTGAAAATTGAATGATTAAATTCTTGAATTACCTCAAGAATAGTTTGTATAGCCATTTTACTTTCCAAGTGGGTTGGCTCTTCCTCAAGATGAGGCTCCCCCTGCACCTGAGCACCATCTGCAATATCATGTGCAGGAGATTTTTCAGGAATCTCTGGCCTCTCTTCATCAGGCATGTCCTTTGTTAGGACTCTATCCCATCTGGAGATTATCCTTATGTCCATTCTTCTCATATGGTTGATCTTAGAACCAATAATCTATTCCATTACTTCTAGAATTGTTCTAGCCAAGTATATACTCATGATTCTTCCCAGATTTGGCTTCTTTATGCTTTCCTTAATTTTTCAAAGATTACTACAGAACAATCTGTGTTCAGTCTGAAGATAATCCTGGTCAGCAGGCTGAACATATTGGCTGAAATCCTATCATGCCCCCTGGCTTGCAGAGAATGACTTTTCCAATCACTTCTGAAATGAATTTTCCTTATAGATTCATCCCTTTTCTATTCATTGCAGACCCAATCTTCATGGTGGGATCCAATCCACACCACTGAAGTGCTTTCCTAGTCTTGGTTGTGGGTACTTCTTCTTCTTCTTGAGTTCTTGGGAGTTGAAGAGTTTTCCTCAAGCTCTTCAAGGTAAGTTTAACTTTAGCTCCCTGAACAGTGGATTTGATATTAAGTCCAATCAAATCTAAAGTAGCAGCGTCATAGAATTCCAGTATTTCTTTCTTCCATATCTTTGTAGGTTCAGATACCAGAAATTTCAAACCATTTTCTGCAATTACGGTTACTACTGCTTTAATTTCTGGTTCCGCATTATCAAAGGCATTGCGAACCCGCTCATAGCCTTCGTTGATGTTATCTTCTAGCTTTGGAGCCATTGGAGTTGAGAGAAATCTTGAATTGAGAAGAGAGAATTTGTCGACACAAAGTTTTGGTCTCGAAATGGAGAGGGTGTCGACAGGGTTTCTTGTTGACCTATTTATACCCTTCTATATAATGAAGATGAAAATGCACATCAAAATTCTCTTAATGTGTCGACATTGTTGAGATTGTGTCGACATAGACTTCTAATGTCTCGACAGAAGTGATAACTTCTATATGTCGACACCAATTTTAATTGTCTAGGTCGAGTTCGACTAAGAGCCCGTGAAGTCGTCGAACTGAGGTCAACGAAGTGTTGTTGAATCTGCGCTCGACGATATGTGTCGATTCTGCGGTCGACGAAATCTGTGTGTTGATTCGCATTGTCGACACAACTTCAGGATGAGTCGACACAACTTCTCTGAAGAGTCAACACCTATTTTCTAGATGTGTCGACACCACTTTCCTGGAATGTCGACACCAACTACTATGTGTCTACACAGAAAACTTTTTGTGTCGACACAATTTTACTTGCCAAATTTGTTAAACTAATTTATGTTCAACATTCCTAATTCAATTTTGAAATTATTGAATTTAGTTTCATCTAAAGGCTTAGTGAACAAATCAGCTAGTTGTAAATTAGTATTAACAAATTCTAAAGAAATATCTTCTTTCTCTACATGATCTCTAAGAAAATGGTATCTTATTTCTATATGCTTTGTTCTAGTATGAGAAACAGGATTATGAGCAATAGAAATAACAGTAGTAGAATCACATAATAATGGAGTTATACTTACCCGAATACCATAATCTTCTAATTAATGCTGTATCCATAACAACTGTGCACAGCAACTTCCTGCAGCAACATACTCAGACTCAGATGTGGAAATTGCCACACTGGTCTGCTTCTTACAGCTCCAAGACACCAATCTTCCTCCTAGAAATTGATAGGTGCATGTTGTGCTTTTCCTATATACTTTGAAACCTACAAAGTCTGCATCTAAATAGCCCATTAGTAGAAAATCTCTATTCCTATGATACCAAAGGCCTAGATTAGGGGTGCCCTTAAGATATCTCAAAATCCTTTTGACAGCAGTAAGATAAGATTCTTTAGGGCAGGATTGGTAGCTAGCACAGACACATATAGCATACATGATATCTGGTCTACTAGAATTCAGATATAGGAGGGAGCCAACTATCCCTCTATATAAAGACTCATCTACAGGTTTCCCTGCATCATCTTTGCTTAGAGACACACTTGTCCTCATTGGAGTTCTCATGGTAGTGGATGACTCCATACCATACTTTTTAATTAACTCCTGGGTGAGCTTAGACTGGGATATGGACAAGCCATCATCAGTCTGTCTTACTTGGAGACCCAAGAAGAACTTAAGTTCTCCCATACTGCTCATTTCAAATTTCCCTTGCATAAGTTTTACAAACTTTCTACAAAGGTTACTTTCAGTAGAACCAAATATTATGTCATCAACATATATTTGGACTAGGATGATCTTTCCTTTGGATTCCCTAAGGAATAGAGTCTTGTCTATTTTCCTCCTATAGAATCTGTCCTCAATGAGGAAAGTAGATAGGGTTTCATACCAAGCCCTTGGGGCTTGTATCAACCCATACAAAGCTTTCCTAAGTCTATAGACATAAGTAGGATTAAGTGGATCAACAAAACTTGAGTGTTGTTCTACATAGACCTCCTGTTTTAAGTCTCCATTTAAGAATACAGACTTAACATCCATCTGGAACACTTTGAAGCCTTGATATGCTGCATAGGCTAGAAATAGCCTGATAGCTTCCAACCTTGCCACAGGGGCAAAAGTCTAATCAAAGTCTATGCCCTCCTCCTGTCTGTATCCTTTGGCAACTAGTCTTTCCTTGTTCTTCACTATGATCCCACTCTCATCAAGCTTGTTTCTATAAATCCACTTTGACCCTATGACATTGTGGCCCTTTGGTTTTTGAACCAACTCCCAGACCTTACACCTTCTGAATTGACTTAACTCCTCCTGCATAGCATCAATCCAGTGTGGGTCTTGAATATCTTCTTCAAATCTCTTGGGTTCCACTTGAGATAAGAAGCTTGAGCAAAAAAACTGTGTTTAAGTTCCTGCTTCTTGTTTGTACTCCTTATCTTGGATCACCAATGATCTGGTGTGCAGGATGATCCTTTAACTATCTAACTGCTGGAGGTAATCTATTAGTAGTTTGACCTTCTCCAATCTCTTCATTATGCTGCACCTCATGGTCTTCATCAGCATCTTGAGTGTCTTGTACTCCCCCTGTACAGCAACTACCATTTTCCTCATCCTGCTTTGCAGTTGGATCTTCTCTGATAGTAAGCAGGTCCATCTTCTGCTGTATATCTGTGGAGCTACAAGAACTACTTGGCAACTCACTGTTAATAAGTCTAGTTTCATCAAAGATGACATGAACTGACTATTCTACAACTTGAGTAGCCAAAGTGTAGACCCTATAAGTCTTACTATTGTTGCTGTACCCAACAAATATCCCATCTTAGGATTTGGCAGCAAACATAGTTAGGTGAGATTTGCCATTATTAAACACATAGCACTTGCATCCAAATATCCTAAAATAGGATAAGTTTGGTTTTCTGCCTTTCATAACCTCATAGGGTGTCTTTTTGTGGTTTTTGGTGATGGAAGCCCTATTGAGCACATGGCATGCAGTGTTTACTGCCTCAGCCCAGAAATATTCTGGGAGAGAAGTATCACTCAATAGTGTTCTTCCAGCCTCAATCAATGTCCTATTCTTTCTTTCAGCAATGTCATTTTGCTGAGGTGTTCTTGGTGAGGAGAATTCCTGATGAATCCCAAATTCTTCACACTACCTTGTCATACTTTCAGATTGGAATTCAGTTCCAAGGTCACTTCTAATTTTGACCACTGAACTATCTAATTCACTCTGAATTTGTTTGATAAAATTGTAGAAGACCTTTGGGGTTTCATATTTCTGCCTCAGAAAGAATACCCATGAAAATCTATAATATTCATCTACAACCACAAAAGTGTAGACCTTCCTACCTAGGCTCTGAACTGGCATAGGACCAAATAAATCCATATGCAAGAGGTATAAGTACCTCACTGAGTCTTTGGTTTCTAGGCTATGAAAGGAGGATCTAGTCTGCTTGCCTTTTTGACAAGCTGAACATATTCCATCCTTATAACACTTAACTTGAGGACCATTCCTCACTAACTCTTTACTAAAGAGTTGACCAATAGTCTTGTAGTTAAGATGAGCTAGCCTCTTGTGCCATTTGACACAATGAGAGGCTTTCTCATTAGCCACAAGACAGATAGGAGAATTTTTATTCTCACACTTAAAATTTAGGCAGTATACATTTCTTTTCCTATATCCAGTCAATATGACTTTTTGATCACTTGACCTCTTAATATGACACCCATTCTTGACAAATGAAATGTCATATCCTAGATCACTCAGCTGGCTTATGCTTATTAGGTTGTGTTTCAAACCCTTCACATAGGCCACTTGAGTGATAGTGATTAAGTTGTTAGAGATGTTACCAAACCCTTTGATGACTCCTTTTTCAGAGCCACCAAAGATTACTTTAGGTCAATTCATTATTGGTGAGTACTCCTTCAACAATCCACTTATTCTAGCCATGTGCCTATAACATCCATTGTCCAAGTATCATATAGGGGCATGGCAACTTGGACTTACCTGCAACAAAGATTACTTAACCTTAGAACCCAAATAACTTTTGGGTCCTTGGTTCAAGTTAGCCTGAAACTTAACAAATCTGCCTACTGCTCTTCTAACAGGCAGACTGTTATTCTCCTTGACACTGGTGTTGTGCCAACAGTCTAAGGCATAATGGCCTATCTTGCCACAGCACTAGCACTCAAACTTATTTTACCTCTTTTTAGGTACAATCTTAGCTGTATTGTTGGCAGCAGATCTTTTGTTTTGTGCTGGGACTTTGCCTTTATTATTGGACTTAGCAGCCCATGCAGTTCTCTTAAAGCCTATTCCCGCCTTACCCTTTTGTGACACAAATTCATCTATAAAGGGTAGGATAGATTTTGGCTTAGAGAAACTAGCCACAATCTCCTTCTCTTTCAGAAGTCTATTTTCCAGACTTTTAATCTGATCATTTTTGAATGTCATTGTTCCCATCTGAATAATTGTTATGTTTTTCAGCTTGACAATCTCATTCATCTTTTTATCCAGCAGCTTCTCTGAATCCAATGCAGCCAACTTAAGAGCTGCAATTTCCTTAGCCTGATGTTTGGCCAGGTTTTTGCTTCTCTTGAGTGCCTGCAACAAATCTCTATATTCATCTATAAGCTGATGAATATTTCCTTCAGATTCAAACCCATCCACATCTCTTGATGCAGATGCATCTGATTCTGACCCAGTAAAGTAATCAGAACCTACAGATAAACTTTTTACCTTACTGGGACCAGGCTGTTCCTGGCACTGGTCTTCTTCAGACACTGCCATCAATCCTTTGCAATGATGGTCTTCTTGCACATAGATAAAGTCCAGTAATTTCATGAACTCATCCTCTTCTTCTGTTGCAAACAAACCAATATATGCATCAGCCTCAGATTCAGACTCTGAAGTTGATTGATCTGTCCAACTTTTCTCTTTCTCAGCAACCAAGGATTTCTCCTTTTGCTCTTGTGCTGAGACTTACTTTTATTAGCAGACTCCTTCCTTTTGTCTGGAGAGTCAGCCACAACTTGTCCAGGTTTGTTACAACAATAACAAATAATCTTTGATGTAGTTGACTTGCTAGGCTATGTCCCAATCCTGTCCTTCCTGGATGATTTCCTCTTCTGATAATAGTCATCCTTGGATTGAGATGAGGATGGCTTAGATTTCCACAGCTTCTTATTTAAGAACCTCTGGAACTGCCTTGTGAATGCTGCAAAGTCTTCATCAGAATTACTGCTATCTGAACTGTGATTATCAGAATTTTCTGAAATCACTTATGCATCTTTCTTAGGAGAAGTTGGAGACATTCTCCTATTCTTCCTTGTGGCTTCTACCTTGAAGGTCACTGACATGTCTCTATAGTCACCCTTTGTATTTTTCTCTTCCTCCTTTCTGGCTAACAACTGCATCTCATAAGACATCAATTTTCCAAATAGTGTTGGAGGTGAAATCTCTGCCAGTCTGGCCACTTCACTTATGGCACAGATCTTTGTATCCTAATCTTTAGTCAAAGACCTAAGGAATTTGTCATTCAGCTCATATTTACTGAATATTCTTCCATAAGACATCAAATCATTTACAATCATGTAGAACTTCTTATAACATTCAGTTATACTTTTCGACTTGTCATGTCTGAAACTCTCATATTCTTGATTAAGCATAGACTTTCTATCTTGTCTAACCTCTTCAGAACCCTCCATGTAGACAATCAATGTGTCTCACATCTCCTTAGAGGTTTTGCAGTGAATTAGATTCTGGAATATTGAATCATCAATGACACTCACTATAATATTTTGTGCTCTTTTATCCATTGTAGCTAAGATGATCTCATCCTTAGTCATCTCTGAAAAATCCTTTGGAATTCTTTGATTGGCATCAAGAATAGAAACCTTCATTGGAACATATGGTCCTTCCTTAACTATTATATAGATTCTAGGATCAGATGCCTCCATAAATAATCTGACCCTTTCCGTACAAATTCCAAAGTTTTCCTTCCTGCAAATAGGCAATTTCATTACACCAAGTTCTTTATGGTTTTCTCCTGAACCCATTTTCTCTAACTTATTCTGCCTCACAGATCTCACTCAGACTGTTAAGTCTATCTTTGAGGAACCTCCCTCTGATACCACTTGAAAAAATTGATTCTTAAACACCTAGGGGGGGGGTGAATAGGTACAATTCCTTTTTACACTATGGCAGAATATTTATTCGGATAATCAAATTAATCTATCAGTTCTACAGCTACCACAATCACAGAATTCACAGAATTATACACAATCACAGATTGCACCCAGTTTTATAGTGGTTCCCTAAGGTCTGGGTACATCCACTTCCCCCTTCGCCTATCTATCAGTGTGCTAGATTCGGCCTAAATTCTTCTCTTCACCTCAGATCCGCAGATCTTACAGCTCAGAACCCAAACATATCACTTACTTTAAATCCGTTATAGAAGTTAATTAAAGATTTAAAATACACTATTCACCCCGCTCTAGTGTAAAGATAAAATCTATCCCTCACTTTCAAGATATACTCTGACTCGGCCGTAGAAGTTGTCACACAATTTTTCTTCTTGCTGCTCCATGAAATAAGCCGTCTTCAGAGGAATTGGCACGTCCCGGAAGTGCTTTTTCTGTCAACCATACTTCCTGCAAAATTGGCATCTGAGAAACTGATTAGCTCGACATCATTAATTCTCAGGTACCATATGTCAAGATTGGATGTACCCTTAGGGTATCTTAAAATTTGCTTTACAATGACGTAGTGAGATTCCTTTGAGTTCACCTTCCATCTAGAGCAGATGCATGTTGAAAACATGATATCTGGTCTACTGGCAATCAGGTAGAGCAATGATCTAATTATACTTCTGTACTTGGTTTCATCAAAAGTTTTCCCTTTCTCATCCTTATCCAGAGACACAGTTGAACCCATTGGAGTCCTCATAGAGGTTGTATTCTCCATTCCGAATTGCTTAAGAATCTCCTTGGTGAAGTTCGTTTGAGAGATGAAAATGTTATCTTTAGATTGTTTCACATTAGGTCCTAAGAAATACTTCAGCTCTCCCATGCTGCTCATTTCAAACTTCCCTTTCATAAGTTTGGAAAACTTCTTGTAAAGGTTGTCTTCTATAGAGCTAAATATGATGTCGTCGACATAGATCTGCACTAGCAGAATCTTGCATTTTACTTCCCTAAGAAATAATGTCTTGTCTATCTTTCCCCTTGTGAACTTGTTCTCAAGAAGGAAGCTAGACAATGTCTCATACCAAGCTTGGGGAGCTTGCTTTATACCGAATAGAGTTTTATTTAAGAAATAAATATGATCAGGTAAATTTGAATCAACAAAACCTGGGGGTTGCACTACATATACTTCCTCATTTAGTTTCCCTTTTAGGAATGCTGACTTCACGTCCATTTGGTAGACGGTGAAGCCTTTGAGGGCAGCATACGGAAGAAACAACCTGATTGCCTCGAGCCTGGACACTGGAGTGAAGTTCTGGTCGAAGTCGATCCCTTCTTCTTGTCTGTATCCTTTCGCTACAAGCCTGGATTTATTCTTGATAATGACTCCATTTTTGTCCAGCTTGTTTCTGAACATCCACTTGGTGTCGATCACGTTCTGTCCCTTAGTCATGGGTTCCAACTCCCAGACTTTTCAACGTTCAAAATGACTGAGCTCCGCTTGCATTGCCAAAATCCAAGAAGCATCCTTGTTTGCCTCTTTAAATTTCTTTGCCTCAAACTGTGACAAAAAACTAAGATGCATAATCTCATTAGTTGTACCTCTTCTGGTTATTATACTGTCGCCTGACTCTCCAATTATTTGATTAACTAGGAGATCTCTTAGGTGTCTGATCCCTAGATTTCTTGCTCTCCCACCAGCAGGCTCAGTAGCATTTGGGGCCTTCTCTGGTGATTGAAGCAATTCATCCTCTAGCGGCTCGTCATCCACCAAGCCTGCATCAACAATCTTAACCGAGCTAGGAGCTTCTCCCTTGATAGCTTCGTCCAAGCTTAGTGTAACGCCCCCATTCATCGTATAACGTATGATAGAAGGTCTGGCCAGGGTCCGACACCATATACTACGGACAGGTAAGGAGGTTACTAGTTGAATTCCAAATTCATGTTCATTACGAACATAACCTAACTTAGAGTATTCTAGCGGAAACATTAATATATATATGAACCTAAATAAAACCTGAATGTCCACTATACCATAGGAATGATATATACAAAACAACATGTAACACTTATTTTGGCCATAGCCTTATTACAATTGTTTTAATTAACATTAAGTGGCTTCATACTTCGGCACGCAGGCCGACCACACATGAAAACAATAATTGTTTGCTTTTGGGCCTTCAAGGCCTAGCCAATCGCAGCACATGGACTTCAGTCTGCTATTTTCCTCTTGACTCTCCAGCATCTGCACAAAAGGGCCCAGCAAAATGTGGTAAACAAAGCAACGGTCAATATTTTGCTGACCCGTTTATAAAGATCCCACCTCTTACTTGGGGCGACATTTCTCCATCCCTATAAATAAGTCATCAGACATATATATCGTGGCATTTATAATGTGCACTTTAAGCACCATTCACCACAGACGTAGGCCCAACGGCCACACTCCTCGTGCACTCAGGACACCTTTCCGGTGTACACGACTCCTCGTGTATCACCACCGTTTAGAGGTTCAAGACTTAACGGTTAACTTTGTCGTTCAGAGGTCCTTAACTTGACGATAATGTCATTCAGAGGTAATTAGCTTAACAACTGACTTACTCGTTCATAGGTACTGAACTTGACGAGTGATTGCCCATTCAGAGGTATTTAACATAACGACCATGTAATTTAGAGGTCCTTAACATGATGGCACAATAAAGTCATACACATCCTAACATAAACATTTTCCCAAACATTGACCTCCAGGTATCATAGATACATGCCAAACATTGACCCCCAGGTCTG
Organism: Platanthera guangdongensis; assembly: GCA_039583875.1. NCBI lineage: Eukaryota > Viridiplantae > Streptophyta > Magnoliopsida > Asparagales > Orchidaceae > Platanthera > Platanthera guangdongensis. The sequence continues at coordinate 121,614,342 of CM077167.1, read as the reverse complement.
AAGAGATAGGTCAAACAACAATTTTCAAGATTGGTCAATCATATGGGTAATATCCTAGAATTGCTTCCAATATTACAATGCAAAAACCTGCACACCCACTTGCACATGTCCCACATGTACATCTACACATATTCACGTAGTCTTCTCCGGCATGCAAAGCATAAAACATCACCAATCCAGACCAACCTGTCTAGATGGACTTCAAACAATATTCCTATTCAGTACTCTACATTTCTGGACCTAAATGCAGAAATATATGGGGATTTACTCTTTTTAAATCCACCCTTTTTCACCTTTTGGTGAGGGGATTCAAGCAGGTATGCAAATTGTGGACTTCACTTGTCCGGGAGAAACTCGTTACCATTATAGTTCTCTTTGGACCCATGTCGCTTGAGTTCTACGTGGTTGGAAGTATACATGAAGCTTTACTCTCCACGAACATAGCCTCAGCCTCTGAATCTGATTACTGGATCCACTCCAGCAAGCTTTTCAACAAAACCTTGCTTCAGTCGGAAGTTCTGCTCCAGAACTGGGAAGCAAGGAAGAGAGAAAGAGAGAAGGAAAATAATTATTCCTCTTGCCTATCCTTCCGCATAAGAGATTACGAAATACACCCAAACAACATGTGTCCACCAAGAATTTTTTTCCCATTGGCCGCATACCTAACATCTGACACGAGTTCCACTCGACCAGCTATTAATCTTTTGAACAAACCAATACTCGAACAATACAAACAGCGCCGCTCAGCACTAGCTCGATGATTTTCGTCGAGCTCCGCTTGATGTTTTTCGTCGAGCTCCGCTCGACAATTCCTGTCAAGCTACCTTTACTAATTGCACGACAATTTGTCGACCTCAAAGACTTTCAGTTCGACTTTCATCGAACTCAGATTAGTTATTTTCGTTGAACGGAGGTAACATTTGTTGATCTCCCTGCATTTCGTCGAACTCACCTCAGCCAGTTTTAGGCTGTCAGAAATAGGATATTACAACCCTCCCCTCCTAACAAGAATTTCGTCCCGAAATTAGCACACAGTTATACAAAACACAACAACTTTATTTATTTTAGGAACAACCAGTAAGGAAGATGTTACAACATCTCCAAAACATTGTTACAATAATTTTCTATAAATAATTTCCTTCAGGAAAATAGCAAGAACAATATTCCAACAACTTATACAAACAACTTGGGATAGTCCTCGCACATGGTTTTCTCTCGCTCCCATGACAGCTCTTCACGGCCGCAATTGACCCACCGGACTTTGACCATCCCAATTGTCTTATTCCTCAGTTGCCTGACCTCCGTATCCTCGATCCAAATGGGCCTAACTTTTGTGGTTAGCCCGCTATCGATCGGTAATTGATCATTCGCAATCAATTGCGTTGGCTCTGTCATAGCTTTCCGCAGCACCGATATATGAAATATATCATGCAAACTACTCAATTTTGTAGATATATTGAGTCGATAGGCCGCTTCTCCAATTCTTTCAACCACTTCAAATGGCCCCAAATACCTCGGAGTTAACTTTTTCAAGTGGCGAATCATGGACACTCCCTTGAAAGGTTTTATTTTTAAGTACACTAAATCACCCACCGCAAACTCCACGTTTCGGTGTTTGGCATTATAGTACTTTGCATGTCTATCTTGGGCTAATAGTAGCCTATCTCGAATAATACGTATTGTTGAATTTGCATCTTCAACTACCTTACACTTATATAATTTAGATTCGCCAGTTTCTGCCCATACTAATGGAGTACGGCACTTCCTACCGTATAAAGCTTCAAATGGTGCCATTTTGATACTAGCCTGATAGCTATTGTTGTAGGCAAACTCTATCATATAGAGATGTGATGAGTCCATTTTATATACATATATTCGGACTCATCTGGGCTAGTTTTCACACGTTTGCACTTCACATTTAGTTCTATATCATTCATATTTCATCTTATCTTTATTTCCATAGGAAGTGCACATTTATGCCCGTGGTTGTGTATTTTGTTATTTTTATAATTTGTACTCCTTTTTGTGATTGCTGGAATGTCTGCACATATCAGTGATTGGTTTTTCCTTTCGGTACAGGGGTCGTGTGCGTGTCCAGGGATGGTTTTGAAACAGGAATACTGCGCACGATCATGTGATCTAATGCACACGACCACGGGTCGTGCGCCCCTGATCGTGCGCACTACTCTACATTTTCCAGAATCAGCCTGGGTAATCGCACGACCACTGGACCTAGTGGGCATGACCACCGGTCATGCGCCACTGTTCGTGTGCATTGATTCCTCTTTTCTGGAGTCCTGTCTGTGGTAATTGCACGACCATTGAACTTAGTGTGCATGACCACTGGTCATGCGCCACTCCTCATGCGTGTTATCCTAGTTCTTCTTCCTAATCTGCCATGCCAGTGCGCACGATCACCGGACATAGTGCTCATGACCATTGGTCGTGCTCCTGTGATCGTGCACATTGTTCATTTCTGCTTTGTATAAATAGTGCAGGCCTCACCCTAATTCAGGGAGATGATCCGGAGCTCGACATTTCTCCGCCATTTTCCGTCTTCTCCGCTGTTCCCCTTCATCTTCCACCCTAGGGAGGTGCTCCGGGCAAGCTTTCACCGCCAAATCCAAGTCGAAGCTTCCTCTCAGCCTTCTCCTTCATCCGTGAGCTTCAAGTAGGGTTTGACGCCATAGCCATCAAGTAAAGGGAAGCTAGAAAACTCCATCCGCTATCGCGACAAGAAGAAGACAGGCCATTGGAAGGTGGTGACAGCCCTTCTCTACCCCAGACGCAATTGAGGACCGAGCTTGGACGCGGAATGACAACCCTACGATTCCAACCGTGAATCCTCAACAAGACTTCGGATTCGGTCGATCTCTTGACTTGTTCTTGCTTTCTTATTGAATATTGGTGTTTAACTCTATTTATATTGATGAAATATGCTTAGTTTGTAAAACGTTTTTATACAAACATGTCTATATGATTTTGTATGTTTTCGTTATTTACTTGAATTGCGCCATATTCCATCCACCACCATCCACCCTTGCCGCACTAGCAATTGCTAGTGGCGTGCGTAGCGAAGAGGTGCTCACGACCCTCATTCTGCCATTCTCATCACCTCATCCGCAAGCCTACTCGCCCATCCTCCTAGTGATTCGGTGCTTAGCGGCCCGACTAGTCTTCGATCCCGCCTGATGAAGCATCGCATAGCGGCGTTGCATAGGAGTAGTTGTTAGCCTTTTATTTTCTGTTTCCGCAATTACCAAACCCCCCCCCTCCTTAGTTAGCTTCGACCTAAGGACTTCAATCTCAAGTCCTCCTCGAAATTAACTCCACCTTATTATGTTCCTTGAGAGATCGATACTTGGGAAAGCCCCCATTTCATATTACTTGTGCGACCGGTTCACTGCCGTGATCTTTAGCATCAATTTTTTGGCGCCGTTGCCGGGGAACACAGTCGTGTGAGTTTCTGGAGAGGGAGACGTGAGATTGCTTTCCTTTTCCTTTGTAAATTGCTTTTGTTCTGTTCTATTTCTATTATTTTCCTTTTTCTTGTTTGTTTAGGCAATTGTAGTAATATATTGTTGGATTTAGTAATTTGCACAATTTTTTTTGAATTTGTTGTTTCGACACCATGTGGGGATATTCGTATGCCCAATGTCGTTGGTGTGGAAAGCCTTCCCACGCTAGTCATGAATGCCCTACGAGAGATATTGAGCATAAGCCTCAGCGCACAATACATGAGATGTTGTATTGGTATAGCCCTTCAAACACTATGCCACGAGCTTATGGTCAATCGTCCTCGCCACATACACTGTTCTCTTATTCCTCTCTGGCCCCACAAGGACCGCAAAGTAATGGGAGAAAGTGTTTATATTGTCGTAGAATAGATCATGTCCTGAAGGACTGTGCCAAGTACCTCCGTATTATGGAAGAGGATGAAGAGCCGGACATCGGGATCATCCCGACTCCTACCCTTGGTGGCACACCTTCATCATCTGGTTATGTATCCCTGTCACCTTCATTTGTTGAAGAGAATGATGTGGACACAATCGCCAAATGTGTGGCTGATCTAGGCTTTGATGTGGCTGGGCCCATCTCTCCTGTGCATACATCTCCAAGCGTGGAGCCGATTATTTGTGAGGAACCTGTGCTTGACTTTTATCCAAGCAAAGTTCTTCCGTCTTTTGTGCATTCTACTTCAGTCGTCTCTGACAACCTTCCTGGTGTCGAGGATTCTCCCTCGATACCAAAGGAGGAAGTCCAAGTCTTGGCAGAGGCCTCTATGGATCCGGCCGAGCCTTGTAGCATTGTCGACATTGTCGATGATATTTTTCTACCTCAGCCTTTGGGGAGTGAAACCAGGATCACTCCCCAGAATATTTCATTATGTTCTTCATCTCTTTTATTTCTTGACCACCCTTCCTTATCTAAGCCTGTGCAGGTTGAATCTCCACGGGTAAGTTGGGTTGACGTTGAGCCATGCGCTCAGGCTGTCGACGAGTGCATCCTCTTGTGTGAGGACGTTCCTACCTCCTTCACAGTTGAAGCCCCTGCCATCACCTTCGCTCCCAGCGAACTTGTGGTGGATGAAACCTTGCTAGGCAAGGATTTGTTTTGTGGTGAGAAGATTGAGGACCAGCGCTCCTTCTCTTCTTACTTCCTATTTCCTCTACATGTGTTGGGCAGGTATTACTATTTAGGTAGAGGGGTAACTGTTCTGTTGCCGTATCGGTACCCGTTACCGAAACGGGTATTGGAACAGTTACCTGTGCATTTTTCTTTTCATAGGCTCATTAGCTAGAACCTTTTCGTATCCGAATAAGTCGTGCTGGGATGACAATAACCCCAGTACTTATCTTTCATTTCTTGTATTTTTATTTTCATGTCTATTTTTGTTTTAGCATTTCTTTTTGTATATTTTTCTTTTATTTTTGCGGAGCTCACACCTGCAGGTATTCATAGCAAATCGCATTGGCGGTGTTGTGATTCTTCGTATGGCGGGCCTGCTTCAGGTTTCCACGCGTCTTCTGGGGGAACCTCTTCCCTTAGCTATTTATGATTTTAATTTCTCTATCATATGCTGTGTTGCTTAGTTTAAGTCTGGGGGAGAGCCATTATTTGTTGCCTTTTTACACACACATTTCTTGTGCATACTAGAAGCTTTTATTGTTATATTTTGATTAGTTCATTGCATCACACAACACTGCACCCACATGAGCGCGTGCTTAGCTTTTTACATGCTACGAGTTAAACTCGTTTCTTTTGTATGATTTGGGAAAATTATGGTGCTGACATAGGATTGTGAGACGGAGTAAAATGTTGACCTTGCTGTGCTCCTAGTCAAGTGCTCTCGTCTCGTGTAGAAATTAGAGTAGATTTAATTTTTCTGTATGCTATTAGTTTTACATTTTTCTAATTGCGTAAATACTTTTTATTCTACTCAAAAATTTGTGAATCCGGTGTGAATCCGACGGTAGCTTAGAGATGTGTGTAGAAGACCATTAGGTTCATATTGCTCGAGTCAGGAGGATGGATAGTCTTTCTCGTTGGCTAAGAACTTGCCCCAAGCTATTCTTGAAGCATGGGTATAGGTTAGTCATGCATGAGCGTGATGTAGGCCATCATTTTTGGCCCGGTTGAGCTTTGTACCGTTCCTAACGTCTTGTCCTCGTTAGCCCCGTTGTGCCTACCCTTCTTTTGATTCAACTCCACCTTCATTCACCAAAGCCCCACAGCCTATCCTAGTCGCACACCCAAGTCGAGTTTAGAGTTTTATATTTTTCATGTTGGGATGTGATGTGGTGTTATTATTTGTGAAAATGTGGAAGTGCCCCCAAGTTTATATCTGCTGAATTGTGAAAATAAAATGAAAAAAAAGAAAGAAAAATATTTGTAAAAAAAAAAAGTGAATAGAAAAAGTTTAAATTGAAAATCTTTTTGGAAATGTGATAATATTTGGAGTAGGCGGTGCACACACCCATATGTTAAAAGTTAAGTTTGGGGGTGTGGTGTACCCGCATGTATTTTGGTTAGCTGATGGAGTCATTTTTTACTAGCTCATTTGGGTTTGGTGCATAGCCATTCATATTTATCATTGTTTACCTCACCGAAACCCAAGCCCCATCTCTTCACCTAAAGTCCTACTGATTCGTGTGTGAACCAAACCAATGCCGTGGAGAGAATGCGAAAGGGCAAGCATATGGTGACCGACATTGGTGGATTCCTTTGGAGGTTATTCCGAGCCCCGATCTTTGGCAATGCTCGCCTAGCGATTAGTCTACTTTCTCCCTACGCGTGACCAGATGATTCACCGCGATTCCATTTTTGAGTAGTACTAAAATTTTGATACGCATTGTGAAAAGTATAAACTATTTTATATACTTAGAAATTTCTTCTATTATATTTTTACGCGTGCGAGCATGCGACTTCGCATGGTACTCAGTATCGCAATTTCCTTGTTAGCTAAATCATTTTCCCTATCTTCTTAGATTTTGTTTGCTCGGGACGCGCAAACAGTTTAGTCTGGGGGTGTGATGAGTCCATTTTATATACATATTTTCGGACTCATCTGGGCTAGTTTTCACGCGTTTGCACTTCACTTTTAGTTCTATATCGTTCATATTTCATCTTATCTTTATTTTCATAGGAAGTGCACATTTATAACCGTGGTTGTGTATTTTGTTATTTTTTATAGTTTGTACTCCTTTTTGTGATTGCTGGAATGTCTGCACATATCAGTGATTGGTTTTTCCTTTCGGTACAGGGGTCTTGTGCGTGTCCGGGGATGGTTTTGAAACAGGAATACTGCGCACGATCATGGGATCTAATACGCACGACCACTGGCCGTGCACCCCTGATCGTGCGTACTACTCTACGTTTTCCAGAATCAGTCGGGGTAATCGCACGACCACTGGACCTACTGCGCACGACCACCGGTCGTGCGCCACTGTTCCTGTGCATTGATTCCTCTTTTCTGGAGTCCTGTCTGGGGTAATCGCACGACCATTGAACTTAGTGCGCACAACCACTGGTCGTGCGCCACTGCTCGTGCGTGTTATCCCAGTTCTTCTTCATAATCTGTCATGCCAGTGCGCACGATCACCAGACATAGTGCGCACGACCACTGGTCGTGCGCCTGTGATCGTGCACATTGTTCATTTCTGCTTTGTATAAATAGTGCAGGTCTCGCCCTAATTCAGGGAGACGATCCGGAGCTCGACATTGCTCCGCCATTTTCCACCTTCTCCGTCGTTCCCCTTCATCTTCCACCCTAGGGAGGTGCTTCCGGCAAGCTTTCACCGCCAAATCCAAGCCGGAGCTTCCTCTCGTCCTTCTCCTTCATCCGTGAGCTTCAAGTAGGGTTTGCCGCCATAGCCATCAAGCAAAGGGAAGCTAGCAAACTTCGTCCGCTATCGTGACACGGAGAAGACGGGCCATTGGAAGGTGGTGACAGCCCTTCTCTACCCCGAACGCAGTTGAGGACCGAGCTTGGACGCGGAATGACAACCCGACGATTCCAACCCTGAATCCTCAGCAAGACTTCGGATTCGATCGATCTCTTGACTTGTTCTTACTTTCTTGTTGAATATTGGTGTTTAACTCTATTTATATTGATGAAGTATGCTTAGTTTGTAAAACATTTTAATACAATCACGTCTATGTGATTTTGTATGTTTTCGTTATTTACTTGAGTTGCGCCATATTCCATCCACCACCATCCACCCTTGCCTCACTAGCAATTGCTAGTGGCGTGCGTACCGAAGAGGTGCTCACGACCCTCATTATGCCATTCTCATCACCTCATCCGCAAGCCTACTCGCCCATCCGCCTAGTGATTCGGTGCATAGCGGCCCGACTAGTCTTCCATCCCGCCTGGTGAAGCATCGCATAGCGGCGTTGCATAGGAGTAGTTGTTAGCCTTTTATTTTCTGTTTCCGCAATTATCAAAACCCCCCCTTAGTTAGCTTCGACCTAAGGACTTCAATGTCCAGTCCTCCTCCAAATTAACTCTACCTTACTGTGTTCCTTGAGAGGTGGATACTTCGGAAAGCCCCCATTTTATATTACTTGTGCGACCGGTTCACTGTCGTGATCTTTAGCATCAAGATGGTCTTCCCACCTCTTTCTAAAATCCATGGCGCACATTCAGATCATGTCCTCCATAGTTCTGTTGGTTCTTTCGGTCTGACCATCTGTTTGTGGATGAAAGGTTGTGCTAAACTTTAACTTAGTCCCCAACAACTAATGGATTAGCCTCCAATCATTTGATGTAAATCACCCATCTCGGTCACTTACAATGCTACGAGGCTCACTGTGCAATCGTACTATATTGTCAACATATAATTTTGCTAGTTTTTTGACTGAATCATCTTTCCTATCCGGAATAAAGTGTGACACCTTTGTTAGACGATCTACAACCACCAAAATGGAGTCGTTTCTTTTTTGCGATCTCGGCAAATCATGAACAAATCCATGGAAATGTTATCAAACTTCCAGTCCGGTATAGGAAAAGATTCCAAGAATCCGCGTGGCTTCTGGCACTCAGCTTTTACTAAGGCACAAGTTTGACATTTCGCCACATAATCTGCAATAATATTCTTCATGCCTGGCCACCAGAATAGCTTCTTCATATCCTTGAACATTTTAGTGCTCGTCGGGTGGATTGAGCACTTTGTAAAATGTGTCTCGTACATCAACTCCTCCCGTAAAGTTCCAACTTTGGGTACGCACAATCGACCGTCTTTCCGCAAAAGACTGTCGTCTATAGATAATTGGGAATTTGACCCATCCTTCATCTCTTCCATGTAGCGCGTCATGCTTTCGTCTAACTCTAAAGCTTGATGAATTCTGTCCGCAAGGTCATATTGCACCGCCATCCAGTTCAATCATAACTATTCACTCATTCCCTTGTTAACACAAGATATATCCAAACTTTCTAACTCACGAATCAGACGCTCATCATGCATCTGTAACCAGTTTGTTCGTGTTGGAGTTTTTCGACTCAGCACATTAGCAACAACATTTCCCTTTTCGGGAGTATAATGAATCTCGAAAGTGTAGTCCCCAAGGAACTCCATACACCTCCATTGTCGCATATTAAGATCTTTCTGATCTATGAAATACTTTAGGCTCTGATGGTCCATAAAGATGTCAATCTTCAAGCCATATACATAGTGTCGCCACAATTTAAGAGAAAATATCACAACTGCCAATTCAAGATCATGCACCCTATAATTCCTCTCATGCACTTTAAGTTGGCGAGAGCCATAAGCAATCACATGCCCGAATTGCAAAAGAACACAACCTAAGCTACTCCCAGATGCATCACTATAAATCTCAAAGCCTTCTGAACTACATGGCGAACATAATATTGGTGTCGTGATCAACCGACTCTTTAACTCATCAAAAGCCTTCTCGCACTCCGGCGTCCATACGAACGTTTGATTGTTTTTGTTAATGTCATGTGAGGTAAAGCAATCTTTGAAAATATCTCTACAAAGCGCCTGTAATAACCGGCAAGTCCTAGAAAACTCCTGACTTTCGCTACTGAAGAAAGTATAGACCACTCTCGTATCGCAACAACCGTTATCGGGTCTACAACAATCCCCTCTCCACTTACGACATGACCAAGAAAATCCACTGAAGATAACTAAAACTCGCACTTTGAGAACATGGCATAGAGGAGATTCCTTCTTATTGTGTGCAAAACCATTTTCAAATATTTCACATGCTCTTTCTTAGATTGAGAGTATACCAATATGTCGTCGATGAAGACGATGACAAACAGGTCTAAATACTCAATAATGGTTCTGTGCATGAGATCCATAAAGACTAATGGCGCATTCATGAGTCCAAAAGGCATGACTATAAATTCATAATGCCCATATCGTGTTCCAAACACAGTCTTGGAGATATCACCCTCCCTGATCCTCAACTGCCAATATCATGACTTTAAATCCAACTTCAAATAAATAGTTGATCCAAACAATTGATCAAATAAATCATCGATTTGAGGAATCAGATATTTGTTCTTTTCTGTAAGCTTGTTTAGCTCACGATAATCTATGCATAGACGCAATCCCCCCTCATTCTTTTTCACAAATAGCACTGGTGCACTCCACAATGATATACTTGGACGAATAAATCCTTGCTCTACCAACTCTTACAACTGAACTTTTAATTCTGTCAACTCCTTTGGCGCCACATGGTACGGTGAACGGGACACAGGTTTCGCACCTGGCACTAACTCAATAGAGTAGTTGATCTCACGCTGGGGTGGAAGCCCAGGTAGATACTTCAAAAAGACATCTGCAAACTCCGATATTACAGGAACGTCTCCAATACTGGGCTTTGGCTCAACAGCCTCAAATAGCGTGAAGAACATTTTCGCGCCCTTCTGAACTTCTTTGACTACTTGAATGGCAGATATCAACATCTTGCCCACTCCTCACATAACCGCGAATTTCGTCTCACGGTCAGTATTTTGCCCCAGTAAGACTTCCTTAGAATTACAATCGATGTAGGCATGCTGCTCCGAGAGCCAGTCCATACCAAATATAACATCGAACTCTAAAATCGGTAGCACAGACGATTCCAAACTAAAGTCTTGACTTCCTATCCACACCTCAACCAAACAAGACCTATCTGCATGCATCAAGCATCCATTAGGTAGCAACACCTTTACAGTTTTAGTCGATCCACGAGTAGGCACTCTGATTCGTAATACAAAGGCCTTAGATAGGAAAGAATGTGTAGCACCTGTATCAAACAGTGCTCTCATCGGACAGTCCCGAATAAGGACAAAGCCTAACATAAACAAGCAACATACAAGGTAATAACTACGGAACACAGTAAAAACTGAATCGTAATTCATATTGTAACCACATCGCTTTGTTTTATGACCTCCTGGTAGCCAAGATTAAAGATTCGGGGCAGCACGTGGGATGCAGAGGATTCCACCACTGTCTTTCCCTTTTCTGCATATGATGCACCCGTCTTCTTTTCCGCTTTTGGAGGGCCACTCCAACAATCCTTAGCTTTATGACCCACCTTATCACATGTATAACATGTGCGAGGGCCACTCTCTGTAGTTGCTCCTGAAGTAAATATAGAAGGGGCTGGTGCAGAGGTTTTTGGCTTCTTGTTCCACCATTTGTACCCAGATTTTGAAGAACTCGGCGTCTTAAACTCTGGATTCTTCCCTGCCAAGCATTCTGCATCACGCGCTTCATATCAAGTTCAAGGGAATGGGCTATATTAACCAATATAAGAAAACTCTGAGTCATTGGTCCAGAGAGAAGCAATTGCAATTCATCCCTCAACCCTCCATAGAACTTGTTTGTTTTTCGTTCCTCATCTGCAAACGTAAAGCCTGCATATCTTCTCAATCTCATAAACTCGTGCAAGTAGTCATCCACCGACCTCTCGCCTTGAGTTAGCCTTTGAAATTGATTTTCCATCACGATCCGCTGTGCCGATGGAACATATCTTGCTAGAAAACATCTTGAGAATTCATCCATTGAGATCTCGCTCAACGGTCGACCAACGAACTGTTGCGGCTCCAATCCATCACACCACAGTCTTGCCTCGCCATCCAACAAGAAGATTGTCACAATGACTTTTTGCCACTCTTATGTTTTAGTTTCCATCAGGACTGAAAGTGCAGGTTAGATCTGAAATACTCTAAAGGGGGGGGGGGTGAATAGAGTATTATGCTCACTACAAACCTTTTACAACTTTTACTGTAGCACCTAAGTGAACAAATTAGCAAATAAGAAAATAAGCACAACAACCTAATAAATCACAGAACAACACAACCAAAACAAAAAAAGGGGCAACCAGATGACACAAGAAATTTATAGTGGTTCCCCAACCTGGGTACATCCACTCTTCTACCACCCTGGTAGGAATCTACTTAGGTTTTTGATCAGGTGTCTGACACCAATGAGCTTTTGTTCAGGTGCTCAAAAACCAAAACCTCAAGTCTTTTGGTAGGAGACTTGCAACCAGGAATAATTTTGAAGGGAATTAAAACCCTGTACAGAGAATGAAAAAGAAGGTGATGATGTCTTCTCTTTCTCAATAACAACTGAGAAGACTGTGGATTGATGTTAGCAGATTGCTCCCCATGAGATCTTGAATGAATCAGGAAAACTGGAGCACTGCTTCAGGGTGATAGGTCTTGAAAGCTTGAGTGCCTAGACCAGAGATTGCTTCAGGAACTCCTTTGACATATAGAGAATTGTTGTCCTTCTGAAGTTGTCCTGGAGGATTGAATGAAGAAGACTCTTGATAGATATTGTTTGTTCTTATTCTTCTTGAAGATGTCCTCTGGCCAAGGCTGATTGCAGAAAAAAAACTTTTGATTTCTGTAAGACTGTTCTTCTATGCAATCTATCTGTCTGTGTTGTAGTACTGGTTGATGTTTTCTTTTCTGACTACTGACTGACTAAGGAACATTCGAAATTTGAATGTTGAGCAGTAATTGTAGTTGGCCTGGGAAGGAAGCGACAATCAATGAATTCCCTAACTGTCCCATGGAAAAACGACATGAAATAATCCATGATCAATGCTCGTTCCAACGGTAACATTCCGAGAAGATTGATCATTAATTACTCAGGATTCATCGCCAAGAAAAGGGACGGAAAACTGGAGAAGACCTAGTCTGGAATCGTCGAACGAAGGACAGGAATCGTCGAGCTGAGTTCACAGTTCGTCGAGCTAAGCTGATAAGTTCGTCGACCAGACAATCTTCATTTGTTGAACAGACAGTCTTCATTTGTCGAACAGACAGTCTTCATTCGTCGAGCTGAGATCCAAATTCATCGAGCTGAGAATGATTGTGGACTTAGAATCTGAAAAGTCTCTGACTGAGAAGAGTACAAATCGTCGACCAGAATTCATCGAGTAGAGTACTGAATTTGTCGACCTGAGAAGTTGTGAACTTGAGGTCCAAGTTCGTCGAGCTCAGAATCATGTTCGTCGACCAAAGCCTGAAGTTGGACTTATAAAAATCTGTAGTTGTCCTGACTTTAGCTTGTTGAAGTATCTCAGTCTTCATCGAACAGAGAACTGAGATCGTCGAGCTCAGCACAGAGAAATGTCTCAAGATCGTCGAGCTCAGAACCCCTTTCGTCGAGCTGAGTTCGAAGAACGTAGAACTTATTTTACTTAGCCTTGAAATCTTCTAAGTCTTGAGATCTCTGATGGTCTTATTGATAGCTGGTCCATCTGAAGTTGACTCTAAGGACTGATCCTAGACTCTAGGACACAAATATGACCCTGGCTATACATGTTGGGTCACATCCTAAGTTAGTGAACCTCGCCCAAATCAACTAGGGATCCAACAATCTCCCCCAATTTGGGTGAGATCACTAAGTGACTCAAAACAGAAACAAATAGATAAACAAAGCAAGAAAAGAAATATATCTGGCAGAGAATTACTAACACATGCACCAGATATATATACATATAGGATTTATTTAAGACAAATATCATAGTTTGAAAACAAATGCAGAAAGAAATTGAAACAAAATAAATATTACTTCTTCTTCTTTTTCTGCAAGGACTTGTCTTCTGTTGTCTTCTCTCCTGGCTTTTTGAAGATAATTCATCTGTTTAGATCTAGAGCCTGTGCTTGAGTCATAGTCATGTCAGCTGCCCCAATAATCTTCAGTGATGTAGCTCTGGGGACAACTGCTTTAGGATGGAGCTTCATATAATCATCAACATTGAAGACCTTGCAGCCTTTGTCAAATCTCTTTAATTCTTCCTTCATGTACTCATACATGGTTGAGAGACCTGAAATGTCTTTACCTTCAGCTTTGGCTTTATTAATCAATGATAGACCAATAAGTTCCTGGAATCTGGCCATTCTTGCAGTGTTGGTAGTTTCAGGATCTTCAAATGGAATAGGAGGAGAGTATGGCTGATGCGTGTAAATCGGCAAGCGCACCGATCACACAAGTAATAAAGTTTTGGGAATAAATCCCCGAGTGTCGGTCTCTTGAGGAATTCAATTAGAGTAGAATGGCAATAGTACAGAGAATATCGTTATGAGAGTTATAACTAGAAAAAAGAGGAAATAGAGGACTTGGGAGATTGTGGATGTTTGATCTACTGAACTAGTAAAAGCTATGCGGGTCGAAGGCACCGCTTCGCAAGGTGGAGTGGTTTTGTCGGCCGCGATGCCGAACTTCAGTTGGGCAAGTGGAAGGGAAGCTAATGGATTGAAGTGTTCTTGTGTGGAGTGCAATCGTATAAGACACAGGAATGGAGTGGATTTGGGGTGAGCGAGACACATTCACAGACAATACTCACAAGCATAAGAAAATACTAACATTCCATTAGTTATAAAATAAACTTGATGTTCATGGATGGAAGTGTTCATTACACTGCTCAAAACATTCCATACTATAGAGGAAGTGGAAGAGGAGTAAACCAGAAGAGAGTGAAGATCCACCGCGGGTCGTGGCCGGAGTAGCGAGTTGTCAATCTGCTTCCGGGCTCAGTCCAAGGAGGCTTCCGGTACCAACGAGCTGTCACCTCGAAGGCCTTTAAGTCCATTCTCTAGGTTGTCTACTTCACCAACTCCGGAGGAAAGCTTGGAGTTGAAGTCATCAATGGCCGAGGGCTTCGCCGGAGAGTTTTAAAAGATTCGGAGTAGTTGGCAATGGACTCCGGACGAAGGTGGAGGTGGAGCAGCTGGAGAAGTGAAATGGCGATTCCCGCGCACTCTCCGATCGCAGCAAATGACAGGCGTTGACCTAAATTGCGGAGTAGGGCCTTAAATACGGAGGCAGCAGAAGCAGTGCGCACAATCAGAGGCGCACGACCAGTGGTCATGCGCACTGTCGGTCGATGATCGTGCGACTTTTCCAAATAGACCTGCAACCTGGACAAGAAGCATCAGCAAATATGCGTACGAGCAGTGGCGCACGACCAGTGGTTGTGCGCACTACGGCCAGTGCTCGTGCGATTACCTAGACAGGATTAGGAAAAAGAGAGTGTAATGCGCACGATCGGTTGCGCACGACCAGTGGTCGTGCGAAATAAGTCCAGTGGTCGTGCGTAGTATTCCTGCATCGTCGGTGTCTCCCGAGCGGTTGCGGAGCACGCACACAACCCCTACACTAGCAGAAGAGGCAGATAGGCCACCAAAATATGCACACCACATCCCCGAGATAGGGCTAAAGAATAACAAAAATATAGAAACACAGAAAGCACACAAAAACGGGCCTAAAGTGCACTTAATCGTGAAATAGGTACATAAGCACATATATGCAATAAAGGCTCTCAAGTGTTGTGCTAAGACGATAAAACTAGCCCAGATGAGTCCAAAAATCAATGTAAAATGTGGACTCATCACACCCCCAGACTTAACCATTTGCACGTCCCGAGCATATCATCACTCCGTGGACTAGAAAATAGCTAACTGGCTCAGAAATTTCAAAAAGAAGTAAGACGAGAAATCAAATACATCATGGGTATAGAAGATATAATAGAAAAACTTTTTAATTATAAGACGTAGTTTAAACGATTCGACAGACGTAAATAAATATTGTAATTTCTCAAAATTAGAATTCTGGAGAATCTTGCGATCATGTGTAGGAATAAAGTATGCAGGCCACTAAGGTGAGCATTGTCAAAGTTCGGGACTCGGGATCACCTCCAAAAGAATCCACCAATGTCGGGGACCATATGCTTGCACGTTCACACTCTCTCCACGGCGCAGGTGAGACTCAAGCGTGAATCAGTAGGACTTGTAGGATACAATGGGGCTTAGGCGAAGGCTTGGTAGTCAAAGATAAACATGAAGGCTCTATGCAACCAAAGAGAGCGAATAAAACCCAAACCAATACAGCTACTTAGAAATGAACGGGGCACACACCCCCAGACTTAGCTTGAAAATCGGGTGTGAACACGGCTGAACCCGACCAAAATCAATAAAGTGGATGGGGATCGAAATCTCAAAGCAATTCTTTCATATTTTTCTCTCCTTTGCGCTTATCAACTTTTTATTTTTGTTTATGTTTTTTCTGCGCTAGCAATCCCCAAACGTAGCAATCAAAATGTGAATGAATTCAGCACCCCCAAAAACAATGTCCACTTATCACAACCTCGACAAAATAGTAAATACAAATCAGCTCAAGCATTTGATTGTGATGGTGGGTTTAGCTTCAGGCCTTGGTGAAAGTGAGTGGAGCTGGATCAAAGGAAGGATAGGCACAAATTTGGCATGCAACGGTTAACAGGTAGGAAAGGCTAAACAAGGCTCAAACTAGCCAAAATGAAGGCCTACGTCATGCTCACGCTTGACTAACCGTGCACCAATGCTTCGAGAGTAGCTTAGGGCAAGTTCTTAGCCACTGAGAAAGATGATCCTTCCTCCCGACTCGAGCAATACGGGTCTAGTGGCGGCTACACACATTCCTACATTATCGTTCGATTACCCCAGATTCAGATTTTGAGCAGTACAGACAATATTTACGTTTGCAAAAAAAGATAAATCTACGAGCATAAAGAAAAATTAATTCTATCCTAAATCTACACAAACCATAAGTATTCGATTAGGAGCACTGCATGAGTTTCAAACTACTCAATCCTGAAATCATATGCCAGTACCACTATTTTAAAGTTTACACAAAAACAATAAATTTGACTCGGGTTGTGCGCATGGGTAAGAGCGCACTCGTGTGGGTGATTCAGAGTGTGCAACATAAATCAAGAAATAAGTAAACAAGAAACTAGTATGCAACAGAAAGTGTGGTGTAGTGACCACAGACATGATCTCCCCCCCCAAACTTAAAGTCAACAACTAGTAAAAATTAGCATGCAAATATGATAAAAAGCTAGGGTAGGAAGTACCTATGCTCAAAATTGAGCATACCAGTCGTGCAATGAGATGTGCAAGTGCGGCCAAGTGGTCGCGCCTCAAATATTCCTGCACCTGCGATTGAAGGATGCCAGCCAAACAAAATATGGAAACAGGAATATATGAATATATAAAAAGAAATCAAAACACAGCATAGGACCAAACGGTCCAACTTGGGTTGTCTCCCGAAAGCCCTTTTGTTTACCGTCCTTAAGGTGGACCAAATATCTGTATTAGCAGTTCAAATAGTATATAGATATATATAAAAAAAAACAGTCGGCTCCCAGATGGGCGCTCACAAAAATATAGTAGTTGTCTTGCTCAGAAAATACTAACAATAGAAAAGAAACAAAAGGAGTGGTAGACTAGCTCTTTGGTGAGCTCCACTCACTCCCCCTCACTATCACTCTCGTGAATCTCGATGGGCGACGGACGTGAACCAGGTGCTGATGGGGCAACACGAGTGGGCGGTGGTTGAATGTTCAACCCGCCTCGCACTGCTTGCTGATAAATAAAATCCTGCATCCAAAACTGGGAAGCTTCCAGATCAGCAAGGCGCTCAGACAAATATGGGACGCCCCGCTCTTGAGCTGAGCTGAACTGGCGGCTAGATTGCCCCTCATGCTTTATGGGAGTCCTCAGTTGTTGTTTACTCTACTGCGGTGGCACCCCTACAATCCTCCTACCCATAGCGGAAGATTCACCCGACTCTCCTTCATCTTCCCCTTCATCTCTACCCGCAGGAGCATCACCAGGCATGCGTACAATAAACTTCCGGCCACCTTTTCTCCCAACCACACGTAGCAAATGGCAACTCACCAGGTTGGCCCTGGAGATCATGGATGGGGCAGTGACCTGCACCATCGGAGGTAGCTGGCTCCAAACTCCCAAACTTTTGGCGATGCGGGTAATGTAGTAAGCACCCCCGATCGAGCCCGTGAGACCATAAGTGGCTTTGTGGTGGAAGAAATAGGCCAGCATATACCCCAAATGGAGGGGGTAGTGCTGCTGCATGCTAAATAAGGAGATCAAATACTGCCACCCCACCACATTCTTGCTCAGGGCCCTAGCGGTGAGTGAGTGACTAAGCAAATGCTGCATAAACCTGAGAACGGGGGAGACAATCTTCATTGACTTGGCACGGCGGGCTACGTACTCCTCGTTCCCTCCGGTCAGAGAATTCCAAGCGGAGCACTGAGTCACACCCTCTGGAAAATCAATGCACAATTCGGGGAAATTAATCTGGGATGCCTCTGCCTCGGAATAGACTCCTGCATGAATGGCAAGCTCCGGTAGTGTGACAGTGAAGACATTTCCGATCATCCGAAATGAACAAGTGGGGAGATAGCGGTTGTCTGCCGTTGTCTCCCAAGTGAATGTGGGAAGGAATTCCAATGTCAATTCCCGGAAGCCAAGCTCATCGCACTCGAACAACTTGCTCCAAAAATCGAAAGAGTAGAGAATGAGCACGGCCTCTGCTAATGCACCGTCATCCCCAATGGAACGCAGCTCGTTCCAGTCAACAAGCCGCTGAGAGAGGAATGGCTTGTACTTCAAGGAATTATAGCGTTGAGTATGCTCTGCCTTAGCAAAGGTTACGATTTTTCCCAAGATCTGAGCAGGGGTTGCTAAATCACGACCAGATCGTTGATAGGCCTTTACTATAGGGCGGCGTCTAGGCTCCATTACAGCACAGTGAGAAAGAGAGATATGAAGTTGAGGGATCCTACAGGAGGAGAGAGAGCCGAACCACCGGAGAAGAATCGGAAGGGGATGAGCGTCGACAACGCACGCGCAGCGGACCAAGCGGGATGATTAGGGCGCACGCACAGTGGACAGCGGCTGGAATTAAAAAGAAACCGGACATGTGCACGACCAGTGGTCGTGCGATTATAAGTAGTGCGCACGACCAGTGGTCGTGCGCAGTGAAATTTTTCACACGCCCGAGTTTTCAGTCTATTTCACACTGCTGACCACGTGGTGCAACAGAGAGCTCATCACGCAGCTGGGCTACCACACCCATATAATGAAATACAAACAAAAATTTAACGAAAGAAACATTATCCTAGATAACTGTTGGTTTTATTGTCTCCCAACAGGACTTGTTCATGGTCACGCTGCGGTAGCGGGTACCGGAATGGAGATAGAACATAAGCCCCAATACCTGTAGACATATACCTATCGTAGGTGTCAGGCATGTGCAGACAGTAACTTGGAAAGCTCATCGGCTCCAACTCCACCTGCATCTGGTCACAATAACTCCTAGGCCGCATTACAGGCCCTTACACTGATTGGATCAACTCCACAATGTGGTCCTGCGTGGAAGTAGACACGAGAGCAGGGTCAAGAAATAAACTAGAAGAATAACATAAACGAACCTCGATCTTGGGGATGATCCCGGAGTCATCCCCCATCGGTGAAATTGAGAGCGCTTCCAAACAGTTGTCTAGGCTGGTGCAAGGATGTTCTAAAGCTGCATCTGCCTCGTCCATGCCTCGGGCATCCTCACATGGGGTGAAGGTCGCAACCTCCGCCACGGAGTCATCCGCCTCGACTAGATCTAACAGAACGCTGGAAATGCTAATTGCCACCTGCGATTCAACCTCGACAGCACTGTCAGAAGAAGAAAGAATGTTATGCAAAGAAGAAGGTGACGAAACGAAGCTCGGTAGGACGTTGAGTGCTGGCTCGCCACAACTAATAGATTCTATGCTAGGTGAAGTATGCACTTCAGGAGTATAAATAGCAGTGTCGGAATGGGGATAAGCACATGTATCAGTGCACATACCTGGGATGTCTTTTCCATAACAGAGAGATGAAATTGGTGCATACCCCGATACAGAAGGGATGCTGCCCAAGGTTGAAGTGGAAATAATCCGAAAATCCGGCTCGTCATCCACCTCTAGCTTAGCTAGGTACGCGGCGCAATCCTTCAATGCATGATCCCAACTTTGACAAAAAAGGCACTGCTTAGCCGGCTTCGGCGGTGCAACGGGTGCGGAAGCTGAATAAAAGTAGTGCGACAATGATGCTATAGATCACAGTAGTGAACCGGTCGCACAAGTAATATAAAATGGGGGTTTTCCCAAGTATCGATCTCACAAGGAACACAGTAAGGTGGAGTTAATTTCGAGGAGGACTTGAGATTGAAGTCCTCAGGTCGGAGCTAACTAAGGGGGGTTTGGATATTTGCGGAAACAGAAAATAAAACACTATCAACTACTCCTATGCAACGCCGCTATGCGATGCTTCGTCAGGCGGGATGGAAGACTAGTCGGGCCGCTATGCACCGAATCGTTGGGCGGATGGACGAGTAGGCTTGCGGATGAGGTGGTGAGAATGGCGGAATGAGGGTCGAAAGCACCTCTTCGCTACGCACGCCACTAGCAATTGCTAGTGCGGCAAGGGTGGATGGATGGTGGATGGAATATGGCACACCTCAAGTAAATAATGAAAACATACAAAATCACATAGACATGATTATATAAAATCGTTTTACAAATAAGCATACATCATCGATAAATAAGGTTTACAACAACACATAAACAACAATAAAGGAAGAACAAGTCAAGAGATCGACCGAATCCGAAGTCTTGCTGAGGATTCACGGTTGGAATCGTCGGGTTGTCATTCCGCGTCCAAGCTCGGTCCTCAACTGCGTCTGGGATAGAGAAGGGCTGTCACCACCTTCCAATGGCCCGTCTTCTTCATCTCATGACAGCGGACGAAAGTTGAACGCTTCCCTTTGCTTGATGGCTATGACGTTGAAACTTGAAATGAACCCAAGATATGATGGAGGAGGCCGAGAGGAAGCTCCGGCTTGGATTTGGCGGTGAAAGCTTGCCCGGAGCACCTCCTTAGGGTGGAAGATGAAGGGGAACGGTGGAGAAAGTGGAAAACGGCGGAGAAGGCAAGTGATCTGCGGATCTTCGTGCGGATCCCGGATTAGGGCGAGACCTGCACTATTTATACAAAAGCAGAATTGAACAGTGCGCACGATCACAGGCGCACGACCAGTGGTCGTGCGCTCTATGTCCTGTGCTCGTGCGCACTGACATGGAATATCAGGAAGACGAACTGGGATAACGCGCACGAGTAGTGGCGCACGACCAGTGGTCGTGCACACTAAGTCCAATGATCGTGCGATTACCCAGACAGGACTCCAGAAAAGAGGAATCAATGCACACGATCAGTGGCGCGCGACCAGTGGTCGTGCGCAATATGTCCAATGGTCGTGCGCTTACCCCAGGCTGATTCTAGAAAACATAGAGTAGTGCGCACGATCGGGGGCGCACGACCAGTGGTCGTGCGCATTATATCCCATGACCGTGCGCAGTATTCCTATTTCACAACCATCCCGGAACACGCACACGACCCCTGTACCGAATAGGAAAAGCAATCACTGATATGTGCAGACATTCCAGGCAATAACAAAAAGGAGTACAAACTATAAAAACAACAAAATACACAACCACGGGCTAAAATGTGCACTTCCTATGGAAATAAAGTCAGGATGAAATATATATGATAATGAACTAAAAGTGAAGTGCAACCGTGTGAAAACTAGCCCAGATGAGTCCGAAAATAGGTATACAATATGGACTCATCACACCCCGAGACTTAACTGTTTGCGCGTCCCGAGCAAACAAAATCTAAGCAGATAGGGAAAAATACTAGTTAATAAAGAAATTGCGAAACGAAGTACCATGCGAAGTCGCATGCTCGCGTGCGTAAAAATATAATAGAAGAAATTTCTAAGTATACAAAATAGTTTACACTTTTCACAATGCGTATCAAAATTTTATTATTACTCAAAAATGGAATCACGGTGAATCATTCGGTCATGCGTAGGGAGAAAGTAGACTAATCGCTACGCGAGCATTGCCGAAGATCGGGGCTCCGGATAACCTCCAAAGGAATCCACCAATGTCGGTGACCATATGATTGCCCTTTCGCATTCTCTCCACGGCACTGGTTTGGTTCACACACGAATCAGTAGGACTGTAGGTGAAGAGATGGGGCTTGGGTTTCAGTGAGGTAAACAAGGATAAACCTGAAAGCTATGCACCTAACCCAAAGGAGCTAGTATGAAGGGAATCCATCAGCTAACCAAAATAGATGCGGGTACACCACACCCCCAAACTAAACTTTTAACATATGGGTGTGTGCACCGCCTACTCCAAATATAATCACATTTCCAAAATGATTTTCAATTTTACTTTTCCTTTTCACTTTTTCACTTTTTTTCTTTTTTTCTTTTTCTTTATAAATATTTTTCTTTTTCTTTTTCTTCATTTTATTTTCACAATTCAGCAAATATACGCTTTGGAGCACATCCACATAATCACAAGTAAAATCACCACATCACACCCCAACATTAAAATGTAAACACTAAAGCTCAACTTGGGTGTGCGACTAGGATTGGCTATGAGGCTTTGGTGAACTAAAGGTGGAGCTGAATCAAAAGGAGGGGTAGGCACAACGGGGCTAGCGAGGACAAGACGTTAGGAATGGTACAAAGCTCAACCGGGCCAAAATGATGGCCTACACCACGCTCATGCATGACTAACCTATACCCATGCTTCAAGAATAGCTTGGGGCAAGTTCTTAGCCAACGAGAAAGACTATCCATCCTCCCGACTCGAGCAATACAAAACTAATGACCGTCTACACACATCCCTAAGCTACCGTCGGATTCACACCGGATTCACCAACTTTTGAGTAGAATAAAAAGTATTTATGCAATTAGAAAAATATAAAAGTAAAAGCATACAGAAAAATTAAATCTACTCCAATTTCTACACGAGACGAGAGCAGTTAACTAGAAACACAACAAGGCCAACATTTTACTCCGTCTCACAATCCTAAGCCAGCACCATAATTTTCCCAAATATAACGAAGAAATGAGTTTAACTCGCGGCACACAAACAGCTAAGCACGCGCTCATGTGGGTGCAGTGGTGTGTGATGCAATGAACTAAGTAAAATAAAACAATAAAGGCTTCTAGTATGCACATGAGATGTGCACGTGCAAAAGGTAACAAAAGTAGCTCTCCCCCAGACTTAAACTAAGCAATACAGCAGATGATAGAGAAATTAAAATCATAAAGAGCTAAGGGAAGAGGTTACCCAATGCTCAGCTAGTGAGCATACCAGAAGAGGCGTGGAAACTGAAGCAGGCCCGTCATACAAAGAATCAGAATCCTGCCAATGCAATTTGCCAAGAATACCTGCAGGGGTGAGCTCCGCAAAAACAAAACAATAATATACAAAAAGAAATGCTAAAATAAAATAGACAGCAAAATAAAAATGCAGGAAATAAAAGATAAGTACTGGGGTTATTGTCATCCCAGCACGACTTATTAAATTCTAAACAGTTCTAGCTTATATGCCTATGAAATAAAAAGTGCACAGGTAACTGGCCTAATATCCGTTTCGGTAACGGGTACCGATACGGTGATAGAGCAGTTACCCCTCTACCTAAATAATAATACCTGCCCAACACAGGTAAAGGAAATAGGAAGTAAGAAGAGAAGGAGCGCTGGTCCTCACTCTTCTCACCACAAAACACATCCTTGCCTAGCAAGGTATCGTCTACAGGGAGTCTGCAGGAGGAGAATGCGATGAATGGAGCTTCCTCAACAGAGGAGGAATCAACCTCCTCGCAAAAGAGGATGCTATCATCCATGACTCGAGCTGAAAGCTCCAAGTCCTCCTGAAGCACCTGCGAAGACTCAACCCGCACAGGCTCAGATACAGAAATGGGATCAAGAAATAAAGGAGATGAATAACTAAAAGAATCAGAAATAGGGGGAGTGGTCCCGGTCTCACTCCCAGCAAGATCCCGACATAGATCATCGACGGCGTCATATGAGTCATGGCGAGGGGAATCCGCGAGCTCAAGGTCCTCGGTGGTGGTTTGGACCTCCTCATCCATCAAGGAAGTGGAAACTTCCTCAACAAAGAGGATATCCTCATCAACACACCTCGGTACATCCACATATCCCAAGATGTAATACTGTCCATTAATGAAAATAATATCCTCGTCAAACATGGGCACATCCTCAGGCTCAGAATCACAATCCGGCCGAACATCATCAACCGACTCACTAAAAAAAGGGATAGATAATTCTTGCAAAGAAGGCAGAGGAACAACAGCATCAGATAAAATATGTGCAGGCTCCTCCGGGGGTGAATCAACAAGAGGGGAAGAGGGCATGGGGAGAGACGGTGCCATAATGTCGTCACACCGATCAGCAGAAAGTCTGATGGGCATATCCGCAGCAGTCCCCCATAGACAAGGCGGTGCTGCGAACATATCATTAGAATCAGAAGGGGCAGCCGATTGAGAGGTGGATGGAATGAATCGGATACCCGGTTCATCATCCTCCTCCAACTGGCGCTGAAATTTTGCGCAATCTTTCAACACGTGGTCGGTGCTACGACAACACAAACATCGTTTTCCATTACTCCTCGGTACAGGTGGGACCGGAGAGGAATAAGAAAAATATGAAGGCGTAGAAGAGGAGTAACCAAAAGACCTGGGTTGAGTGTATGAAGTACCATAAGAAGACGGTGCTCCATACACAGAACCGCGAGAATTATGCTCCCATTCTTCAGTGGGGCACTCATCACTACCATGCATATAATCACCACACCATCGGCAACGAATATTCATATAAGAATGCATGGTGCAACAAGAATAATTCACCAACAGAAAATTTCTAAGCAACAATTAGCTACACACCACAAATACAAGAATAGGAAAACCTGCTACAGAAAATTTAAAACTAGAATAGGAACAAATAAAAACAAACACAAATGCTAAAAACTAAAACAAAGAAGAAAGTGATATGAACAAATGAAAAAGGGCTTCTATCTCTTTTCTCCCTCTCCACAAACTCACACGACTGTGTTCCCCGGCAACGGCACCAAAAACTTGATGCTATAGATCACGGTAGTGAACCGGTCGCACAAGTAATATAAAATGGGGGTTTTCCCAAGTATCGATCTCACAAGGAACACAGTAAGGTGGAGTTAATTTCGAGGAGGACTTGAGATTGAAGTCCTCAGGTCGGAGCTAACTAAGGGGGGTTTGGATATTTGCGGAAACAAACAATAAAACACTATCAACTACTCCTATGCAACGCCGTTATGTGATGATTCGTCAGGCGGGATGGAAGACTAGTCGGGCCGCTATGCACTGAATCGTTGGGCGGATGGACGAGTAGGCTTGCAGATGAGGTGGTGAGAATAGCGGAATGAGGGTCGAAAGCACCTCTTCGCTACGCATGCCACTAGCAATTGCTAGTGCGGCAAGGGTGGATGGAATATGGCACACCTCAAGTAAATAATGAAAACATACAAAATCACATAGACATGATTATATAAAATCGTTTTACAAATAAGCATACATCATCGATAAATAAGGTTTACAACAACACAAACAACAATAATGGAAGAACAAGTCAAGAGATCGACCGAATCCGAAGTCTTGCTGAGGATTCACGGTTGGAATCGTTGGGTTATCATTCCGCGTCCAAGCTCAGTCCTCAACTGCGTCCGGGATAGAGAAGGGATGTCACCACCTTCCAATGGCCCGTCTTCTTCATCTCACTACAGCGGACGAAAGTTTAAAGCTTCCCTTTGCTTGATGGCTATGACGTTGAAACTTGAAATGAACCCAAGAGATGATGGAGGAGGCCGAGAGGAAGCTCCGGCTTGGATTTGGCAGTGAAAGCTTGCCCGGAGCACCTCCCTAGGGTGGAAGATAAAGGGCAATGGTGGAGAAAGCGGAAAACGGCGGAGAAGGCGAGTGATCTGCGGATCTTCGTGCGGATCCCGGATTAGGGCGAGACCTGCACTATTTATACAAATGCAGAATTGAACAATGTGCACGATCACAGGCACACGACCAGTGGTCGTGCGCTCTATGTCCTGTGCTCGTGCGCACTGGTATGGAATATCAGGAAGACGAGCTGGGATAACGCGCACGAGTAGTGGCGCACGACCAGTGGTCGTGCACACTAAGTCCAATGATCGTGCGATTACCCAGACAGGACTCCAGAAAAGAGGAATCAATGCACACGATCAGTGGCGCACGACCAGTGGTCGTGCGCAATATGTCCAGTGGTCGTGCGCTTACCCCAGGCTGATTCTATAAAACATAGAGTAGTGCGCACGATCGGGGGTGCACGACCAGTGGTCGTGCGCATTATATCCCATGATCGTGCGCAGTATTCCTGTTTCACAACCATCCCGGAACACGCACACGACCACTGTACCGAATAGGAAAAGCAATCACTGATATGTGCAGACATTCCAGGCAATAACAAAAAGGAGTACAAACTATAAAAACAACAAAATACACAACCACGGGCTAAAATGTGCACTTCATATGGAAATAAAGACAGGATGAAATATATATGATAATGAACTAAAAGTGAAGTGAAACCGTGTGAAAACTAGCCAAGATGAGTCCGAAAATAGGTATACAATATGGACTCATCAGGCAATGTCTCCCCAGGTCGGTAGCTAACCGGCTTATGTCGATGATTTGTCGATTCATGAATTTCCTGGATACTATACTTCTGAGGGCATCTGTCGCTAGCATGAGAGATGTCTCCACAATGACGACAATTGATATTTAAATTGGCCCACATTGCAGCGATTTCAAATATAAGGGATACAACTACTTGGCATAGATTCTGCGAATAAAACTAACAAATCCATCTGACGGAATAACAACACAAGAGAAAGGGGATCAAAAACAACAAAACAAAACAATACAACTCGTATAATGAAATTTTCAGTCATCCGGAGTGGCTCTATAGTTGCATTCCTCGACAACGACGCCAAAAACTTGATGCGTGTAAATCAGCAAGCGCGCCGGTCGCACAAGTAATAAAGTTTTGGGAATAAATCCCCGAATGTCGGTCTCTTGAGGAATGCAATTAGCGTAGAATGACAACAGTACAGAGAATATCGTTATGAGAGTTATAAATAGAAAAAAGAGGAAATAGAGGACTTGAGAGATTGTGGATGTTTGATCTACTGAACTAGTAAAAGCTATGCGGGTCGAAGGCACCGCTTCGCAAGGTAGAGTGGGTTTGTCGGCCGCGATGCCGAACTTCAGTTGGGCGAGTGGAAGGGAAGTTAATGGATTGAAGTGTTCTTGTGTGGAGTGCAATCAGATAAGACACGAGAATGGAGTGGATGTGGGGTGAGCGAGGCACATTCACAGACAATACTCACAAGCATGAGAAAATACTAACATTCCATTAGTTATAAAATAAACTTGATGTTCATGGATGGAAGTGTTCATTACACTGCTCAAAACATTCCATACTACAGAGGAAGGGGAAGAGGAGTAAAACAGAAGAGAGTGAAGATCCACCGCGGGTCGTGGCCGGAGTAACAAGTTGTCAATCTGCTTCCGGGCTCAGTCCAAGGAGGCTTCCAGTACAAATGAGCTGTCACCTAGAAGGCCTTTAAGTCCGTTCTCTAGGTTGTCTACTTCACCATCTCCGGAGTAAAGCTTGGAGTTGAAGTCATCAATGGCCAAGGGCTTCGCCGGAGAGTTTGAAAAGCTTCGGAGTAGTTGGCTCATTGCCTCCCGACGAAGGTGGAGGTGATGGAGCAACTGGAGAAGTGAAATGGCAATTCCCGCGCACTCTCCGATCGCAGCAAATGACAGACGTTGACCTAAATTGCGGAGCAGGGCCTTAAATATGGAGGCAGCAGAAGCAGTACGCACGATCAGTGGCGCACGACCAGTGGTCGTGCGCACTGTCGGTCGATGATCGTGCGACTTTTCCAAATAGACCTGCAACCTGGACAAGAAGCATCAGCAAATATGCGCGCGAGCAGTGGCGCACGACCAGTGGTCGTGCGCACTACGGCCAGTGCTCGTGCGATTACCTAGATAAGATTAGGAAAAAGAGAGTGTAATGCCACGATCGGTGGCGCACGACCAGTGGTCGTGCGCAATAAGTCCAGTGGTCGTGCGCAGTATTCTTGCATCGTCGGTGTCTCCCGTGCGGTTCCTGAGCATGCACATGACCCCTGCACCAGCAGAAGAGGCAGATAGGCCACCAAAACATGCACACCACATCCCCGAGATAGGGCTAAAGAATAAAAAAATATAGAAACATAGAAAGTACACAGAAACGGGCCTACAGTGCACTTAATCGTGAAATAGGTACATAAGCACATATAAGCAATAAAGGCTCTCAAGTGTAGTGCTAAGATGATAAAACTAGCCCAGATGAGTCCAAAAATCAGTGTAAAATGTGGACTCATCAATGGCCTTTTAGGACTGTCAGCTCTTTGTTTTTCAGATCTATGTTGTTGTTGCTGCTGTTGTTGATGTTGATTTCCTGAGGATGGTTGCCTCTGCTGGCTGCTTCTAGAGGATCTCCCTGAATGTCTCTAATAGGTTTGCATGGGGGCAGATCTCTGAGAGCTAGAGCCAGTGGCACCAGCTGCTGGAGGAGGAGGAGGTGGTGGATCCTTTCAATATCTATGGAATGGAGGAGGAGAATATCTCCTACTTTTTTTCCTTTCCTTCAACTGGTTCTTGGATAACCACATCCATGCAGACATTCCCTTATAAGGTGCAAACTTATGCAAAATGTAGTAGGGAGTGTCAGCAGTTGGATTAGGCTTAGGTGCTGGAGGAGGAGGAGCCTTCCTTTTCTTTGACAGCATTTTCTTTTTCTTCTTGGAAGCTTTTTCATCTGAATCATCATGATCATCATCATCTTCAGTATCAAAACCCTGAGGGTTATCATATAAAACATCCAATGCTTTCAGAGCTTTGTCATCAATAACAGCCTTTGATATAGTAGGGGCAGAAGTTGAAGTTGTAACAACTGGAGTTTCAAAAGTAGTTGGAGAAGAAACTATACAGGGCTCAGAAGCAATCGGGACAGAGCTTTCAGCTACTGCCTTATTTTCCTCTTCAATATCAGCCAAAATTAACTCATCCAGATCAGGCATTGGTGAGTCATCCATAACAAAAGTTGGTGCTGAGATGGCTTCTGGTGTAACTGTAGATGTTGAAGCTAAAGCTGGAATAGCAAAACTATCACAGAGTTGCTTGGCAACTGCTGGACTTATTGGAGATGTATAGGGCACAATAGCCAACTGTGGCTTAGTAAGGTCTTCTGGAAGAGATTGCCTATATACAGTATCAAAATTTCTCAACAAAACTGTCAAATTAACTGAGGGATTTAAATGGAAATCACCAACAGTTTTTGTTTGCTCAGGAACTTACTCATCTAAGTCAATATCAGTATCCATAAAATGTATCAATTCAATCAAATCAGAATCAAGGTCTGGCAAAATTTCAGCTGTTGTGTCTACTACTGTATCTGCATCTGCTACTTGAGGGACTGCTGCTGTATCTGCTGCTGCATCTGCATCTCCTGCTGCTTCATTACAGAACATCTCCCCCTTCCTGGGTTCAGGAGAACCTGGACCCAGGCCCCTGAATGAAGAGGAGGCAGCAGAGAGAAGAGACACTTATGCAGATAAAGAATTTATAGAATTCACAAGAGGTGTAATGGCCTCTGTGATTAGGGATTTAATGAGG
Source organism: Platanthera guangdongensis (assembly GCA_039583875.1). NCBI lineage: Eukaryota > Viridiplantae > Streptophyta > Magnoliopsida > Asparagales > Orchidaceae > Platanthera > Platanthera guangdongensis. The sequence goes on along the minus strand of CM077167.1, from coordinate 121,584,875 downwards.
GGAGTGAGCAGGGATATAATTACAGATACAGTGGAACATTCCAAGGATGGAGAGGTAAATGGTGAAGGTATAGAGGTAGGTGAAGGGAGGGGAACAGATGGAGAGGATAGAGGTGGAATTGCATCTGTTATGATGATGTCTAATGGTAGGGTGTAAGATGGAATGGAGGATAAATGTAGGGGAAGTGGAGACTGTGGAGGTGTAAGAATAGATGTGTCATGAGGTGAAGTAGGGGGTGTTGGAATGTTAGTGATATCGAGTGGTGGAGATGGAGGTGGAGTAGGCACAGAAGTGTGATGTGGACATTGAAGTGTTGAAGAAGGAATGAGAGAGGAAGGGAGTTGTTTTGCTGGAAGGGGTGCTGGAAGAGAAGGTGGAGATGGAATGACCTTTTCTGCATGGAGAGGAGTGGCCTTCACAGCCCTGGTGCTCTCAGAAGCAGGGATGGAAGAGGAGGAAGCCTTGGATGGCTTGGAGATTGTCCTCTCCCATCTGCTAAACAAAGTGCATGTGAGGCGCTTGCTGGCATTGATGAAGATGGTCGGGGAGACCATAAATTCACCAGCCTTTTCTTGAAGGAAGATCCCCAAGATTCTTCCAAAGCAGACTTCCTTCTTGTTGTTCTTCTTCTTTATCAAATCAAAGAAAATCATACCCCAATCGACATGTCTCTTGTTGACCACTGTGCACATAACAAGGAATTGGTGTCTGGTTATGTAATCATGTGCGGAGTGCTTGCCCATCAGCACTTTGCCCACAATATCCGCCAAGAATTGGTAGGCGGCAGAGAGTTGTTTCTTTAACAACTTGTTAGGGTTACTTCCAGTAAACCCCATCAACTTCATCATCGAACTATATTCTTCAGAATCCATATCCAGATCATCTTATCCATTTACCAACCCAAAAATTTCAGAAAGAACGGCGAGTGATAAAGAAACAACATTGCTCCCGATATTTCCTTTCAATTTATTATCCTCAAAAGCAGAAGAAGTGTATACCCATTCTTTAATATCAGTTGAATGCAGTTTGATTCCTCGGGTCATAAAGTCCTTGAGACCAAGTTCCTCTAGTAGTTCCAGAATGTAGAGAAATATTGCGTCAGAAAGCTGGAATGAATCAAAATCCATGTCAAAACCAGTGTCGAATTTCATAGCAGCCAAGGTGCTCGCTATAATCGCCATTGATAACCTGCAAGAGAGACAAAGAAAACGACGATCAAGTGCAAGAGAAAAAAAGAGCGGGATGGAGGTCGAAGAAAAGCTAGATATAAAGTGTCCAGAATATGAATCGACAATCTCCGTTCCACGAAAAAGAAACAGTTCTTCGAACTGAGGTCAACGAAATAAATTATAGACAAATAATTCGTCGATCTCATCAGAAGAAACGAAAACTATTCGTCGAACTCCGTTCGACGAAATATCTTCTGAAGCAAAGTTCATCGATCTCCGGTCGACGAAAGTTGTTTCCACACAGAGAATTCATCGATCTCCGTTCGACGAGCATCTGTCAAACTTTCCCTAATTCGTTGAACTTCGTTCGATGAACTCTGGAAAATTAGTCGAATGTAGACAGAAACTTATTTAACTCTTCTCCATTGATCATTACCAGTTGATTTATAAAGAACAGATGATTTTTTTCATCTAAGGGTTTGGTGAAAATGTCTGCTCTCTGTAAATCAGTAGGAATATGGATTAAGTTAATTTTCTTTTTGTATACACTATCTCTAATGAAATGATGTCTTATATCAATATGCTTAGTCCTACTATGTTGAACTGGATTCTGTGCTTTAGCAATAACACTAGTATTATCACAAAATAATGTTGAATTATTTAAGTTGACAGCATAGTGTAGGAGCTGGTTTTGTATCCATAACATTTGTGAACAGCAGCTGCCAGCAGCCATGTATTCTGCTTTTGCAGTTGATGTAGACACAAATGTTTGCTTTTACAAAACCAAGAGACAAGTCTCATACCCAGGAACTGGCACGTTCCAGAGGTACACTTCCTGTCCACACTACATTCAGCATAGTCAGCATCTGAGTATCCAGTTAACTCAAACTCTGACTCTACAGGACACCAGAGTCCTAGATTAGGACAACTCTTTATATATCTCAAAATTCTTTTTAAGAAAATAAGGTGAGATTCTTTAGGGTTCACTTGGAACCTAGCTGTTGGGTATATTGGTCTAAATGTACCTGATTTGAAGAAGCCTCACCCAACTCAATGATATACATCATAATGTATTTGATGGATGTTGAGTTTACTTGTGCAGGTTAAGTATTTGCAGGAATAAAGCAAAAAGTTTCTAAGTCCATGTGTCGACACCCAGAGGGAAAGTGTCGACACTTAAGAAGGCTTGTGTCGACACCCAGGCAAGTAGTGTCGACGCTTGGAGTCATTGTGTCGACACCTGGAATGCAGAGTCGACACCAGACAGAAAGTGTCGACACAAGGAGCAGTGTCGACACTCAGTGAAGAAGAATGTCGTAAAGCTGTGTCGACACAAGGAGCTGTGTCGACACCTAGAGAAGCTGTGTCTACACCAGAAAGTGTCGACACTTGGAGCAGTGTCGACACTCAGCAAAAGTCTGCAGAGACTAAGTACAAGTGTCGACACTCAGCACAATGTGTCGACACTCAGCAGAAGAGTCAGCACTTGAAGTAAGTGTCGACACCCAGCACAATGTCTCGACACTTAGCAGAAGAGTCAGCATTAGAAGTATGTGTCGACACCCAGAACAATGTGTCGACACACAGCTGAAGACTCAACACTTGAAGAAAGTGTCGACACATGGAGCTGTGTCGACACTTAGCAAAGAACAGAAAGATCAACAAAAATATTCTAAGTACAAGTTTCGACACTATGGGAATGTGTCGACACTCAGCTGAAGTCTCAACAAGAAGAAGAAGTGTCAACATCCAAAGCAATGTGTCGACACTCAACAAGTATCAACATAGAAGACTATGTGTCGACACCAAGAAGCAGTGTCGACACTTAACAGATTCAACACAAGAAGTTGTGTCGCCACAAAGGTGATGTGTCGACACTTAGTAGAATTCAGCAAGTTACTGAAGATCAAGTACTTGTGTCGACACTAAATTTCAGTGTCGACACATGAAGAAGAATCTGTGTCGAGACATAGTATCTACAACACAAGGAGTTATGTCGACACCTTGTAGACTTGTGTCGACACTTACACAACAGGTGTCGACACTTGGTCTATAAGTGTCGACACTTAAAAACAGAAAGTCTCGACACTTTCAGACAGTTAGAGAACTTTCAAGAATTGACTGGATGACTTGACAGCTGCCGGTCCAGCCGGTCTACAGCACCTGTTAGAGATGTCAGAATTCAGTTATGGACCGGACCAGCCGGTTACCATGAAGAAGGCCTATAAATAGGCTCATACAGTTTACAGAAACTGTGGTTAAGATTATTGTTCAAGTAGTTATTGAAGTGGTACACAGAGTATCAACACAAGAAGATCTAGCTATCCAAGTGCAGATCTAAGAAGTTGGAGAGAGAGGGCTCCATCCAAGAAATCAGCCGTTGGAACTGGGCTGAGAAGAAGGATTCAGATTCATTCTGAGTCTTAAGAAGCAGAGGTCAAGGATCAACTGCAGGAGGATTCATTCTTATTCAGTTCTACTTTCAAGAAGCTTTGAAGAAAGCTAAGTCAGATTGAATCCAGCTGAGTTCTTCCAAGAACTCATTAAGAAACTCTCAACTCCCCTCACTTGTTTCTGAGTTGTTGAGTTATTATTTCTATAAACATTTTTATCTTGTAGGATCCTTTGGATCTGAGTGAATTGTAAGCCTGTATTTATAAAGGCTGAGGGTAGGGCTTGAGAGCCTGAGTGTAGGAGATTGAAATCTCTGAGTGTAGGCCTTGTTGGCTGAGTGTAGGCCTTGTTGGCTGAGTGTAGGCCTTTGTTGGCTGAGTGTAGGCCTTTGTGGCTGAGTGTAGGCTTTGTGGAGAAGCTGAGTTGTAAGGCTTTGGGCCTGAGGTGTAGGAACCAGTTTGGGTTCTGAGATAGTGGAGAAGTTTGGCCGAATCTAGTACACTGCTAGATAGGCGAAGGGGGAAAGTGCATGTACCCAAATCTTGGGGAACCACTATAAAACTTTGTGTCTGCTGTGCTGTGATTGTGATGTGATGTGTATGATTTGTGATTGCTATGCAAAAGTAAAGTTGATTCTGTGATAGAACTGTTTGCTGCCATTAAAGTGTAAAAAGGATTAGGTCACCTATTCACCCCCCCTCCCTCTAGGTGTTTAGGTACTATATCTTTCAAGTGTTATCAGAGGGAGGTTACTCAAAACAAGGACTAACAGTGTGAGGAGATCCTGATTGGCAGATTCAGTCTAAGACAAAGTACAAATTCAAGAAAATCAAGAATCATGGGTTCAACAGAAAATCATAAGGAATTGGGCTCCATGAAATTACCTATATGCAGAAAGGAAATCTTTGGCATATGGAAAGAAAGGGTAAGGCTGTTTATGGAGGCCTCAGACCCTAGGATCTACAGCACAGTAAAAGAGGGGCCATATGTGCCCATGAAGATATCTGTTCTAGATGCAAATCAGAGAACTCCAAAGGATTTCTCTGAAATGACTAAGGATGAGATTGTCCTAGCTACCATGGACAAGAGGGCACAAAACATAATAGTGAGTGCCATTGATGATACAACTTTTCAGAATCTTATACACTGTAAGACAGCCAAAGAGATGTGGGACACTCTTATTGTGTATATGGAGGGATCTGAAGAAGTTAGACAAGATAGAAAATTCTTGCTAAATCAGGAGTATGAGAGTTTTAGACAAGGAAAAGGTGATAGCGTAACTGAGTGCTATAAAAAGTTCTACAGAATAGTGAATGAACTCATGTCATATGGAAGAGAGTTCAGTAATTATGAACTAAATGACAAGTTCCTAAGGTCCCTAACTAAAGATTGGGACACAAAGATTTATGCCATTAGAGAAATGGCTAAGTTGGGAGAAATTCCTCCACCAACACTGTTTGGCAAGTTATTGTCTTATGTAATGCAGTTGACAGTGAGAAAAGAGGAGGAGAAATCAACAAGAACTGAACACAAGGAAAGAACTGTAGCTTTCAAGTCAGAAGCATCCAGAAAGTGCAGGAATAAATCACCAACTCCACCTCCAAAGGTTGCTGAATTAGAGTCAGATGAAACAGTCAGCACCAAGTCAGAAAGCAGTGAAAGTGATGAAGACTTTGCTGCCTTCACTAGACACTTTCAGAAGTTTTTGAAAAAGAAATAGTGGAGGTCAAGGCCTTCTACATCACAAGGAAAGGAAGACTCTTATCAGAAAAAGAGGTCTTCAAAGAAAGACAATAAAAGGACTAAGTCTAGCAAGGAAACTGGTTCCAAGATAGTGTGTTATTGCTGCAATAGACAAGGCCATGTTATTGCAGATTGTCCTGAAAAGAGAAAAGAGTGTAGTGACAGGAAGAAGACTCATTTCAAAGGCAAGAAAGAAAAGTCTTTTGTTGCCAAGAAGGAGAAGACTCTATCAGATATCTCTTCTTCAGAATCTGAGTCTGATGCTGAAGCATACATAGGGCTGTTTGCTGAAGAAGAAGAGGAAGAATTCATGCAGATTTTGGAGTCTATTTATGAACAAAAAGACAGTCAATGCCAAGGGCTAATGGCTTTGACAGAGCAAGACAAAATCCTGGAACAGCCAGGACCCAGTAAGGTACAATGTTCAACTCTAAGTTCAGTTTCTTGTTCTAGTACTGAATCAGATTCATCATCATCAAGTGATGAGAATGTATCTGAGTCTGAGGATGATATTCATCAGCTTATAGATGAATATAAAGTGCTGTTGTAAGCTTACAAGTAAAGTAAGTCCCTAGCCAAAAGTCAGGCAAAGGCAATTGTTGATCTTAAAGCTGCTGCAACAGATTTTGAGAAGGTATTTGATCAAAAACTTAATGAGATAGCCAGGCTGAAACACATAACAGTGATTCAGATGGGGACTATCACCTTTAAGAATGATCAAATTAAGAGTCTGGAGATCAATCTTCAGAAAGAGAGAGAGCTTGTTGCTAGGTTTTCAAAACCTAAGTCAGTGCTACCTTTAATTGATGAATTTGTTCATCATAAAGGTAAGACTGGATTGGGTTTTATTAAACCTGCAAGGACTGAGCAGTCCAAGTTCAAGTCCAAGAGCAAAGCCCCAACATTCAATAAGTCTGCTGTAGATATGACATCAAAGACTGTACCTAAGCAAAGGTACAACAAGTTTGAATGTTGGTGCTGTGGCAAAGTTGGCCATTTTGCAGTGGACTGTTGGCACAACGCTAGTGCCAAAATGAGTACCAAACTACCTGTTGGAAAGCCAGTAGGTAGCTTTGTCAAATTGCAACTAACAAATACCAAGGAGCCAAGAATTCTTTGGGTTCTAAGGTTCATTAAATCTGTTTTGCAGGTGAGTCCAAGTTGCCATACCCCAACATGGTACTTGGACAGTGGATGTTCCAGACATATGACTGGAACTAGAGGATTACTAAGGGACTTCATTCCAGTAAAAGATGGTCCAAAAGTAACCTTTGGTGGTTCTGAAAAAGGAATCATCAAAGGATTTGGTAACATATCTAGCAACTTAGTTACCATTACTCAAGTGGCTTATGTTAAAGGGTTGAAACACAACCTAATAAGTATAAGTCAATTAAGTGATGTAGGGTATGACATCTCATTTGTTAAAAATGGTTGTCATATCAAGAGGTCAAGTGATCAAGAGATCATTTTGACTGGTTATAGGAAAAGGAATGTCTACTGCTTAGACATTATGGTTGAGAACAGTGGTTCTCCAGTGTGTCTTGTAGCTGATGAGACAGTCTCTCATTGTGTCAAATGGCACAAGAGGCTTGCCCATCTTAACTACAAGACTATTAGCAAACTCTTTAGCAAAGAGTTAGTGAGGAATGGTCCTCAAGTTAAGTGTGTTAAAGATGGTATTTGTTCAGCTTGTCAAAAGGGCAAGCAGACTAAATCCACCTTTAGAAGCATAGAAAACAAGGATGCTGTGAGGTGTTTATACCTCTTGCATATGGATCTCTTTGGTCCAATGTCAGTTCACAGCTTAGGTAGGAAGGTCTATACCTTTGTAGTTGTAGATGACTACTCAAGGTTTTCCTGGGTGTTCTTCTTAAGACAGAAATCTGAAACACCTAATGTTTTCTATAACTTTATCAAGCAAATTTAGAATGAACTAAATAGTACAGTGGTTAGAATTAGAAGTGAACATGGTACTGAGTTTCAGTCTGATAGCATGACAAAACTATGTGAAGACTTTGGGATATTTCAAGAATTCTCTTCACCTAGAACACCTCAGCAAAATGGCATTGCTGAGAGGAAGAATAGGACCTTGATAGAGGCTGGTAGGACCCTATTGAGTGATACATAACTACTAGAGTATTTCTGGGCTGAAGCAGTTAACACTGCATGCCATGTTATAAATAGGGCTACCATCACTAAAAGGCTAAACAAGTCCCCTTATGAAGTTGTGAAAGACAGGAAACCAAACCTATCCTATTTCAGGATCTTTGGTTGCAAATGCTTCATACTTAACAATGGTAAGTCTTACTTGACTAAGTTTGCTGCCAAGTCTCAAGAGTGATTTTTGTTGGGTACAGCAACAACAGTAAGGCTTATAGAGTCTATAACTTGACTACATAAGTTGTAGAAGAGTTTGTGCATGTAGTTTTTGATGAGACAAAACTTATTAACAATGAGTTGTCTAGTTCTGTATGCAGCCCCACAGGTTTGACAAAGAAAATGGACAAGCTTACTATAGAAGAAGTACCTACTGCAAGACAGCAAGTAGAGGAGAGTAGCTGTTGTCCAGGGGGAGAACTACATGTACCAATGGCAAATGCAGAAGAAGTACAGCATGATGGAGAAGCTGAAGAGGTTCAACCAGAAGTCATGATGCCTCCAGCCAATAGACATCTTAGAGATCATCCAGTAGAGCAGATTATTGGAGATCCAAGACAAGGGGTACAAACTAGGAGCAGAAATATGAATACAGCAGTCTACTCCAGCTTTCTATCCCAGGTAGAACCTAAAAAGTTTGAAGAAGCCATCAAAGACCCACTTTGGATTGAGGCTATGCAAGAAGAACTCAATCAGTTCAAGAGATGCAAGGTTTGGGAACTGGTTCCTAAACCTAAAGACCACAATATAATAGGAACCAAGTGGATCTACAGGAATAAAATGGATGAACAAGGGGTCATCATTAAGAATAAAGCAAGATTGGTTGCTAAAGGATATAGGCAAGAAGAAGGTATTGACTTTGATCAAACCTTTGCTCCAGTAGCCAGACTGGAAGCCATAAGGATGTTCTTAGCCTATGCAACCTATCAAGGATTCAAGGTTTACCAAATGGATGTCAAGTCAGCATTCTTGAATGGTAATCTTAAGGAAGAAGTCTATGTGGAACAGCCCTCAAGTTTTGTAGATTCTACTTTACCTCATCATGTCTATAGACTTAGGAAAGCTTTATATGGGTTAAAGCAAGCCCCTAGGGCTTGGTATGAAACCTTATCTAGTTTCCTCATTGAGAACAAGTTCTCAAGGGGGAAAATAGATAAGACTCTATTCCTTAGGGAATCTAGAGGCAAAGTTATACTTGTCCAAATATATGTAGATGACATTATATTTGGGTCTACTGAAAGCAGCCTTTGTAAAAAGTTTGCAAAACTTATGCAAGGTCAGTTTGAGATGAGTAGTATGGGAGAGCTGAAGTTTTTTTTGGGTCTCCAAGTTAAACAGACTGAAAATGGTTTATCCATATGTCAGTCCAAGTTCACCCTAGAACTCATAAGGAAGTATGGTATGGATTCATCCAGTACCATGAAGACTCCTATGGGGTCAAGTATGTCTCTTAGCAAGGATGATGCAGGGAAACCTGTAGATGAAATCTTGTATAGAGGGATAGTTGGCTCCCTATTATACTTGACTGCTAGTAGACCAGACATCATGTATGCTACATGTGTTTGTGCAAGGTATCAAGCCTGCCCTAAAGAGTCTCATTTGACTGCAGTCAAGAGAATATTGAGATATCTAAAGGGCACTCCCTTTCTAGGCCTCTGGTACCCTAGGAATGTAGATTTTGATCTAACAGGTTATTCAGATGCAGACTTTGCAGGATGCAAAGAAGATAAAAAAAGCACTACTGGAACCTGTCAATTCCTAGGTGGGAGACTAATTTCATGGAGTAGCAAAAAGCAAACCAGTGTGGCTATCTCCACAGCAGAGTCAGAGTATGTGGCTGCAGGAAGTTGTTGTGCTCAACTTCTGTGGATACAACATCAGCTAGAGGACTATGGATTTCAGGTAAGTAGAACTCCACTATTCTGTGATTCTACTAGTGCTATTTCCATAACTAATAATCATGTATCTCATAGTAGAACAAAACATATTGAAATTAAATATCATTTTCTTAGGGAGCATGTAGAAAGAAATGATATTGTACTTGAATATGTTAAAACAGATGAACAACTAGCTGATATGTATACTAAGCCCCTAGAAGAAGCTAAGTTCAATAGATTTAAAATTGAACTAGGAATGATAAATTTAGAGTAAGTTTATACTACTGAGATTGGCTAAGTAAAAAGGAGTCGACACATAGACAAGTCTATGTCGACACAGAATAGTGGTGTCGACACTTCAGGAAAAAGGTGTCGACACATCTAGGAAGTTGGTGTCGACACTTCAGAATATTAGTGTCGACACATGACATGTAGGTGTCGACACATCCATTGTGGTGTCGACACTTAGTATTTACTCAGAATTTTCTAAGTAAAGTCTCGACAATGTGTCGAGTTATGTTGTGTCGACACATAACCAAGTGTCGACACATAAAATCTTTTGACTAAACTTGTGTCGACACATATGTGTCGAGACATTATAAGTCAGTGTCGACACTTATTGCCAGTGTCGACACATTTTAAGTTAGCTGTCCCGCCTGTTCATCTTCAAAATTAGAAAGGTATAAATAGGGCTTTGTCTTTGTTTGTCGACACGCTTTCAAAGTTTCGAGACCAAAACTTCTGTGTCGACACCTCTCTTTTCTCAAGACAAATTCTACAAACCCTAATGGCACCTAAGCTAGAGGAGAATGTCAACGAGGGTTACGAGCTGGTGCGCGGCGCTTTTGAGGATGTTGATCAAGAAATCAAGCACGTGATAACCCTAGTTATCGATTCTAGGTTAGAGTATTTAGTTTCTGAACCTACAAAGATATGGAAGAAAGAGGTTCTTGAATTCCTAAATGGAGCTGAAGTAGATGAGTCTGGATACAGAATCAAATCCAGAGTTCATGGAACGAAGGTCAAGGTATCACCAAAGAGTCTGAGGAAGATTCTACAGCTTCCAAAAACTCAAGAGGAAGATGATGTTACTACATCCAGGACCAGGGAAGCTCTAACCTGGTGTGGACTTGATCCTAAGATGAAGATAGGTTCTGTTTTCAACAGGAAAGGCATGAACAGCCAAGGCAAATTCATGTCTGAAATTGTCGAAAAAGTCTTACTCAGCAAGCCTGGAGGGCATGACAGAGTGTCTGCCTATATGTTTGGAATAATGACAAGGATTATCTTCTCTCTAAAAACTGACTGGTCTATGGTAGTTTATGAGAAGATTAAGGAAAGCTTGAAGAAGCCCAACCTGGGCAGAATTATTAGTCTATACCTAGCTGGTGCCATACCAGAGGTAATGCAACAAGCTGCTGGAAGCAAGATAAATCACATGAGGAAGATGGATTTGAGGATATTTTCTAGATGGGACAGGGTTTTGTCAAAGGAGATGCCAACCCCTGAGAAGACAATTACTGAGAAGGAGATTCCTCCAAAGAAAAAGAGAAAAACTGCTCCAGTGGCTCAAGAGTCCACTAGCAGTTCAGGAAGTGAAGAGCCTGTTGTCTTCTCATCTGATGAGAATATAGAAGAGCCTGCAGTGAAGTCACCTGCTCCACAAGCTGGTGCTGAGATCCAGGGGAGCTACCTCCAGCTAGCCCTATCCACAAGGATCAAAGCCAGGGGGAGCTTCTAGTTGTAGAAGAACCCTCTACACTGGAAAGTGAACAAGACACCAGCACCATACTAGAGGTACTCACTGACCTAAATACTTTAGAATTTCTTATAGAAGATGATGATTTGTCTGATATTCATCAGCAAACACAGCTGGACAGTCAAGTTCCAGATGCTGTTAGAGAAGACACATCTGCTGTCCTAGAAGTGATTCCTGATCCAGTGGTTGAAGTGCCAAGAATTTCTCCACCTCCTTCAACACAAGAATTCACCATGGAAGATTTGTTCCTAAATCTGGATCAAGCTGATTTTGACAAGGAAACTGATGCTGCTGATGGAGAGAATGCTGCTGCTGAGTGGGAGCAAGTGCAAGTTCTGGAAGAGCCTATAAGGCAAGAAACTGAGAAGGCACCTGATGTGCAGCCTGAGAAGCCTCCAAGCCCTAAGGAGAGGGTGGATATAGCCAGCACCTCTGCCTCTGAAGATGAGGATGCAGTAAGGGCAAGGAAAAAGAAAATCTATGTATTCAAAATAAGAAGCCAGAGTTACAAGAAGGCTCTCCAAATAGTTGCACCACAGCCTATAGTTCAGCAAACACCATCTGTTGATTATAGTGCTTTAATGATTGCCCTGCAGATAAAACTGGATGAACATAGAAAAGCCATAGAGGCTTATGTGGATGAAGGGCAGAAGTCTTTACAGTTTGATCTTGCCCAAGATATCAAGTCTATAAGGTTTGAAATGAACCTTAACAAGAAGGAGATGACTGACTGCTTCCACAAGGGTGGGAATGCAGTATTCTATCTTGCAACTCACCAGGAAAAGATAAAGGCACAAGTGGATGACATAGCATTGAAGCAAGGATATGTTCTTGAAAATCAACTAAGGATGAATGACAATTTGACTGCTTCCCATAATGCTAGTCACTGAATTAAAGAATAAGGCTGCTGAACCTTCTACCTCTACTGCTGCTGTTAAAGCTGATTTTGACAAAGTCTTTCAAGAAGAAATCAATACTATTAAGACTGCCATTGAAGACTCCCAGAAGGCCATATCTGAACAACTTAAAAAGCTCAAACCCTTCTTTAAAGATAGAGTCAGATACTTGGATAATCAAATTAGATTTCAAAAGGATGATGTCAGAGATCATATGGCTAGAGAAGTCATAAAGGGGGAGAGAGTGTTAGTCAAGGCAAGCTCTGACCATGCTAAGTGGATCTCAAATTCTATCAGAGCTACACTTGGATATCCTCCTCTGTGTGATGACAAATGTTAGAACAATATATGATCAATATATTTCATGTTTGTTCTGTGAATGTGTCTTTGTCTATTTCTTATTTGTTCTAAAATGATGAATTTGTATACATGTGAAATTGTTACATGTTTATGTTAACCCTGTTGTATATTATCCTGCCTTACATCATTGTGTAATTTTAATTATGAATGGTGTATATCATTGACTAAGGGTTATGACTTCTCCAAATAGGGGGAGATTGTTGGGTACATTGGTCTAAATGTACCTGATTTGAAGAAGCCTCACCCAACTCAATGATATACATCATAATGTATTTGATGGATGTTGAGTTTACTTGTGCAGGTTAAGTATTTGCAGGAATAAAGCAAAAAGTTTCTAAGTCCATGTGTCGACACCCAGAGGGAAAGTGTCGACACTTAAGAAGGCTTGTGTCGACACCCAGGCAAGTAGTGTCGACACTTGGAGTCATTGTGTCGACACCTGGGATGCAGAGTCAACACCAGACAGAAAGTGTCGACACAAGGAGCAGTGTCGACACTCAGTGAAGAAGAATGCAATAAAGCTGTGTCGACACAAGGAGCTGTCTCGACACCCAGAGAAGCTGTGTCTACACCAGAAAGTGTCGACACTTGGAGCAGTGTCGGCACTCAGCAAAAGTCTGCAGAGACTAAGTACAAGTGTCGACACTCAGCACAATGTGTCGACACTCAGCAGAAGAGTCAGCACTTGAAGTAAGTGTCGACACCCAAAAAAATGTGTCGACACTTAGCAGAAGAGTCAGCACTTGAAGTAAGTGTCGACACCCAGCACAATGTCTCGACACTTAGCAGAAGAGTCAGCATTTGAAGTATGTGTCGACACCCAGAACAATGTATCGACACACAGCTGAAGACTCAACACTTGAAGAAAGTGTCGACATATGGAGCTATGTCGACACTTAGCAAAGAACAGAAAGATCAACAAAAATATTCTAAGTACAAGTGTCGACACTATGGGAATGTGTCGACACTCAGCTGAAGTCTCAACAAGAAGAAGAAGTGTCGACATCCAAAGCAATGTGTCGACACTCAACAAGTATCAACATAGAAGACTATGTGTCGACACCAAGAAGCAGTGTCGACACTTAATAGATTCAACACAAGAAGTTATGTCGACACAAAGGTGATGTGTTGACACTTAGTAGAATTCAGCAAGTTACTGAAGATCAAGTACTTGTGTCGACACTAAATTTCAGTGTCGACACATGAAGAAGAATCTGTGTCGAGACATAGATTCTACAACACAAGGAGTTGTGTCGACACCTTGTAGACTTGTGTCGACACTTACATAACTGGTGTCGACACTTGGTCTATAAGTGTCGACACTTAAAGACAGAAAGTCTCGACACTTTCAGATAGTTAGAGAACTTTCAAGAATTGACTGGATGACTTGACAGCTGCCGTTCCAGCCGGTCTACAGCACCTGTCAGAGATGTCAGAATTCAGTTATGGACCGGACCAGCCGGTTACTATGAAGAAGGCCTATAAATAGGCTCATACAGTTTACAGAAACTGTGGTTAAGATTATTGTTCAAGTAGTAATTAAAGTGGTACACAGAGTATCAACACAAGAAGATCTAGCTATCCAAGTGCAGATCTAAGAAGTTGGAGAGAGAGGGCTCCATCCAAGAAATCAGCCGTTGGAACTGGGCTGAGAAGAAGGATTCAGATTCATTCTGAGTCTTAAGAAGCAGAGGTCAAGGATCAACTGCAGGAGGATTCATTCTTATTCAGTTCTACTTTTAAGAAGCTTTGAAGAAAGCTAAGTCAGATTGAATCCAGCTAAGTTCTTCCAAGAACTCATCAAGAAACTCTCAACTCCCCTCACTTGTTTCTGAGTTGTTGAGTTATTATTTCTATAAACATTTTTATCTTGTAGGATCCTTTGGATCTGAGTGAATTGTAAGCCTGTATTTATAAAGGCTGAGGGTTAGGGCTTGAGAGCCTGAGTGTAGGGGATTGAAATCTCTGAGTGTAGGCCTTGTTGGCTGAGTGTAGGCCTTGTTGGCTGAGTGTAGGCCTTTGTTGGCTGAGTGTAGGCCTTTGTGGCTGAGTGTAGGCAATGTGGAAAAGCTGAGTTGTAAGGCTTTGGGATTGAGGTGTAGGAACCAGTTTGGGTTCTGAGATAGTGGAGAAGTTTGGCCGAATCTAGTACACTGCTAGATAGGCGAAGGGGGAAAGTGGATGTACCCAAATCTTGGGGAACCACTATAAAACTTTGTGTCTGCTGTGTTGTGATTGTGATGTGCTGTGTATGATTTGTGATTGCTGTGCAAAAGTAAAGTTGATTCTGTGATAGAACTGTTTGCTGCCATTAAAGTGTAAAAAGGATTAGGTCACCTATTCACCCCCCCCCCCCTCTAGGTGTTTAGGTACTATATCTTTCACTAGCACAAATGCATGTGGCAAACATGATATCAGGTCTGCTAGCTGTTAGGTATAATAGGGATCCAACAATTGTCCTATAATGTTTCTAATCTACAGGTTTCCCTACTGCATCAGAATCCACAACAGCATTTGTAGCCATAGGTGTTTTCATTCCTGATTCATCACCCATCCCAAACTTCTTAATAAGTTCTTTAGAATACTTAGCTTGGGAGAGGAAGATACCATCAGGGAGCTGCTTCACTTGGAGACCAAGGAGGTAGGAAAGCTCACCGATACTACTCATCTCAAATTTGGAATGCATGAGGTCAGCAAACCTCTTGCATAATTTGGGATCAGTAGACCCAAAAATGATATCATCCACATATAGTTGTACTAACAAAATTTGGTCCTTATGATATCCAGTGAAAAGAGTTTTATCTATGGTTCCTCTTGTAAATTTATGCTCTAAAAGAAAGCTTGCTAAGGTCTCATACCAAGCTCTTGGAGCTTGCTTTAAACCATAGAGAGCTTTATCCAATTTAAATACAAAAGAGGGTTGAGTTAGAGAGATAAAACCTGGAGGTTGTTCCACATAAACCTCTTCTTGAGGCACTCCATTCAAGAATGCACTTTTGACATCGATTTGGAACACTTTGAATCTCCTGTGAGCTGCATAGGCAAGGAATATTCTTATGGCCTCTAACCTTGCAACAGGGGCAAAGGTTTGGTCATAATCAATTCCTTCCTCTTGTCTGTAGTCCTGAGCTACAAGTCTAGCCTTGTTTCTCATAATGTTCCCTTGAGCATCTAGCTTGTTTCTGTAGACCCATTTGGTTCCAATAACTGGGTAGTTATGGGGTCTTGGAACCAAATCCCAAACTCTACATCTCTCAAACTGATTTAGTTCCTCTTACATTGCAATGATCCAGTGGGGATCTTGCTCAGCTTCATGGATGGAGAGAGGTTCAATCTGAGAGAGAAAATATGCATGCATCAGGTCTTGGTTGAGTTGATGCCTTGTCTGTATACCTGCTGAAATGTCTCCAATCACTTGAGATCTGGGGTGATCTCTAAGTGTGACAAGATCAGTTGGTGGAGTTTGTTCAGCAACAGCTTCTGTAATTAATTCCTCTTGAGGAATATTATTAGCTGTTGAGGGAAGTTCAGCCACTTCCACTTGAATTTCTTCTTCACTGTCTTTAGCAACCTGTGGAGAAGGATGGGTTGACACCTCTTGGGTAAGGTTTAGTCCATCCATAAACTCACACAGTGGTGGAACCTGCAAAGTGCTTATGGTAGAAATCTCTTTCTCCTTATAAGATATGTTAGCTTCATCAAAAGATACATGGACTAACTCTTCAATTTTAAGAGTGGATTTATCAAATACCCTATAGGCCTTGCTTACTTGGAAGTATCCTAGAAAAATCCCTTCTTCAGCCTTAGCCTCAAACTTTCTAATGTATCTTTTATTGTTTGTGTGAATATAGCATATGCAACCAAAAACTTTAAAATATGTGATTTTAAGTTTCTTCACTTTAAGCAATTCATAGGGGGTCTTATTTTTCAGCTTATGTATAAGGCTTCTATTCAGGACATAGTTAGCAGTGTTTACAACTTCTGCCCAAAAGGATAGTGGCATGTAAGCATCTGCCAATAATGTACCTGCAGATTCACTGAGTGTTTTATTTTTCCTTTCAGCTACCCCATTTTGTTGAGGGGTTCTAGGAGCTGAGAAGCACTGCATGATACGTTCCTTCTCACAGAACTCATGCATAAGAAGAGACACAAACTCTGTGCCATGATCACTTCTGATCAATGCAACACGAGTAGAGAACTCAATCTGTATGGTGCTGAGAAAATCTGTAAGAATCTTGAATGTATCTGACTTAGTACTCATAAAGGCCACCCAACTGAATCTGGAGAAGTCATCAACAATCACTAAAGTGTAAGAATTCCCTCCTAGTCTTTATACAACAATGGGTCCAAATAGATCCACATGAAGCAAATACAAAATCCTACGTCAATCACTTTTATTAATGGATTTGAAACTAATTTTAGTTGCTTGCCTAATTGACAAGCCATGCATAGGTTTTCCTTCTTGTAGGAGCCAGAAGGTAAACCTCTAACAAGGTTGTCCTTAGATAACCTAGCTATATTCTTAAGGTTTACATGACCTAATCTTTTATACCATAACTCATTTTGTTTACTAGTAATATTGAGTAAACAAACATCAGTTTTGGCAAAAATAAAGTCTACTAGATATATGTTACCATGTCTAATTCCAATTAAAACAGTTTTGTTTTCATTATTAATAATGGAACAAGAGGTAGAGTTCAAGTGTACCTGATAACCTTCATTACATAATTGACTTATGGATATTAGGTTATGTTTGAGTCCTCTTACATATGTTACTTTCTTGAAAGTAACTGTCCCAATCTTTACTGCTCCATATCCTTCAGACTGGACACTGTTTGAATCACCAAAGATCACCTTTGGTCCTAGCCTGGACTTGTAATTGGATAGATTTGCCTTGCTGCCTGTCATATGCTTGGAGCAACCACTGTCCAAGTACCAGGTCTGACTCACCCTTCGAAAGCTCTTCAAATATACCTGTAATGAAAAACAAAACTCAATTGTTCTTGACCCAGATTACCATGGGTCCTTTATTTGGTTGGAAAGAAAAGCTGGATATAACAGACAAAGTAGGTTGAGATTTATAACCTAAAGGGTGATATCTCCTAGGTGGAATAAACCAATCAGCTACTAGTTTAAATGGTTTATTAACTGGCTTAGAATTTCTGTAAGAGAAATGATTTAAGTTTGGTCCTTCTGGGTTCGACGAATTCTTGTAAGTTCATCGACCAGAGTTCGACGAATAGGGCTGAGATCGTCGATCTCTGCTCAAAGAATGACAATAGTCATTTTCTGCACCCCATGTTCGTCGACCTCTGCTCGACGAACCATACAAAGTTCGTCGATCGCAGTTAGACGAATTGTTATAACAGAAGTTTGCGTTCAGTGTTCGTCGATCTGGGTTCGACGAACTGGCCACATTTCGTCGATCTGAGTTCGACGAATGCTGCTGAACCTTGTTTTTATTAATTGTTTTCTGATTTTTATTTCTCTTGTCTATGGGTTTTGGGTTGTTTTCTGACATTGGTTTATCTGTTATCTTTTCTTTTCCTTTAGCAGAAACAAATTTAAGGGGTGTGGTAAGAATATTTTTCTTAATTATGGGGGGCAAACCTGATGAAGCACCCAAGCTCAGCTTGCCATTTAATCTGGCATTTACTGTGCCTGTTATGTTTATCAGCTTGAGACTTCTTTTATTGAGAGATTGCTCAAGTTGTTTGGCCTCACATAAATCAGATTTCAATTTAATTATCTATTCATTTGCTAGAATTAGTTGATCTTTTAGCTTAATATTTTTTGAGTTAACAGATTCAAGATTTCCTAGTATTTCTCTAAGTTTTTTTATTTCCTTCTCTGAATTAATTAAATCTAAACACATAGTTTTGAATTCAATTTTAAATAAATCAGAATTAAAATCAAAGTTTGAAAGAACCTGATCTGCCTCTGAGTCTAAGGCTGCTTCATCTTCAGATTCTCCTTCTGATCCTGAACAGCTCCTGGAGGCATCAATTGCCATAAGGCAAACCTCTTTGGATCTTGCTTCTTCCTCTTATTCACTTGAACTGGAAGAGGATGATTCTTCTTCAGTGTCACTCCAAGTTTTAGCAACAAAGCCCTTGTCTTTCCTTTTGTACTTGCTTGAGGAGGGTTTACTGCTGTGTTTTCTCCTTGACTCCTTTTCTCTGCTTTTCTCCTTCTTCTGGTTTTCTGGACATTCAGAGATATAATGTCCAGGCTTTCTGCATACAAAGCACACAACCTCCTTGGTTGGTGTCTTGTCAAATCTGGGCTTATCATCCTGCCTGGATGATATTTTTCTGAAATCCTTTCTAGCCATCTTATAGAATCTTTTTGCAAAGAGGCTCATGAGTTCTTCATTAGATGTTGAGGTCTCACTTTCCTCTAATGCTTTGAAGGCTATACTGTGATCCTTTCTCACTGGAGTTGTTGCTTTCTGTTCTGCTACTTCTCTTGTCTTAATCAACGACTCATAGAATTTTAATTTGCCTAGCAGAGATTCAGTTGATATCTCATTTAGGCTTCTGGCTTCTTTGATAGGCCAGATTCTTGAGTCCCAAGAGCTAGGGAAACACATCAAAATTTTATCATTCACCTCTGTCAGGGTGATGTCCTTGTCCAAGGTTTTAAGCTCATTGATGATTGAGCTCAACCTGTTGTACATTTCAGACACTGATTCAGCCTCATCCTTCTTAAAATTCTCATACAGGGATATGAGATTTGATCGCCTGTCTTTCATTTCATCTGCAGAACCAGCTACCATTTGGTTGAGGGAGTCCCAAATGGCCTTGGCTAAGGTGCACTCAACCACCTTCTGAAATATGTCATCTGACATTGTCTGAGCCAAGATGTTCATTGCTTTTGCATCTAAAATTTTCGCTTTCTTGTATGCATCATTATTCTCTGGAGGAGGTACTGCAGTCATGTTGGTAGATGTGCTTGTATAAGCTGCAGGTGCTGGAGGTACTCCTGTTAAAATAGAAGCAAAAATATCCTTATCAATATTATTCATGTATAATTTGATTCTTGTCTTCCAGATGGCAAATCTGTTAAGATTGCATACTGGAGGTCTGATGCTTGCATAATCTTTATTTTGAGCAATGTCTGTCAAGAAATAAATCTAATATCAGAAACAAAACAATCAGATCTAACTAGAGGGATCTTTATGGTTCAGGTCTTAGCATGTACAACTAGTTAACCTCTTAAGGTGTGGTATTTTAACGAACCTGCCTCTGATACCAATTGAAAGTGCAGGTTAGATCTGAAATACTCTAGAGGGGGGGGGGGTGAATAGAGTATTGTGCTCACTACAAACTTTTTACAACTTTTGTTGTAGCTCCTAAGTGAACAAATTAGCAAATAATAAAATAAGCACAGCAACCTAATAAATCACAGAACAACACAGCCAAAACAAAAAAAGTGGCAACCAGACGACACAAGAAATTTATAGTGGAAAAGAAGGTGATGGTTTCTTCTCTTTCTCAATAACAACTGAGAAGACTGTGGATTGATGTTAGCAGATTGCTCCCCCTGAGATCTTGAATGAATCGGGAAAACTGGAGCACTGCTTCAGGGTGATAGGTCTTGAAAGCTTGAGTGCCTGGACCAGAGATTGCTTTAGGAACTCCTTTGATAGTTAGAGAATTGTTGTCCTTCTGAAGTTGTCCTGGAGGATTGAATGAAGAAGACTCTTGATAGAGATTGTTTGTTCTTCTTCTTCTTGAAGATGTTCTCTTGCCAAGGCTGATTGCAGAAAAAAAACTTTTGATTTCTGCAAGACTGTTCTTCTATACAATCTGTTTGTCTGTGTCATAGTACTAGTAGATGTTTTCTTTTTTGACTACTGACTGACTAAGGAACATTCAAAATTTGAATGTTGAGCAGTAATTATAGTCGGCCTGGGAAGGAAGCGGCAATCAATGATTTCCCTAACAGTCACATGGAAAAACGGCATGAAATAATCCATGATCAATGCTCGTTCCAATGGCAACATTCCGTGAAAATTGAGCATTAATTACTCAGGATTCATCGCCAAGAAAAGGGACGGAAAACTGGAGAAGACCTAGTCTGGAATCGGAGAACGAAGGACATGAATCGTCGAGCTGAGTTCACAGTTCGTCGAGCTGAGCTGATGAGTTCGTCGACCAGACAATCTTTATTTGTCGAACAGACAGTCTTCATTCGTCGAGCTAAGATCCAAATTCATCGAGCTGAGAATGATTGTGGACTTAGAATCTGAAAAGTCTCTAACTGAGAAGAGTACAGATCGTCGACCAGAATTCGTCGAGTAGAGTACTGAATTTGTCGACCTGAGAAGTTGTGAACTTGAGGTCCAAGTTCGTCGAGCTCAGAATCCTGTTTGTCGACCAAAGCCTGAAGTTGGACTTAGAAAAATCTGGAGTTGTCCTGACTTTAGCTTGTTGAAGTATCTCAGTCTTCGTCGAACAGAGAACTAAAATCATTGAGCTCAGCATAGAGAAATGTCCCAAGATCATCGAGCTTAGAACCCCTTTCGTCGAGCTGAGTTCGACGAATGTCGAACTCATTTTACTTAGCCTTGAAATCTTCTAAGTTTTGAGATCTCTGATGGTCTTGTTGATAGCTGTTCCATCTAAAGTTGACTCTAAGGACTGAGCTTAGACTCTAGGACACAAATATGACCCTGGCTATACATGTTGTGTCACATCCTAAGTTAGTGAACCTAGCCCAAATCAACTAGGGATCCAACAATCTCCGGCTTGTGTAGGGGTTCTAGTACCCATAAACACAGGGGGATTGAAACTCATAACATGTTTCATTTGCTTCTCCGCTGCTCGCCTTGCAGCTAACATATCAACAACCACTTGTTTCACTGCCACACGCTCCACTACGCCAACCAGTTCCTGAGTTGGAGGTTGTCCCTGACCTCCATGTTGCGCATTCATTATTTCGAACACGGCTTCCATAACCAACCGTATAGTTTCCGCCGAAGTAGGAGGTGTAGGTGCCACATTAGGTGCACTACTCTCCACCGAGCTTTGGGGTTCTTCCTGCCCCGCACCACTTCGAGTCGCCTAAAATGTGAAACACACAACTAAGCAACATCGAATATTGCCAAAAGCAATCATAGGAACATATCAGTTCCACAAAGATGTGTACTTTGATTACTAAGTGGACATTCATGGGTTCAATTTATGTTATCACGGTAGCGCACATACAGGTTCTCACCACCCCTGAAAAGAATTCGACCACGAATTCAAAGAAGGTTGACAGAGAACAGAATCAGCTACTAATTTTGAATGCCCCCATTGGTCGTATAGCATATGACAGAAGGTCCGGCCAAGGCCCGATGCCATATAGTACTGCCAGGTAAGGAGGTTACTAGTTGAATTCCAAATCCATGTTCATTACAAACATACCCTAACTCAGAGCCTTCAAGCGGAAGCATTATTGTATATATGAACCCAAATAAAATAGGAATGTCCACTATAAAACATGAATGATAAATACATAACATGTAACACATCTTTTGCACAGAGCCTTATTACAACTATTTTAATTAACATTAAGTGGCTTCATACTTCGACACGCAGGTCGACCACACATAAAAACAGTAATTTTTCACTTTTGGGCCATCAAGGGCTAGCCAATCGCACCACATGGACTTCAGTCCGCTATTTTCCTCTTTACTCTCCAGCACCTGCACAAAAGGTCCCACCAAAATGTGGTAAACAAAGCAACGGACAGCATTTTGCTGACCCGTTTATAACGATCCCACCCCTTACTCGGGGCAGTATTTCTCTATCCCTGCAAATAAGGCATCATACATATATATCACGACATTTATAATATACACTTTAAGCACCATTCACCACAGACGTAGGCCCAATGGCCACACGCCTCATGCACGCAGGGCACCTTTTCGGTGTACACAACTCCCCATATATCACCACCATTCAGAGGTTCAAGACTTAACGGTATACTTTGTCGTTCATAGGTCCTTAACTCGATGACAATGTCGTTCAGGGGTAATTAACTTAACGACTGACTTACTCATTGAGAGGTACTTAACTTGACGAGTGATTTCCCATTCAGAGGTATTTAACTTAACGACCATGTCATTCAGAGGTCCTTGACATGATGGCACAGTAAAGTCATACACATCTTAACATACATATTTTCTCAAACATTGACCTCCACATCTCATAGAGACTGACTGAACATTGACCTTCAGGTCTCAAGAGATTGGTCAAACAACAATTTCCAAGATTGGTCAATCATATGGGTAATATCCTGGAATTGCTTCCAGTAAAACAATGCATTAACCTGCACACCCACATGCACATGTCCGACATGTATATCTATATATATTCACATAGTCTTCTCCGGCATGCAAAGCATAAAACATTACCAATCCAGACCAAACTATCTAGATGGGCTTCACACAGTATGTTGATTCCGTACTCTATATTTCCGGATCTAAATGCAGAAATATATGGGGATTTACCCTTTTTAAATACACCCATTTTCACCTTTTGGTGAGGGGATTCATGCAAGAATGCAAATTTAGGAATTCACTTGTCCAGGAGAAATTCGTTACCCTGGTTGTTCTCTTTGGACCCAAGTCCCTTGAGTTCTATGCAGCTGGAAGTATACACGAAGCTTTCCTCTCTACGAATTTAGCCTCAGCCTCTTAATCCGATTACTGTATCCACTCCAGCAAGCTTTTCAACAAAACCTACCTTCAGCTGGAAGTTCTGCTCCAGAGCTGGGAAGCAAGGAAGAGAGAAAGAGAGAAGGAAAATAATCATTCCTCTTGCCTGTCCTTCCGCATAAGAAGTAACGGGATACACCCCAACCACACGTGTCCACCCAGAAATTTCCGCCCATTGGCCGCTTACCTAACATCTGATACGAGTTACCACTCAACGAGCTATTAATCTTTTGAACAAACCAATCGTCGAACGATACAAACAGTGCCGCTCAGCACTAGCTCAACGATTTTCGTCGAGCTCCGCTCAGCACTAGCTCGACGATTTTCGTCGAGCTCCGCTCGTCGATTTTGGTCGAGCTCCGCTCGTCGATTTTCATCGAGCTCCGCTCCTCGATTTTCGTCGAGCTCCGCTCGTCGATTTTAGTCGAGCTCTGCTCGACGATTCCTGTCAAGCTATCTTTGCTGATCCCATGATAATTCGTCGACCTCAAAGGCTTTCAGTTCAACTTTCGTCGAACTCAGATTAGTTATTTTCGTCAAACGTAGGTAATATTTGCCGATCTCCCTGCATTTCGTCTAACTCACCTCAGCGAATTTCAGGCAGTCAGAAATAGGGTGTTACACTTAGTTCCTTGAACTTGGTACATGCATCTGCACCAATAACACTAGACAAGCTACATTGGAGCAGGCTTGTCTCATCAAATACAACATGAATTGACTCTTCTACCACCAGAGTTTTCTTATTGAAGATCATATATGCCTTACTATGACAACTATAACCTACAAAAATACATTCAAAACATTTTTCATTAAACTTCGTGTGGTAATACTTCCCATTTTTAAGTACGAAGCAATTAGTTCTAAAGATTATAAAATGGGACACAACTATTTTTCTGCCCTTCAATAGCTCATAGGGGGTCTTACGATAACTTTTGTTGATAAGTGCTCGGTTTTGCACGTGACAAGTTGTGTTGACTGTTTCAGCCCAGAATTACTCCAGAAGTGAAGCGTTGTTCAACATATTTATAAATACTTTACTTAGGGTTATATTCCTTCTCTTAGTAACTTCATTTTGCTGTGGAGTATGCGGGGAGGAAAACTCATGAAAGATATCTTGCCTCCAACAAAATTCTATCATGGCACCAGACTCAAATTCTATTCCATGGTCACTTCTGATTTTGACCACTGAGGAGTTTAATTCGTTCTAAAGTTGTCGGACAAAATTTGTGAATGTGTCGAAGATGTCTGACTTGTGTTTCAGAAAGAACACCCAATTAAAATGCGAGTAGTCTTCAACAATTACTAACATGCAAGCCTTACCTCCTAAACCGTGAATAGGCATAGGACTGAATAAGTCTATATGAAGCAAGTATTGGATTCTTGAAGAATACTCTTCAGAAATACCCTTGATGGTAGCCCATGTCTGCTTACCCATTAGGTATGAGTGACACAGACTCTCTTTAAGGCACTTAATGTTGGGGGAATCTCGCACTAAGTTGTGAGAAAATAACATATTTATAGTTTTGAAATAAATGTGTTAAACTCTTGTTCCATTGGTCACAAAGTGACGCACTATCTTTTGCAAGAAAGCATACTGGTGTAGAATTTTCTACACAAGGGAAATTTAAACAAAAAATATTTCTGCTCTGAGTGCCTATTAAGACCATCTCTAAATTTGCAGACGATTTTATCAAACACTTGTCCTTGTAGAACTCAATAATGTAGCCTTTATCACAAAGCTGACTTATGCTCATAAGATTTTGGTGTAATCCTTCAACATAAGCCACGTCTATGAAGGAGACTACTCTGTTGGAGATCATACCATAGCCTTTAGTAGTTCCCCAGTTTAACCCTCCAAAGAGGACTTTTGGTCCATCATTGACTAGGGCAAAATCAACCAACAGGCTTCTTGTCCTGGTCATATGTCGAGAGCATGCACTGTCCAAATACCAGATGACATTTTTGTTGTCCTTTGGACATACCTTCAATCATACATCATTTTATCTTAGGAACCCAAACATATTTAGGTTCGTGGTTCTTGGTCAGCTTAACACCACTAGGAACATTAACTCTACGAGTGGTTAGCCTCGCATGGTTAACTTGTGGAGTTACAAAATTGGCAGTGTTAAACCATCAATCTTCTCCAAAATTACCAATTTTGTCCCAACACCAACAATCAAACATGCTGTACCTTCTCTTGTACTCCTGCTTTACCTTTTGAATGTGAGGTCTAGCAGGGGCAACATACTTGGAGGTGGAAGCCTCCTGACTACAACATATACATGGCTTTTCCATCTCCTTTAAATTGGGTACAAATTTTTGGTCTTTTGGCGCCCTCTTATGGTTATGTCCATGAATATAAGGACCATAACTCTTGAGTTATATCTCTTCATAAGGTGCTTTGAAAATGCTGACACCATAGTCTCAGGGATGGGTCCATCCCGAGTATTTCTTCTTGGGTTCTACGTAAGTAGGCCTAGAAAGATGACTATAGATGACTAAAGGTCAAACTTGTTTGTCAGAAAGATTACCTTCCTAAACGAGGGTAGACCTAGAGGTGCCTTCCCCTTTCCCTTGACACTAGCTTTCTTGGCAGCCTTACTTTTTCCAACTATGTGGCCAAGACCACTACCCTTATTCGGAGATGAGATCTCATCAATGAGATGGAGTACAATCTTCGTCTTGGAGAAACTCTCAACAAGTTTACTCTCTACCAAAAGCTTTTCTTCTAGATCATGAAGATATTTCTATTTTGGACTTATTATTTCAATAGAGCTTTTTAGTTCGTCTTGTAAGGAGTGATCTTCACTTCTGAGAGGTGTCAATTCTACAATTTCCTCCCTCTGGCTTTATTCCACTGCCTTGAGAGAAGCAATCTCTTTCGCTTGCTTTTTGACTACCTTATGGCATTTGTTAAAAGCCTTCAAAACATTCTCATGCTGAACCATTAACTCAGACTCGCCCTCTTCAGAATAATAGCCTCCATGATCATTAGTGGACGTTTCCGATTCCGAGAGTATTGTGTGAGAGTTTACCTTCCCGCGATACTCTAAGTCTCCAACTTCCTTGTCTGATTGAGCCATTAGCCCGAAGTAGGATCCCTCATTCTCTGAGCTGGACTCGCTTGAGTCGCTGTCACTAAGAGTCTTGGACTTCTGGGCGACGAAGCTCTTTTCTTCTTTTCTCTTGCCCTTGAAGGATCTTTTCTCCTCTTTCTTGGAGCCCTCCTTCTTGTATGGGCATTCAGATATCATGTGACTTGTCTTGTTGCAATAATAGCACAACATCAGACGAAGAATGTTTGTTCTGTTTCTATTTATACATGTCCTCTCGAT
Organism: Platanthera guangdongensis; assembly: GCA_039583875.1. Classification (NCBI taxonomy): domain Eukaryota; kingdom Viridiplantae; phylum Streptophyta; class Magnoliopsida; order Asparagales; family Orchidaceae; genus Platanthera; species Platanthera guangdongensis. The sequence continues at coordinate 121,558,477 of CM077167.1, read as the reverse complement.
TGTAGCTTTTTCTCGAACGTCCACCATCACGATGAGATTTCCTGAAGTCATATGAGGATGACTGATTATTCATCTGTCTCCTCTTGCTGAGCAGTTTCTTGAACTGCTTCAATATAAGAGAACTCTCCATCAGATATCTCAAAGCCAATTGTGCTAGGCTCCGGGTCTTCTAGGGTGTCAGGAGCACGAGTTCTAACTGGAGAAACAGCTTTAGACTTCCTTGAACCTTCAGCTTTTAGGGAAACTGACTTCTCTTTGCTGGAGGTTCGGCTGCTTTCCTCTTCCTTCTTTTTAGGGTTCATTTGGAGTTTGCAGGAGAGCAATCTACCAAAAAGGTTCTGAGGGTCAGTCTCAGGCAACTTTCTAAACTCCCTTATTACAACCACTTTAGTCTCCCATTCCTTTGTCAGGGATCTGAGAAACATGTCGTTTAGTTTGCCATTGGTGAAATTTTGCTCATAGTTCATGCGGCCGTTTACTATCTTTAGGAACTTTTTGAAGCTGTCAGCAATACTATCATTTGATTCTTGCTTGAATTCTTCGTATTCTTGATTTAGCAATGATCCGTGGTCATCTCTGACTTCTTCTGTCCCTACCATCACCACAACAAGGCAATCCCACATTTCTTCGGCAGATTTATAGTGGAATAGATTCTGAAGCATTGAGTCATCCACAGCACTTGCGATGATGTTCTTCGCCTTCTTGTCAAGAGAGACTAAGGCAATTTCATCCATTATCAGGTCCATCATCTTCTTGGGGATCATGACTGTCGGATTTAGAACTGAAGGTTTAGTCGGTATGTGTGGTCCTTCTTCCATAATCAGGAATATTCTTGGATCAGCAACCTCCAGGAAGAAGCTCACTCGTTCTTTGCACATGGGAAAGTTTTCCTTTATGCACATTGGTAGCTTCATGGAATACATGTCTTTATTTCTATCCATGGTGACTAGACGGAATCTCTCGATGCTAGAACAGGGATCTTGTTCAATGTGTTAACCTTATAACAAACAAAACTCCACTCTGTACCAATTGAAAGTATCTAGCGTCTACCTAAATCACCTGGAGGTGGGTGCATAGGTGATGTTTGTGTCTTTTGAGGAATAAAATTACTTTAAAAACAAGCACAGAAACACAAAGATTTATAGTGGTTTCCCGAGTTGGGTACATCCACTTTCCCACCTCGCCTATCGACCACGAAGGGCTAGATTAAGCTACATCACCAATCTCAAATTTCCACAATCTTACACCTTGGAGCCGCAACTCCTACAACTCGGAGACGATGCTCCTACCACTCGATCCACAACCAGATATACAAACTCGATCCACAAATGGATCTACAATCTCGATTCGTAAACATATCGACAAACTAGGAGATAAATCTCCTACAATATGAAAAAGAATATTACACAACACAAACAATTCCAAGTCTTCACCCCAACGTTCTTCGAAAAAGTTGATCTTGAATTTTGGAGAACTTGGAGAAATGAAATCTTGAAGACCTTGAATCGTGAACCTTCAATCGATAAGATCTGGAGGAGTAATTATCTTTAGATGGCAGCAATCCAAACCTAGAGGTCGATGAAGATGAATCGTGCACAGTAGTCAGCGGTTGATCGGGAGAATTCGCGAATCGTACTGAGCCTCGACAGCGAACGGATGATTTCCGATTTTGGTAATTTTGTAGGTCTGAAATTGAGAGCAAAATCACGATTAGGTTGAAAGGAAATATCCTATAGGTATTTATAGAGATTTCCATTCCAACAGTTATAAGAAACCTTCGAAAAAAGAAACCTCAAAATTACTGTGCATGGTCAACAGACAACCCGAACCAGGGATTTGAAATTTTCGGAAAAAAGCCCTAAGTAAAATTCGTCGAGTATCGCCGAGTATCATTAGTGTACTCGCTGAATGGATCAATGATATACGTTGAATTAGACTTAGCTAAATTAGCTCAGACCGGCAATACACTGAACGCCAAAGCGAAGAGTCACACTCGACGAATTCGTCGAGTATCACCTGGTATACTCGACAAATTCGTCGAGTATAAGCTAAATGACTCAACATACTAAACACTATTGCACTTGATGCCTTTTGTTCACTCAACGCCAAGGGCAGCAATTAATTAATATCAACGAGATGACTCAACGCTCTCGATGCCTTGATATTCGACGAATAGGACTTGACAAAATCTAGAGAAGTAGCGTCGACTGGACTTGACAAATTCAGTGTGTATCACTTAGCTATTCGAGGAATTCAGCGAGTATCGTTAGATACATTCGACGAATTCTACGAGTATGCACAATGATACTCAGTGAATTTTACTTAACAGATCTTTCAATTCTTCAACGAATTTCCCTAAGAATAAAAAATGGATTCGACGGTTATGGGTAGGTATACACAATGAATTTGGCAAGTATTTCAAACCATACTCGGCGAATTTTACTTAGGAGAAATTCCTATCATTCTGAATCTAATCCTTGACCATCCTTGATCCTTCTCTTGCACTTGGGATAAAAGTACACCCCAATAGAGAGATTACACGTGAGTCAACACATTGGCCAACACAATGAGGAATTATATTGTGAAGTCCTGTGTTTACTAACCCACTATAACCTGACATTGGTGTGTACTTAGCAATGAAAATCTACAAGTACATACTGAAAATATAACATAAAATACAGTCACATTCATCTTAGCTTAACTAAGACCTTCTTCAAGTCCGGGTTATTGATGGCCAAGAGGTCCGGCAATGTGCTCTTAATGCTCGTGACCGGTTGATTGTTGGCGGCGAAGACCGTCCACTTGTTCATGATGATGTTGCTGATGAGGCCGCTGATCTCCACCACAGAGAGTTTGTTGATTGGGACGATCGTTGCCGGAAGCTTGAAGATGATAGTCTACCACGACATTTCTTCACCAACGCCGCCGCCGCTACATGTTTTGCTCGTCGTCTGCCGCTGGCAATAGATAAAATATATAATTATAAATTACAGATTGACGGCGAAGAGGTTCGGCCATGTGCTCGTAATACTCGTGACTGGTTGATTGTTGGCGGCGAAGACCCGCCACTTGTTCATGATGATGTTGCTGATGAGGCCGCTGATCTACGCCATAGAGAGTTTGTTGATTTGGACGATCATTTCCGCAAGCGTTAAGATGATAGTCTACCACGACATTTCTTCGCCAATGCTGCCACCGCTACATGTTTTGATCGACGTCTGCCGCTGCCAATTAATTACATAATTATAATTATATATTTTATCTTTTATATTTTAGCATTTTTATTTCCAAGCATTTCATTATTATTTTAATTTCATGATGGGTGCATATAACCATCATTGTGTCATTTTGAATTTTGAATTTTGAGTTGGAGGAGATGGAGTCGTGTAAGCCAACATATATGCCTCCTTCAAAAATTTTGGCCAAGCCACTTCCTCCCTTCTCCTAGCCGCCTCCTCACCCCTCTCCTTGGCTGCAGGCCACATATCTTCCCTCCCCTCTGTACTCGGCCTCATCTCACCTCCTCCTCTAAGCTCTTGTGGCCGACCACTTCTTTGTAATCTCCTCCCTTCCCTCTTGAAGAATCCTAAGGAACTTTCACGTATCATCTTTCGTGGATCTCCTCCGGTGACTCCGAAGAAAACGGTGTGCGTCTTCTCCTTTCGGTGCGGCACCGTGGAATTTCGTGGAAGTGGAACTTTCCACCTTCATCATGTGATTCCTCCACTAATTCTTGTGGAAGATTTGAAGGACTATTGCTTTGGATTGGTTAACAAAAATATCTACTCTTGTGTGATTCCTTTATTAATTAGTTGGAGGTTGCTAGACGTCGACTTTCTATCCGCAGCTTTTGAATCCGTCATTTTAAAAATTTGATTTGTTGTTTATGTTCTTCAATTTCATTAATCGAATATGAATCAGGTGGATCCTTTTCGTTTGGTCCAAATATTGGCAAATAGCCCTTATTAGATCTCTAAAGGTTTTGCGAACCTTAATGTTATATTCGAATTTTTGGGAGCGAACAAGACTAATTTTGGATCGTACTTTTTAGTCAAGTTCTTCTCGGATTGTGGTTATGACGTTGCATTATACACGACAAATATTGGAGCTGTTAGGAGTCATAATTTTATGTGTTGTGAAGGTTATGGTATTGTTTGGATAACAAGGATTACACGTGTTAAATTTACCTCATGTGTTAAAAGACCTCAATTAAAACTAAACCATTTGATTGTGCGAACGTAGAATTGGAACGTGAGAGAACGAGTAAGTGTCGTTATCCATTGCGGTTTGTCAGGAGACGTAGCCTGCATCAGTTTGGTATCACAGCCAGGTTCATGTCAATTTTCTAAATGGCACCCTCCACTTTTTCTTAGGACGTCGACACACACTTGTCTTGAATGTTTATTTGTCAAAAAAAGTACAAAATTTTTTTCTTCTAGTCTGCCAATAACAGCCTAAATTTTTATTTTTCTACAAACAAAATTCAAAAAAAATTATTTAATAATCTCCTATTTATTTTCAGCAAGAAAATACAAAAAGATATATTCATTGCCTTAGTGGTTTAGCGGGAACAATTCCATCTATTACAATTTTATAGGATCAGAGTCATTATTCCATTGCATGTACACCAGATTCTAGTAGAAAAGTTTCTATCCCGTCACCACTAAAATGGCCCGTGACATTAACATTTCCTCATTCAAATCTTATGGATCCATGTCGAATGTTAGGAAACCTATTCATTCACCTATAATGGGTGAAATTAGGGACCTGTTTAGGCAACTAATGGCTAACCAAGCGACACCACCATCCCCTAGGCAACCCTACCATCATCAGGACCGTCTCCCTGAGTAAGAGGTTAACGTATCTAGTTCGTCTAGGAGCATTGCACCCACCTACGATGGGTTGGGAGGTCCTTAGATCTTCCTTAATTGGGTTGTTGTGATAGAACATTATTTCGAGTGTCTTTGTCTGTGAGACCTCCACAAGGTCCCAGTGGCGAGCAAGTAGTTAGTGGGTCGAGCACAAACTTTCTGGTCCAATGAGGAAAGACGTATTGGGGCTCCTATAGGTTGGCCGGTCATGAAAAGTCTCATCACCGATTAGTATGCTCCCGCATGGATGTTCGATGAAGTGGCTACATTACGCCAGGGCACTAGACCAGTATCTAATAATATGAATGATATTAGCCTTCAAGTTAGAAGCTTTCCCCGGACTAGTATGTCTACACGCTGTGTACCTCCATCCACCATTAGGAAAAGGGAGTCTGTTAGATCCATTGTCCGAGCTTCCATGCTTGTTGCTACTAGGAGTGTCATGAGCCCGCAGGGTGGGAGTGTTCCGAGCAGTGTGGGGATCCCATGATAATTTCACACGATGCTGGGGGAACTTCAAATCCCTATACTATTGAGTGCCCAGTTCAGCCTTCGACCTCTGTCTTATTAGGGTCCTCCCCCGAGTGTTATTTTCCAGTCATTGACTCTTCTATTGATTCTGAGCCAGTGCTTTTGACTGAGCCCACCGTTGAAGACGATGTTGGCGTCTTGGACGAGCTTAGTGATGTTGAGGAATTCAGTTACCCCAGTGATAAGGAAGAGGAGCTCTCCTCTGAAGTCCCACCCCATATGATTAACCGACCCATCCTCGATCATATCTCGGGTTTGTCACCCATATTAGTCGAGGAGTTTCCCGATCATCCTGAGTTAGATTACAAAACTAGTGCATTGGAAGAATTACCTAGCGAGGGAAGAATATTCTTGGAAATTTTGAGTAGTATTAATCTGGAAGAATTTTCTTTGATGATAACTCCATTGTGTGGCAGTCAATATGATTTTGATCTTCCTCCGGATCTGACATTTCCGCTCCTCTTTCCGGATCATATAACTTGACTAGATGACTTTGTTGGACACAAATTTGTTATAACTAGCCCGAGACATTTGGTACTGCCTACGTTAGTAGCCCCTCCATTGGATATATCTCGTAAGATATGTATTAATGAGTTGTTAGAATTCGTGTTCGGGCTTGTCACAACATTTTGTTGTTCTTTATCTTCCAAATTTCCTATAATTAATCAATTCTCTGATTATACATCTACAATGAGGTCGTCTATTGTGTCCACTTCTGATTTCATGACGGGTGTGCCTCTTTGTTTGCGTCCGCTAAACGTTAAATATAAATTAAATCAATTAAATCAATTAGCACCACCTTATTTTCAACCATGCCACGATATCTATGCACCCACTCTTGTGGCCAAAGCTATCCAATATGAGTCGTGTCATTTGCATGTCAACTTACTCTCGAGTGTACCCAACTTACAAGTTGACGGTGCAATTTAAGTGCATTCACCTCCCGATCGGTTGTTGACCGACACCATCTTGAACATAACATTTAGGAAAGCTGACCCGTACCTGATTTATATTGAAAATCGAGACATTACAATTTTTTTGGATTTTATGAATGATTGTGGTGTTTCACCCATTTTCAACATCCTGTATTTTATTTCGTATGTTTCTCCTACTCTAGAGTGACTTTCTCTGTCCTTTCTTCCTCCCACTAATTATTCTCATGGGTTGGGGAGTGAATTTATTGCCGTATCTATCTTCCACTTGGATTCCATGGTAATCGCAATGGTTGGTAAGACAAACGTCATTTTTATTTCTGTCACATTTATGTTTAGTTTTTTGGAAACCTTGGTTGTTATGGTAATGCTTCACAGGTTACTCTCGGCTATTACTTGGGAGCTCATCGTACTACATTTGTAGGCTGCTTTATTCCACCACTCTCTCCCAGACCACTCATCAGTGATGAGTGATTTTGAGTGGGGGAGGATTGATGGCAAAGAGGTCCGACGATGTGCTCGTATTGCTCGTGACCGGTTGATTGTTGCCGGAGAAGACCCGCCACTTATTCATGATGACGTTGCTGATGAGGTCGTTGATCTCCGCCACAGAGAGTTTGTTGATTGCGACGATCGTTACCTCAAGCTTGAAGATGATAGTCTACCATGACATTTCTTCGCCAATGCCGCCGCCACTACATGTTTTGCTTGACGTCCGCCGCTGCCAATAAATAAAATATATAATTATAAATTACATAATTATAATTATATATTTTATCATTTATATTTTAGCATTTTTATTTCCTAGCATTTCATTATTATTTTAATTTCATTATGGGTGCATATAACCATCATTGTGTCATTTTGAATTTTGAATTTTGAATTTTGAATTGGAGGAGATGGAGTGGTGTAAGCTTATATATAGGCCATGATATTTGTCATATTATTTAGTGAAGTATTAAAAGTTAAAACCCTAATTTTCCCCCTCTTGAGAATTCCCTCCTCTTCCTCCTCCTTCAAAAATTTCGGCCAAGCCACTTCCTCCCTTCTCCTTGCCGCCTCCTCACCCCTCTCCTTGGCCGCCGGCCACATATCTTCCCTCCCCTCTCTACTCGGCCTCATCTCCCCTCCTCCTCTAAGCCCTTGAGGCCGACCCCTTCTTTGTAATCCCCTCCCTTCCCTCTTAAAGAATCCTAAGGAACTTTCACGTATCATCTTTCGTGGATCTCCTCCGGTGACTCCGAAGAAAATGGTGTGCGTCTTCTCCTTCCGGTGCAGCTCCGTGGAATTTCATGGAAGTGAAACTTTCCACGTTCATCGTATGATTCCTCCACTCATTCTTGTGGAAGATTTGAAGGACTATTGTTTGGGATTGGGTAACGAAAATATCTACTCTTGTGTGATTCCTATATTAATTAGTTGGAGGTTGCGAGACGTCGACTTTCTATCCTCGGCTTTTGAATTCGTCATTTTAAAAATCTGATTTGTCGTTTATGTTCTTCAATTTCATTAATTGCATATAGATCGGGTGGATCCTTTTCGCTTGATCCAAATATTGGCAAATAGCCCTTATTAGATATCTAAAGGATTGCCAAACCTTAATGTTATATTCGGATTTTTAGGAGCGAACAAAACTAATTTTGGATCCTACATTTTAGTCAAGTTCTTCTCGGATTGTGGTTGTGACGTTGCGTTACACACGACAAATATTGGAGCGGTTAGGAGTCATAATTTTAGGTTTTGTGAAGGTTGTGGTATTGTTTGGCTAACAAGGATTACACGTGTTAAATTTATCTCATGTGTTAGAAGTCCTCAATTAAAAAGTAAACCATTTGATTGTGCGAACGTAGAATTGGAATGTGAGATAATGATTCAGTGTCGTTGTCCATTGCGATTCGTCCAGAGACGTAGCCTACATCAGTTATTGTGGATACAATACCCAACAGGCGCGATGCGCAAGATTTACATATACCATAAGTGCTTGAAGTATGTCTTCACACAAAAAGAGTTAAATTTGCACCAGTGCAGATTGCTGGAGTACGTCGCAGATTATTATGTTGATATCCTTTATCGTCCGAGAAAAGCTAATTTTGTAGCTGATGCCTTAAGTAGAAGGATCACGTAAATATTTAAAATTTATGTACAATCCTTAGTGAAGGAGTTCTTATTAATGAACATAACTATTGGGATTAGAGAATCTTCGAGTAGCTTGGAAGTGACAGAGCCTTCTTCGATTATGATTACAAGGCTGCATCATAAGGACGACCCCAATTTGCAGCATATCGAGAGTAGGACCGAAAAAGGGAAATTACCAGACTTTTCTGTTGATGATGTGGGTATCTTGAAGTACCGCGACAGATAATGTATTCCATCTATTGGTGATATTCCGGTAAGGATTAGCAGTGAAGCGCATGGTTCTGGTACGGCCTACCACCTTGGCTCTACAAAGATGTATAGAGATCTAAAGCAGATTATTTGGTGGTATGGGATGAAGAACGATATAGCTAAGTTCATGTCTGAGTGTTTCACCTACAAGCGTGTTGAGGCAGATCATAGAAGGCCTTGTGGCAAGCTGGCGTCTTTGGATATTCCAAGTTGGAAGTGGGAGAGCATCTCTATGGACTTTATTACTAGTTTGTCTAGGTCTCCCCAAAGGCATGATTCTATGTGGGTCATAGTTGATAGAATAATGGTGTGTGCTCAATTGGTGCCTTTTAAGATTGGATATTCCATGAAGAAGATAACAGGATTGTATTTAAATGAAGTCATCAGATTGTATGGAGTGCTGATAAGTATTATGTCAGATCGAGACTCTAGGTTTATGCCACGTTTCTGGCAAAGTTTGCAGGAAGGGTTGGGCACTGATCTCAGGTGTTCAACCGTATATCATCCGCATACCAATGGTCAAACAAAGAGAGTTAATCAGATTTTGGAAGATTTGATTAGGTGTTATATCCTGGACCATGGTGGAGCATGGGACGGGCTTCTTGGACTGATGAAATTTGCTTATAAAAATAGTTATCAGGAAAGTTTGCAGATGGACTCCGTTGAGGATTTGTACGGGAGGCGTTGTTGAACTCCCTTATTTTTAGCTGAGGTTGGTGAGAGAATGTTGTTAGGTTCGTAAGCCTTAGAAGAAATGAGTATTTTTGTAATGCATATTCATGAAAAGCTTCATGTAGCTCATAAGCATTATGAGAAAGAAGTATGCAGATCGATGAAGGGTTGATCTGGTGTTCACAGTCGAGGACATGGTTTTTCTGAAGGTTTCTCCTATGCCAGATGTTAAGAGATTTGGAAGGAACCATAAGTTGGATCCCTGGTATATGGGACATTTACAGATTGTTGAGCACATTGAAGTGTTAGCATATAGGCTGGATTTGCCCGCTACCTTCCCTGGTGTTCACGATGTGTTTCATGTGAGCCAGTTGTGAAAGTGTGTGCTTAGTGATCAACATGACCTTGAGTCATTGCCCTAGTTACATCTGAATCTTTACTACGTCAATGATCCTATTTGTATTTTCGAGAATAAGGATTGGGTGTTGCGGAGAAAGATGATTCCCATGGTCAAGGTCCTTTGGCAGAACCAAGACGTTGAGAGCGCGACTTGGGAGGTAAAATCAGTGATGAGAGAGTCTCGTCCTCACCTTTTCTCCTAGTTTTCCCTGGGTAAGTATTTTTATTTTGTAACCTTTGGATATTTCTTTTCTATTTCAGATTCAATTTGTGTATCAAGTTTCAGGATGAAACTTCTTTTTAGTGGGAGTGGCTATAATGCCCATGAATTTTCTATAATTATTTTAATCACATTAGTGGTGTAATAATGTCGTAACAGCGTTACGTTTACGCATAGTTAATAGTGTGTCATCGTTAGTGCGGGATGTTGTTCGTTGGGGTGAGTCGGCCAATTTTTATAGACATCGGAATTAGAGATTTGAATTGGAAAAATTAAAGTAATTAATTTAAAGCATGCTTGTGAAGTTTCGTTGCGATCCGGGAATAATTGGGATCTCGGAGAAGTTTATATGGATTATTATCTGTTTAACTTCCAGGAATTGTTAAGCCAAGTTTGGTTTATCGGATCCCGATTTCGACCTTGTTGGTGCTGATATTTAGCTTTGGTGCAAATTTCATCAAGAACCGAGGTGATTTGGCCACATTCGTCGTTTGAGTTTTCTAGTTATTATATTAATAATATAATATATATATATATACTTATAAAAAGAAAACCCTATTCATCCTTCTTCCTCAAAAGGGTCTGATAGAGAGGGTCATGAGAGAGACGATGAGTCTTTCATCGTGAACCTTCCGACCTCAGTTTCAGTAGCTCCGCTAGATAAAATCTTCAGTAGAGCATAGATCTGGAAAGCTCTTGCCAAGATCTACTCGTTGGTGGTAGGTATTTTAATTTTCATAGACTTTTGGCATTAAGGTGTGTGGCACTAAACTTTCTCTTTGTCCAAATATCTCTATATTTCGTTGTCGCGCTTTCTTTTTCGGCCGATCTTAGTCGTGGATTGTTCAGATGGATGAGATAAGGAGGTTTAAGGCAAGTGGTGGTTCATCCCCTCTTGCTTGTTCTTTTGTTCCTGTTATTTATTTTCATTCCGACAATAGAACTTAGGAATAGGGTAGAGATTAGTGTTTGTTGAATCTGTGTAGTGTAGAGGTTGGTCCAAGTCTCAATTCGTTGAGTCTGACTTCAATTCATCATGTATCTCAATTCATTTAGTCTGACTTCATTTCATCCGGTTTCTCAATCCTTTGAGTCTGACTTGAATTCGTCGAGTGTATCAATTCATTGGGTCTTCCTTCAATTCGTCGGGTGTCTCAATTCATTGAGTCTGACTTCAATTCATCGAGTGTCTCAACTCATTGAGTCCGACTACAATTCGTCGATTGTCCCAATTCGTTGAGTCTGAATTCAATTCGTCAAGTGTCTCAATTTGTTGAGTCTGACTTCAATTCGTCGAGCGTCTCAATTCGTTGAGTCTGACTTCAATTCGTCCAGTGTCTCAATTCGTCGATTCTGACTTCAATTTATCTAGTATCTCAATTCGTTGACTCTGACTTCAATTCGACTTGTTTCTTTGAATTCGTCAAGTCAAATTCGTCGAGTGATATCTTGGCGTCGAGTGATTTAAGTGTTCGCATCAAGTGATGCATTGATGTTGAGTGAAGCAGAAATGTGTCAAGTGTCTCAATTCGTCGAGTCAATTCGTTGAGTCTGACTTCAATGTGTTGAGTGACTTTGAATTCGTTGAGTATCGATGTGAGGTCAAGTCTAATTCATTGGGTAAGTTATGATTCGTGGAGTATTCTTGACAAATCTGTGTAAACATAGAATTTTTGCGGGGTAAACCCCAATTCGTCGATTATAGCTTAAGATCTTTTTGGTTGTTTTCACCTTTGCATCGTCGCGGAAATCTGATACTAAGTCTTGGTTTTCGTTTCGTTTATTTATATATTTTATGATTATTTGATGCCTTTGGATGGCAGTGCATAAAGTACCACCACCTCAGTGTTAATTTGTGAATCATTACACATAGTGGGTTTTCTTTCTCTTCTTATGGATTGTTGGTTTGTGTTGGATAGATGGCCACCACCACAGTGCTGTTTCGAGTTGTTTGTTCTGATGGTGGGTGTCGGACAAGTGGCCACTGGCTTAGTACCATTTTTCTTTTACCAGTGTTAATGATTCAAGCATTTAACTGATTGGACTTTTCTTATATATATACATACGTTTATAAGCATACTCTTGCAGATGTTAACGAAACATATCTCTTTGTTTCACTTGGTGCAACTTTGTATATTTAACATCTTTGAATTCTTCACTGCTTACTGTGTTATTATTTAGATGTTGTGGTTTGACAACAATTCTGTCTTGGATTGGTAACACTTTGACTTCTCGTTTTTATTTACTTTTTGTGTTTTACTGCCACATGTTAATTCTTGTTTAGGCGTTCTTTCTTTTGAATGCCTCAAGCTCAGAGTAGTAGCGGTCTGAGCAGCTAGAGTTGGTGGTTCTTGGCATGGGCTTTAGTTGTTATGGTTTTCCACCCTCACCTTCGTAAGGTAGTTTTATTGTTCTTACTTTGGTTCAGACATGCTTATTGTTCTATGGGTTTGTGTCAGGTTGTTGACTCCCACAATGAGTTATTATAGATGTTAGACTATTTGCTAGCTGCTATGTTTCTATTGGTTTGTCTTACCAACTTGCTCTCTGGGAAGGATTTATGCTAGGTGTTATTTTCAAAGTATAAAAAGATCAATATTCTTATCTCAAACTCCTGACATCCTTTTAATTCAAATGTCACTCTATTTTAACGAACGTAAAAGCTCTTTTAGGACTTATATTAAATATAGAAGTGTGCATATCATGAATTGTTCTAATGGATTTTCATGCTCATATAGGATAATTGTAATGCCCCCGATTTTTTTTTCTGCGATTATTTAATTCTCGTTTGCCATTACATTGACGCGTTTCCGGCATGTGTCGTTTGTTAGAGCGTGATTTTAGCTCTTTAGGTTCCTTGTGTGGTTGTTGGCAGCCTTTTTGGCAAGATCCCCTAGCAAGTCGGGTCTGTGTTGGTGACCGGTGAGGCCTCTCGGGGGTTGCTTTTGTTTTGGCTTCAGGTAGTGATAACCCGAGTTTTGTTCGTCGAAAGTTGATTTCGACTTCGCTGTTGTGTTCGTAGCATAGGTAATTAGCTACGGTGTGAAATTCGTCGGATTCCGAGGTGGTTCGGTTTTCACATCGTTTTGATTGTGTTAATAATAATGGATGCAAATAATTAATTAATAAAGATTGAAGGAATCCAATGGCTTTTAGTTGTCTGTTAGGGCTGATAAGGCGTGTCCATGCATATATATATATATATATATATATATATATATATATATATATATATATATATATATATATATATATATATATATATATATATATATATATAGTCTCAAGACAAAATCAAAACTTTTCATCGTCTCCTTCCGTGAGAGTTTAACCGTCGCCTGTTCTAGAGGAAGAAAAAAACTGCCAACCCTGCTGCCCTTCAGACACCTATTCTGGGAGTGTTAGTGGACGGAATTCGATTCTGAAAGCGGATTTGGATTACTCTCGCCTAGACCTTCATTCCTACGGCAAGAGATTCAATTTTCGTGGTGTCTCTATGTGTCTCGGAATTTTTAGTTTGATCCTTTTCCGCCATTAAAACTTAGAAATCCTGTTTAGGTGCTGTTACGGCTGGAGCCGAGAGAGAGAGGAAGGGCTGTGCAAGATAAATTGCTGGAATTTGAGGCAAGTGGTGCTCCTAATATTGCCAAGTTTTTCTTCTCCTTTTTATGTCATATTTGTTGCTATCATTCATGTTTCCTAGGAGTATTATTTTGCTCTATTTTTTCCGTCAAAATCATGTGGGCCATGAACCATGAACGCTCCTTTATGTTTTTTTAATTTTTTTTTCTCAAGTTCTGAAACTCCAAGTCTTCGGCCAGATTGCTGTAGTATTTCCTTTTATCAATTTGTTCCTTGTTGATCTCGGATTGGGTAGTATTTAGCTTTTCAGCCTTAGAACTAGTTTAGTGGGTTTTCATGCTTATATTTCGAGTAATAGGATCTAATTAGGCTAAGAAGATTGGTCGAAAACGAAGTTGGAGGTACAAGAATCCTGTACACTCAATGCAGCCTGTTTGACGAAGATCGTCGATCTGGGTTCGACGAAGATCGTCGAACTTAGATCGACAACCTCTGGTTGCATGAGATCGACAAAGATCGTCGATCTGAGTTCGACGATAATCGTCGAACTGAGATCGACGATCTCTGGTTGCCTGAGATCGACGATCTCTGGTTGCCTGAGATCGACGATCTCTGGTTGTCTGTGTTCGGCGAGGATCATTGAGCTGAGTTCGACGAGGATCATCGAACTGAGTTCGATGATTTTCTCTGTCCAGTGTTTAACGTAAAATCGTCGAACGAAATTCGACGATTTCCTGTGGCCTGCGTTTAACTCAAAATCATCGAACGGCATTCGACGATTTTTCCCCATGGTCAGTGTTTGACGAAAGGGAAATCGTCGAACGACGTTCGACGATTTTTCCCGTGGCTTATGTTCGACAAAAGCAAATCGTCGAACGGAGTTTGACGATTCTCCGTGATCTGTGTTCGACGATTTTACTGAGAGCTGAGTTTGATGATTTCCCTGTGGCTGGAGATCGACGATTCCTGTAAGCTGGGATTTATTCCTTTTCAGTTTCTTTCCTTCTCGAGTGATTACCTCCTAGGGGGATGTCTTGTCGGCCTTTCATTCTTCCTTTGTTTTGAGGGCCGAATCGTGGGTTATGACAGGTAGTGGTATTTTGACGCTCTAAAGGATTGGGATGTTTTGTGTGCGAGCCGTGGCCGCCACTTTTTTAGTCCCAGGTACGGGCTGGGTATTGCTATGGCCGCCACATTTTAATCCCAGGTACGGGCTGGGTTTGTGGTGGTTTTGTGCTGTCACAGTGGAATTTTTTTTGTTGGAACTGTTTTGTTTGGGGGACTGTTTTTGGACACCAACTCAGGGCCATGTTGTTTACTACTGCCATTAACTCACAAATTAGATTGTTAGGTGTTTCTTCCGTGTAGAATGCAGTATATTGTGGCAAGTTTTCTTGTCTTTTGCCTTGTAGCCTCTGTAGGATTTGGGCAGGGCTTGTTGTTATTACCTGGTACATGGTGTACTTTTGCTTACTTTGGACAGTGTTTGCTTTTACTGTCATGTTTAATTACTCTCATTGTTCCATTTTGATTTAATGCTCTAATTCTGATTTCCTTGTTTTACTTGCTGAGGTTTTCTTTTCTTTTCTGAATGCCTCAGGTTATGATTAGTAGCCGGGTAGACGGCTAGTTTTGCTGTTGTGTTCCTGGTGATCCCTTGATTTGTAGGGATATTTCTCTTGCTACTGTGAGGTAGTTTTTCTGTTTTCTTATAGACATACGTACTTGTCAGTGGGTTCGTGTCAGGTTGTTGGCGCCCTCTGGTAGTTTTACCTTACGATACTAGATATATTTCTTTTACTGCTACCTTTCTGGAGATAGTCTACTTGCTCTTGGGAAGATTTATGATAGGTTGCTTGTTACTCTTAAACCTAAAAACAAAACACTAATACTATTATATTTCATGACCAGCATGTTTATAAAACTCATACATTACTTTCCAAGCAACGTAAAAAGATCGTTTTCCTACTTATAATATAATATAAATCTAGAGTCTTGCATAGTATAAGTTGACCTCGGGGGCCACTTATGCAATCTCATAGGATGTCAAATCTAAATAAAGTATTTTCCGCCGCATATAAGTATAGTTTTAAACTGTGGACTAGGTGATCCACTGAGCCGAGGGATACGGTCTCTAAAATATAACTGATTTTTCTAATCTGTAAACTTATGAATTTTCATAGTCTAGTTAAATGGTGTTCGCCTGAGTGTCGACAGTTATCCCCTGCTCGACGTGGCATCACAACGCGTGTTTTCTCATACTCTGATACTTCTTAAATTCGGAGAAAATGCGGGTTGTAACAGTTGGTATCAGAGGCAGGTTGCTTGACAATTTGTCGGGAAACTTTTCCTTGTAGGTATTAGATGTTTAGCATCATATCATACACACACCAATATGTCATCAGCAAGTCTTGGCTGAAGCACGAACACTACACTCATAGTATAACATGAAGTATACAGGGCATATTATGTAGTATGGGATGCATAATATGTGTCTGTATATGGATCCACCATAGGGGCAACATGTGAGGGTTATGTAGTATGGGATGCATAACCTCAACACATGAATGCGACTATCATGTTTCATTTTTGTTGCATGAGAATGTTATGTAGTATGGGATGCGTAACATTTTCATGCGTACGCCACTCATGACATGTAACACCCCCTATCCGTCGCATAGCATATAGTAGTAGGTCCGGCCGGGGCCCGACGCCATATACCACAGACAGACCGGGTGGTTACTTATGGAAACCATCCAACCAATCTCAACGTCCTACACAGAGCATTATAGCGGAAGCAGTTTATAAAAGTTGCAAAACAAGAACCGAGCAACAAGCATGAATGTCCACTAATACGAAAATAGGAATGTCATTACAAAAATACTCAAAACAAGCCTTAAGGCCTTACAAAAAATATTTCACTTGTCTGTTACATGATTTACAAACCTCGGCACGCAGGCCGGTCATACATGAATAAAGCAATAAACATTTCCATTCGGGCCTTCGAGGGCCAGCTTCGCAAAAAGGGCTTTAGCCCGCTATTGACCGCTTGGTCCAGCTGCACCTGCAAGCAACAAACCACCGCACGGTGGCAAAACAAGGCAACGGTCAGCAATGCTGACGAAATTATAACGATCCCGCCCCCTACTCGGGGCGGCGATGCTCCTTCCCTGCATTTCATTAGCATAAGCGAGCAATATAAAAACCATAGCCATTTCATCACAGGCGTTGGCTCGCACGGCCACACGCCCCGTGCACTCAGGGCACATTCTCGGTGAACCGGTCGATGTCACGTCAATTAAAGCGATCAACATTCCGGACTCACCACCGCCACTTAGACGGCCATTCCTATGAGCAATTCGTCTTCCTGGCATTGGTCACGTCAATTTAAGCCATAGACCGCCGAAGACTCACATCTATGCCAACGGCGAGTGCCATGTAACTTTAGGTCTCTCTAACCTGAACGACATAAAGCGGGTACGGCTCCATCTAACCCGTGCTCACATCGCAACGGCAATTTAATCCATTTGCGCGGGTCAAACTTTCACCGAGTCCCATTCTAACACAAGTCGCATAACCCCGTTATGTTCAAGATGGCTCTCAGGCCACCAAGTTGGCGAGATCTCGTATCCGCCCAGTTTTTCGGGTGCACCTTTGGGTTAGTCCCCAAGGCTCCCTGCTGCAATCTACCGCGTAGAAAACCCGAAAAACACCCAATAGCACGGAGTCTTCTCCGGCCTTATGCAATGCAACATCACCGATCCGGACTAACATGTCCGGGTAGGCTTCAACCAAAATGCCTATGTCCGTTCTCGCATACGGACTCTAAACAACGGGGACTTCACATATCTACCCGAAGGAATGCCTCCAACTCTCCCCAAACTCGCGAGAGCAGGCTTCCTATGCAAAGAAAGAGAGCGACTCATGATCAAGATGAGGATCGTTACCCTTGCGGTCCTCTTTGGCGCCATCGGAAAGTAATCGGATGGAAATGACCGCACTAGCGTTGCCTCCGCGGATCCGGAGTCGGCTTGCGATTCGGAGCTCCGAAGCTCCTCCAATGGCGGATCTAGCTCTTCTTCTTCTTGCCTTAGCTCTCCTTTCTCCAAGGATTTAGAAAGAGGATAAGTGGAAAAAGTGAGGGTTTTCTAAGTCAAAACCCGGGTATATCCCTTCAGGAACAACCCCCAGCCGTTGGATCTTCAGTCAAAGAAATGAACGGCTTTGATTCGGGGCTGAAATGCCCAATCTGGACCGAACACGGCCTGGCACACGCCCGTGTCCAGGGCTGTGTGCCTCATTCGCCGTCAAAATCGAATCACCTGGAACCTCACACGGGTATCGAACACGCCCGTGTTCGAGCTGACACGCCCGTGTTCCAGCTGACACGACCGTGTAGTTGGCCGTGTACCCCATGATTTTCTCCCGTTTTCAACCCGAGCACTGCACGGGTTCTAGGACACGCCTGTGTCCTTGCCCGTGTCACCTTGACACGCCTGGGCTCCAGGCCGTGTACATGGTCTCGACACGCCCGTGTCGCAGGCCGTGTGCCATGTCTCGACACATTGTCGACACCAAAGTGTCGACTTCGTGGGACGAGTGTCGACACGGGTTGACACGCCCTGCGACACGCCCGTGTCGCAGGCCGTGTGCCGTGTCTCGACACAACGTCGAAGCACTGTGTCGATTTCACGGCTAAGTGTTGACATGGGTCGACACGCCCTGCGACACGCCCGTATCGCAGTCCGTGTGCCCAGTCTCGACACAATGTCGAGACTAAAGTGTCGACTTCGTGCCTTAGTGTCGACACAGGCTTAACACGCCCGTGTCCCAGGCCGTGTGCCTGCAGCCAGAACTCAAATTGGCCCAAAACATTCCCCTTTGCTCCTTTGAGTTTCGGGGCGTTACAACTCTACCCCTCTTAAAAGAATTTCGCCCACGAAATTACATAAAGGGAAAAACATGTACAAAACAAAATTTGTACCTGAGCGGAACAACTCCGGATACTCGTAAAGCATCGTCTGCTCTCGCTCCCAAGAGAGCTCCTCACGACCGCAATTGTCCCACCGGACCTTGACCATCCTGATCTCTTTATTGCGTAGCCGCTTGACCTCCGAGTCCTCAATCCGCACGGGCTTGACTTTTGTCGTTAGCCCACTATCCACCGGCACTTGATCGACCGCGATCACTTGCGTAGGCTCTTGCACCGCCTTCCGAAGCACCGAAATGTGGAATACATCAGGTAAACCACTTAGCTCCACTGAAAGCTTCAGCCGATAGGCCGCTTCTCCTACTCGCTCCAGAACCTCAAACGGTCCAAGGTACCTCGGGCTTAGCTTTTTCAATCGCCGCACCCGCGAGACACCCTTGAATGGCTTGATCTTCAAGTATACATACTCGCCCACAGCGAACTCCATGTTCCTGTGCTTGGCATTATAGTACTTTGCTTGCCGGTCCTGAGCGATAAGCAATCTCTCCCAAATGGTTCTCACCAAAGAAGTAGCATCATCCACTTTCGATCGCTTATACAACTTTGACTCGCCCGTTTCTAACCAAGACAACGGCGTGCGACATCTTCTACCATAAAGGGCCTCGAAAGGCGCCATCTGAATACTTGCTTGGTAGCTGTTGTTGTATGCGAACTCCACCAAATAAAGGTGGTCGTCCCATTGCTTTCCAAAGTCCAAGACACACATGCGAAGCATGTCTTCCATGGTTCTATTGACCCTCTCGGTCTGCCCATCCGTTTGCGGATGGAAGGCTGTGCTAAACTTCAGCTTTGTTCCCAACATTTGATGCACCAGCCTCCAATCATTGGACGTGAACCGCCCATCACGGTCACTCACGATGCTGCGGGGCACACCATGAAGCCGTACTATGTTATCCACATATAGCTTTGCCAGCTTCTCCACCGGATCATCCTTCCTATGCGGAATAAAATGCGACACCTTCGTTAATCGATCGACCACCACCCAAATGGCGTCGTTCCCCTTTTGCGACCTTGGCAAACCATGCACAAAGTCCATAGAGATGTCGTCGAATTTCCACTCCGGAATAGGCAAGGACTTAAGAAATCCTCCCGGCTTTTGGCACTCCGCCTTCACCAAGGCGCAAGTTTGGCACTTCGCTACGTATAGCGCCACATCCTTCTTCAAGCCCGGCCACCAAAACAGTTTCTTTACATCACGGTACATCTTCGTGCTCCCCGAGTGAATCGAGTACTTGGTATGGTGCGCCTCGTACAACAACTCCACCCGTAAATTGCCCACACTTGGGACGCACAAACGACCGTCTTTCCACAGCAATCCGTCCTCCACAACGAATTGGGAATTTGACCCATCCAGAGCCTCTATTATGAACTGCTTCATTTGAGCATCCATATCCAAAGCCTGCCAAATCCGATCAGCCAGGTCATATTGGACTTCAGTCCAACTCAGTACTGCTTCAGCACTAGATTGTCTATCCACACAAACAATCTCCAACGCCTCCAGCTCCTGCACCAACCGCTCATCATGCACTTATAGCCAATTCGCTTGAGCTGGGGCTCGGCGACTCAACGCGTCCGCAACCGCATTCCCTTTGCCAGGCACGTAGTGGATCTTGAATGTATAGTCCCCCAGGAACTCCATCCACCTACGCTGCCGCATATTCAGATCTTTCTGATCAATCAGGTACTTTAGACTCTTGTGATCGGTGTAGATATCAATCTTCACACCGTACAAATAGTGTCTCCACAGCTTCAAGGCAAAAATCACGGCCGCTAACTCCAAGTCATGGACCGGATAATTCCTCTCGTGCACTTTTAGCTGTCTCGAGCCATAAGCTATCACGCTGCCGTGCTGCAATAGCACGCAACCCAAACCGCTGCCCGAAGCATCGCTATATATCTCGAAGCCTTCGGTTCCAACCGGCGAACTCAACACAGGCGCCATGGTCAACCGACACTTCAACTCCTCAAAAGCTCGCGCGGACTCCGGCGTACAAACGAACTTATGCTCCTTCCTCGTCAAAGTAGTGAGAGGTAACGCTATCCGCGAGAAGTTCTCTACGAAGCGCCTATAATAGCCGGCAAGCCCCAAAAAGCTCCGGACTTCTGCTACCGTAGCAAGCTCAGACCACTGCCGTATCGCAACAATCTTCGCCGGATCCACAGCAATACCCTCTCCACTCACTATATGCCCGAGGAACGCCACTGAGGATAGCCAAAACTCGCACTTCGAGAACTTGGCATACAACTGGTTTCTCCTGAGTGTCTCCATCACCAAATGGAGATGCTTGAAGTGATCCTCCTCACTTTGCGAGTACACCAAAATATCGTCGATGAAGACGATCACGAAATGGTCCAAGTACTCCCTGAACGTTCTGTTCATCAAATCCATGAACACTGACGGCGCATTAGTCAGCCCAAACGGCATGACCGTAAACTCATAATGCCTGTATCTCGTACTAAACGCTGTCTTCGGGATATCACTCTCCCTTATTCGCAGCTGATAGTACCCAGCCTTGAGATCCAACTTCGAGTACACCGTCGACCCGACTAACTGATCGAAGAGATCATCAATCCGGGGGATCGGGTACTTGTTCTTCTCAGTCAGCTTGTTCAGCTCCCGATAATCAATACATAACCTCAAGCTTCCGTCCTTCTTCTTAACAAAGAGGACCGGTGCGCTCCAAGGCGAAGAACTCGGGCGCACAAACCCTTGCTCCAACAACTCTTGCAGTTGAACTTTCAGCTCCGCCATTTCCTTAGGCGCTAGCCGATACGGAGATCGTGACACAGGCTTTGCACCTGGCACTAGCTCGATAGTAAAATCTATCTCCCGTTGAGGCGGGGCTCCAGGAAGATCTGCGGGGAACACATCAGGGTATTCCGATACCACTGAAATACAATCCATCGCGGGCTTCGGCTTTGCAACCTCCACTAGTGTAAAGAATAGTTCTGCTCCGGCACGAACCGCCTTCACCACCTAAAGAGCAGACATCAACGTCTTGCTCGACCCCTTTAAGCCCATAAAAGTCATCTCACGACTTGCTCCCAGCTTGACTTCCTTTCTACCGCAATCTATATGGGCCTGCTACTCCGAGAGCCAGTCCATGCCAAATATGACGTCAAACTCCACCAACGGAAGTAAAGACGCCCGCAGGTCAAACTCCTGCTCTCCAATACGAATCTTAACATCGCAGATCCTATCCGCTCGCATCGAACACCCATTTGGCAATAGCACATCCAACTTATCCCTCGCCATCGAAGAAGGGACTCCGATGCGTAATACAAATCCTTCGGACAAGAAGGAGTGTGAAGCTCCCGTATCAAAGAGTGCTCGTGCCAGATTTTCACAAATCAACACAAATCCTAAACAAGTAGTGGTAAGGTAACATGTGCATAGCAAGCATATAAAGGAATTGACTTGCTATAAATTAAACCGTACCTGTCACCACGTCAGCTTGTTTAATGGCCTCCTGTTGGCCAAGATTGTAGACCCTTGGTTGGGCCGGAGCATAGTGGGATGCGGTCGACTCCACCGCCTTTCCCTTTTCTTCATAAGTGGCTCCCGGCCTCCTCTCGGACTTAGGACGTCCGCTCCAACAATCACGGGCGAAATGCCCCGTCTTTCCACACGTAAAGCACGCACCCGGGGTCCGACTCGTAGTCGCCCCAGAAGCACCAGATGGAGCTGGACCCGAAGTCCTATGTTTCTTGAAAGCCCTCCGATAGCCGGACTTTGAAGCAGTCGGCACTCTGAACTCAGATTTCTTTTCACTCAAGCTTTTCTTCGCTTGCACACTCTTCATGTCCTTCTCCAAGGACCGGGCAGTATTGACCAAGGTTAAGAAACCCTGCGTCATCGGCCCCGACAGTAACAATCTCAGCTCATCCCTCAAGCCTTCATAAAAACGATTAGTCTTGCGCTCCTCATCCATGATGGTGGAGCTAGCATAACGACTCAACCGCGTAAACTCGTGGAGATATTCATCCACACTCCTCTCACCCTGTACCAACTTCTGGAACTCATTCTCCAATGCTATCTTCTGCGTCGAAGGGAGGTATCTAGCCAAAAATAATCTCGAGAACTCCTCCATCGAGACATCACAAAGTTGCCTACCTCTCAGTAAGTGCAGCTCCAATCCTTCCCAGCACATCCTCGCTTCACCGTCCAGCAGGAGCGTAGCAATGGTGGTCATCTGCCACTCCTCCGTCTCCGTCGCTGTCATGACTCTCTTCACCCTAGAGAGCCAGTCTTCAGCCTGAGATGGGGTTCCCAACCCCGAGAATAGCGGAGGGTTAAAGCTCATTACATGCTTCAGCTGCCTCTCAGTTGCCCTCCTTGGCACTATTGGTTCCGCAATCACTTGCTCCACCCTCCTCGGCTCAGCCTCTTGCAGAGGTACTTGCTCCATCACAGGAGCGGGCTGCTGCGCTTGCCTTCCAGGCTGCACATTGATCACGGCCAACACCGCTTCAGCAACCAATCGTATATTCTCAGCCGATAGAGGTGTTGCAGGAGCAACATCCGGTGCACTACTTGCCTCAGAAACTCGGCATTCTGACGGCCCAACACCACTTCGGGTCACCTATAGTGGTACAAAACACCGTTAAGCGACCAAATAAATTGCAAACAGCAATTATAGGAACACGCAGGTTCCTCAAACACGAGTATTTTCATTCCTAAGTGGACATTCATGGGTTCTTTTTACTGTTATAACGATGACGCACACAATGTGCTCACCACCCCTTAAAAAGAATTCGCCCACGAATTCAGTTCAAGCCCGACCAAAACCAGTAGTCTGATACCAAATTATAACACCCCCTATCCGTCGCATAGCATATAGCAGTAGGTCCGGCCGGGGCCCGACGCCATATACCACAGACAGACCGGGTGGTTACTTATGGAAACCATCCAACCAATCTCAACGTCCTACACAGATCATTCTAGCGAAAGCAGTTTATAAAAGTTGCAAAACAAGAACCCAGCAACAAGCATGAATGTCCACTAATACGAAAATAGGAATGTCATTACAAAAATACTCAAAACAAGCCTTAAGGCCTTACAAAAAATGTTTCACTTGTCTGTTACATGATTTACAAACCTCGGCACGCAGGCCGGTCATACATGAATAAAGCAATAAACATTTCCATTCGGGCCTTCGAGGGCCAGCTTCGCAAAAAGGGCTTTAGCCCGCTATTGACCGCTTGGTCCAGCTGCACCTGCAAGCAACAAACCACCGCACGGTGGCAAAACAAGGCAACGGTCAGCAATGCTGACCAAATTATAACGATCCCGCCCCCAACTCGGGGCGGCGATGCTCCTTCCCTGCATTTCATTAGCATAAGCGAGCAATATAAAAACCATAGCCATTTCATCACAGGCGTTGGCTCGCACGGCCACACGCCCCGTGCACTCAGGGCACATTCTCGGTGAACCGGTCGATGTCACATCAATTAAAGCCATCAACATTCCGAACTCACCACCGCCACTTAGACGGCCATTCCTATGAGCAATTCGTCTTCCTGGCATTGGTCACGTCAATTTAAGCCATAGACCGCCGAAAACTCACATCTATGCCAACGGCGAGTGCCATGTAACTTTAGGTCTCTCTAACCCGAACGACATAAAGCGGGTACGGCTCCATCTAACCCGTGCTCACATCGCAACGGCAATTTAAGCCATTTGCGCGGGTCAAACTTTCACCGAGTCCCATTCTAACACAAGTCACATAACCTCGTTATGTTCAAGATGGCTCTCAGGCCACCAAGTTGGCGAGATCTCGTATCCGCCCAGTTTTCCGGGTGCACCTTTGGGTTAGTCCCCAAGGCTCCCTGCTGCAATCTACCGCGTAGAAAACCCGAAAAACACCCAATAGCACGGAGTCTTCTTCGGCCTTATGCAATGCAACATCACCGATCTGGACTAACATGTCCGGGTAGGCTTCAACCAAAATGCCTATGTCCGTTCTCGCATACGGACTCTAAACAACGGGGACTTCACATATCTACCCGAAGGAACGCCTCCAACTCTCCGCAAACTCGCGAGAGCGGGCTTCCTATGCAAAGAAAGAGAGCGACTCATGCTCAAGATGAGGATCGTTACCCTTGCGGTCCTCTTTGGCGCCATCGGAAAGTAATCGGATGGAAATGACCGCACTAGAGTTGCCTCCGCGGATCCGGAGTCGGCTTGCGATTCGGAGCTCCGAAGCTCCTCCAATGGCGGATCTAGCTCTTCTTCTTCTTGCCTTAGCTCTCCTTTCTCCAAGGATTTAGAAAGAGGATAAGTGGAAAAAGTGAGGGTTTTCTAAGTCAAAACCCGGGTATATCCCTTCAGGAACAACCCCCAGCCGTTGGATCTTCAGTCAAAGAAATGAACGGCTTTGATTCGGGGCTGAAATGCCCAATCTGGACCTAACACGGCCTAGCACACGCCCGTGTCCAGGGCCGTGTGCCTCATTCGCCGTCAAAATCGAATCACCTGGAACCTCACACGGGTATCGAACACGCCCGTGTTTGAGCTGACACGCCCGTGTTCCAGCTGACACGGCCGTGTAGCTGGCCGTGTACCCCATGATTTTCTCCCGTTTTCAACCCGAGCACTGCACGGGTTCTAGGACACGCCCGTGTCCTTGCCCATGTCAACTTGACATGCCTGGGCTCCAGGCCGTGTACATGGTCTCGACACTTCGCAGCTAAGTGTCGACACGGGTCGACACGCCCTGCGACACGCCCGTGTCGCAGGCCGTGTGCCATGTCTCGACACATTGTCGACACCAAAGTGTCGACTTCGCGGGACGAGTGTCGACACGGGTTGACACGCCCGTGTCGCGGGACCAAGATTTTTCTAATGTTGATATGATCATAGGATGATAAGACGTCCTTCGACGAGGTCGACTCCCCTGTTTGAGGGTGAGACTTCTGGAGCGCAGAGTGATGCGGTGATCGAGAGCTTGCGGTTGAGCAACGATTCCTTGACCAGGTAGTTGGTGGAGATGCAGGCCCAGATCTAGTCTCTGGTGGAAGTTATGGTAGTGCAGGCTCAGGGGGTGCAAGATCCTGCAAGGGGGTCAGCTGCTCCTCCCCCTCCTGCTCCCCTGAGACCTCCAGTGGTGGTGATAGCGGAGATGGCCTTAATTTCTCAGTTTCAGAGACTTAGCCCTCCTACGTATGATGGGAAGGCAGATTTCATGGTCAAAGATGATTGGCTGATCTCCATGGAGGAGATGTTCTCGTACTCTAGCGTTGCAAATGATCAGAGAGTGATGATAGCCTCCTATCAGCTAAAGGGTTTGGCTAAGAGCTGGTGGCTTAGGGAAAAGGAGAGCTTGGTGGCTGGTTACTCTTGGGGATTATTCAAGGAGATGTTGTTGAGGAAGTTCTTGCCTTCAGTCGAGCGTGACCGACTTATGAACGACTTCCTTCACCTGAAGGAGAGGCAACTCACAGTCAGTGAGTACGAGATAGAGTTCAGCAAGTTGAGCCGATTTGCCCCTGGGTTGGTGAGTGTTGAAGCTGATCGAGTCAAGCGGTTCCTTGGTGTCTTGAGGAACGAGGTTTAGCAGTAAGCCAGTGCTTATGGATCAGTGACTTATACAAGGGTAGTAGAGGCTGCTCTGAAAGTGGAGGTAATTGAGACCGCAAAGAATAGAGGCCAGCAGATGAGGAAGGACAAGAGGAAGTCTGCTGAAGAGAAGAACCCCCAGGTACTCGATGCTGCTTCGGGAAAGAAGAGCAAGGTAGTGTGTAGCTTCTGTGGCCGATCAGGCCAACCTATTGAGAGGTGTTTCAAGAAGGTGGGAGTGCAGAAAAAGGAGCAAGTTCATGCCATTCAAGGTGCCTCTAGGAAGGATGTTTCTTGTTCTATTTGCAAGCGACCCGGGCATGATGCTGCCCAGTGCTGGTCCAAGGATAAGGTCTGCTTTCAGTGTTGGCAGAAGGGCCATATCAAGATAAGTTGTCCTCAGGTCCAGCCTGTTCTTCAAGCAGTTCCACTTCTGGCTTTACCTCCTCCTCAACGTGTGGACAAGGGCAAAGGGAAGATGAACGTGATATCTTCCGAGGAGGTTCAAGCTTTGACTCAGGTCATCTCAGGTTAGTTGTTTTCCTAGCCTGAAAGTTTTATTTGCTAGGATGGTTATAGTTTTGTTTTGGTAGTTCCTTAGTTTCTTATATGTACTCCTATAGGGAAATTTAAGGTGAAGAACCGCTGAGCACGTGTTCTGTTCGACTCCGGCGCTACCCACTCGTTTGTGGCTAGATCATTTGTGGAGCGATATCGGTTGATTCTAGATCAAGTTTGTGATACCTTCTGCGTCAAGTTCCCATCTGGTGAATCTGTGTTGTCAGATTTGGGTATTCTGGATTGCCCTGTTTTGTTGGGGGACTTTCTTGTGAAGGCAGACTTGAAGATGATCGATCTAGAGGACTTCGATGTTATTCTGGGAATGGACTGGTTGTCCAAGTATGATGCGGTTATTCAGTGCAAAGGAAAGCGCTTGGACTTCATCAAGGACAACGGTCAGCCTGGAAGTCTGTATGCTGATCCGTGCCATGATTCTCCTATCATTTCTGCGGTATATGCTCAGAAGCTATTTCATTCTAATTGTTTTGCTTGTTTAGTCTTAGTGGTTGGGACTGGTGTCAGTATACCGCATTTGGAGGAGATTCCTGTTGCACGTGAGTTTTCTGATGTTTTTCCTGATGACCTTCCTGGTCTTCCCCCCGAGAGGGATGTTGAGTTTGTGATTGATTTGGAACTGTGTATGCGTCCTATTGCTAAGGCACCATATCAGATGGCCCCTCGTGAGTTGGAGGAGTTGCGAGTCCAGTTGGACGAGTTGTTGGCAAAAGGTTTTATTAGGACGAGTTCGTCGCCTTGGGGCGCTCCTATTCTATTTGTGAAGAAGAAAGATGGGTCGATGAGGCTGTGCATTGATTATAAGGAGCTGAACAAAGTCACCATTAAGAACATGTACCCTCTGCCGAGGATCGATGACTTTTTTGATCAGTTGCGTGGTAGCACGGTGTTTTCTAACATTGAACTTCGATCAGGCTATCATCAGCTCAGGATCCATGAGTCGGACATTCCACGGACTGCTTTAAGGTCGAGGCATGGGCATTTCGAATTCCTGGTTATGTCATTTGGTTTGACCAACGCGCCATCAGCATTCATGGACATGATGAACCGGGTGTCCAAGAATTTTCTGGATAAGTTTGTGGTCGTATTTATAGACGACATTCTGATTTATTCTTGGGATACTGCGGAGCATGATCAGTACTTACGATTGGTCTTATATGCTTTGAGAGACCATCAGTTATTCGCCAAGCTGAGTAAATCCGAATTCTGGTCGTCCCAGGTTTCCTTCCTGGGTCATGTGGTGAACAAAGATGGCATTTCGGTTGACCCGGAAAAGATTTCTGCAGTGATGGATTGGAGCAGGCCGGGCATGCCCAAGGAGATTAGGAGCTTCTTGGGGTTGTCCGGCTACTACATAAGATTCGTGGAGGGCTTTTCTACACTGGCAGTGCCCTTGACTAAGCTGACGCAGAAGAATGCGGCCTTCATTTGGAGCGAGAAATGCGATGAGGCCTTTTTGGAGCTAAAGAGGAGGTTGTGCACTGCTCCTATTTTGACATTGCCTACGGATGGCATGGACTATGATGTGTATGTGGATGCCTCGCATGTTACGCTCGGAGTTGTGTTGATGCACGAAGTTAAGGTGATTGCGTATGGGTCGAGGCAATTGAAGACTCATGAGAGGAACTACCCCACGTATGATCTTGAGTTCGCAGTAGTGATCTTTGCCCTGAAGCTGTGGAGACATCTACTTTATGGTGCACAGTGCAATATCTTCACAGACCATAAAAGCCTAAAGTACGTGTTCACTCAGAAGGAGTTGAATCTGCGCCAACGGCGGTGGCTAGAGTGTGTGGCCGATTATGATGTGGACATACAATATCATCCGGGTAAGGAAAATGTGGTGGCCGACGCCCTGAGCCGGAAGACGGGAAAGATCTTTAATCTCACCGCCGATCGTTTAGTTGAAGATTTCCTCCTAATGGATATTTCCGTGGGATGCTGTGACATGCAGAACAGTTTGGTAGTGGCAGAACCATCTTGGATTACACTTACCAGGTTGCACTAGAAGGATGATCTGGATCTTCTGCACTTATACCTTAGGACTGAGAGATGGGAGTTGCCGAATTTTTCTATCGATGATGCAGGTACTTTGAAGTACCGCGGCAGGTTTTGCATCCCCGCTATTGGAGGCATCAGGGGTATGATTTGCAGAGAGGCTCATGGATCCAGTGTTGTCTACCATCTAGGATCTACAAAGATGTATCATGAATTGATGCAGATTGCCTGGTGGTATGGGATGAAGGGTGATATAGCCCAATTTGTTGCTGAGTGCCACACTTGCAAGCGCATGAAGGCCGATCATGGAAGGCCTGGTGGCAAGTTGACTCTGTTGGAGATCCCTACTTGGAAGTGGGAAAGTATTTTTATGGACTTCGTTACGGGCTTGCCGAGATCTCCAAGGGGATTTGATTCTGTTTGGGTTATAGTGGACAGACTGACGAAGTGTGCTCACTTCGTTCCGTACAAGATTGACCATCCGATGAAAAAGATAGCAGAGTTGTATCTGAATGAAGTCATCAGATTACACGGTGTGCCAGTTAGCATCATTTCGGATCGAGACTCCCGTTTTACATGTCGCTTCTGGAGGAGTCTGCAAGAGGGTTTTGGTACAGATTTGAGGTATTCTATAGCTTACCACCCACAGACCAATGGCCAGACTGAGCGGGTGAACCAGATAGTTAAGGATATGATCAGGTGATACATCTTGGACCACGGTGGAGCGTGGGATGAGCGTTTGCTGCTTATGGAATTTGCATACAGTTAAAGTTACCAGGAGAGCTTGCAAATGGCTCCGTTTGAAGCTTTGTACGGGAGGCGCTGCAGAACTCCCTTGTTTTGGACCGAGGTCAGTGAGAGTCTTGTGCTGGTTCCGAATGCACTCGAGGAAATGGAAGTCACAGTGAAGCTTATTCTTGAAAAGCTTCGTATAGCTCAGGAGAGATATGAGACGAACACCAACCGGCGTAGGTCTGACTTAGAGTTTTCTGCAGGGGATCTTGTGTTTCGTAAGTTTCCCCGATGGTTGGTGTTAAGAGGATCGGTAAGAACCGGAAATTGGATCTGAGGTATGTGGGCCCATTTAAGATTGTTGAACGTATTGGCGTGTCAGCATATAGATTGGATTTGCCAGCAAATTTCCCAGGTATTCATAATGTGTTTCATGTAAGCCAATTACGGAAGTGTGTGCGAAGCAGTGGGCAAGTCTTGGATGTTGTGCCCCAGTTGGAGCCTAATCTTCCATATGTTGAGGTGTCGGTCTGCATATTGGATACTCAAGATCGGGTGTTGTGGACAAATTCTATCACGATGGTGAAAGTTCTATGGAATAGTCAGGATTTGAAAAGCGCGACTTAGGAGCTAGAGTCAGCTATGAGGGAGGCTCACCCTCATCTGTTCCCTTGTTTTGATTGGCATGTTTTCTTTCTAGTAACTCTTGTTTTGTTAGTTTCATTCTATAGCAGAAGTTATGTACGTAAAGTTTCGGGACGAAACTTTCTTTCAGGGGGAGTGACTATAACGCCCCCGATTTTTTTCTGCAATTATTTAATTCTTGTTTGGCGTTATGTTGACGCGTTTCCGGCATGTGCCATTTGTTAGAGCTTGGTTTAGCTCTTTAGGTTCCTTGTGTGGTTGTTGGCAGCATTTTTGGCAAGATCCCCTATCAAGCCGGGTCTGTGTTGGTGACCGGTGAGGTCTCTCGGGGGATGCTTGTGCTTTGGCTTCGGGTAGTGATAACCCGAGTTTTGTTCGTCGAAAGTTGATTTCGACTTCGCCGTTGCGTTCATAGCATAGGTAATTATCTACGGTGTGAATTTCGTCGGATTACGAGGTGGTTCGGTTTTCGCGTCGTTTTGATTGTGTTAGTAATAATGGATTCAAATAATTAATTAATAAAGCTTGAAGGAATCCAGTGGCTTTTAGGTGTCTGTTAGGGCTGATAAGGCGTGTCCATGCATATATATATAGTATCAAGAAAAAATCGAGACTTTTCATCGTCTCCTTCCGTGAGAGTATAACCGTCGCCTATTCGAGAGGAAGAAAAAAACAGCCAACCCTGTTACCCTTCAGACGCCGATTCTGGGAGCGTTAGTGGACGGAATTCAATTCCGAAAGCGGATTTGGATTACTCTCGCCTAGACCTTCATTCCTACGGTAAGATATTCAATTTTTGTGGTGTTTCTAGGGGTCTCGGAATTTTTAATTTGATCTTTTTCCGCCATTAAAACTTAGAAATCATGTTTAGGTGTTGTTGCGGCTGGAGCCGAGAGAGAGAGGAAGGGCTGTGCAAGATAAATCACTGGAATTTGAAGCAAGTGGTGCTCCTACCCTTGCCAAGTTTTCTTCTCCTTTTCATGTCATATTTGTTGCTATCATTCATGTTTCATAAGAGTATTATTTTGCTGTGTTTTTTTTCCGTCAAAATCATGTGGGCCTTGAACCATGAACGCTCCTTTATGTTTCTTTTCATTTTTTTATCAAGTTCTGAAACTCCAAGTCTTCGGCCGGATTGCTGTAGTATTGCCTTTTATCAATTTGTTCCCTGTTGATCTCGGATTGGGTGGTATTTAGCTTTTCAGCCTTAAAACTAGTATCAGTGGGTTTTCATGCTTGTATTACGAGTAATGGGATCGAATTAGGCTAAGAAGATTGGTCGGAAACAAAGTTGTAGGAACAAGAATATTGTACTCTCAATGCAGCCAGTTCGACGAAAATCGTCGATCTGGGTTCGACGAAGATCGTCGAACTGATATCGATAACCTCTAGTTGCATGGGATCGACGAAGATCGTCGATCTGAGTTCGACGATAATCGTCGAACTAAGATCGACGATCTCAGGTTGCCTGAGATCGACGATCTTCGGTTGCCTGTGTTCGGCATGGATCGTCGAGCTGAGTTTGACGAGGATCGTCGAGCTGAGTTCGACGATTTTTTGTGTCCAGTGTTTAACGCAAAATCGTCGAACGAAATTCGACGATTTCCTATGGCCTGGTTTAACTCAAAATCGTCGAACGACGTTCGACGATTTTTCCCTGTGGCCAGTGTTCGACGAAAGGGAAATCGTAGAACGATGTTCGACGATTTTTCCCATGGCTTGTGTTCGACAAAAGCAAATCGTCCAACGGAGTTCGACGATTCTCCGTGATTTGCGTTCGACGATTTTCCTGAGAGCTGAGTTTGACGATTTCCATTTGGCTGGAGATCGACGATTCCTGTAAGCTGGGATTTATTCCTTTTCAGCTTCTTTCCTTCCCGAGTGATTACCTCCGAGGGGGGATGTCTTGTCGACCTTTCGTTCTTCCTTTGTTTTGAGAGCCGAATCATGGGTTATGGCAAGTAGTGGTATTTTGACGCTCTAAAGGAGCGGGATGTTTTGTGTTCGAGCCGTGGCCGCCACATTTTTAGTCCCAGGTACGGGTTGCGTATTGCTGTGGCCGCCACCTTTTAATCCCAGGTACGGGCTGGGTTAGCGGTGGTTTTGTGCTGTCACAGTGGAATTTTTTTTTGTTGGAACTGTTTTGTTTGGGGGACTATTTTTGGTCACCAACTCAGGTCCATGTTGTTTACTACTGCCATTAACTCACAAATTAGGATTGTTAGGTGTTTCTTTCTTGTAGAATACAGCATATTGTGGCAAGTTTTCTTGTCTTTTGCGTTGAAGCCTCTGCAGGATTTGGGCAGGGCTTGTTGTTGTTACCTGGTACTTTGTGTACTTTTTCTTACTTTGGACAGTGTTTGCTTTTACTGTCATGTTTAATTACTCTCATTGTACCATTTTGATTAAATGCTCTAATTCTGATTTCCTTATTTTACTTGCTGAGGTATTCTTTTCTTTTCTGAATGCCTCAGGTTATGATTAGTAGTCGGGTAGACAACTAGTTTTGTTGTGGTGTTGCTGGTGATCCCTTGAGTTGTAGGGATCTTTCTCTTGCTGCTGTGATGTAGTTTTTCTGTTTTCTTATAGACATACATAGTTTCCAGTGGGTTCGTGTCAAGTTGTCGGCGCCCACTGGTAGTTTTACCTTATGATACTAAATATGTTTCTTTTACTGCTACCTTTCTGGAGATAGTCTACTTGCTCTTGGAAAGATTTATGCTAGGTTGCTAGTTACTTTTAAATCTAAAAAAACACTAATACTATTATATTTCATGACCAGCATGTTTATAAAACTCATACATTACTTTCCAAGCAATGTAAAAAAATCGTTTTCCTACTTATAATATAATATAAATCTAGAGTCTTGCATAGTATAAGTTGAACTCGGGGTCACTTATGCACTCTCATAGGATGTCAAATCTAAATAAAGTATTTTCCGCCGCGTATAAGTATAGTTTTAAACTGTGGACTAGGTGATCCACTGAGCCGAGGGATACGACCTCTAAAATATAACTGATTTTTCTAATCTGTAAACTTATGAATTTTCATAGTCTTATTAGATGGTGTTCGCCTGAGAGTCGACAGTTATCCCTGGTCGACGTGACATCACGACGCGTGTTTTCTCATACTCTGATACTTCTTAAATTCGAAGAAAATGCGGGTTGTGAGAATAATAAATGAACTAAATAAAGTATTTTTAATGTAT
Source organism: Platanthera guangdongensis (assembly GCA_039583875.1). Classification (NCBI taxonomy): domain Eukaryota; kingdom Viridiplantae; phylum Streptophyta; class Magnoliopsida; order Asparagales; family Orchidaceae; genus Platanthera; species Platanthera guangdongensis. The sequence goes on along the minus strand of CM077167.1, from coordinate 121,525,178 downwards.
ATATGTATATTTTACCCGTGGACTAATTGATCTACAGAGTCAAGGTACACAACCATCAAAACTTAAACTCAAACTATAGTTTTATCATAACAAACTTGAGGATTTCATGAAACATTTTAGGAGTAGGTTCTTGTCTGAGCATCTGCAGTTGTCCCCTGCATGACATGACATCACGATGCGTATTTTCTCTCACTCTGATATATATTATTTAACACTGAGAAAATGAAGGTTGTGACATTAGCTGCCTCCGAAAAATTGCGAACTAAAGGTCTGTGCGCATAGAGTCGTATGGATTGAAAGTCTTTAGTTTCAAGAGTAGCTAAACACTTAGAGGGGGGGGTGAATAGGTTTTTTAGTTTTTTAATAATTTTTGTTATCCTTCAGTGTGTTGTGAGTTAGTTAAGTTAGCTTTCAAGACAATCACACACAACACACATAAATTTTATAGTGATTCCCTAGATTATGGGTACATCCACTGTCCCTACCACCTTTATAAGAGTTTGTTGGACAAGACCACTTCTGTAAGACCCCATTTTTTTTACCACAGGGTCATATGCCTAAAACTTCCCCTTCACAGTGACTCCAACTATCATACTAGTCACCACTGCAGGACGCCAATCCTGCCGACTAAAACGATCAAATCACAGTAGGCCAACCAAAGAGAAGTAAGTGAGTAATACAAGTCCACAGATTACAACTCACTATCAATATGTATATAAAGAGCAATAGTGCACAATGAATAAAAGTATAAAAGAGAGTAGAAAATGGGCTTAAGCCCGGTACATGTCCAATACAAATAATCTCTCTCACACAACTCACACATCTAGCGGAAGCAAATTGAAAACCGTCATTGACCTATCGCCGAGTAGTAGCGGTAGTGCGTAACAACTTCTCCTCCAGTCCTATCATCCTCCTGCAATTGGTGCATCACCATGAATTCCTAAAATGATGTGGTCCACTGACCGTTAGTCAAAATACAAAGCCACTATGATCCTTGCCTCACCCCCACGACTCCTAGGCATCCTGCGGGGAGGAGGAAAGGAAAGATATTTAAGGTGAAGAATGAAAAAGAGCAGATGACAACTACCCTATCATGAGTATATACAAAAGAACTATAACAAGGTAGCAGTAATGTAAACAAGGTAAAGTACAGAGCAGTAAACACATGCTACACTATAATTAATAAATGTACAAGTAAATAACTACGGCTACCTTCTACTACAGATAAAGTCAAGTAAAATAAGCTATAGAATAAGTGACCTTAACTTATAAGAATGTCCATACAAACTCATAAGTTGAGGTGTTGTTTTGCAAGGCCTATTGTACAAAAAGTCTCATACCAATTTATATGATAGGGGTCGGGGTTTAAATGTAATGATGACATGATATGCTATGTTATGTTGGTTTAATTTTATGTTTATACAAGTGCAACACACACACCCGACTCTATGCGCACAGACCTTTAGTTCCCCCATTTGGAGTTAGCTAAAGTCTCAGGTACCCCCCCCCCCCCCCCCCCCCGTAGTGGAAAACAGAGGCGATGGGTTGGGCAACCCCACCTCTAGGCCGGTATTCACACCACCTAACATAGACCTTCTACGCCTCAACGCAAAGAACATAACCACGGAGCCCCTGCGTACTCTACTGGCAAATCCACCAGTCTTTTCCTTGGCTAAGTGAGAACCACACTTGCAGAGTCAACGTATCGATGTTGGTACAAATGACTGTCTAATATCAAAGACCCACCACCTTTATGCTCATGCAATTATGATAAATATGAATCTCTGAGACATCGGCTCCCCGGACTAACCCGTCCGTCACAACAACCTTCTGTGTTATTGGCTCCCCGGACTAACCAGTCCGTACCTACCACCACCGAGCCTATTGCTCGTGAGTCTAAACCAAACTAGCCTCTCGTGACTACGGGCTGAATATAGGTGCATTATTAGAGTTATATCTTGCACAGTAGTTTAATCTTACAGTTTAGGGTTAACCTTAGACTACATATGGCATTCCCTATGAAGGCATCTCGAGGGCACTAGGAAATATGATGGGCTGAAGCCCAAAGCTCCCTTTCACAAGGTACTTATTATTACCGGTATCTACCCATGTCCCGAATCTGTTGATCTTACACTTGATCTAACCCTAAGTGTATTTAGACTTTTTCCAAGGGAAAGACGATCCATCGTCGATCCCGAGCACATCCTTTCCCCTAGTTAACCAGGCTCTCACAACTAACTTCCATTAGTGACCTCATTCATACTCCCCCGATTATGTCCACCAACTATCTCTTTTATCACATACTGAGGTTCACATGATTCCTTAATTCTACAGTTTTGCTATGTTCAGACCTAATTAGCTACATGACGTGCATGAATGGTGACCCCTCCAAATATTCATCCAAATGAACTAAGAATATTACTGGGGGTCAATCACGATATTTTTAGATTAAATCTAGAAGATAATGTTTTTCCAAATTTATTTGGCATTTATTTAATTTTTTGCAAAATTAGGCCAATTATGCTTTTGAACACCAAGTACAATTTTCTGACATGATATGACCCTAACAATATTATGACAAGAGTAAAACATCAAAATAACTGTAATTACTGAATTTCACAATTTTCTAGAAGTTTAATTTCCAAACAAATTATCGAGTAAATAACCACAATGATATGGCAGAACGGGGAATAATAAAATTAATTATCCAACAATTATAGAAAACTTGCCAAATCTCAAAAGTGACCAGAAATGTCTAATGATGACAAATAATAATTTTCTAGTCAAATTTGATCACCGAAATAAATCATTTAAATATATTCTACATAAGGCACTTTGTGAAGCAACCTATATAAATAGACTTCCAATAATTTTATAAAAATTCCCAGAGCATATTGCTGCCATAAAACGTCTTCTTCCCAAATTTTATAACTTTTCAATAAGAAAATAGTTCATAATAAATTTATTGATGAATAGGAGAAATACTAAATTTGTGAATGAAGCACCAAACATATTAATTCATAATTCATAACATAATTTCCAGAGATTAGTGACCACTATTTAAGGTCACTTCCTAAGTTTCATGAACATCCTAAATCATATAGTCATGTAATAAAATTATGAGTAGAAGTGCCATAATTGGTCCTTAATTATTTTAGAGGGGCTAAATGCTGCTAAAAATTATAATAATATTTTCTAGTGCTTATTTCCACCCTATGAACTCATTTACCAATTTCCAAGACATTCCAACGACATATGGTCTCATGTCCTTCAATAGGCTCAACATCTAACCCTAGGGTACACACTAGGGTTTTAGGCCATCTCATCCCCAAACCACCCAAAATATCTTGTGGGGGTGTTTTTTGTGTCAATAAGTCAGTGGCCAAAGTTTTAGTAACTTTGGATAAGGATTGTTCACTCAATCCTTCAAGTGCACTTTTGTCCTAATTTTCCATTGTGAGACCAAACTTTGGTCACACAAATACATAATCAAATCAACCGTTAATGGGCACCATGATTTTTTAGATAATCTCCATTTTTTCTCGCCGGATCGGTCTCAATTGAGCCTAATTTCTCTCCTAATTGATTTAGGATAACAACATAAGGGGAGAGGAGGAGAAGTAGACCTTGTTTGGGGTTCGACGACGGCGGTGGCGGCGGTTAGCCGTGCCATTTCTCCTCTCGATGAGCTTGCTCGATTCCTCGATCCTCAACAAAAATCATTGATCCAATAAATCATTTCGACAGCCAAGAACATTTCGAAGGTGATGGGTTAGCCAAAAGTGGGAATCGAGGGCTATATATGGGGTATTTATATTTTCCATGGGAGGGGAGGTGAAGGGGTGGTCGGCCATGGTGGTTGGGCTCCTCCATTGATAGTGGCTGATGAGAAACTGATGGTAATCTCTTCCAAAGGGTCAGGGGGAATGAATGGAGGCAATGGGGAGATCAATGGGGTGACTCATGGTCTTCCTCCATAACTCCTCTCCCTCTTTCTTCTTTCTCTATCTCCATTAAGGGGTAAAACTCCCATTTTCACTCTCCTAGTCACCACCTCCAGATTTTTAGTGTCCTTCCACGTTATTTCCGTGGTGACTCATCATTTGGGTCAATGATGTAACATCTCATGTTACTTCTGGACCCCTCAACTTAGATTGGGTTAGGCATGGGGTGAGATTTAAGGAGATCAACTAGGTTTGACCCTAGGTAGTGGGTGGTAGCCATGTGGGGCCCACTATAAGACCTTAGTCAAACTAGGTCAAACTAGCCTAATTAGGGACCCTAGCCACACCATGACCCCACCACATTGCCCTAACCCTAAAAACAATCTAAGTGGGCCCTAGGGTATGTCACTGGGTCAACATTTTGACCCCAATTGACCAAAGTCAACCTTGGGCTTAATTTGGTCAAACCCACACTTATAGGCCAAATTAACCTAAGTGGGGCACCCCCTTGACCCAAACAAAGTTGGGTTGTGCCACTAGACCCATTTCCACCATGTGGAGCCAGTCCACCCACCATAGTTGACCAGTCAACCCCAAAAATCAAATTGGTCAACAATTTGACCTAAGGAATGAAATGAAGGCCAAGTCATTTCCCCTTGGACCAAGCCCACCAAAATTGGCCCATAGTCAGCCCAAGTGAACAAGACCAACCCTACCCCTCTAAATCAGGAGAGAGAATGCATGCAAGGGGGTAAATTTGGAAATTTTAGGAGAAGAGGAGAGAGAAAGAGGAATGAAGGAAATGGTGGCCACATGGCCACCCCATCAGCTGACTTAGGCTGCCCAAAACCAAGTGGCTGACCTCCCCTCTTCATTTCCAGCAGAATTCCAGAGCTGAGAGCCACATGGCAGCTGGGTGAAGTCTCCAAAGCCCAAAACCGAGCTAGCATTGGAGATATCTCCACTTATAGCCCACCTCAGTCCAAACAGAGCTCACCATCAGCTTCAGAAGGCCGAGAGGAGTGGAATTCGACTACTTACACATGGAGAACGGTAGAGAATGCAACTTTCGGGGAGGAGCTCGCCGGCGCACCACCACCACGGCAAACCGCCGCCTGACCCGCAGCCAAGCCCCGATTATGGTGCGTTTCACTTCACCTCTACCCGCACTAGCTTCTTAGATCAAATAGGCGAGAGATCGGGCTCAATTGAGCCCGATGCCATGTGAGAAAATCTAGAAAATTCTAAGTTTCTGAAACCGCTCGGGATCGCCGTCGCCGCCGTCTCCCGCCGCCCCATCGCCGGGAAATGATAGCCACCACCACCGTGAAGGTGATGGCACCATTGGCCGGAGGTGGCGACGCCTCAGCTGGCCGGAAACCGCCGGCAAAATCGCTCCAGGTCGGCTCAATCTCAGCCGTTGGCTGGAGGTAGACGATAACCCGATCCCGTCGATTCTTGCTTTAAGATTCGTGCGCCGCTTATTAATATAAATCAGATTAATATTTGAATAGTGACATTTTCTGTCACACTTAATCAGTACTGTTGCATGTTACATTTAGGCCTCTTAGAGGCATTTCCAGAGCTTAGGCCCTTAAGTAAAATTGTATCCTAGAGTCTTACCTTTAAAATGCCACCCTAAACATACATTTTGGTGTAGTGTACAGCCCTGTAGGACCTTTCTCCTAGGACTGGTCCTAGACTAGGTCAAAAATTATATTGGATGCCCTAGTCTCAATATTAGTCACCATGATCCCAAATTTTGGGCACATGCATTATTAGGGCTTACTTACCTCCTGCCAAAATTTAGGAATTTTTAGAAAACATTTTCCTATAGTTTTTGGTAAAATATCAAAATTTAAATTAAGGGCATATATGGAGTTCTACTCCTCCCCATGGCCCCAAATTTTGGTGGTGGGACAGTGGGGTCACCCTTGGTGCATGATAAAATTTTCAGCACCTTGGGATCACTGCATGTGGGAGAATCCACTTGCATGTGATAGCCTATGTTAAGGCTTGGTGTGCAAATAGTAAAAATGTAATTTGGTGAATTTAGCCCAATGGTTGCATGCAAGGATTATGAAATTATTTATAGTGGCTCATTAGGGTAAATGGCACTCTTCAAATTAATATTGTAATTTTTGGAATCAAAATTCCATTTATTGGAATTTACTTTATAAATAGCTATTTTGGAATTAAAAATTGGAAAATAGGATTTATTCAAGAACAAATCCAAACAACATTACCAAGGCATAGATTACATCACACTTGACCTAGGAAAATTATGATTTCTCTGTTTTGAAGAACCTTGGAGTAGATACCCTAAATTTCCCATTTTACCCTTATCATGATAATTCTTGAAATGAAATATATATACCTTTGAAAAATTTGGGATTTATTCTACTGTCATAAAATATTGTTATTAGTTTATCATGAATTTTCAGAATTTATTGGATACATTACTTGTGTTAAACTAGTACAATGGCATTTTGGTAAATACATTAAAATGGAACCCCATAGGCCATCTTACATTCAATTTTGATGAATCTCTGCCAATAGCCATAATTTAGTGTCTTAAAGGCTCTGTAAATTTTCTGGAATTTTTGAATATGTAATGCTTATACTTCATGTGTAAAATGGAATTTATGTGGGATTGTTATTAAATAGAAAATGACAATAAATAATTTAAGGAAAATTATGAAATTTTGAAGGCAGCAATATTTGGTCAATATACATCTCAGGAAAAATTCCCTAAGTCAGTGGATGCTTAATTTAATCACTTCATGTGTAAAGTGGCCGAGCATTTAAATTAAGAGAATTAATTAAATGACCATTTGGCCAGGAAAAATTATGAGAATCCTTAGGGTAGTTCCCTTAGTCCATAATACCTTAGGATAAATATTTAGAGGCAAGATGCCTTAAGTTTTGGAAGATCACATTTCTAGGGTAAACATAGGTCATGGTCTGCATATAACACAAATAGGTCTTGTCTTAGGGGAATTACCAGGGGACTGATTGTCGGCAGAAATAAGAGAGAGTTCAACATATGTAACCCTGGTGGGTAGAGTTTTTCTTAGTGAGGGATCAAAAGTGCAAGTCTTAACTAGCAACTGGAGTGGGGATCGGCGGAAGACCGTCGGTTTTTCCGGTAATACTTTAAGCCACTAGGGTTGTACTAAAACAATAAGGAGAGCTGGGGTGATACATGGGTAGTCATCAACTAAAATAAATATCCTTGCGAAAGGGAACGTTGGGCGTAATCCCAACATAGTTCCTAGTGCCCTTTGAGAGCCCTTCACAGGGAATACCGGGGGCAGTCCTGGGATTAACCTTAAATCTCTAAGTATAATAAACCGTAGGCAAGAGTAGTTTAATAGGTTAGGACATTGTTGTACCTTCTCGCCCGTGTGGGGGCTGGAGAGATTCGTGATATATGCTCACCCGTTTTGGGGTTTGAGGGAGTTAGTATAAAGGCACTGATGTGCGTTCTCACCCGGGTTTGGGTTTGAGGGATTCAGGACGGGTTTTGGTCCTGCGAGCGGAAGGCTCGGTATGAATTACTTGCATGTGCATAAATATCGTGGCGGGGCATGCAGTACTGGCCGTTCGTCACACCGATGGCAGTACGGTGCACCAGGCGGTTGTGGGAGTTAGAGGGGCCAGTGGGTTGTTTTACACTGCGGTCTGGAGGACGACCCCCGATAACACACATCCGACCCAACAAGACTGACGGGTTTGTCAGCAAAGTACGTACGCGAGACTCTAGAGTGCACCTTGGACGTGTACAGAGGCGTATGAGAGGGGTCTAAGGCTTGGTAGTGTGCATACCGGTCTAGAAGCGGAGACGCCCGCTCCGCTGCTGCCGTAGCCACAGCGGTGGTACCCGAGAGTGATGCTAGCTCTCAAAAAGTGGGAACTAAAGGTCTGTGATCACAGAGTCGTTGTGTGTGAGTTGCACTTGCCTGCGCATAAAATTGCATCATATCATTCATTCATATTAGGTCATACGCTTCATAGATCCTTATCATATAAATTAGTATGGGCTCTTTTATATGATAAGTTAAATTTCCCGGAAATCCTAACTTATATATTTGTATGGGCACTTATATAAGTTAGGGTACGTTTGTGATGATAGCTTAGTGGTAGCTTAGTTTATTTACTTGTTTATACTGCTGTTTCTTTACTCTCCTTTACTGCACCGTACTTACTTACTTACTACTTGTACTGTACTTAGCATTGCTAGTGTAGAATTTCATTACTTAGTACCACTTTAGATAGATATTGTCACCTGCTTCCATTTTGCTACCCCTTGTTGTCCTCCGCTTCGTCCTCCCGCTCGGTGCCTAGGAGCTGCGGGGTGAGGTGCGGAGGAAACGACTTAGTCTTTTTGACTAATGGTCGGTGACCAACTATTTTTAGGAGCCCGTGGAGATGGAGCACCAGCACGTCGAGGAGGCAGGACATGAGGAGCAGATACCGCTTCAGCAGGCTACCACTACTACTGTGCGTCCTCAGGTGGGACGAGACTTGATGTTCTAGTTTAGCTTCCGCATTTACTATTTTGTGAGAGAGAGAGAGATTTGATGTACTGGGCATAAGCCCTTTTTACTCTTTCTTCTGTACTATGCTGTGGACTGTTGTACTATTCATCTCTTTTTCATGATTATACAGTGGCTTGTGGACTGGTATTTTTACATATACAGTTTTACTTCTTATTTCTCATATTGGCCTACAGGTTTATGATCGTACTAGCCGGCAGAATCGGCGTGTTGCGGTGTCGACTAACCCGTGAGTTAGTGCCACCGTAAGACGGCGGTTCTGGGCATAAGATCCGGTAGCCCTCCTTGGTAAGGGGGAGGGGGGTCTTACAAACTGGTATCACTTGAACAACGATCATATGAGAAAGAAGTCCACAACATGGGACCACCCCCGCCCCAGCATTAGTTTGCGGACAAACTATGCAGCGGAAGCAGTGGTGTGCCCATGTACAAAAGTCACAGAAATGGTCCACAAAGTACAATTTGTTAGGCCAATTTTGCTTTAACCTTACCTTTATGCAACCTCCACAGGTCGCAGCGCCGCAAAATGAGGCTCCTCCCCCTCCAGCTGCCACTCCATTCCTACATACGGAGATGGGGCAGACCATGACGGCGATTTTGGATGCCTTTAGAGCCCAGCAAGTCCCGGCTCCACAGCCAAATCCGGGGTCGAGCTGGCTGAGTGCATTCAAGAGCCTGTCCCCACCGACGTACCGTGGGACAGAGGATGCAGTGAAGACGGAAGAATGGCTGGAGGCCATACACGAGATCTTAGCGGGCATCAGCTGCCCAGTCGGCCAGGCAGTACCTCTAGCCACCTCCGTGCTAGAGGCCCACGCGAGGAGATGGTGGAAGTCAGTCCGCGAGACTACTTATGCGGACTTTGAGTTGTCAGAGATTTCTTGGGAGGAGTTTGGCGATGTGTTCCTGGAGCACTTCGTCTCTGCTACGGACAGGGATGCTTTGGAGGAGAGGTTTTTGAACCTCAAGCAGGGGACTAGATCTGTGATAGAGTACCAGAGGGAGTTCTCCCACTTGGCCAGGTTCGCGGGGATTCAGGACACCGACGATAGGAGGTATGCGAAGAGGTTCTACCGGGGCCTCAGGGATGATCTGAGGCAGGCTCTGTTATTCATTTCTCATGGCACATCCAGACAGATCATCGAGATGGCGAAGAAGCTGGAGGCTGACCAGCTGATGGTGCGAGCCGGAGGGAAGAGACCATTTGATGGATCGACATCAGGTGAGAGCAGTAGGGGCTCTCAGAGGGGCAGGACCATTGGATACAGGAGGGGTGGGGGACGTCGTCGTCCCAACTTCAGGCAGGAGCAGGGGCCTCCTCCAGCTTTGGCTCCCCCACCTCTACAGATACATGATCCGAGGAGACAGGATGACCGAGGCCACCGACAAGTGGTTTGTTATGGATGCCGCCAGCCTGGGCACATCAGGTCGGAGTGCCCGCACCGATTCCATCCCCCTCCTCCTCCTCCACCTCCAGTGGCCCCAGTACAGCAGGGCCGAGGACGAGGCCGAGGACGAGGCCGAGGCCGGGGATATCATGGCAGGAGGCGCGAGCAGGAGCAGATATACGCCTTGGATCTCACAGAGCCGAGGAATCCTGAGGAGGTCATTACAGGTACTTAAAGTTAATTTTGAGTTTTCTTAAATTTTCAATGATATATATATATAGTACCTGGAACCTTAGGGTAACAATTAACCTTCACGTAAACAAACCTCAGGCATAGTCATGATCAGCGGCAAGCCTGCCCATACTCTTTTCGACACGGGTGCGTCACACTCGTTCGTATCCGAGGCCTTCATCGACGGACTCGAAGGCGTGGAGAGGTTCCCTGGACTAGAGATGAGGGTATGCCTACCCGATGGGTCGGAGCTGCGGACTACTGCACATTGCGACATGGAGGCCGAGATTGGCGGCAAGGCTTTTGAGGCGCCGGCGACTATTCTGAAGCTGCAGGACTTTGACTTGATCTTGGGCATGGCCTGGTTGCACCGGAACCATGCCCAGATAGATTGTCCGTCCAGGAGGATCACGCTGAGGCATGGCGACTCTCATGTTATCGTTGAAGGTATCCAGCCTGTCTGCCACCTACTATTATCTTCTATACAGGCTGTGAAGGCCCATGAGCAGGGTGAAGAAGTCTATATTGTCTGCTTCGAGATGGTGGGGACAGAGGCGACTATCTCAGATATTCCGGTGGTTCGGGATTTCTCCGACGTATTCCCGGAGAAATTGCCCGGGCTACCGCCTGCTAGAGACTTGGATTTCAGGATTCAGCTAGTGCCGGGAGCGAAGCCAGTGTCCCGAGCACCCTACAGGATGGCTCCTAGAGAGTTAGCAGAGTTCAGAACTCAACTGCAGGAGCTAGTCGAGTCAGGATTTGTACGGCCTAGTTCATCGCCATGGGGAGCGCCAGTTCTATTTGTGAAGAAGAAGGACGGATCACTGCGATTATGTATAGATTACCGGGAGCTGAACCGGTTGACGGTCCGCAACACCTATCCTCTGCCTCGGATAGATGAGTTATTTGACCAGCTACAGGGAGCATTCTGGTTCTCCAAGTTAGATCTGCGATCCGGCTACTATCAGCTCCGTATCAGGGAAGAAGACGTACCGAAGACGGCTTTCAGTTCGCGCTATGGGCTATACGAATTCACGGTGATGCCTTTTGGGCTCACGAATGCTCCTGCTGCATTCATGAGTCTGATGAACCGTGTCTTCGAGCCTTTCTTGGATCGCTTCGTGATAGTATTCATCGACGACATCCTTATATATTCTCGGACTCAGGAGGAGCATACGGAGCACTTGGCACAGGTCCTGCAGAGGTTGAGGGAGACACAGATGTACGCAAAATTTTCGAAGTGCCAGTTCTGGTTGCAGGAGGTGGCATTCCTGGGGCACACGATCAGCGGGGCTGGGTTAGCAGTGGACCCAGCCAAGATAGAGACGGTGAGGGATTGGCCACGGCCGAAGACCGCATCTGACATCCGCAGTTTCTTGGGACTAGCAGGCTATTACCGCAAGTTCGTGGAGGGGTTCTCAAGGATAGCACTCCCCCTCACGTCCTTGACGAAGAAGGATGCTGATTTTGTTTGGTCAGAGCGGTGTGAGACGGCTTTTCAGGAGCTGAAGGACCGGCTCATCTCATCCCCTATTCTTGCGCTTCCATCCGGGAGCGAAGGATTCCAGATTTACACGGACGCCTCTTATCAGGGGATGGGTGCAGTCTTGATGCAGCATGGACACGTTATCGCTTATGCTTCGAGACAGTTGAAGAAGCATGAGCATAACTATCCAGTACATGATCTAGAGCTCGGGGCTGTGGTTTTCGCCCGGAAGATATGGAGGCATTACTTATATGGGATTCATTGTGACATCTTCTCAGATCACAAGAATCTCAAGTATATCGATACTCAGAAGGACCTAAACCTGAGACAGAGGAGGTGGCTGGAGTTTCTCTGTGATTATGATTACAAGATCCACTATCATCCGGGAAAAGCGAACACGGTTGCGGATGCTTTGAGCAGGAGGGCCGGCACTTCTGGACCGGAGCCCCGATTGATGTCCATAGAGCTGCTTCAGATGATGGAGGACATGCACATTACCGTGGTGTCCGAGACCGAGCCAGTGGTATATAGAGAGTATTTGAGCTCAGTGATCAGCTGCGATGATATACAGGAGCGCATCCGAGCACATCAGAGGCTGGATGCTGCGTTACAGCCGATTTTCAGTGCCCTAGAGAGGGGCAAGGTCGAGGACTACACACTACAGGATGATCTTCTTCGGTTCCGGGGGCGCATCTACATACCAGCAGGGGGCAGTATTCGAGATGACATACTCCGAGAGGCACATTGCTCGAGATATTCAGTGCACCCCGGCATCACCAAGATGTGGGCAGATTTGCGGAGATCTATGTATTGGCCCGGGATGAAGAGGGAGATCATGGATTTTGTGACCCATTGCGAGACCTGCCAGCGTGTGAAGGCGGAATGCAAGAGCCCGGGGGGTTTATTACAGCCACTGCCAGTTCCAGAGTGGAAGTTCGAGGACATTGCTATGGACTTTGTACACGGATTGCCTCGCTCCCACTCCGGACATGATTCTATATGGGTTATAGTGGACAGATTGACCAAAGTCGCGCGGTTTATTCCAGTTCGGAAGGATGCCCCAGTTGCAGTTCTGGTGAGACTATTTGTGGAGCAGTACATCAGATATCATGGTATCCCCAGGACTATTGTTTCGGACCGTGATGGTCGGTTCACTTCGAGCGAGTGGAGGGCCGTGCATGCTCACTTGGGATCTCGGCTTACCTTTAGCACCGCCTTCCACCCGCAGACCGACGGACAGACCGAGCGGACCATCCGGACCATGGAGGACCTGCTCAGATTATGCATATTGGATACGGGGAGGCCTTGGGAGAGGCTGCTACCATTGATCGAGTTCTCGTATAATAACAGCCACCAGGCTAGCATCAGGATGGCTCCGTACGAGGCGCTTTATGGGAGGAGATGCCGGACACCGCTGTCATGGGTACAGGATGTGGATACCAGGGCTCTGGGATCTGATTATATAGAGGACACTGAGGCTCAGATTCGATTGATCAGGGATCGGCTACTGGAGGCCCAGAGCAGGCAGGCAAAGTATTATGATGCTCGGCACCGGAAGGTGGAGTTCCAGGTTGGAGACAGGGTATTCTTGAAGATACGTCCAGTACACGGTGTTTCTCGGGTGCGGAGGCACAAGAAGCTCAGTCCACGATACATGGGGCCATACCTGATCCTGGAGCGGATCGGCCCCTTGGCTTACCGACTGCAGCTGCCACCGGAGTTGGGTGCATTACATGACGTCTTCCATGTCTCTTCCTTGCGAAGGGCTCTCCTTCGGCCGGAGCAGCACATTACTACTACAGCCGGACCAGTAGAGCCTGACAGATCAGTGAGATTGGAGCCGATCCGGATTGACGATACAGCCATCCGAGTGTTGCGGAAGAAGAAGGTCCCTCTTGTGAAGGTGCTGTGGTCCAACCATGGACGGGAGGAGCACACTTGGGAGCCGAGGGATCTGATGCTGGAGCAACACCCGGAGCTATTCGCATCAGGTACATTTAAGTTATGCCTTTAAATTTCTTGATGATTCTTGCAAATAAAACCCCGTAGACCCGAACTTAAATTTCGGGGACGAAATTATTTTCTTGTTTATTGGAATTTGTAACATCCCATGTTACTTCTGGACCCCTCAACTTAGATTGGGTTAGGCATGGGGTGAGATTTAAGGAGATCAACTAGGTTTGACCCTAGGTAGTGGGTGGTAGCCATGTGGGGCCCACTATAAGACCTTAGTCAAACTAGGTCAAACTAGCCTAATTAGGGACCCTAGCCACACCATGACCCCACCACATTGCCCTAACCCTAAAAACAATCTAAGTGGGCCCTAGGGTATGTCACTGGGTCAACATTTTGACCCCAATTGACCAAAGTCAACCTTGGGCTTAATTTGGTCAAACCCACACTTATAGGCCAAATTAACCTAAGTGGGGCACCCCCTTGACCCAAACCAAGTTGGGTTGTGCCACTAGACCCATTTCCACCATGTGGGGCCAGTCCACCCACCATAGTTGACCAGTCAACCCCAAAAATCAAATTGGTCAACAATTTGACCTAAGGAATGAAATGAAGGCCAAGTCATTTCCCCTTGGACCAAGCCCACCAAAATTGGCCCATAGTCAGCCCAAGTGAACAAGACCAACCCTACCCCTCTAAATCAGGAGAGAGAATGCATGCAAGGGGGTAAATTTGGAAATTTTAGGAGAAGAGGAGAGAGAAAGAGGAATGAAGGAAATGGTGGCCACATGGCCACCCCATCAGCTGACTTAGGCTGCCCAAAACCAAGTGGCTGACCTCCCCTCTTCATTTCCAGCAGAATTCCAGAGCTGAGAGCCACATGGCAGCTGGGTGAAGTCTCCAAAGCCCAAAACCGAGCTAGCATTGGAGATATCTCCACTTATAGCCCACCTCAGTCCAAACAGAGCTCACCATCAGCTTCAGAAGGCCGAGAGGAGTGGAATTCGACTACTTACACATGGAGAACGGTGGAGAATGCAACTTTCGGGGAGGAGCTCGCCGGCGCACCACCACCACGGCAAACCGCCGCCTGACCCGCAGCCAAGCCCCGATTATGGTGCGTTTCACTTCACCTCTACCCGCACTAGCTTCTTAGATCAAATAGGCGAGAGATCGGGCTCAATTGAGCCCGATGCCATGTGAGAAAATCTAGAAAATTCTAAGTTTCTGAAACCGCTCGGGATCGCCGTCGCCGCCGTCTCCCGCCGCCCCATCGCCGGGAAATGATAGCCACCACCACCGTGAAGGTGATGGCACCATTGGCCGGAGGTGGCGACGCCTCAGCTGGCCGGAAACCGCCGGCAAAATCGCTCCAGGTCGGCTCAATCTCAGCCGTTGGCTGGAGGTAGACGATAACCCGATCCCGTCGATTCTTGCTTTAAGATTCGTGCGCCGCTTATTAATATAAATCAGATTAATATTTGAATAGTGACATTTTCTGTCACACTTAATTAGTACTGTTGCATGTTAAATTTAGGCCTCTTAGAGGCATTTCCAGAGCTTAGGCCCTTAATGAAAATTGTAGCCTAGAGTCTTACCTTTAAAATGCCACCCTAAACATACATTTTGGTGTAGTGTACAGCCCTGTAGGACCTTTCTCCTAGGACTGGTCCTAGACTAGGTCAAAAATTATATTGGATGCCCTAGTCTCAATATTAGTCACCATGATCCCAAATTTTGGGCACATGCATTATTAGGGCTTACTTACCTCCTGCCAAAATTTAGGAATTTTTAGAAAACATTTTCCTATAGTTTTTGGTAAAATATCAAAATTTAAATTAATGGCATATATGGAGTTCTACTCCTCCCCATGGCCCCAAATTTTGGTGGTGGGACAGTGGGGTCACCCTTGGTGCATGATAAAATTTTCAGCATCTTGGGATCACTGCATGTGGGAGAATCCACTTGCATGTGATAGCCTATGTTAAGGCTTGGTGTGCAAATAGTAAAAATGTAATTTGGTGAATTTAGCCCAATGGTTGCATGCAAGGATTATGAAATTATTTATAGTGGCTCATTAGGGTAAATGGCACTCTTCAAATTAATATTGTAATTTTTGGAATCAAAATTCCATTTATTGGAATTTACTTTATAAATAGCTATTTTGGAATTAAAAATTGGAAAATAGGATTTATTCAAGAACAAATCCAAACAACATTACCAAGGCATAGATTACATCACACTTGACCTAGGAAAATTATGATTTCTCTGTTTTGAAGAACCTTGGAGTAGATACCCTAAATTTCCCATTTTACCCTTATCATGATAATTCTTGAAATGAAATATATATACCTTTGAAAAATTTGGGATTTATTCTACTGTCATAAAATATTGTTATTAGTTTATCATGAATTTCTCAGAATTTATTGGATACATTACTTGTGTTAAACTAGTACAATGGCATTTTGGTAAATACCTTAAAATGGAACCCCATAGGCCATCTTACATTCAATTTTGATGAATCTCTGCCAATAGCCATAATTTAGTGTCTTAAAGGCTCTGTAAATTTTCTGGAATTTTTGAATATGTAATGCTTATACTTCATGTGTAAAATGGAATTTATGTGGGATTGTTATTAAATAGAAAATGACAATAAATAATTTAAGAAAAATTATGAAATTTTGAAGGCAGCAATATTTGGTCAATATACATCTCAGGAAAAATTCCCTAAGTCAGTGGATGCTTAATTTAATCACTTCATGTGTAAAGTGGCCGAGCATTTAAATTAAGAGAATTAATTAAATGACCATTTGGCCAGGAAAAATTATGAGAATCCTTAGGGTAGTTCCCTTAGTCCATAATACCTTAGGATAAATATTTAGAGGCAAGATGCCTTAAGTTTTGGAAGATCACATTTCTAGGGTAAACATAGGTCATGGTCTGCATATAACACAAATAGGTCTTGTCTTAGGGGAATTACCAGGGGACTGATTGTCGGCAGAAATAAGAGAGAGTTCAACATATGTAACCCTGGTGGGTAGAGTTTTTCTTAGTGAGGGATCAAAAGTGCAAGTCTTAACTAGCAACTGGAGTGGGGATCGGCGGAAGACCGTCGGTTTTTCCGGTAATACTTTAAGCCACTAGGGTTGTACTAAAACAATAAGGAGAGCTGGGGTGATACATGGGTAGTCATCAACTAAAATAAATATCCTTGCGAAAGGGAACGTTGGGCGTAATCCCAACATAGTTCCTAGTGCCCTTTGAGAGCCCTTCACAGGGAATACCGGGGGCAGTCCTGGGATTAACCTTAAATCTCTAAGTATAATAAACCGTAGGCAAGAGTAGTTTAATAGGTTAGGACATTGTTGTACCTTCTCGCCCGTGTGGGGGCTGGAGAGATTCGTGATATATGCTCACCCGTTTTGGGGTTTGAGGGAGTTAGTATAAAGGCACTGATGTGCGTTCTCACCCGGGTTTGGGTTTGAGGGATTCAGGACGGGTTTTGGTCCTGCGAGCGGAAGGCTCGGTATGAATTACTTGCATGTGCATAAATATCGTGGCGGGGCATGCAGTACTGGCCGTTCGTCACACCGATGGCAGTACGGTGCACCAGGCGGTTGTGGGAGTTAGAGGGGCCAGTGGGTTGTTTTACACTGCGGTCTGGAGGACGACCCCCGATAACACACATCCGACCCAACAAGACTGACGGGTTTGTCAGCAAAGTACGTACGCGAGACTCTAGAGTGCACCTTGGACGTGTACAGAGGCGTATGAGAGGGGTCTAAGGCTTGGTAGTGTGCATACCGGTCTAGAAGCGGAGACGCCCGCTCCGCTGCTGCCGTAGCCACAGCGGTGGTACCCGAGAGTGATGCTAGCTCTCAAAAAGTGGGAACTAAAGGTCTGTGATCACAGAGTCGTTGTGTGTGAGTTACACTTGCCTGCGCATAAAATTGCATCATATCATTCATTCATATTAGGTCATACGCTTCATAGATCCTTATCATATAAATTAGTATGGGCTCTTTTATATGATAAGTTAAATTTCCCGGAAATCCTAACTTATATATTTGTATGGGCACTTATATAAGTTAGGGTACGTTTGTGATGATAGCTTAGTGGTAGCTTAGTTTATTTACTTGTTTATACTGCTGTTTCTTTACTCTCCTTTACTGCACCGTACTTACTTACTTACTACTTGTACTGTACTTAGCATTGCTAGTGTAGAATTTCATTACTTAGTACCACTTTAGATAGATATTGTCACCTGCTTCCATTTTGCTACCCCTTGTTGTCCTCCGCTTCGTCCTCCCGCTCGGTGCCTAGGAGCTGCGGGGCGAGGTGCGGAGGAAACGACTTAGTCTTTTTGACTAATGGTCGGTGACCAACTATTTTTAGGAGCCCGTGGAGATGGAGCACCAGCACGTCGAGGAGGCAGGACATGAGGAGCAGATACCGCTTCAGCAGGCTACCACTACTACTGTGCGTCCTCAGGTGGGACGAGACTTGATGTTCTAGTTTAGCTTCCGCGTTTACTATTTTGTGAGAGAGAGAGAGATTTGATGTACTGGGCATAAGCCCTTTTTACTCTTTCTTCTGTACTATGCTGTGGACTGTTGTACTATTCATCTCTTTTTCATGATTATACAGTGGCTTGTGGACTGGTATTTTTACATATACAGTTTTACTTCTTATTTCTCATATTGGCCTACAGGTTTATGATCGTACTAGCCGGCAGAATCGGCGTGTTGCGGTGTCGACTAACCCGTGAGTTAGTGCCACCGTAAGACGGCGGTTCTGGGCATAAGATCCGGTAGCCCTCCTTGGTAAGGGGGAGGGGGGTCTTACAAATGAAATTGGGCTTAGCCCAAAGGGATTGAGCTTTGGGATTAATTAACCCAACTTGGGCAATATTGACCAAGTGTTGACTTGAGGTGTTGATTGTAATATCCCCCTCTCGGAACTCCAAACACGGCACGAGGGGAGTCTTATGCTCAGAACAGCCGCCTTGCAGTAGTATTAGCCCTCAGGCTAACCTGTACTACAAGACGCCTATTCTGTCGGCTATAATCAATATCAAACATTGCCAACCCAACCAAGGTAATATAACAGAAGTCAAATCCACGCATAAGTAAATAGGCCAAAAGTATATCAAATAAAAGAAGCATCAATAAGCTTCTATAATCACAGAGTACGAGTAAAACTTGCCCAAAGGGGCTACATCATGAGTCTCTCACAACTCACATTAGTCACAGACGATAGCAACAACACTGTCCCTTCAGTCCCTGTCGTCCTGACCTGGATGTCCTGATGCATAACCTGCTATTGCTCTGTCTATGGGGTTTTCTCCTAAAAGGGAAGATGTAGAAACCGTTAGTCATAAATACTAAGTGGCTATCATATCTGCTGCCCCCGCGACTCCTCGACACCGGGCAGACAAAAGAACAAGGGTACAATATATATAAATAAGACAGTAGTACAAACAGGTGGTAAAGAGTAAGCAATATCAAGTATATCAGCAGTATAAGAAGTATGTAAAGCTACAACAAAAAGTAACTCAACTTATATGAACGCCCATATAGACATATAAGTTGAGGATCGGCTCAGCACTAAAGTAACTCATTGTATAAAAGTGCCCATACAAACTTATACGATGAGGATCTTATGTATGCAATGAAATGTAATGTCATGCGTTGTAGTATGGAAGCCGGGCTGTCTGTTGCTGTTCGGAGGCCGGGCGGTCTGGCAGTTTATCATAGATGGCTTATCTGCTGGGCTGTTGCTGTTTGGTATCCCAGCAGTCTGGCGGTTTGTCTCTGATGACTTGGAGACTGGGCAGTCTGGCAGTCTCCTATGGAGGCATGATATCTGTAGTGCTTGTTCTCTCCTAATGTTGGTTGTCGGGCGGTTAGCCAGCTTGTCTAACCCACGACCTGCCCGGTTTGTCCATTTGTAAAGACGCATATACTTGTAATTTTTTAGTACCACATTGCTTAATTGTAATCTCTTTCATCTCCTCCATTATATAAAAGGGAGGTTATACCATTATAATTGATATCCTTTTGGATAATAAGCATTTTGTTACTCCAAATTTCTGGTCTATTTTTTCCTATTCGGACAGGGTATCGGAGCCCTCGATCTTTTCCTCCTGATTCTGTGAGCTTCCTCAGTCCGAGCTTCCTCAGCTGCAGCTCAGTTGGTGATGGGAGCTGTTAGGAAAGCTCTTCATCAAGGGAGAGAGGGTTTGAGACCCCGCCTCAACATCCCGCCGCACTGAGAATAGGTGCGGTCATGGGTGGGGTGCATAGGCTGCAGCCCGGCAGTGGGCCACCCTATAAGAGCCAGGCCACTGCATCACTTTCCCTCTGCTTGCTCTACTTCTTGGATGCTGCCTTCCTAGCCGCACGTCCTACTTTTTGGTATCCCGGCTTGGTCTTTCTGCTCTTGTTGCCACGACCTTCTTTCTCTTCGCTTCCTGCTATTCTCGCGCGGTCTCTTGGTAGCTCGCGCGGTCTCTCTTCTATGGCCTTCAACTCCTCCACGCAGTCCGCCTCGGTGGTCACATCTTCCGGTGGTGCCACGTTGTTACTCACGACAGATGGTTGATCGACTCTGGTGCTACTAATCATATGACAGACAATTCTCAGTGTTTTTCCCTTCTAGAAACACATGATCGGTTGCCCCAGGTCTTTGTTGCAAACAATACTTCCTCTCTGGTCAATGGGATGGGAGCGGTTCAAGTCACTCCATCTCTTCGCCTGGCAGATACCCTCTATGTGCCTAAGTTCCCTTGCAATTTATTATCGGTTACTTCTCTATGCAAGAAACTATGGTGTTCCGTCACAATCACTCCTACTTCTTTCTCTTTTCAGGATCCGGACTCCCAGCGGATGATTGCTACTGGGACTGAGAGAGGCGACCTCTACTTCCTCGACAACATTTCTGTCCTCTCCGCATTCTCCTCCAACTCTACAGATCTTCTCCAATGGCATCTTCGCCTTGGTCATGCTCCTCCCCAGCTTCTTCGTCATCTTCTGCCCCACCTCCCTCCGCATCATCCAACTCTCAACTATGATGCATGTAAGCTTGGAAAGCATCACCGCTCCTTCCCACCAACGCAAAGTCATGGCTCTTCCCGTACATTCGATCTCATTCACTCTGATGTCTAGGGTCCTGCTCCTGCCCTCACCATCGGTCGGGGTAGTTTATATTTTGTCACCTTTATTGATGACTTCTCTCGGTGTACGTGAGTGTATCTTCTCAAGGATCGCTCTGAACTATTCTCCGTCTGGACATCTTTTTATTATATGATTAAACTCAGTTTTATACCTCTATTAAACTCCTTTCTGACAATGCTAAGAAATATCTTAGCCATGATTTCTCCTCTTTCTGTATCCAACATGGCGTTATTCATCAAACTAGTTGTGTGTACACCTCAAAACAAAATGGGGTGGTGGAATGCAAAAACTTCCACCTCCTCGATATCGCTCGTACTCTAATGACACGGATGCATCGTAACACCCCAAATCCCAGGATTGGGAAATAGTTGGGTGACACGGCCTGGGACACGGGCGTGTCCCAGAGCGTGTCTTGCTCGGGTGAGCAGCCGGCGAGTGGTCGATGAAAATCTGTTTCTACGAAATGAGGGAACACGCCCTTTGACACGGGCGTGTCAGAGTCCGTGTCCTCCTCTGCTCGATGAACTTCGATCGACGAAGTTAAGCTGGGAGGCGTGTCTGCTGCCATGTATAGGCACACGGCCTATGACACGGTTATGTCACAGGCCGTGTCATTTACTGGATGTGCCCAGGGAATTTGAGGCTTGGTGAACACGGGCAGGACACGGTTGTGTCTTGGGGTGCACGGTCTGTGACACGGGCGTGTCACTGGCCGTTTCACGCTCGGGTTGTTTTGGTTTATGGCAGCCTGAAGTACACGGCCACAGACATGGGCGTGTCTGAAGGCATGTCAGGTGACACGGCCCGTGACACGAGCGTGTCACATGTCCATGTACTGGTCTAGATAAGTCGGTTGTGTGCCGCTTAAGGCACACAACCTGTGACATGGGCATATCACAGGCCATGTCAGGCAAAAATTTAGTCTTTGGTGGCAAAATTATGTCCGCCCATTTTCTCAGTCGGGATCTAATGGCTCTGGATCCTCCCTACTTCCTTAAGGCTGAAAAATGAGATGGGAAGTCTCATTTGATTTTGGCCATCCTCTTTCTAACAACCTAGAGAGAGGAAGAAGGAGGAGGAGGAGAGCCGGCCACCGGTGGAGCTGCGGAGTTCCGTTTTGAGATCCGAGGCTAACGTTGTGGAGGCAAAGCCGCTGGGGTCCTTTCCAACCGGCTAAAAGTCCATGGCTCCGAAGTGATCTTCAAGGGTAACGATTTTCTTCCTCGCCATGTGAATGCTTACTTTTGGCATGTGCATAGGATGCCCCCACCATAGGGTGGCTTGTTAAGGGAGTCACTTAGGTTGATTCATGGAATCCGCAATCATTTGGCATATAGATCCGAAAATGGAGTACGGAATAGGTATGCTTTGTGAAGCCCATCTGCACAGGTTGGTCTGGATTGGTGATGTTGCATATACGCACTAGAGAAGGCTCCATGATGAAATGTGTAGTTTATGGAGTCAATGGGTTAGTCCTGTGAAGGGTAATAGTCCGAAGCACTGCAGTGGTAGTCCAGAAAAATAACCTTGATGCTTGTGATGTTGGATGGGTTGTACCTGTGAATGATAGTAGCAGGAAGTACTGGATTGGAAGTCCAAGAAATACCCTTGTAATGTTTGATGTTCATGGGTTGTACCTGTGAAGGGAAGTCGCAGGAAGTACTGGATTGGAGATCCAGGAAAATACCCTTGATATTTGTGATGCTTGGTGGGTTATGCCCGTGAAGGGTAGTAGCAGAAAGTACTACCATGAACGCCCAGGAAATACCCGCAAATGCTGGTTCGAGCTATGGATGGAAAATGAGTTATGTCGCTATCGCTGAGCGTGGTACCTAGCTAACATGTGATTGTGAAGCCAGTCTTGCGAGGATATGATGGATATGTATGAGCTGAAATAGCTCTTACGGCTTGATGACAAACAGGTAAGATGAAACCGACACGCGCCTTTTTCTTAGCCACGAGTACGCTGTGCTCGGTGATGGCAAGGCGATTTGAGCAAGGGTGGGGGGGATGATCCGACCTGCATTATGTCTGTCCGACGTGAGACCTGAAAGTGCGGTCTATTGGAGCGCATAGCCAGATTCTTATTCCTACATGCCACGAAACCATGGGGGCTATGGGCCAATCCCGGGTCATTAAGACTAAAATCTCCGGCTGCACGCCATGGAGTAAATACTCAACTTTTACCATTGGGTTTCGGCCCTGATACGGTGGTGGGACCCTGGTTCGCCGGTACACCAAGAATGTGCGCTGAGTACACGGATCGTCAGGCCGCGTGGCTGACGGTTGTGATGGAATGTTTGTGCGTGAGTGCACAATATGTGATGAATATATATATGCATATGAATTGCTGTGCTTGCAAGGAAGGAATGTCACAGCCCCGGGAAAGGGGTAGGGTCGTTATAATTTGGTCAGCTTAATGCTGACTGTTTCCTTGTTTGCCACCGTTGGGTGGGTTGTCCTTGTATAGGTGCTGGAGAGCCAAGCAGGATATTTAAAGGCTGAGATCCCTGATGCTGCCGCTGCTGCTGCTTTTGCTAGCCCTTCATGGCTAAATGAAATTCTTATGTTTTGTTTAGTTGTGGCTGGCCTGTGCGCCATTGTTTGGAAGCCACGTGTGTAAAGGAATTGTAAAGCCATAAGGCCAACTGACTTTGTATTTGGTGAACATTCATGTTTATATATATCAATGTGTATATTTATCTGGTGGACATTCATGTTTGGAATTCAGTTCGTGTTATAGCTTCCGCTAGAATGTTGAATTAGGATGTGCAACTCTGGTATCACTCTGTGACTTTGCCGCTTGTTTTGTGGTATATGGTGTGGGGCCCCGGTTAGACCTTCTATTATATAAAATATGAATGGATGGAGTCGTTATATTTTTGGTATCAGCTGTCTTGATCTTTCCCTTTAGAATTCATGGTCGAATTCCTTTATGGGGTGGCGAGCACATGTACATGCGAACCGGGTTAACACTAATGATCTCTTGAATGCCCACTTTTAGAATGCAAATACATGTGTTTGAGGAACCTGCGCGTTCCTACTTTGTTGTGATTGCTTGTGTGCGGTCGCTAAAGTGCGTGTCTTGTTCACTTATAGGTGACTCGAAGTGGTGCTGGGCAGTCGGATCCCCAGCATTCTGATGAGAGTACGGCAGCAACTGAGGTGCCTACACCTCTCCCTTCTGTAAAAACTGTGTGATTAGTTGTTGAGGACCTGTTTGCGATGATTCAAGCACAAACTACTGGGCAGGCGCAAGGGCAGGCGCAGCTGGTATTGAGGCCAGAACAGGTTGTGGCGAGGCCAAAACCTGTTGCGGCTGTGGATCCTCGAGCAGCTGAAAGAAAGTTAAAGCAGTTTATGAGCTTCAATCCTCCTATGTTTATGGGTATGGGATCCCCTATGCAGGCAGAAGACTGGTTGTTGCACGTCAAGAGGATAATGAAGGCGATCAGGATGGAGGAAGATCAGATGGTCACCTTAACCACCTTCTTACTGGAAGGAGAGGCTCGTTTATGGTGGGACGAGATGGAACAACACCACTTAGCAGGCAGACCGTTAGCACAAGTGTCAATTGAGGAGTTCTCGCGACTCTTCCTTGCAAAGCACCTACCCGCGGCACAACGCATTGCCATGGAAAACGAGTTCCAAAGGCTGATGCATGGAGAAGGTAGTGTTGAAATTTACCTGCATGACTTCACGAGGTTAGGACGGTATGCGGGTTCAATCTTTGCTGATGGGCAGCAGAAAATGAATCGGTTCTATGAAGAATTGCGAGACGAGTTGCGATTCCTACTTTCAAGTTCAGTGAACCAAGGAATCTAGGCGTTGGTTGACACTGCGTGCGCGCTGGAAAAAGACATGAACAAGGTACAAGTAAAGCGGGCCTTGGCTATGACAAAGCCAGAGTTCAAGGCGCCCCGACCTGGGAAATCATACTATAAGAAGAAATGTGGCAAGAGGTCCAAGTCGTCAGGACAAGCTCCGTTTATGGTTGCATTGGGTGCAACGTCGGGGGCCACTTCAACGCCAAAAACGCGTACGTTCTTTACTTTTGGACGAGTGGGGCATATAGCCCGTGACTGTCGGGTTGTTCCGCCGAAGGGAGAAAAGAAGGCGGGAGCGTCCTATACTGAGAAGGGAAAGGCAGTGGTGGAGTCCTCTACATCCCAGGCGCAGCCCCGAGTCATCAACCTTGGCCTGCAGGAGGCCGTTAAGCCGAGTGACGTCATCACATGTATGAGTTAAGTTATTGCATTGTTTTGCTTATTGCATGCTTTGTTTATTGTATTCTTTGAATGTGGTTGCTGTGTTATACAATTGCCACAGGGTTTGTTATGATTCAGGACACGCTGGCGCAATCACGGTTTGATATGGGTGCTTCGCAGTCATTTCTGTCTCAATACTTTGTAGCTCGCATTGGAGTACTTAGTCATGCAAAGCTAGAGAGCGTTAGGGTGGTGTTACCGAATGGTTGTTTGATGCTCGTGGATCGGGCTTGCGATGTGGCGGTTCAAATTGGAGGTCGGGAGTTTTGTTTAACTGCATCTGTACTGCCGATATCGGAATTCGACGTGATCTTCGGTATGGACTGGCTCGCGGAGCATCATGCCTTTATTGATTGTAATGCCAAAGAGATCATATTGGGCCAGAATACCGAGTAGGAGACTAAGTTCACAGAGATGCGAGGAGTGGGCGGGACCTTGGTGTCTGCACTCCAAGTCGTCAAGGGTGTTCGGAAGTGCGCAGAATTATACTTCACGTTGATTCAGGCTGTTGAGCAAAAGGCCGGTGTGTGCGATGTTCCGGTTGTATGGGAGTTTGTAGATGTGTTCCCTAAGGATGTTCCTGGGCTACCACCCCAGCGGGAGATCGACTTCACGATCGAGTTGGTGCCAGGTGCAAAACCAGTGGCCCGCTGGCCATATCGCGTCGCGCCAAAAGAAATGGTTGAGTTGAAAATCCAATTGCAAGAGTTGCTGGAGCAGGGATATATACGCCCAAGTTTGTCACCTTGGAGCGCACCTGTTTTGTTTGTGAAAAAGAAAGACGGCGGCTTGCGGTTATGTATTGACTACCGCGAACTGAATAAGCTGACAGAAAAGAACAAGTATCTGATTCCACAGATTGATAAGTTGTTCGATCAACTAGTGGGATCAACCGTCTACTCGAAATTGGATTTAAAGTCTAGATATTAGCAGTTGAGGATACAGGAAGGAGACATTCCCAAGACCGCATTTGGAACACGTTACGGTCATTATGAGTTCACGGTAATGTCATTTGGGCTATGCAATATGTCATCTGTATTCATTGATCTGATGCACCAAACGTTCCGAGAGTACCAGGACTTATTTGTGATTGTGTTCATTGACGATATCCTGGTGTATTCGAAATCTTAAGCTGATCACGCAAACCACTTGCGGGTGGTGTTGCATACTTTGCGAAGTAATAAGCTCTATGCCGAGTTCTCGAAGTGCAAGTTTTGGCTATCGTCGGTTGCTTTTCTAGGCTATGTGTTAAGCGGAGAGGGCATCACAGTGGATCCGTTGAAGATATGGGCCATATAGGAGTGGCTGTTGTTGTCTTTGGTGGTCGAGGTCCAGAGCTTCCTTGGACTAGTAGGCTACTACAAAAGGTTTGTAGAAATCTTTTTGCGTATTGCTTTGCCTCTGACCACACTGACGAGAAAGGATTAGAAGTTTGTTTGGTCGTCAGAGTGCGCACGAGCTTTTGAAGAGCTGAAGAATCGGTTGGCCTTGACACCTATGTTGACTTCTCCATGTGGTACCGACGGATATGAGATTTATAGTGATGCTTCAGGGAGCGGCTTAGGCTGCGTTCTTCTGCAAAAAGGAAAAGTGATTGCTTATGGCTCACCAGTTGAAGGTGCATGAGCAAAATTATCCCGTCCATGACTTAGAGTTGGCGGCGGTGATCTTTACACTAAAGTTGTGGCGACATTATCTGTATGGCGTGAAAGTGGATATCTATATGGACCACAAGAGCCTAAAAAACTTGTTGGATCAGAAGGACCTGAATATGCGACAACGAAGGTGGTTGGAGTTCCTTGGGGACTACATCTTTGCGATTCATTATACTCCCGGGAAGGGAAATGTGGTCGGTGATGCCTTGAGTCGGAGGGCGCCAGCAAGAGAAAATTGGTTGCAGAGGCACGATGAACGTCTAGTCTAGGAGCTAGAAGCGTTAGTGATTTCTTGTGTTGACAAGAATTCCTCAGCCAATGCATGTCTGAACTAGAAGGAGGTGCAATATGACTTTACAGACAGGATTCGACGAGCAACAGAGCTGGATGAAAGTCTCCAATGCTATGCAAAGGATGGGCTAGAGGGAAAATTCTCCTGGGATGACGGCCTTTTGCGGAAAGAGGGCCGGTTATGCGTCCCAATTATGGGTAAGTTGTGAGAAGAATTGATGTACGAAGCGCACTTTACGAAGTAATCTATTCACCCTGGGAGTACAAAGATGTTCAGGGATATGAAAAAGCTGTTCTGGTTGCCAGGACTGAAGAACAATATCGCTCATTATGTAGCCAAATGCCAGACTTGTGCTTTGGTAAAGGAGAAATGCCAGAAGGCTAGTGGTTTCTTGAAGTCGTTGTCAATTCCGTAATGGAAGTTCGATGATATTTCAATGGATTTCATGCATGGGTTGCCGAGATCTCAGTGCGAGAATGATTCCATCTAGGTGATTGTAGACCGGTTGAGAAAAGTGGCGCACTTCGTTCCGAACAAGCAGGTCGATTCAGTGGAAAGTTTTGCAAAGCTCTATGTGGAGCAGATTGTACGGGTACATGGTGTTCCTCGTATCATTGTGAGCGATCGTGATGGGCGCTTTACATCGAATGATTGGAGGCTAATCCATCAACTATTGGGTACGAAATTGACGTTCAGTACGACCTTTCAACCCCAAATGGATGGCCACACTGAGAGAACCAATAGGACAATGGAGGATATGCTCTGAATGTGCGCCCTGGACTTTGGAAAGAGATGGGAAGATCATCTCTATCTGTTGGAGTTTTCCTGCAACAACGGCTACCAAGCGAGCATCGGTATGGCACCGTTTGAAGCCCTGTATGGTCAGAAGTGATGTATGCCATTAGCTTGGGCAGAAGCAGGCGAATCCAAAGTGTATAGGCGTAACGAGGTCGAGGAAGCAAACTCGACAATACGCACTATCCGAGATAGGCTACTGATATCCCAGGATCGACAAGCAAAATACTACAACGCCAAGCACCGGAACGTGGAGTTCGCGGTGGGCGGCTGGGTCTATTTGAAGATCAAATCCTTCAAAGGCGTGTCCAGGATTCGGCGACAAAAAAAATTGAGTCTGAGGTATCTTGGTCCGTTTGAAGTGGTGGAGCGCATTGGGGAAGCTGCATATTGGCTAGCTATTTCGGCAAACTTGGGTGGCTTACATGATGTGTTTCACATCTCGGTGCATCGAAAAGCCGTCAAAGATCCAACTCAAGTGATCGAGACTGATCGTGTGCCGGTGGAGTATGGGATAACGATGAAGGTTAGGCCTATTCAGATCGAGGTTCATGCCGATAAACAGTTGCGGAACAAGATAATTGGGATGGTCAAAGTTTGGTGGGACAACTATGGCCGTGAGGAGCTAACATGGGAGTGAGAGAGGATCATGCGAGCTGAATTTCCCAAGCTCTTTGTGTAACTGTTATACAGTGTCTGTCAAGTTGTATGAAACGTTCATGGAATAGAACGTCTGTCCTTTACTTTCCTTCCTGTGTGCAAATTTCGGGGACGAAATTTTTGTAAGGAGGGGAGGGTTGTAACACCCCAAATCCCAGGATTGGGAAAACGTTGGGTGACACGGCCTAGGACACGGGCATGTCCTAGGGCGTGTCCTGCTCGGGTAATTAGCCGGCGAGTGGTCGACGAAACTCCATTTCTACGAAATGAGGGAACACTCCCTTTGACACGGGCGTGTCAGAGGTCGTGTCCTCCTCTTCTCGACGAACTTCAATTGATGAAGTTAAGCTGGATGCATGTCTGTTGTTGTGTATGGGCATACAGCCTGTGACATGGGAGTGTCACAGGCCGTGTAATTTACTGGACGAGCCCAGGGCATTTGAGGCCTGGTGAATACGGGCAAGACACGATCGTGTCTTGGGGTACACGGCCTGTGACACGGGCGTGTCACTGGCCGTGTCCCGCTCGGGTTGTTTTAGTTTATGGCAGCCTGAAGTACACTGCCATAGACACGGGTGTGTATGAAGGAGTGTCAGGTGACACGGCCCGTGACACCGGCGTGTCACATGGCAATGTACTGGTCTAGATAAGTCGGTTGTGTGCCGCTTAAGACACACGGCCTGTAATAATCTCTATCTGTCACCTACCATATAACAGTAGGTCCTACCGGGGCCCGATGTCATATACCACAGATAGACCGGGTGGTTACTCAATGGAATACCATCCAACTAATTTCCAATGTCCTACACAGAGTCATTCTAGCGAAAGCAATTATTAAAAGTTGCAAAACTAAAGAACCCAGACGAAAAGCATGAATGTCCACTACAAGCCCAATAGGAATGAAGTACAATACACAAGTACACGGCCTTAAGGCCTTACATTTGTTTACTCAAATAAAATGTGTCTTCCATACCACGACAAGTAGGCCGGTCACACATGAATATAACAAGTAAACACTCAAAATTTGGCCTTCGAGGGCCGGCTCAGCAACTTCGGCTTTAGCCCGCTATTTACCGCTCAGTTCCACAACACCTGCAAGCAACAAACCACCACACGGTGGCAAACAAAAGCAACGGTCAGCGATGCTGACCAAATTGTAATGATCCTGCCCCCGAACTCGGGGCGACGAAGCTCCTTCCCTGCACTTTATTAGCATAACCAAGTAGTAATGAAACAACACTTCATCACAGGCATTGGCACGCACGGCCACACACCCCGTGCACTCAAGTCACATTCTCGGTGGACCCAGACAATGTCACGTCAATTTAAGCCATAGACATTGCTGTCACACCACCGACACTTGGACGGCCAATCTCGTGAGCATTTTGGTCCTTTCGGCCGATGTCACGTCAATTTAAGCCATAGACAACCCGAGACCTACTATCTATGCCAACGACAAGTCCCACGTAGCTTTAGGTTGCTTGTACTGAAGGACATAGACTGGGCACGATTCCACTTAACCCGTTGCTCACACCGCAATGTCAATTTAATCCATATGGGTGGATTAGCTCCCTGAGTCCCAAATTGTTTACAAACATCACATAACCTAGTTATGTTCAAGTTGGCTCCCAGACCACCATGTTGGCAGAATCACGCATCTGCACAGTTTTTCGGGTGCACATTAAAGTTAATTCCCAAGGCTCCCTGTTGCAATCTACCGCGTAGAAAACCCAAAAACAATAATTAGCGTGGAGTCTTCTCCGGCCATTCATGCAATGCAACATCACCGATCCAGATCAACTTGTCTGGGTAGGTTTCACACATCATGCCTATGTCCGTTCTTGGTTACGGACTCTACATGTATACAAAGGGGACTATTCATGTCTACCTAAAGGAACGCCTCAACTCACCGCAAACTCGCGAGAGCGGGCTTCCTATGCAAAGAAAAAGAGGACTTCACATGTCCTAGCATGAGAATCGTTACTGATGCGGAATTTTAAAGTTTTAAAATGTATCCAAACTATAATCTCAAATAGGCAAGCGTAGCTATCAAAATATAGTATAGGAAATATCTTATTAGACTCGGGGCCTGTTGAGAACTCCTACACATGCAAATTAATATTATTTTATCTAAATTTAAAAGGAGATTAAATTAAACAAAAATAAAGAAACTAAACTGAAAACTAGCACTTGATCTGAACTCGCCTTGAATTAAAATAAACTCTTTATGAAAACCAAGCTCTAAATTAATAACTTTGACCGTGAAGGTTTCGTAAGTACAAAAGCGTCTCTCTCTAGCTCATACTTTTGACTAACCTTAGGTTGATCGATTAATACCTCTCGGACAGTCAAAACCCCTAAGCTTGCTTTAGGCGGTGAACCCCTCTATTGGATTTGACTCCAATCCGGAAAATTTATGTCGTTCTCTCTCGAGAATTTCATGCAACTCCTTTTATATTTGAGCGATCTACTCGTATCCGCAACCTCTCAGTCATTTAAGATACAGATCTGGGATTTAAAAACATATCCGTGAAATATGAATTCGACGAAATATAAATCAAAGATAAATCATAAGCGCTAAATAAAGATGTTGACAAAAGAAGATTATTTTATTCTAAAACTTGTCAAAATCAAGTGCTACTAAAATTAAATATTCATAATCATAAAAGAAATAAATAAAAGGGAGATATGATGGAAAATAAAAGTTCTTTAATTGAAATTTCAAAGTAGAACTAAACTATTACAAGAAAGAAAAGCTAAAACAGTATACTAAACTACATAATATTCCTAAAATTGGCTCCTAGTCCCCCCTAAGACTCTGGACTCATCTGCAATTTATAGGAAAACTTTCTGCAAGGTCACGCCCTAGGTCACGCCTGTGACCTAGGGCGTGTCAGGCTCGGAACCGCCATCTTCAATGCTCGGGAACGTTGGAGGAGAAACTTCCAAAATCTGTTAAATTGCGGGTCACGCCCCTTGGTCACGCCCGTGACCTAGGGCATGTCAAGTCTGTTACTGGAAATAGCGGGAAGGAGAAATGGCGGGAAATGAATTCTGGCTGTTTTGGGATGTCACGCCCCTAGTTCACGCCCGTAACATGGGGGTGTGCACTTGGGTAATGTTCCAGAATTGCCCTGGGAAGATTTCTGAAGAAAATTGTTTTCTTGGACTACACACGCCCTGGTAACGCCCGTGTCATGGGGGCGTGTACTTGTGAGACTCTCCAGTTTCTTAGAGTTCGTCGTCCTCTTTTCGTTGACTAGTTGCACATCCCGTAAATCTTCCTGGTTTGAAAGTTATGGCCATTTGAATTTCAGCAATCCGTGGCCAAAAATGTTAATTTTCTCCAAATGTTTTCAGATCATTGCCATGGACATGAAATTGATATTTGGAGCCCATATGGACCTGAAATATAAAAATAAATGAATTAGTATATATATTAATATAAAGTTAAATAAATTATACTATTTATTTATAAAAAAACTAAATTAAAATAACAATATAAATTGACTTATCAAATACCCTCATACTTAGGCTTCATTTGTTTTAGCGGTGGCGGGTCGATCCGGCGGGTGAAAACGGAGAGTTCGAACCGGAGGGGGGAGGTGGCTGCTCCAAACGGAGCTTTTTGGGGCGTTTCTCAAGGCGGGTGGGTGGAAACGGAGCAAACGCCGCCGGAGGTTCATTTGTTTACCCTCCTTCCGGTGACGTTTGCCCAAAACGTAGTTGCGAAATGTCCAAACAAATAGAGCATTAATCTTTTGCTATTCCAGAGAAAAACTATGAGAAGTTTTTATAAAAAATTAATATATTTTTTAATTAAACTAAAAATTTATTAAATCAAAAGAAAGTTAAGGATTAACTTTAGGGATTCAAATTTTTGAAGTCCTAAAATATGAAAGTAAAATGTGAAGAGTTAAATATTTAGCAAAGTTTTCTCTAATAAAATAATTAGAACTTAAAATTAAGTATTTAACAAACAAAGGTAGAATAAAAATTATAAACACTTTTTTCACTAAAAAGAGACTTCAAAGAAAATTCAAACTACTACTTATGCTCTCTTATAAATTTAATTTAAATCTAAAGCAATTATATTGGATTTTGGGTTTGAAAATAAGGCAATTAAAGAGATCTTAGATTGGGGGTGATGAATTTTATCATCTCACCCCACATAATTTTTTTCCTTTTTGATATATTTTTTTTCTCTTCAAACAAAATTACTTGGGAGTAACGAATTTTATCCTCTTACTCCTTTTTTTGGGGTTGCATATGTGTACCAAGGAATACTTGATTCACATGATATTTGATCTAACCAAAAGAAAAAAAATGCATATGTGTACCAGGGGATATGAATTTTATCCTCTTATCCCCGTGACATATGATCTAACAAGAAAAATGAAAACAAGAGAAGACTAAACTATATTTAGATTAAATTAAAATTATTAGAGAGCAACTATAGTAAATTAAAATTTCCTAAGAATCTTAAAGTTTAAAGTGGAGATAATTGGAATCTAAAAATTGTTAAACTAATCCACAATGAAATTGAAACTAATTATAATAAAAGAGAAAAGGGGCTAAATAGATTTCTCTAAACAAATTTACTTCATAAATTTATTTGTTAAAATAAAATCATGTAAAAATTAATTTTAACTAACTTTGATAAAATAAAAGATTAGAAAATCAAAAATTATAAAAATTCTTATAAACAAACTCAAAGTAAATTTCTGAAAAGCACAAAAATTAAGTAGGGGTTTATTATTTTTGTTTTTTTGTTTTGTTTTTCTTTTTTTATATTTGTTTTTTGTATTTTCGATAATAAAAAGAGAAATTTTTTTAAAATTTTAAAGATTTTTCATTTTTTTTGGATTTTTAAATAAAAACAATAAATAAAAATCCACCCCCATACTTAAAAATAAACATTGTCCCCAATGTTTATAAGTTAAGTAGGAGGGGGGAGGAGGGAAGAAAAACAGTTTGTGAAAATTTAGAAAAAGAAAAATGCATAAAAATTAAAAGATAAGCAAGGGCTGTCTCCCAAGAACGTTTTTCTTTTTCCCGTCTTTAAGCTAGAAGGTTTGGGTTAGGAGAAAGGAAAATAAAAATTGAAATAAATGGGTAACTCCCTTAATTCTCGCTTTGGCGAAGATGCTAAAGTCGCTCGTCTAGCTGCTCCTCCGCTTGCTTCTTGATTTTCCGTCTTGCAATTGACTTGAAAATTTAGATTGAAATCACCTATCCATACCTGAGGTGATTTGAATCTTTCTAGATGAGCGACAAATGCGTCAGGGACAACATTGTATTGCAACGGCTCATTTACTACATGAAAATCATTAGTGAAAGACAAATCAAGGAGAAGCGCGTCAGAAAAATCTTCGCAAGGAGGAGGCTCTTGCGAAGTTATTTGATTAGGTATAGGTTGTTTATTTTATAAAATAGAGTTGTTATCGAAAAGAAAATTACTGGGCACTATAGTTTCATGAATGTCACTGTCTAAAAATTCATAAGCGGAGTTAGAGAATTCATGAGGAGAAGGAAAATCGGGAGAAGTAGGAGAAGAAACATGTTGTTCTTATATTTCACCAGGTGTGCCCATGACCGTAAAATATAATAATTCTTCCTCCTCTTTCGAATAAGTCACGAAGGGGGCACATGAAAATTCATGATCCACATTAGGTGAACAATTTGAAGAGGGTGAAAAATCATGAGAACAAGGAATAATGTTTTCTAAATTTTGCGGAGGATCAATTATGAATTGCGTAAAATCCCCAAAATTAGAAGAAGACGGTTGTGGTGTGCTAAAAGAAGAACAAAAATTCGGATCTAAACAATTGTTCTCATAACTCAGAAAAGTTTTCGGTGGATCTTGCGAAGAAGAAAAACCAAAAATAGAGTTAGAGGAAAAATTATTTAAATCAAAATAATTATTCGCATTTGAAAATTTATTTTCATGAAAAATATGTGAATTGGAAAAATTAGTTTCATGAATATTTGAAGTAGAATCAGTATCAAAGTGGTTATAATTATTAATTTCAAAATTATTTTCATAACAAAATTGTTTATAATAATCATAATAACAATTATCACGATGATGAGAAGCAGCACAATAAGAACAAGAAATTTGGCGTTGTCTTGCGGCTTTCAAAATATCTAGTTGATTTTGAAGCTCTGCAATTTTGGCGGCCAATTGCGATAACTTTTTCTTATAAAAGGAAAATAAAACAATCGTTGCCTAATAGAAATGAATTTGAAAAAGAAAATAAAAAAAATTGGCGAAAGAGAAAGAGAGTGATAAAAGTAATAAAATTCGCGCTTTCAAAATATCAACAAAATGTCCCCGGCAACGACGCCAAAAACTTGATGAGAATTTTATAGTTTTAAAATGTATCCAAACTATAATCTCAAATAGGCAAGCGTACCTATCAAAATATAGTATAGGAAATGTCGTATTAGACTCGGGGACTGTTGAGTACTCCTACTCATGCAAATTAATATTATTTTATCTAAATTTAAAAGGAGATTAAAATAAACTAAAATCAAGAAACTAAACTGAAAACTAGCACTTGATCTGAACTCGCCTTGAATTAAAACAAACTCTTTATGAAAACCAAGCTCTAAATTAACAACTTCGACCGTGAAGGTTCCTTAAGTATAAAAGCGTCTCTCTCGAGCTCATGCTTTTGGCTAACCTTAGGTTGATCGATTAAGACCTCTCGGCAAGTCGAAACCCCTAAGCTTTCTTTAGGCGATGAGCTCTTCTATTTGATTTGACTCTAATCCGGAAGATTTATGTCGTCCTCTCTCGAGATGTGCATGCAACTCCTTTTATCTTTAAGCGATCTACTCGTATCCGCAACCTATCGGTCATTTAAGATACAGATCTGGGATCGAAAAACATATCCGCGAAATATGAATTCGACGAAATATAAATCAAAGATAAATCGTAAGCGCTAAATAAAGAGGTTGACAAAAGAAGATTATTTTATTCTAAAACTTGTCAAAATCAAGTGCTACTAAAATTAACTATTCATTATCATAAAAGAAATACATAAAAGGGAGACATGATGAAAAATAAAAGTGCTTGAATTGAAATTACAAAGTAGAACTAAACTATTACAAGAAAGAAAAACTAAAACAGTAAACTAAACTACATAATATTCCTAAAATTGGCTCCTAGTCCCCCCTAAGCCTCTAGACTCATCTGCAATTTATAGGAAAAATTTCTGCAAGGTCACGCCCTAGGTCACGCACGTGATCTAGGGCATGTCAGGCTCGGAGATGCCAACTTCAAAGCTCGGGAACATTGGAGGAGAAACCACCAAAATCTGTTAAATGGCGGGTCACGCCCCTAGGTCATGCCCGTGACCTAGGGCGTGTCAAGTCTGTTACTGGAAACAGCAAGAAGTAGAAATGGCGGGAAATGAATTCTACCTATTTTGGGATGTCACTCCCCCAGGTCATGCCCGCGCCATGGGGCCGTGTACTTGGGAAATGTTCCAGAATAGCCCCGGGAAGTTTCCTGGAGAAAATTGTTTTCTTGGACTAGACACGCCCGTGTTCACGCCCTGTTCACACCCGTGTCATGGAGGCTTGTACTTGTGAGACTCTCCAGATTTGTAGAGGACGTCGTGCTCTTTCCGTTAACTAGTTGCACGTCCCATAACTCTTCCTGGTTCGAAAGTTATGGCCATTTGAATTTCAGCAATCCGTGGCCAAAAATGTTAATTTTCTCCAAATGTTTTCAGATCATTGCCATGGACTTGAAATTGATATTTGGAGCCCATATTGACCTGAAATATAAAAATAAACGAATTAGTATATATATTAATATAAAGTCAAATAAATTATACTATTTATTTATAAAAACTAAAGTAAAATAACTATATAAATTGACTTATTAGTTAACCCAACATTTTTCCTTGGCGCCATGAAAATCTATGCGGATGAAAAGCAACGCAATCTCCTTACCTCCATAGATCGGAAGCCGGCTCGTGATTTGGAGCTCCGAAGCTCTGTCGGTGATCAGATCTAGCCTCCTTCTTCTTCCTTACTCTCCCATCTCTCTAGATCTTTAGAAAGAGAATGGTAGGATGAAATGAATGATTTCCAACCCTATTCCCAGGTATATCTCACCAGGAATGACCCCCAGCCGTCGGATTCCAAAACAAAGAAATAAATGGCCACGATCTGGATTTGAAATCCAAAAACTGGGCCGAACACAACCTGTGACAAGCCCGTATCCAGGGCCACGTTCCCCATTCGCCGTCGAAACCGACACATCCCGAAAAGGACACGGTTTCGCGATACGCCCGTGTTCGGATTGACACGCTCGTGTCATCCAGTACACAACTGTGTAGTGGGCCGTGTTCCTCCAATGACACAGGACCAACACCATCCAATGAAGGACACGGGTATTGGACATGCCCGTGTCCCATATGACATGCCTGTGTCACACCCGAACATGCCTGGGCTCCAGGCCATGTTTATCCCCCAACACAACTCGACCAACCACCCGAGAAGGACACGGCCTGGGACACGCCCGTGTCTCAGGCTATGTTCACTGCTCAATGATCGTCGACTCCAAAATTTGTCGACCACACTGGCAGATCGTTGGCCCGAGTACGACACGCCCGTGTCCCAGGCTGTGTGCCCCTTGCCAAGTTTTAAACTTTGCCAAAAACGCCTCCCGTCGCACTTTTGAGTTTCGGGGCGTTACAACTCTCTCCCTCTTAAAAGAATTTTGTCCCCGAAATTACATAAAGGAAAGATAAACACAACTTAAATGGTACCTAAGTAGAATAACTCCGGGTACCCCTCAAGCATGGTCTGCTCTCGCTCCCACAAGAGCTCCTCCTGACCGCAATTGTCCCAACGGACTTTGACCATCCTGATCTCTTTGTTGCGTAGCCGCTTGACTTCCGAGTCCTCAATACGAATGGGCTTGACCTTCATCGTCAACCCATTATCGATCGACACTTGATCGACCGCAATCACTTGTGAAGGCTCTTGCACCGCCTTCCGCACCGCCGATATATGGAATACATCGTGTAGACCACTAAGCTTCACTAACAGCCTCAATAGATAAGCTGCTTTACCCATCCGCTCCAGAACCAAAAAGGCCCAAGGTACCTCGAGCTTAGCTTCTTCAATCGCTGCACCCGCGAGACACCCTTGAACGGCTTAATCTTCAAGTACACCAAATCGCCAACATCGAACTCCACGTTCCTATGCCTGGCAATATAGTACTTAGCCTGGCGGTCATGAGCGATTAACAACCTCTCCCGAATCATTCGAACTAACGACATTGCATCTTCCACCTCTTGGCGCTTGTACAACTTTGACTCACCCATTTCCAACCAAGACAACGGCGTGCGACATCTTCTACCATAAAGGGCCTCGAATTGTCCCAATTGTATGTTTGCTTGGTAGCTATTATTGTACGCAAATTCTACCAAGAATAGGTGATCTTACAACTACTTCCCGAAGTCTAGGACACACATGCAAAGCATGTCTTCCATTGTCCAATTGACACTCTTGGTCTACCACTCCGTCTGCGAATGAAAGACTGTGTTGAAACTCAGCTTCGTTCCCAACATCTGCTGCACCAGCCTCCAATCATTGGATGTGAACCTCCCATATCGGTCACTCACGATGCTGCGAGGCACACCGTGAAGCCGTACTATATTATCCACATATAACTTCATCAGTTTCTCCACGGGATCATCCTTCCTATGCGGAATGAAGTGTGACACTTTCATTAGACGATCTACGACCACCCATGTGGCGTCGTTCCCCTTCTGCGATCTTGGCAAACCGTGCATAAAATTCATAGTAATGTCGTCGAACTTCCACTCCGGAATAGGCAAGGATTTCAAGAATCCTCCAGGCCTTTGGCACTCCTCCTTCACCAAGACGCATGTTTGACACTTAGCCACGTAGAGTGCCACATCCTTCTTCAGTCCTGTCCACCAGAACAATTCCTTCACATCGCGGTACATCTTCGTGCTCCCCGGGTGAATCGTATACTTGGTCTGATACGCCTCGTACAACAATTCCACCTGTAAATTACCCACATTAGGGACGCACAAACGACCGTCTTTCCATAGCAAACCATCCACAACCTCATATTGGGAATTTGACCCATCCAAAGCCTCTATCATAAGTTGCTTCATGCTGCTATCCACATCCAAAGCCTGCCGAATCCGATCAGCCAGGTCATACTGAACTTCCGTCCAGTACAATAGCGCTTCAGCACTTAACTGCTTGTCTACACAAGAAATATCCAACGTCTCCAACTCCTGAACCAACCACTCGTCATAGACTGACACCCAATTAGCTTGAGCTGGGGCCCTGTGGCTCAACACATCCACAACCGCATTGCCTTTCCCAAGCACATATTGGATCTTGAATATGTAGTCCCCCAGGAACTCCATCCATCTACGCTGCCACATGTTTAGATCTTTCTAATCCAAAAAATATTTCAGGCTCTTATGATCGGTATAGATATCGACCTTCATCCCATACAAGTAGTGCCTCCACAGCTTCAAGGCAAAAATCATGGCCGCTAACTCCAAGTCATGGACTGGATAATTCCTCTCGTGCACTTTCAGATGTCTCGAGACATACGCTATAACGCTTCCATGCTGTAGTAGAACACAACCCAATCCACTACTCGAAGCATCACTGTAGATTTCAAAACCTTCGGTCCCACTCGACGAATTCAGCATAGGCCCCGTGGTCAACCGACACTTCAACTCCTTAAAAGTTCGTGCGCACTCCGGCGTCCAAATGAACTTCTGCTCTTTCCTCGTCAAAGACGGAGAGTTAACGCTATCTGCGAGATGTTCTCCACGAAGCACCTGTAATAGCCGGTAAGCACCAGAAAGCTCCATACTTCTACTACCGTAGAAAGCACAGGCCACTCTAATATCACAACAATCTTCGCCGGATCCACTGCAATGCCCTCTCCACTCACTATATGACTGAGGAACGCCACTGAGGACAACCAAAACTCGCATTTGGAGAACTTGGCGTACAGTTGATTCCGCCTCAGCATCTCCAATACCAAATGTAGATGCTTGAAGTGATCCTCCTTCCTCTGCGAGTACACCAATATGTCGTCGATGAAGACGATCACAAAGTTATCTAGGTACTTCTTGAAAGTCCTATTCATCAAATCCATGAACATCGATGGTGCATTCGTCTGCCCAAACGACACGACCGTAAACTCGTAATGCTCGTATCTCGTACTAAAGTTGTCTTAGGGATATCACTCTCCCTTATCCTCAGCTGATAATAAACGGAAATGAGATCCAATTTTGAGTACAACGTCGACCCGACTAACTGATCAAAAAGATCATCAATCCTTGGGATCGGGTACTAATTCTTCTCAATTAGCTTGTTCAGTTCTCGGTAATCAATACAAAGTCTCAAGTTTCCGTCCTTCTTCTTCACAAAAAGTACCGGTGCGCTGCAAGACGCCGAACTTGGACGCACATAGCCTTGCTCCAATAACTCTTGCAGATGAACCTTCAGCTCCGCCATTTCCTTAGGCGCTAGCCGATATGGAGATCGTGACATAGGTTTCGCACCTGGTACTAGCTCAGTTGTGAAATCTATCTCCCGTTGAGGCGGGGCTCTAGGAAGTTCGCCAGGGAACACATCAGGGTACTCCGATACCACTGAAATACTGTCCAACATATGCTTAGGCTTTGCAACCTCCATTAGTGTAAAGAACAGCTCTGCACCAGCACGAACCGCGTTCACCACCTGAAGGGCAGATAACAATGTCTTGCTCGACCCCTTCAACCCCGTAAAAGTCGTCTCACGACCTGTTCCCAACTTGACTTCCTTGCGACCGCAATCAATATAGGCTTGTTGTGTAACGCCCCCACTCGTCACGTGGCATATAATGGTGGGTCCGGCGAGGGCCCTACGTCATATGTCACAGACAGGCGGCGGAATTACTTGTGGAAATCAAAATCTACTCGCATCCTAACTCAATCCATTTAGCGCAGCATCTTAGGTTAGCATGAACTCAACTAATAGAATGTCCACTACTATATAAACTCCACATTTATATATATCTCCAAACCAAGAATGTATACAACACACACACCCATGGCCTTATGGCCTTACAAGTTTCTCTTTACACAAATACATTTTCGTACATCGGCACGCAGGCCAGGCACACATGAAATCCAACCACACTTCGCACGGCCTTCAAGGGCCTTTAGTAGTAAGCCTCCAGTCCCATCATTTCACAGCACCTGCAAACACATTTCCACCAAGGAGTGGTAAACAAAGTAACGGTTAGCTTTAGCTGATCACTTATAACGACCCTACCCCTTGCCCGGGGTAGTGGTTCCTTTCTCATTGACTACCACTCATGCCTCTTACGTGCATAAAATACATTCCTAGTGGACATTCGTGAGTACAATTATGTTCTCTCCTCCCAAACAATCTCAACCTGGCTCTGATACCACTTTGTAGCGCCCCCACTCGTCGAGTGGCATATAACGGTGGGTCCGGCCGGGGCCCCATGCCATATGTCACAGACAGGCGGTGAAATTACTTGTGGAAATCAAAATCTACTCGCATCTTAACTCAATCCATTCTAGCGCAGTATTTTAGGTTATCATGAACTTAACTCAGAGAATGTCCACTACTATATAAACTCCACATTTATATATATTTCCAAACCAGGAATTTATACAACACACACACCCATGGCCTTATGGCCTTACAAGTTTCTCTTTACACAAATACATTTTCGTACATCGGCATGCAGGCCGGCCACACATGAAATCCAACGACTCTTTGCACGGCCTTCAAGGGCCTTTAGCAGCAAGCCTCCAGTCCGCTCATTTCACAGTACCTGCAAACACATTTCCACCATGGAGTGGCAAACAAAGTAATGGTCAGCTTCAGCTGACCACTTATAACGACCCTACCCCTTGCCCGGGGTAATGGTTTCTTTCCGTTATGCTTTGCCATATCATAATCTATATTAATCTATCAATCACATTCATATCACAAACGCCGGTATCCACAAGACGCTCCTTGCACTCAGGGAACCTTCTTGGTGTACGGGATATACCAGTCGTACACCACCGATCTGACCCTCTTCACTTGTTGGTTGGGCGGTTCAATCCTAGTCCACCAATCTTACTATTGGTGACATCCCGTCCATACC
This sequence comes from Platanthera guangdongensis, assembly GCA_039583875.1. Lineage (NCBI taxonomy): Eukaryota > Viridiplantae > Streptophyta > Magnoliopsida > Asparagales > Orchidaceae > Platanthera > Platanthera guangdongensis. The sequence continues at coordinate 121,483,580 of CM077167.1, read as the reverse complement.
ACTCAGAGGTACTACCTCACAGCATACACAGACAACCAGAGCAGATCGACCCACACCATGTGGTGTGGCAGCCAGGTTTATTGATGCTCCCCTGGCATAACCACCCATCGACCCCTCACCTAGATCTGATCGACCCACACTATGTGGTGCAGCAATTTGGGTCCACCTCACTTCCTCCCAAACATTATCACCCATCGATCCTCACTAATACAGATAAACCCACACCATATGTAATGTAACACCTCCATTGTAATGACCGTATAATATGGGTCCGGCCGGGGCCCCACAACATACAGACGCCACAGCTTCAGTATTATAAGATGAAATAGCTACCTAATCTCAAAACTCATAACACAACACAGCGGAAACAACAAGAAAGACTAGAAGTTATCCACGCCTACAAGAGTAACAAGATGACCTTATGGCCTTACAACAAGAGTGAGTCTAAACTTAAATAATACATCAGTCATAAAAGTGCATAAGCACACCTAGTCTACCTCGGCATGCAAGCCGGTCACAAGGGCATCATACATATAATGTCATAAAAGTAGAGAAGTAGCAAAAAAGTAACACTTCATAAGGCTTATGCCTTTCTGGCCGTCGAGCTAGCTCCTGCTTGCGATCCTTACCCTGTAAAAATTATTAGTAACGTGGGTCAGCAAATGCTGACCTCAAACTGTGTAACCAACACATCTCCTCCCGGCCGCCCCTAACGGACCCCGGGGTACTCCTCTAACCTACAAGTTAGCACTTCGTATGCAATATTCATAAGCAAGAAAAACAACTAAGAAAACAGGCTTGGATGTCTCAAACATTATATATGTTCTCTAATGTTGAGAATTTAATAATAGTGCCTACTATGCAACATGAATGCAACACCCGGGTTTCACCCAAGGCACCCTATAACGTATGCATCTAGCACAACATCAAATCATTTGGGTACTCATTATTTCCCCACTAGCATAAAGTCGCAAACAAAGGGGAACCGCAATCCCCCAACAAAATATAAGCCGCCACACGGAACTCTTGCCAAGGCCCCACCCGCTCACGGTCGTAGACCCGGGCTTGCCGGCAAACTCTGACATCTCATGTCAGGATTGCGTCCAACACACTGACTGATTCTAAGAACCCTTGCTGGACCCCACCCACTCATGGCCTCATTGCCTGGGCTTGCCCCATGCTCGGCGTTCTCGTTAGTCTCACAAAAGGGGACTAGTCTCGCCGGGACACTTTCCACACATGACATGCACGTCACGGGATAGCCAGCCGACCACGGAGACACAGCCATGCCATGACGCATCACAATCCAAGACAATTCCACCCTAATCCCTCATTCATACTGCAGCGTTCCCATGCACCAAGGAAACCATCTACCACCCACGCGGAGCTAACCCTGTCCATCAAGGAAACCATCTACCACCAATGAGGAGCTAACCTTGTCCGGTACCGGCCACACGTACTCACGCAAGATAACGGGAAGAATACCATAAACATCACACATCACACATCACAAATGGTCTCTTGCCGCAACAGATCTCTACAAATCTTTTAACCTCGTATGCAACACCACCAAGTCGGACTAACGGTCGCGACTACGGCTTCACCCACCATGCCTAATCCACTAACGAAGCGGATCTCTAATGCAAAAACATGCCGGGGACGGACTCAATCGACCCGGAGGTTCCTCTTGAACCTTGGCGACCCAAACCCCTCTCATTTGAGAGTTTGGTGCCCAAAAACTAGAAAAGAAAAGATGCTAGAACATGCATCCTAAAACCAAGAGGAGAAATGTCATTACCCTCCGACTCCGCTTCCTAGCCATGGAAAAATAGCCGGATGAAAAGCACCGAAATCTCTTCTTCCTCCTTCACTCTCCCTTCTCTCTAGAACTCACACAGAGAACCAACGGCAGAAAATAAGGGTGTTGAAACCCTATACACAGGTATATCCCAATCAGATTAACCACCAGTCGTCGATTCCCACAAAAGGGAAATGCACGGCTACAATCCAGGTCTGACGAGGACAAAAGGGGCTGAACACCGCACAATCCGCCCCACGCTCGACGATCGTCGAGCCAAGATCGTCGAACGCTGCCAAATTATCGAATGGAGACTTTGGCAAAATCGTCGAACACATGGAAATCATCGAACGCAGATCCCTAGCAAAATCGTCGAACGCAGGGAAATCGTCGAACGCAGATCCCTGACAAAATCGTCGAACGCAGGGAAATCGTCGAACGTAGATCCCTCGCAAAATCGTCGAACTTAGGGAAATCGTCGAACGCAGATCACTGGCAAAATCGTCGAACGCAGGGAAATCATCAAATGCAGATCCCTGGCAAAATCGTCGAACGCAGGGAAATCGTCGAACGCAGATTGCTGGGGAAATCGTCGAACGGCCCTGAAACGTCCTGGTACACGCCCATGACCCAGGCCGTTTACCCCTACTCGACGATCGCCACTCGACGATCGACGATCGACACTCGACAATCGTCGAACCGAGGGGACACGCCCCCTATCACGCCCGTGTTACAGGGTGTGACCTCCAAAACATTTTGTCGACCGAAAATTCGACGCCCACGCGCCTTTCTACGCCTCCCGAGCATGACATGCTCAGGGACACGACCGTGTCCTAGGCCGTGTGACCCGCAACTAAGACCAAAACTTGGCTAAGAATGCTGATCATCCCTCTTTCAAATTTTGGGGCGTTACAACTCTCTCCTCCTTAAAAGAATTTCGTCCCGAAATTACAAAGCAAAAAGGGAACAAAACTTAAATGGTACCTGAACTGAAGTGCTCTGGATACTCTTCCCGCATGGTTTGCTCTCGCTCCCAAGAGAGCTCCTCACGACCGCAGTTGTCCCATCGGACTTTCACGAGTTTGACCACTTTATTCCGCAACTGCCGAATCTCTGAATACTCTATAGCAATTGGACGGACTCGCGTCCTCAAGTATTCCTCTATCGGCACTGATGTCGGCTCGATCACCACTCTAGCCTCCACCAAGGCTTTCCTCAAAATGGATACATGGAATACGTCATGCAATCCACTCAGCTCTGCGGACAATGCTAACCGATAGGCTGTTTTTCCCACCCGTTCAACAACTTCAAAAGGTCCCAAAAACATTGGAATAAACTTCTTGAGTCGGCGCATCCGTGAGATGCCTTTCAACGGCTTGATCTTCAAATAGACCCAATAACCTGCCGCAAACTCCAACTTCCTGTGACGAGCATTAAAGTATTTTGCTTTCCAGTCTTGCGCCACCTTCATACGCTCTTGAATGGTCTGTACCAACTCACAAGCGTCAACTACCACCTCCTTTTCCAAAATTTTGGTGTCTCCCGCCTTTGTCGAAGACATCGGTGTTCGACATCGTCTCCCATACAAAGCTTCGTATGGCACCATTTTTATACTTGCTTGATAATTGTTATTCTACGTGAACTCCACCATGAAGAGGTGATCCTCCCACTTCTTTCTGAAGTCAAGAATGCACATTCTCAGCATATCCTCTATAGTACGGTTCGTTCTTTCGGTTTGCCCGTCAGTTTTATGATGGAACACCGTACTGAACTTTAGCTTCGTGCCCAAACTCTTCTGAACCCACCTCCAGTCCTTGGACGTAAAACGTCTGTCATGATCGCTGACTATACTTCTAGGAATCCCATGCAGTCGCACAATGTTGCGAACATACATCTCCACCAGCTTCTCTACGCTGTCCTCTTTCTGATTTGGGATGAAGTGAGCCACTTTGGTTAAGCGATCCACAATCACCCAAATAGCATCATTGCACTGCTGTGATCTAGGCAAACCATGTACAAAATCCATGTAGATGTCATCAAATTTCCACTCAGGGATTGGAAGAGGCTTCACGAACCCGCCCGGCTTCTGACACTCGGCCTTCACCAAGGCAAAAGTTTGGCAAAGATTCACAAACAAAGCTACGTCCCGCTTCAGCCCCGGCCACCAAAAAGATTTCTTCGTATCCAAGTACATCTTTGTACTGCCCGGGTGAATGGAGTACTTTTTGAAGTGAGCCTCAAAACATCAACTCCTCACGGAGCTTGCCGAACTGCAGTACACAAACCCTTCCATCCTTCCTCAGAATGTCATCAATCATCTCCCAGGCGCTGCTCTCGCCTTTTGAGCCTCCACCACAAATGGTTGAAACTCCACATCCAAACGGGTCGCTTCCCGAATATGATCGGACAAGTCGTTCTGCATTTCAATCCAGTCCAACCGAGCCACGCTGGACTCGCCTCTCGCCACAAATTCCAAACAAAGGGACTCCAATTCCCGTACCAGCCGCTCATCATGAGCTTCGATCCAATTCCCTTGACCCGAGTACTTTCTACTCAAGGCATCCGCCACCACATTGGCTTTACCTGGCGTATACTGAATCTCCACCTCGTAGTCTCCAAGGAACTCAACCCACCTGCATTGCTGCATGTCCAAGTTCTTTTGATCCAAGAGATACTTCAGGCTTTTATGATCCGTGAAGATCTCCACCTTCGCACCATAAACATAATGTCTCCATATTTTCAACGCAAAAATTATCGCCGCCAACTCCAAGTTATGGACGAGGTAATTCCTCTTATGAGGCTTCAGCTGCCTAGACCCAAAAGCTATCACCTTGCCATGTTGCACCAACACACAACCCAAACCACATCCCAATGCGTCACTGAAGATCTGAAATCCCTCGGTCCCTTGCGGTAGACTTAGGATTAGAGCCATCATTAGTCTCTCCTTCAGTGCCTCAAATGCTTGAATGCACTCTTGAGTCCACATAAACTTATGATCTTAATGGGTGAGTGAGGTGAGGGGTAGAGTTATCCGCGAAAAATTCTCCACGAATCTCCTATAGTACCCGGTTAGTCCAAGAAAACTTCGGACTTCCGCCACGGTCCTCAAAACGACCAATCTCTGATGGCTTCCACTTTTGTTGGATCCACTGCCACCCCATCCCCACTAATCACGTGGCCCAAAAATGCCAACTTCGCCAACCAGAACTCGCACTTTGAGAACTTTACATAAAACTGATTCTCTCTCAACACCTGCAAGACCACTCTCAAGTAGGTCTCGTGCTCCACTTCCGATTAGGAATACACCAATATGTAATCAATGAAGACAACCACAAAAGAATCCAAGTATTCCCGAAATACTCGATTCATAAGATCCATGAACACAGATGGCGCGTTCGTCAGCCCGAACGGCATCACCGTAAACTCAAAGTGTCCATACCTCATACCAAATGCAGTCTTGGGTATGTCCTCGTCCCGAATTCGCAACTGATAATAGCCTGACTTCAAGTTCAATTTTGAATACACCACCGACCCCACCAACTGGTCGAACAAGTCGTCTATCCGAGGAATCAGATACTTATTCTTGACGGTCAGTTTATTCAGCTCTCGGTAGTCTATGCACAGCCGCATACTACCGTCTTTATTCTTTAGAAACAACACCGACGTGCTCCACAGCAAAGAACTGGGTCTGATATACCCTTGCTTGAATAGCTCCTGCAACTATACTTTGAGTTCAGCAAACGCCTTTGGTGCCATCCTAAATGGAGGACGTGACACCGGCCTAGCCTCCGGCACTAACTCGATCGAGAAGTCGATCTCCCACCGAGGAGGCACTCCAGGAAGTTCATCCGGAAACACATCCTTGAACTCTGCCACTACGGTCACTTCCTTAATAGATAACTAGGAGAGGAGAACCTCCAATAACGCTACAAGCACTACACCACCCAGGTTAACCGCCCGCATCAATTGCACGGCCAAAATCATGGGATGGGCCACTACACAAAGGCCTTCAAATTTGACTTCCGTCTGCACTTTGCTCCTTAGGGTCACTACCTTGGATAGGAAATCAATACTGGCACGCTGCTCTGCAAGCCAGTCCATGCCCAAAATCACATCAAACTCAACCAATGGTAAAACTGCTGCTACCAATACGAAGTCAACTCCTTCCAGCTGCCAATAAATGCGCCCTTTGGCCTCGGTGGTCATGGATGACCCATCGGGCATGCGCACTTTCAGCTCCGCGTCTGCCGAAAATGACTCAACTCTTATTCTCCGGATTAGGCTCTCCGCAAGAAAGGAGTGCGATGCTCCCGTATCGAACAATACCCTAGCGGGGTTTCCGGAAACTAATCTGAATCCTATAACATAGACATCACACATAAAGGTCTAAAAGTATGAAGCACAAAGTTAAACATAAATTTCCTCATACCTGTCACCACATCGGTTTGGCGGATCGCTTCCTGCTGTCCAAGGTTGTAGGCCGTTGGTTGCACCTGTTGGAACCGAGAAGCACTAGACTCCGCAATCTTCCCTTTCTCTGCGGCACTGGGGCAGGAGCGCACAGTCTGCTCTTGCCTTGGCTCCTGCTCCGTACCTCCTTGATTACAAAAGTGAGCAATGTGTCCCACCTTACCGCAGTTGTAGCACGTCGGCGGTCCCCTAGAGTGAGGACTTCCAAGAATCCACTTACTCTTCTCACCGGACCTGGAAGTGTGAGGCTTTTTCCTCCATCTACTCCCTTTAGACTTTCCATGGGATTGGGGAGGCTTCCCTTCCCCTTCCTTGGGAGTGAAACCCTTACGATGTTGGGTTCGCTCCAGATCACTCTCCAATGTCCTGGCAGCCTCAACTAGCTCATTAAAACCAGCTCTCTTCATGGAAATGAGGGGTTGCCTCAGATTCTCCCTCATCCCTTGATAAAAGAGGTTATCCCTCTCTACATAATCTACCATCGTCATTCCAGCGTAACGACCCAAACGGGTGAACTACTGCACATACTCGTCCACCGTCTTTTCTCACTGCATTAAGTGCAGAAACTTGCTCTGAAGGGCCAGTCGTGTAGAAACGAGAATGTACCTCTTTAGAAAAGCCTCCCCAAATTCTTACATAGACGGGGTGCGTCCAGGAAATTGGCGGCCGCTATGGCTCACCCACACAACTTGGCATCCCCGTCTAACATGAATGTCGCATACTCAGATTTCTTCTATTCTAGCATCTCTGCCGCCCTCAAAAGCTCTTAAATTCGAGCCCACCAATCCTCTGCATCAGTTGGCGTACCAACTCCCTTGAACGACGAGGGTTGGAAGCTCAGAAAGTACTTCATCTGCCGGTCTACATGCCCGACCACCACTCTTTCTGCCAAAGGCTCAACTTGCCTGGCTTCTCCGCCTAGAATGGTTGTCGTCGTATCCAGGGTAACAGGAGTTGCTACCTGAGCTGCCGCTGCAGCTTGGGATGCCACCATCACTTCTGCAAGCATGCGGCAGAAGTCGGCCGGGTTTAAACCCGTGCCCAAAAGACTCGGAGCAGTAGCGCTGCTCGCCGAAAGCTCTTCTCTTGCTCTCGACGTACCCGCCTCGTTGCTTGCACTCTTCAAGAAATTAAGAAACAAGGAATCAGTTTCTAATCTCAAGACTTAAACATAAGGACACTCATGATCCCGCGTTACTATTATGTAGATAACTTATCTACGCACTGACCTTGAATCTAACCTCGCTTTGATACCAAATTATAACACCTCCCCTGTTATGACCGTATAATATGGGTCCGGCCGGGGCCCCACAACATACAGACGCAGATTCAGTATTATAAGATGATATAGCTACCCAATCTCAAAACTCATAACACAACGAAAATAACAAGCAAGACTAGAAGTTATCCACGCCTACAAGAGTAACAAGATGGCCTTATGGCCTTACAACAAGAGTGAGTATAAACTCAAATAATACATCAGTCATAAAAGTGCATAAGCACACCTAGTCTATCTCGGCATGTAAGCCGGTCACAAGGGCATCATACATACAATGTCATAAAAGTAGAGAAGCAGCAAAAAGGTAACACTTCATGAGGCTTAGGCCTTTATGGCCGGCGAGTGATGTAGATTTTATAAGTTTTGAAAATGATCCAAACTAAACTCTCAACTAGGCAAGTGCACCTATCGAAATTTAGTATAGGAAATATCGTATTTAAACTCGGGGACCGTTGAGTATTTGTACTCACAAGGAAGAGTTATTATTTTATCGATCGGAAAGTTGGTTTTGCGAAAAACGAAACGAACGTTAAATTAAGAGGAGAAATTCGATGAATAAAAGGCTAGCACTTGATCTAGAATCCCTTTGGGCTAGAATAAAATCCACGAAATTAAAGAGCACAAGCATCTAAATTATTAACTTCGACCGCGGAGGTTCAAAAGCTACGAAGCGCCTCTCTCGAGAATACGCACTCGACTAACCTTAGATAGATCGATTAAGACCTCTCGGCCAGTCGAAAGACCTAAGCTTGCTTTAGACGGTGAACCTCACTAATTGAGTTGACTCCAAGGCGGAAGAATTTTGCGTTCCTCTCTCGAGGGGTGCAAGAAACTCTCTTTATCCTTGAGTGATCTACTCGTATCCACAACCTCTCAGTAAATCTAGGATACGGATCTAGGCTCGAATAAACATAATTTGCAACTTATGAATTCGAAGAAAATTTAAATCAAAGATAAACCAAAGTTTAGAAAATAGAATGCTTGCTAATTTGAGACAAAAAAAGAATTTTATTCCATTCCAAAGTTCATCATGATCAAGTGCTAATTGGGAAATTAGCTACTCATCATGATGGGAGCATTACATGAAAGCATAAGGAAAGACATGATTAAAGAACGACTTCAAAATAAAAGTTACACTATGAATTGAAAATGCAGGAAAAGCAGTAAAGAAAATAGAATTAAGCTCCCAAAAATCTCCTCCTGAGCATCTGAAGCTGTCTGGAATTTATAGCAAAAGTTGCTGGGCAGTCACGCCCCTAGGTCACGCCCGTGACCTAGGGCGTGTCGGTCTCGGAACCGTCGTCTTCAAGTCCTTTGAACGTTGGCGCGAAACCGCCAAAAGTCGTTAATTTGCGGGTCACGCCCCTAGGTCACGCCAGTGACCTAGGGCGTGTCTTGACGGTTGTAAAAAAACGGCGGGAAACAGAAACAGCGGGAATAACTCCGGCCGTTGTTGGATGGGTCACGCCCCTGGTCACGCCCGTGACCTTGGGCGTGTCTTGAGAAAACTCCCAGCGCCTGAAACTGCAGCATTAAGTCGGCACGCCGGGCTGTCACGGGGTTTGTCACGCCCGTGCCAAATGTGTCACGCCCGTGACCTGTTGCCAATAGAAACTGCCGTTGACTGGAAGACAGGGCAAAGCACTAGATGTCACGCCTAGATTACACGCCTGTGTGATGATGGTCACGCCCGTGACCTGAGGGCGTGTACTTTTAATTGACGTGGCAAATAGCTTTTCCACGCGCCGGTTTCTCGCCAGGATGTAATGCCCGTGACCTTGTCGGTCATGCCCGTGACTTTGGCGTGTACTTTTGAAATTAATTGCTTTTGCCCAGTTTTGTCTCCTGATCAACCCTATAGACTCCAAATTGAGATTTGCAGCCCAGATTGCCCTGAAATAAGAAATTAGAAAAATTAAATAATAAAATTATAAAATATACTTATAAACTAACTAATTATTAAATAAAAGAAATATAAAAACAAGGACAAAATTAGAGTTATCAAATACCCCCATACTTACTCGTTTGCTCGTCCCGAGCAAACAACTTTTCATGGAGAGTAGAAAAATCTTAACGCTAAAAATGAAAATTGAACATAAGAAGAGAATGCGAAGTTTTATGCCTATGCTTGTAGTTATTATTGTAGAAGAACCTACTCAGCATACAAATTAGTTTTTTAATTTTCTAAAATGTGTTTCCACTTATTATTTTTACTTCAAAGATGGAAACACGATAAATCTTCGAATCACGTTTAGGGAGAAAGTAGCGTGTTTGCTAAGATAACATTGCACAAATCGAAGATCGGGATACCCTCCAAAGAAATCCATCAATGTTGATGGTCATAGGCTTGCCCTTTCACACTCTCGCCACGGCACTAGGTTAACTTATAAGCACAAATCAGTAGGACTTAAGTAGGTTGGAATGTAAGCTTAGGTTTTTGGCTTGAAAAAAATAAAGATAAATGCGATGGGTAGACACACCAAAACCTAAAAAGAGCTTGCACAAAAGAAATAAATTGAAAAGAACGCCGCCATTTCCTTTGTTTTGTTTTTTTTCAATATGTTGAATATTTTTTCAACTTCCTCTTTTTTTTGTTTTTTTCTTTTTTTGTTTTTTGGTTTTTTTTTCTTCTTCTTTTTTTTTGTTTGTTTTTTTTAGAGGAGAAGTGAAAAATAGAACAACTCTTGTATATTTTTTTTCAAAAGCCACCAAAATAAAATGACTCCTAATCACACATAAACTGGTTTTATCTATAATTTCAAGCTCGGTTTTAGGTGTGTAATTAGGATGCTTTTTAGGCTATGGTAAAGTGTTGGTGGAGCTATAACAAAAGGAAGAGTATAGGCTCAAATTGGCTTAGCAAGGGTAAAACGTTAGGTACGGGTGCAAAGGCTCAAACTAGCCAAAAGAAATGCCTAAATCCTTTTCATACTAATGAGTTTAACATATGCAAAGTCTTGAGAATAGCTAGAGGGCAAGTTCTAGACATCGAGAAAGAATACCTCTTTCTTGATCCGCGAAATATCTCTCTAGTAAACTTTACACACTCTCCTAAAATATTTTTATATTTTGTCGGTTTCCAAGTAGAAGTAAAATAAACTATTTCTACGCATTCAGAAAAAGAAAAATCTAATTGTATGCTGAATATTTAATTCTACTCAAATTCTACTAACATGTGCACTTAACTAGAAACACAGCATGGCCAACAGTTCTACTACAAAATTCAAAATTCAATTAAAGCATCAAAACTTTTCTAAACTTATGTAAAAGTTGAATACCTAGAATTTCGCATGTGAGTAAATAGAGAAATAAAGATCTCCCTAATTTTGAAAGTAATCCTATTTTTTTTTTATTTTTGGATTTTTTTTGTATTTTTTTATATTTTTGTAAAGTAAGCAAAAACAAAATTGCACAAAAAAAAATCCTTTTTTTTGTATATTTTGCTTGAGAAATATCCCCCCATACTTAAACAAGACATTGTCCCCAATGAAAAATACATAAATAAAGAGAAAAGATAGGAGACTTCCCTGAAGCGGGTCATGCAGCACCAAAATGTTCCTGGAAGACAAAGCTGATGCAAAACATATTTTTTTTTTATTTTACGAAAAAGAAAAGATACATGACAAAGAAAAAGAAAATGATAACAAGAAAAGATACAATAGGGCGGTCTACAATCCCAAAGAAAAGAAAGCAGGCTAATCCTCATCGCTATGCTGCCGCGGCTCCTGATAGTGCGTCCGGAGGTCTGAAAACTCACGCTCAATACGTGCCATGGAGGAGGCTTGATTTGTCGCTAGCGTGGTAAATCGATTGTCAAAACTCACAAATCGAGCATCAAAATCGGCCTGCATCGTATCTAAGCGTGTGTGAAGAGACGCAAACTGACGATCCCAATAGCTCTGAGGGCCGGGCTCGGAATAAGGGTCCTGCGGTGGTGGAGGAATCTGGGGAGAGTGAATAGTGCCGCTGGGACCGGCACCGTAATCAAGGCCAAGATCGCTGCCACCGACTGCGGGGGGAATAGCCTCAAACTCTCCATCACGTCGTCGCGCTAGGCCGAGGGCCTGAAGGGTCTGGAACTGGATGACTTGCGGCGTCTGGACGCAGCTGAGGCGGGGAAGAGCATCCCAAATGCCGAGCTGCTTCGCGAGGAAAGTGATGAAGTTCCCGCCGTGCACTGCTCCCAACCTCGCATTTTCGGCCTGGTGTCGAAAGAAAATTGCGAGCAGATAACCAAGGTTGAGGGGGACCCGGTAAAACATACTATATAAATATAGTAAGTCTGCCCGAGTCACCACCCCGTGGCTATCGCCGCGACCAAAAATAGTGAAGGTAAGAAGGTTGTGGAGAATACGTAAAGCAGGAGAAATGAGTTGGCTGCCTTTGGATTTCTTTGGGGTGTAGGGGGCAGTGTCACTACTGATTTCCGCCCAAAAGGCGAGAAGGTTGAAATCGGTCGGGAAATTAGTAATTAAATCGAGATAGGCGGGAGATTGGGAAAAAGCCTCCGAGCAGAAGCCCATGACGACATTGAGCTGGCGGATGGTGAGCTGATGCACCATCCCACCGATGCGAAAGACGATGAAGTCGTCATTGGCCGCCCAACGGAACTCGAATGAAGCCAAGAACTCAACGGTGAGTTCAAGAAAGGCATGCTCGGAAATAGAGAAGAGGGAACTCCATCCAGGGGTGGACAGAAATCCCCGTACCAAATCTGCAGCTCCAATTGTGGCGAGGATCGCCCAATCTAAAATGCGGAACACGCCAAGGGGTTTGGCGCGTAGGCGCTCGCTGCGCTCCTGTTGGGTTTGGTTTTGAAAAAGGAGCATGGCTTCCGCCGCGGCGAGATCCGCAGGGTGCTCGGAGGAGGAAGCGGTGGAGCGAGGGTGGTGGCGAGGCATTTTGGAAGAAGGGAGAAGAAGGAAGGATTCGGGTTAGCAAAGGGAGAAGAGAAGGGTTGGATGGTGTGAAGGAAGAAGAGGGGGGAAAAGCCCTATTTATAGGATTTTCGGGTTGGTCACGCCCCACTGTCACGCCCGTGACAGGGGGCGTGACAAGCAAGGGACAAAAATAAAAGAGGATCCGAGGCCTCCTGCCTCGGATTCCCTGGTCACGCCCCAGAGTCACGCCCGTGACTCTGGGAGTGTAAGGCGTGTTCGGTACAGGAATCCAATGCGCTGGCATTGGATTCCAAGGCCACGCCCCAGGTCACGCCCGTGACCTGGGGCGTGTCTCATTTAAAAAAAGAAAAGGCAAAGGAATCCGAGGCGTTGACCCGGGGTCACGCCTCGGATTCGATAACACGGCCCAGGGTCACGTCCGTGACCCTGGGGCGTGTAACTGAAACCGAGAATAAAAAATTTATACTTTTTTTTTTAAATTTTTCGGGGTAGTCACGACCGTGACTAGTTAGTGTCACGGGCGTGGCACTAACTGTCACGGCCATGACTGGGCAGGAAATGAAGTTTTCCAGCTTCACTTCGTCGAACGATCTTTCGGGCTAGACACGCCCGTGACCCTTGATGGTCACGCCCGTGATAGTACCGAAAGACGAACGAAACACTGCGTTCGACGAAACCTCTCTCGAGTTTCGCTCGACGAACTCAACACGGCTCGGTCACGCCCGTGACCCATAGGTCACGCCCGTGACAGAGGCGTGTACGAGCAGAAAAAAAATTTTCTTTTGATTTTTTTTTTATATCTATATATATATTTTATTTTATTTTACTTTTTTTTTAAGATTCAACTGAACGATATAAAGCAAAAGTTACCGACTTGAAGAAACGCGTAGACTTGACGCTCAACTCCGTCGATCGTCACGCCGAAAAAGATGTCCTTCAAACCTGCAAAAATTTAAATAAAATTAAAATTAAGAAAAAAAAATAAGCATGAGGTGCCTCCCACAAGCGCTTTGTTTATTGTCGTTGAGCTCGACCAAAGCGGGGCTCTTGTTTATGGGTTCGGGAGGTTAATTTCCTCCCGGTACTCATTAGTAGTGTCGCCAGCGAGAAATATCTTCAATCGGTGCCCATTCACTTTAAATTCGCCTTGTTGCGGGTGTGAGATAAGCACTGTCCCATATGGCCATACCTCGTTTACAATAAAAGGGTCGGACCATCGGGACTTGAGTTTGCCCGGAAAAAGTCGGACGCGCGAATTATAGAGGAGAACTTGGTCTCCCGGTGTGAAATCTTTAGGGTGCTTAATTTTTTTATCATGATCAAATTTTGTGCGCTCCTTATAAAGTTTATTACTTTCATAGGCTAAGGAGCGCCACTCATCGAGCTCGTTAATTTGGAATTTCCGAAGCTCGGAGGACAAATTTTCATCTAGATTAAAAAATTTAAGCGCCCAAAAGGCGCGGTGCTCAAGCTCAACCGGTAAATGACATGCTTTCCCATAGACCAATCGGTACGGCGTACAACCGATAGCGGTCTTGTACGCGGTCCGATAAGCCCAAAGAGCATCATCAAGCTTGACCGACCAATCCTTCCTACTAGTAGAAACCGTTTTCTCTAAAATTCGTTTGATTTCACGATTAACTACTTCTACCTGGCCACTTGTTTGAGGGTGATACGGGGTGGCTAACCTATGTGTAACGCCGTATTTAGACAAAACCTTAGCGAATTATGCATTACAAAAGTGGGTGCCCCTATCACTAACTATTGCCCGCGGTGCTCCAAATCGTGAAAATAGTTTTTTGAGAAATTGGGTCACGACTCGGGCGTCATTAGTGGGAAGGGCTTGCGCTTCCGCCCACCGTGACACATAGTCGACCGCTACCAAAATATATTTGTTTCCATAGGATGTTGGTAGCGGTCCAATAAAGTCGATCCACCATAAATCAAAAACCTCTATTTCTAAAAAAGTATTTAATGGCATTTCATCACGGCGGGAAATATTACCTGAGCGTTGGCATTGTTCACAACGACTTACATGAGCGTGAGCATCCTTGAAGATGCTTGGCCAATAGAAGCCTGCTTCAAGTATCTTCCGAGCCGTCCGATTAGCTTTATAGTGCCCACCGGCGGGTCCCTCATGATAATGCTTTAAAATTTGTGCGCCTTCCTCATGAGAAACACACCTCCGCACTACTTGATCCGCGCAAACACGAAAAAGGAAGGGATCCTCCCAAAAATAATTTTTCAAATCAGAAAAGAATTTCTTCTTTTCTTGTTAAGAAAAATCATTCGGGAGGAGTCTCGCAACAAGATAATTTGCGAAATCGGCGAACCAAGGAGTGGGGAGGGTGATTACCTTATGAATGGCGAGAAGGCGCTCCTCGGGGAAAGTGTCGTCAATGTCCTCCTCCATGAGCTCCCCCGAATTGGGGTTCTCCAACCGTGAAAGATGGTCAGCCGCCAAGTTCTCCGCTCCTCTCTTGTCGCGAATCTCCAAATCAAATTCTTGGAGTAGTAAGATCCACCTAATCAATCGCGGCTTTGCATCTGTTTTTGCTAGTAAATATCTCAAAGCCGAATGATCAGTAAAAACAATAATTTTAGACAAAGTGAGATATGAGCGAAATTTATCAAATGCGAAAATTACGGCTAATAATTTTTTTCGGTGGTCGTGTAATTTTCCTGTGCGGCGGTTAATGTTTTGCTTGCATAATAGATAGGATGAAAGTTTTTATTTATGCATTGTCCTAACACCGCACCGACGGCAAAACTACTAGCGTCGCACATTATCTCAAATGGAAACTCCCAATTGGGAGCGATCATGATAGGAGCGTTAATCATTTTTTCTTTAATAAGAGAAAAAGCACGCAAACAATTTTCGTCAAAAATGAACGGTGCGTCTTTTTCTAACAAGTGGGTAAGGGGCTTAGTTATTTTAGAAAAATCTTAAATAAACCGGCGATAGAAACCGGCATGTCCCAAAAAACTACGAACGGCCTTAACATTTGAAGGGGGAGGTAGCTTTTCTATAGTTTCAATTTTTTGCTTTATCTACCTCTATGCTCTTACTAGAAATTTTATGGCCTAAGACCAAACCCTCCCGTACCATAAAATGACACTTCTCCCAGTTCAAAACTAGGTTCGTGTCCTCACATCGTTGGAGTACACGGGAAAGGTTTGCCAAACATAAATCAAACGAATCTCCAAAAACGGAGAAATCGTCCATGAAAACCTCCATGATATCCTCCACTAATTCGTCAAAGATCGCTAGCATACACCTTTGGAAGGTTGCCGGCGCGTTGCACAAACCAAAAGGCATCCTTCGATAAGCGAAGGTGCCAAACGGACAAGTGAAGGTTGTTTTCTCTTGGTCCTCGGGCGCGATTGGGATTTGAAAATATCCCGAGAGACCATCAAGAAAACAATAAAATGAGTGCCCGGATAGCCGTTCAAGTATTTGGTCAATAAATGGCAAAGGAAAATGATCCTTACGGGTTGCATCATTTAATTTACGGTAATCGATGCACACCCGCCATCCGGTAACGGTTCGAGTAGGAACTTACTCGTTTTTATCATTAGGCACTACTGTTAACCTTCCTTTCTTGGGCACCACTTGGACCGGGCTCACCCAAGAGCTATCCGAAATTGGATAGATGATACCCGCATCTAATAATTTTATTACCTCGGCCTTGACTACCCCCTTCATGTTAGGATTTAGCCGGCGTTGAGGTTGAATGGTTTTGTGAGCGTGTTCTTCTAAAAAGATTTTATGGGTGCAAAAGGAGGGATTAATCCCTCTCAAATCCGTGATCTTCCACGCAATTGCGCGGCGATGAAGTTTTAAAGTATGAGATAATTTAATTTTTTCTTCATCGGTCAAGTAGGCCGACACAATAACCGGAAGTTTTGAATCCTCCGCTAAAAATAAATACTCTAAATGATCAGGCAATTGTTTTAGTTCTAACGTGGGGGGTTCATCATAAGAAGATTTCAAACGATCACTACCAATTTCTAAAAGTTCAAAAATAGGTGCGTGTGTGATCGAGAGATTATCACTATTTTCATGAGCAATTAAATCTAAATGTTCTAAATCGGCATCATGATCAATAGAAGATAAAGATTTTTCAGAAAAAAGAAAAGAGTCTTTTTCAGGAGAAGCCTCCAAATAATAACATGAGTCGTCATTTGAGAGCGAGTTTTTCATAGATGTGTCAATAGTAAAGGTAACTTCTTCATCTCCGACTCTAAGGAGAAGTTTCCCATTACTAACGTCTATAATTGCACGCGAGGTGGCAAGAAAAGGGCGACCGAGAATGAGTGGGACCTCGGTGTCCTCTTCGATGTCAAAGATGACGAAATCTACGGGAAAGATAAATTTGTCAACTTTGACAAGCACATCCTCTATGATCCCCATAGGGAGCTTGACAGACCGATCCGCCAATTGAATGCACATTCGTGTGGGTTTAGGTTCTCCTAATCCCAACTTCTTAACTAAAGAATAAGGCATTAAATTGATTGAGGCGCCTAGATCGGTTAACGCACGTTTTACTAATAAATCACCAAACAAACAGGGAATGGAGAAACTACCCGGATCGGGTAATTTCTTAGGTAATTTATTAAGTAAAACTGCCGAACACTCCGCGTTCAATTGAACCGTGGAGATATCCTCAAGTTTCTTTTTATTGGATAAAAGATCCTTGAGGTACTTGGCGTATTTCGGCATTTGTGTGATTATTTCACAAAATGGTAGATTAATTTGGATTTGTTTAAACATGTCCAAAAATTTACCGTGATGTTCATCCACCCGGTCTTTTTGCATTCTAGATGGATAGGGAAGAGGTGGTTGATAAGATTTTGGTTTATTAAGAGTAGAAGGCTTAGTTGGAGGAGAAGATGGAGAAATTATTACCTCCGTATCAACCGGAATTGGAGAAGTATCAACTGTATTTGGAGAAGTGGTTACCTCCTTCCCGCTCCGTAGGGTGATGGCTTTTGCATGCTCCTTGGGGTTGGGCTCTGTATTGCCCGGTAGCGCTCCTTGTTGACGATCGGAGAGCATTTTAGCGATTTGCCCAATTTGTGTCTCCAAACTTCGAAGAGATCCGGTGAGATTCCGGATGTTGGCATCATTTGTAGTTGTATATTTAGTGAACAATTCCTCGAGATTGGGAGCTTTGGGAGCTTGCGGTGGAAAATAGCCGGGTGGAATCGTGTTCGGCGGGCGCGCCGCGTTTCCCGGATTACTCCAAGAGAAGTTGGGGTGATTCCTTATACCCGGGTGATAGGTATTGCCAAAATTGTTACCCGGATTATAAGGTGGCCGATTCGGATTACCCATGTAATCCACATGCTCGGCAATAGTAGAAGGCTCCCAATATTGGGGCTCACAGGTAGATTTGGACGAGGAAGCAGACATCTCGTTCATCTGTTTTTGCAGTTGCTCAACCTGGAGAGACAAACTTGAAACCGTATCGATTTCATACATCCCGGCCGGTTTAGGTGGTTTAGACCGAGGTGTACTCCATTGATAGGTATTCAAAGCCATACCTTCTATAAGCTCTTGTGCGGCCGCCGGTGTTTTGTTATTAAGCGTTCCACCGGCGGCGACATCGATATGTTGCCTAGTTTGAGAATTTAGGCCGTTATAGAAGGTTTGGATTTGTAACCAATCCGGAATTGCATGATGAGGACATCGACGAAGCAATTCCTTGAAACGCTCCCAAGTATCATATAACGTTTCCGAATCAAGTTGGGAGAAATAAGTGATATCATTGCGCAATTTAGCCGTTTTAGCCGGCGGAAAGTATTTCGTAAGAAATCTTTCCGTCATTTGAGCCCAAGTTGTGATGGAGCCTCTCGGTAGAGAACCCAACCACTGCTTGGCTTTAGTGCACAATGTAAATGGAAATAACCTTAGCCGGATGGCATCATCGGATACACCATTAATTTTAAAAGTATCGCATATTTCTAAGAAATTTGAAATATGCGCATTTGGATCTTCATCTTGAAGCCCATCAAATTGTACATATTGTTGTACCATTTGGATGATGCTTGGCTTCAACTCAAAATTATTGGGGGCAATAGCGGGGCGAACAATACTAGATTGAGTCTCGTCCAAGTTTGGACGGGCATAATAGGACATAGTCCTTTGTTCAACCGCATTTGGCTCACCCATATTGGAAGAAGCAGAAGATGGAGATCTAGGAGAATGGGAAGAAGAACTAAATGAAGAAGGAGAAGAAGGCGGCGACGGAGAGAGGATTAATGAAGGATTAGGAGTGTCTCCTAAGGATTCCGTATCTTGAAAATTCGGAACTTGAAATCGTAAGCGATGCCGAAGGGTTCGCTCTATTTCCGGATCCAAATCAAAAAGAGACGACGGATTCCCTCGGGTCATACACCAAAATAAAACAAAATAAAAATTTTTTTTTTTGATTTTGAAATTTCTAAAACAAAAAGAAAATGATAAAATTAATAGAGCCTTGCTTTCAAAATATCAACAAAAACAATGTCCCCGGCAACGGCGCCAAACACTTGATGTAGATTTTATAAGTTTTGAAAATGATCCAAACTAAACTCTCAACTAGGCAAGTGCACCTATCGAAATTTAGTATAGGAAATATCGTATTTAAACTCGGGGACCGTTGAGTATTTGTACTCACAAGGAAGAGCTATTATTTTATCGATCAGAAAATTGGTTTTGCGAAAAACGAAACGAACGTTAAATTAAGAGGAGAAATTCGATGAATAAAAGGCTAGCACTTGATCTAGAATCCCTTTAGGCTAGAATAAAATCCACGAAATTAAAGAGCACAAGCATCTAAATTATTAACTTCGACCGCGGAGGTTCAAAAGCTACGAAGCGCCTCTCTCGAGAATACGCACTCGACTAACCTTAGCTAGATCGATTAAGACCTCTCGGCCAGTTGAAAGACCTAAGCTTGCTTTAGGCGGTGAACCTCACTAATGGAGTTGACTACAAGGCGGAAGAATTTTGCGTTCCTCTCTCGAGGGGTGCAAGAAACTCTCTTTATCCTTGAGTGATCTACTCGTATCCACAACCTCTCGGTAAATCTAGGATACGGATCTAGGCTCGAATAAACATAATTTGCAACTTATGAATTCGAAGAAAATTTAAATCAAAGATAAACCAAAGTTTAGAAAATAAAATGCTTGCTAATTTGAGACAAAAATAAGAATTTTATTCCATTCCAAAGTTCATCATGATCAAGTGCTAATTGGGAAATTAGCTACTCATCATGATGGGAGCATTACATGAAAGCATAAGGAAAGACATGATTAAAGAACGACTTCAAAATAAAAGTTACACTATGAATCGAAAATGCAGGAAAAGCAGTAAAGAAAATAGAATTAAGCTCCCAAAAATCTCCTCCTGAGCATCTGAAGCTGTCTGAAATTTATAGCAAAAGTTGTTGGGCAGTCACGCCCCTAGGTCACGCCCGTGACCTAGGGCGTGTCGGTCTCGGAACCGTCGTCTTCAAGTCCTTTGAAGGTTGGCGCGAAACCGCCAAAAGCCGTTAATTTGCGGGTCACGCCCCTAGGTCACGCCCGTGACCTAGGGCGTGTCTTGACGGTTGTAGAAAAATGGCGGGAAACAGAAATGGCGGGAATAACTCCGGCCGTTGTTGGAGGGCTCACGCCCCTGGTCACGCCCGTGACCTTGGGCGTGTCTTGAGAAAACTCCCAGCGCCTGAAACTGCAGCATTAAGTCGGCACGCCGGGCTGTCATGGGGTTTGTCACGCCCGTGCCAAATGTGTCACGCCCGAGACCTATTGCCAATAGAAACTGTCGTTGACTGGAAGACAGGGCAAAGCACTGGATGTCACGCCTGGATTACACGCCCGTGTGATGATGGTCACGCCCGTGACCTGAGGGCGTGTACTTTTAATTGACGTGGCAGATAGCTTTTCCACGCGCCGGTTTCTCGCCAGGATGTCATGCCCATGACCTTGTCGGTCACGCCCGTGACTTTGGCGTGTACTTTTGAAATTAATTGCTTTTGCCCAGTTTTGTCTCCTGATCAACCCTATAGACTCCAAATTGAGATTTGCAGCCCAGATTGCCCTGAAATAAGAAATTAGAAAAATTAAATAATAAAATTATAAAATATACTTATAAACTAACTAATTATTAAATAAAAGAAATATAAAAACAAGGACAAAATTAGAGTTATCAGCGAGCTAGCTCCTGTTTGCGATCCTTTCCCTGTAAAAATTATTAGTAACGTGGGACAGCAAATTCTGACCTCAAACTGTGTAACCAACACATCTCCTACCGGCTGCCCCTAACGGACCCCGGGGTACTCCTCCAACCTGCAAGTTAGCACTTCGTATGCAATATTCATAAGCAAGAAAAACATCTAAGGAAAAAGGCTTGGATGTCTCAAACATCATACATGTTCTCTACTGTTAAGCATTTAATAATAGGGCCTAATATGCAACATGAATGCAACACCCGGGCTTCACCCAAGGCACCCTATAGCGTATGCATCTAGCACAACATCACATCATTTGGGTACTCATTATTTCCCCATTGTCATAAAGCCGCAAACATAGGGGAACCGTAATCCCCCAACGGCATACAAGCCACCACACGAAACTCTTGCCAAGGCCCCACCCGCTCACGGTCAAAGACCCGGGCTTGCCGGCAAACTCTGACTTCTCATGTCAGGATTCCGTCCCACACACTGACCGATTCTATGAACCCTTGCTGGACCCCACCCGCTCATGGCCTCATTGCCCGGGCTTGCCCTATGCTCGGCGTTCTCGTCAGTCTCACAAAAGGGGACTAGTCTCGCCGGGACACTTTCCACACACGAGTTGCATGTCACGGGATAGCCAGCCGACCACGGAGACACAACCACGCCTTGGAACATCAAAATCCAAGAAAATTCTACCCTAATCCCTCATTCGTAATGCAGCGTTCCCATGCACTAAGGAAACCATCTACCACCCATGCGGAGCTAACCTTGTCCACCAAGGAAACCCATCTACTTCCACTGAGGAGCTAACCTTGTTCGGTACTGGCCACACGTACTCAAGAAAGATAACAGGAAGAACACCACAAACATCACAAATCACAAACGGCCTCTTGCCGCAACGGACCTCTACGAATCCTTAAACCTCGTATGCAACATCACCGAGTCGGACTAACGATCGCGACTACGACTTCACCCACCATGCCTAATCCACTAACGAAGTGGATCTCTAATGCAAAAAACATGTCGGGGACGGACTCAATCGACCCGGAGGTTCCTCTTGAACCTTGGCGACCCAAACCCCTCTCATTTGAGAGTTTGGTGCCCAAAAACTAGAAAACAAATGCTAAAACATGCATCCTAAAACCAAGAGGAGAAGTGTCGTTACCCTCCGACTCCGCTTCCTAGCCATGGAAAAATAGCCGGATGAAGTGCACCGAAATCTCTTCTTCCTCCTTCGCTCTCCCTTCTCTCTAGAACTCAGACAGAGAACCAGCGGCAAAAAATAAGGGTGTTGAAACCCTATACACAGGTATATCTCAATCGGATTAACCACCAGCCGTCGATTCCCACAAAAGGGAAATACACGGCTATGATCCAGGTCTGACCTGGACAAAAGGGGCTGAACACCGCACAATCCGCCCCGCACTCGACGATCGTCGAGCCAAGATCGTCGAACGCTGTCATATCGTCGAACGGAGACTTTGGCAAAATCATCGAACGCAGGGAAATCGTGGAACGCAGATCACTGGCAAAATCGTCAAACGCAGGGAAATCGTCGAATGTAGATCCCTGGCAAAATTGTCGAACTCAGGGAAATCATCGAACGCAGATCCCTGGCAAAATCGTCGAACGCAGGGAAATTGTCGAACGCAGATCCCTGGAAAAATCATCGAACGCAGGGAAATCGTCGAATGCAGATCCCTGGCAAAATCGTCGAAAGCAGGGAAATCGTCAAACACAGATTGCTGGGGAAATAGTCGAACGACCCTAACACGCCCTGGGACACGCCCGTCACCCAGACCGTGTACCCCTACTCGATGATCGAAGATCTACACTCGACGATTGTCAAACCGAGGGGACACGCCCCCGGTCACGCCCGTGTTCCAGGGAATGACCTCCCAAACATTTCATCAACCAAAAATTCGACGACCACGCGCCTTTCTACGGCTCATAAGCGGGACACGCACAGGGACACGCCCGTGTCCTAGGCCGTGTGACCCACAACTAAGACAAAAACTTGTCCAAGAACGATGATCGTCCCTCTTTCAAATTTTGGGGCATTACATGTAACAAACCGGGTTCATCTCGCGCTCCCCAGACATGCTACCCATTGATCTCTAAACACAACCAGGAGCTTATTCAAAGCCTCCATACATCCATATGCACAGTACCTATCAATCATTCACAACAAATCATAACCCTTTGCATCACATCAAATACACGGAGTCTTCTCTAGTTTACCCATGATTATCACCAATCTAGACTATCGATCCAAATGGGCTTCACACAACATGCCTATGCCGTACTTCACAATTCCGGCTCTAGATGCAGACCCAACCATAGAATCGATTACGAGATCCACCGCTTGGTGGAGGATTCCATGCATATGCATAAAGAAAGGACTTTGATGTCCAAAAAGGAGATCGTTACCCTTGAAGAATGCTTCGGCGCCATGAATTAGCCGGATGGAAGTCACCGCCTCGACTTTGCCTTCACACCGTGGTGTCGACACCAGCCAGTCAGGGTGTCGACACCGTGGTGTCGACACCAGCCAGTCAGGGTGTCGACACCGTGGTGTCGACACCAGCCAGTCAGGGTGTCGACACCGTAGTGTCGACACCAGCCATTCAGGGTGTCGACACCCGCAGCGGCAGTGTTGACACCTTATCTCGACACCGGCCGCAGTGGTGTCGACACTTGGTGTCGACACCCGCAGCGGTAGTGCCGACACCTTGTGTCGACACCGGCCGCAGTGGTGTCGACACTTGGTGTCGACACCCGCAGCGGCAATGCCGACACCTTGTGTCGACACCGGTCGTAATGGTGTCGACACTTGGTGTCGACACCCACAGCGGCAGTGTCGACACCTTGTGTAGACACCGGCCGCAGTGGTGTCGACACTTGGTGTCGACACTTGGTGTCGACACCAGCAGCAGTTGTGTCGACACCTTGTGTCGACACCAGTTTGTCGTGGTTTCGACACATCGTGTCGACACTGGGTGCTGCCCTGGTTTTGGGGTCAGGGAGACTCGGGGTTGGTTTTGGTTAGGCGTGCAAGGCCGCGTCGGTTGGACCCGACGTTTTTGCCTTGGGTTCGTGTGTTTCTTAGGACTGTTAGTGGGACTCTTCCCTAGGAGGGGGGCATTGGGTGTTCGGCTAATTACTGCATGCCGACTCTTGGGTTGTGGCAGGTGGTGGAGTTTTGGTGGCCTCTGGAGGGGTGGTGTTATGTGGAGTGCTGTGGCCACCGCCTTTTTGCCCCGGTTTGGGTTGGTGTGTGTGGGACCCTAAAGCTGCCACTGTTTGACCCCTTAGCCCTTTTTGGCTCTGAATTGGTTATGTATTCAGACCCATGTTTTGACCACTGCCACTTACCCACGTGTTAGGACTATTAGTCACTTTCCTGTTTATGCTTTCCTTTCTTTTGGCATATATGTATATGTCTTGTTCCTGTTTTAGACTCTCTTGGTAGGGCATAATGGCTTTATTGCTCACACTTGGTGCGCTCTGCTGTGCTTAGACAGTACTCTCTCCTTACTGTCACCCCCCTTTCCTTTTGCTTATTGCAGTTTGTTTTCGGGTTGGTAAACCCCTCTTCTTATTTGCTAATTAATCTATTGCCCTATCTTTCCCCCTTTTTGTTTATTTCCTTGCTGAGGTGTTCTTTTCTTGAATGCCTCAGGTCCAGGTTGTAGCCAGTTCAGTGGCTAGTTCTTTTGGAGGGGCTTGTTGGTGGCCTCAAGGGTAGCTGAGATAGCTGATCCCCATTTTGTTGTGAGGTAGTTCTTTACTTTTCTGTATAGTCATACATACTCGCTAGTGGGTTCGTGTCAGGTTGTTGACGCCAACTGGTGGCTTCTTGTGATGCTGGATATGAATTTAAACTGCTGATTTTGCCTACTTGTGGTTGGTTACTTGCTTCTGGGAAGGATTTATGCTAGGTTGCATGTTAGATATTTTAAAACCTAAAAGTATTATTATATGTACCCCATGCATAACATGTTTCTAAATCAAAGACACTATTTTTCCTCAACGTAAAACCCTATTTTTCATATCTACTATATTCACCTTAGGGTCGTGCATGCATAAGTCGCCCCCCGGGGACACTTATGCTCATTTAGGGTGTCAACTTAATTGAACCAAAGTTTTTTCTGTTGCGTATAAATATAATTTTAACTGTGGACTAGCTGATCCACCGTGCCGAGGGATACGGCCATTCAACATAACTGATTTTCTTTCATATTTAATCGACAATATTCCTTAAAATCTAACATCTGGAGTTTTGCCTGAGCATGTGCAGTTATCCCCTGCACGACGTGGCATCACGGCACGTGTTTTCTCTTACTCTGATACGATTTTTCCGTTGAGAAAATGCGGGTTGTGACAGTTGGTATCAGAGGGAGGTTGCTTGACAAATGGTTGGGCAACCTTTCCCTTGTCTGCATTAGTAGTTCGCATCACATCATTCACACACCGATATGTCATCAGCACGAACACTACACTCATGAGCATAAAGAAATATACAGGGCATATTATGTAGTATGGGATGCATAATATGTGTTTGTATATGGATCCACCATAGGAAGCAACATGTGAGGGTTATGTAGTATGGGATGCATAACCTCACCACATGAATGCGGCTAGCACGTTTTCTTTTTCGTTACATGGGAATGTTATGTAGTATGGGATGCATAACATTTTCATGTTTACGCCGCCCATGGCATGCACTAAGGCCTTTTTAGAATGCATAGCACATCATGCATAGCATAACATTTCATAAGCACAACGTGCGAAGCTAAAGACTTGCAAGATGACATATGTACACACATGGTTTTGAGTCAAAAGGAATACAAATACATGCATTCATGGTTTAGGCACATGAGTTAGTATGATGGTGGTGAACCATCTTAGGTTAAGCATAACATCATCATGGTAAAAACAACTCCCAGAGCAAGTTTTTGCAGTTGAAGTTCATATTTAAGAGTGTTTGTCTGTACCGGGTAGTTTTGTTCTAGCTGATGGGCTAGGTTTTGTCTAAAACTTGTGCGATTTTAGGATGGCGAGATGTCCTGCGACGAGATCGACCCCCCAATCCGAGGGTGAGACGTTAGGAGCGTAGAGCGATGCGTTGGTAGAAAGCCTGCGGCAGAGTAATGAGGAGTTATCGAGGCAGGTAGTGGCTATGCAGGCTCAGATTCAGTCCCTTGTAGAAGTGGTGGCGGGACAGACCCAGAGAGCTCAGAACCCCGCTGAGGGAGTAGCTGTTCCTGCCCCTTCTGCTCCTCCCGTGCCTTTGGTTGTGGTGCCCCCGGAGATGGCATTCATATCCCAGTTTCAGCGGTTGAGACCCCCTGCCTATGATGGGCAAGTAGATTTCATGATTTTGGATGATTGGCTGATTACCATTGAGGAGATGTTCTCATACTCAGGGATTACGGATGATCAGAGAGTGATGCTCGCTGCCTACCAGCTCAAGGGTTTAGCAAAGAATTCGTGGTTGAGGGAGAAAGAGAGCTTAGTGGCATGTTGTACATGGGAGTCATTTAAGGTGATGTTGTTAAGTAAGTTTCTGCCTTCAGTTGAACGGGACCGGCTAATGAATGACTTTCTTCATCTAAAGCAGAGTAAACTCACGGTTAGTGAATATGAGATTGAGTTTAGTAAGTTGAGTCAGTTTGCTCCGGGTCTGGTGAGTGTGGAGGCAGACCGAGTTAAGCGGTTTCTGGGTGGACTAAGAAGCGACATTCAGCAGTTAGGGAACGCCTATGGAGCAGTCAGTTATGCCAGCATGGTTGAAGCTGCCTTGAGATTTGAGGCCATTGAGAATGCCAAAAATAGAGGCCAACAGTTAAGGAAGGATAAGCGGAAGTCCGGTGGAGGGAAGAGCCGTCAGGAACCTGATGCTGTCTCAAGAAAGGAGGTCAAAGAGATTTGTAGCTTTTGTGGCCGGCCAGGCCACCCCTTTGAGAAGTGTTTCAAAAGGTTGGGAGCGCAGAAGAAGGAACAGGTGCACGCGATTTAGGGTACTTCCAGGGGAGACTTGGTGTGTGCCTTGTGTGGAAGGAAGGGGCATGAGGCTGCCCGTTGTTGGTTAAAAGATAAGATCTATTTTCAGTGCGGCCAGAAGGGTCATCTCAAGACAAGGTGCCCCCAGACCCAGTCTATTCTGCAGCCAGTTCCCCTTCAGGCTTTGCCACTGCCTCAGTTTATGGATAAAGGAAAGGGGAAGCTGAATGTGCTTTCGGCAGACGAAGCGCAGACCTCGATGCAGGTTATCTCAGGTTCGACTCCTCCCCAGTCATTTCGTTACGTTCCCTTTTTGGTTGTAGTTTTCGTTCTAGCGCTTGTTGCCTTAGATGCGTGTGCAATTCGTAGGACGATTTAAGGTAAAGAACCGCTGGGCGCGCATTCTCTTCGATTATGGCGCTACCCACTCGTTTGTGGCTAGAGCCTTCGTGGAGCGATTCAGTTTGGGCCTAGATCGTGTTGGTGGTGCCTTCTGCGTTAAGTTCCCCTCCGGCGACTCTGTGGTTACGGATCTGGGTGTTCTCGATTGTCCGATAGTGTTGGGAGATTTTCTAGCCAAGGCAGATTTGAAGGTGATTGACATGGAGGACTTCGACGTTATTTTGGGCATGGACTGGTTGTCAAGGTACGATGCTGTGATCCAGTGCAAGGGTAAGCGCTTGGACTTCGTCAAAGACAACGGTCAGCCAGGGAGCATTTATGGGTATTCCCTCCAGGAGTCTCCAGTCATTTCTGCGGTGCGTGCTCGGAAGTTGCTTGTTTCTGGCTGTTTTGCCTGTGTGGTTTCTCTGGTAGGGACGATTGTTAGTGTGCCCCGCTTGGAAGAGATTCCTGTGGTGTGTGACTTCTCTGATGAGTTTCCTGACGATCTTCCCGGTCTTCCACCCGATTGAGATGTCGAGTTTGACATAGATTTGGAGCCAGGAATGCGTCCTATTGTAAAGGCGCCATACCGGATGGCCCTGCGGGAGCTGGAAGAGTTGCGAATTCAGCTGGATGAGTTGTTGGCAAAAGGCTTTATAAGGCTGAGTTCTTCGCCTTGGGGTACGCCAGTGCTGTTCGTTAAAAAGAAGGATGGGTCGATGAGGTTATGCATCGACTATAGAGAGCTGAATAAGGTTACTATTAAGAACAGGTACCCTTTGCCGCGAATCGATGATTTGTTCTACCAACTGCGTGGTAGTGCCTTGTTTTCCAAGATAGATCTTCGTTCGGGCTATCACCAGTTGAGGATTCGGGAGTCGGATGTTCCGCGGACGGCGTTCCGCTCTCGTCATGGGCATTTTGAGTTTTTGGTTATGTCATTCGGTCTGACTAATGCGCCCTCAGCTTTTATGGATTTGATGAACAGAGTTTTCAAGGATTTTCTAGATAAGTTTATGATTGTATTTATAGACGATGTTTTGGTGTACTCTAAGGATGCGGAGGAGCATGATCGACATTTGCGGCTGGTCTTGGCGACTCTGAGAGACCATAAGCTATACGCCAAGCTGAGCAAATGTGAATTTTGGTTGCCTCAAGTTTCTTTTCTAGGCCACGTGATTAACAAGGAGGGAATATCGATGGACCAAGAAAAGATCGCTGCTGTTTTGGAATGGGCGAGACCTATTACCCCCAAAGAGATCAGAAGCTTCTTGGGTTTGGCTGGTTATTATAGAAGGTTTGTAGAAGGTTTCTCTGCCTTGTCCGCGCCATTGACCAAGTTGACGCAGAAGAATGTAGCCTTTATATGGGATGACAAGTGTGAGAAGGCTTTTGAGGAACTAAAAAGTAGGCTTTGTTCGGCTCCAATTTTGTCTTTGCCTACGGAGGGTAGCGAGTATGATATTTATGTGGATGTGTCGCATGTCTGTCTGGGCTGCGTTTTGATGCAGGGCGGGAAGGTGATTGCGTACGGGTCGAGGCAGCTAAAGACTCAAGAGAGGAATTACCCTACGCATGACCTGGAGTTTGCAGCTGTGATCTATGCGCTGAAATTGTGGAGGCATTTGTTATATGACGCGCAGTGCAAGATTTTCACGGATCATAAAAGTTTGAAGTATGTCTTCACTCAGAAAGAATTGAATCTGCGCCAGCGGCAGTGGTTGGAGTACGTGGCCGACTATGATGTTGAAATTCAGTATCATCCGGGCAAGGCGAATGTGGTGGCTGATGCCCTGAGTCGGAAGTCAGGTAAGATTTTTAATCTTTCCGCCGAGCGTCTAGTGGAAGAGTTTCTTTTGATGGACATTTCTGTGGGAAGCTGTGAGTCGCAGAGTAGCTTAGCAGGAGCAGAACCTTCATGGATTGCGCTTACGAGACTGCATCAGAAGGACGATCCCGATCTTCTGCATTTGTATCTTCGAGCTGAGAAGGGTGAATTACCAGACTTCTCTATAGATGATGCGGGTACCTTGAAGTATCGTGGCAGGTTTTGCATCCCCGCAGTTGGGGATATCCGGGTTATGGTGTGCAGAGACACCCACAAATCTAGTGTCGCCTACCATCCAGGGTCGACCAAGATGTATCATGATTTAAAATAGATTGCCTGGTGGTACGGGATGAAGAAGGACATAGCCAGATTTGTTTCAAAGTGTTTCACTTGTAGGCGTGTGAAAGCCGACCATGGGAGGCCTGGTGGCAAGCTGACTCCCCTGGAGATTCCGATGTGGAAGTGGGAGAGTATCTCGATGGATTTCATTACCGGCTTACCGAGATCGCCTAAGGGGCATGATTCAGTTTGGGTAATCGTAGACAGATTGATGAAGAGCGCTCATTTCGTACCATTTAAGATCGATTATCCGATGAGGAAGATAGCCGAGCTGTATCTGGAAGAGGTTGTCAGATTGCATGTTGTACCCGTAAGTATCATATCAGATCGAGACTCCAGGTTCACGTCTCGTTTTTGGAAGAGTCTTCAAGAAGGGTTGGGTACAGATTTGAGATATTCCACGGCTTATCATCCGCAGACCAATGGTCAGACGGAGCGAGTAAATTAGATTGTGGAAGATATGATCCGATGCTATATTCTGGACCACGGAGGAGCGTGGGATGAGCGCTTGCGGCTTATAGAATTCGCCTATAACAACAGTTATCAAGAAAGCTTGCAAATGGCTCCCTTTGAAGCTTTGTATGGGAGGCGCTACAGGACTCCCTTGTTTTGGGCTGAGCTTGGCGAGGGACCTTTGTTGGGTCTAGAAGCGCTTGAGGAGATGGAAACCGCTCTGAAGCTTATTCGGGAAAAGCTTCGGATAGCCCAGGAGAGATATGAGAAGAATGCCAATCGGCATAGATCGGACTTGGAATTTGCTGTGGGGGACTCGGTGTTCTTAAAGGTCTCCCCGTTGATTGTAGTCAAGCGGTTTGGCAGGAATAGGAAGTTGGACCCGAGGTACGTGGGGCTGTTTCCGGTTGTTGAGCGGATTGGAGTATCAGCCTACAGGCTGGCTTTGCCCGCAAATTTCCCTGGTGTACATGATGTCTTTCACATCAGTCAGCTGCGAAAATGTGTGGTGAATGGCAGGCAGGTTTTGGATTCTGTGCCTCAGTTGGAGCAGAATCTTTCTTATGTGGAGATGCCTGTTCGCATTTTGTATTCTCAAGTTCGGGCGTTGCGGAAGAAGACTATTCCGATGGTTAAAGTTTTATGGAGAAATCAGGATGTGGAAAGCGCGACTTGGGAGTTGGAGTCGGCTATGAGGGAGGCTCACCCTCATCTGTTTCCCTGACCTTGTGCCAGGTATGCTCTGTTTTATTCTTATTTATTTGTAGCCCTTTCCTGGCTCTTTCTCTCTCCTTCTATGTAGGAGTGTTGTGAGTAAAGTTTCGAGGCGAAACTTTCTTTTAGGTGGAGTGGCTGTAATGCCCCCGGTTTTTCTGTGTTTTGTTTGATCTTTGGCTAACGTTACGATGGCGTATTTCCGGCTTTTTGCCATTGTAGAGCGTGGTTTTAGCTCTTAGGGTTCCCTATGTAGCCTGTTTGTAGCCTGTTAGGAAGATTCCCCAGCTAGCCGGAGTCCGTTTAATGACTCGGCTGGGCATCTTAGGGAATGCCTGTGTTTCGGCTTCGGGAGGTGTTATCCCGGGTTTTGTTCGTCGAATGCTAATTTCGACTTCGCAGTTGTGTTCGTAGCGTGGGTTTTTAGCTACGGCGTAAGTTTCGTATTTTTCCGAGATGTTTCGGGTCTCGTGTTGTTTTGACTTTTGAGTGTAAATAATTATTATTATGTATTGTTTGTTTATTATTAAAACTGCTGTGTATAAATAGTCTTGGGTTATAATTAGGGCTCGGTTCCTCTTGTCTTTTCTTTTTCTCTGCTTGGAAGAAGCCGCCGCCTGTACGAGAGGAAGAGCACCGCCGGCCTACCCTAGCCTTCGGACGCCATTTTCCTGGAGGTTTAGCAGTCGAAATTCAATTTCGGGAGTGGATCTGGACTGCCCTCGCCTGGATCTGCCTTCTTTCTGCTCCTCAGCTGGTGCTCTGCGGCTAGATCCGAGAGTGGGGGATGCCGCCGACCTAGCTTTTCTGGTATTGAGGCAAGTGATGTCCCCTCATCCTTGCCACAGGTTATCTTTGCCTTTTTCTTGGATTTAATTTCATCTTTTTCCTTCTTAAATCATAGGGGTACGCTAGGGTTCGTTCCCGATCATGCCGCGGTTAGTGTAGAAAGTTCCAGTTAAAATCTTAGTTTTCCTGAGGGGTTGTGTCTATTAGGGATAGTTTTGGTTCGGTTCAGGTAGAGTTGTTGCGATTGTCGATGGTTGTTGTACCATAGGGAGACCTCATTCTCGTTTCTGGTGGTGTGCTGGATCTGGCGCCTGAAGCCAGTCAGGGTGTCGACATCGTGGTGTCGACACCAGCCAGTCAGGGTGTCGACACCGTGGTGTCGACACCAGCCAGTCAGGGTGTCGACACCGTGGTGTTGACACCGTGGTGTCGACACCAGCCAGTCCGAGTGTCGACACCACGGTGTCGACACCCGCAGTGGCAGTGTCGACACCTTGTGTCGACACCTGCCGCAGTGGTGTCGATACTTGGTGTCGACACCCGCAGCGGCAGTGCCGACACCTTGTATCGACACCGGCCGCAGTGGTGTCTACACTTGGTGTCGACACCCGCAGTAGCAGTGCCGACACCTTGTGTCGACACCGGCCGCAATGGTGTCAACACTTGGTGTCGACACCCGCAGCGGTAGTGTCGACACCTTGTGTCGACACCGGCCGCAGTGGTGTCGACACTTGGTGTCGACACCAGCAGCGGTTGTGTCGACACCTTGTGTCGACACCGGTTTGTCGTGGTTTCGACACATCGTGTCGACACTGGGTGCTGCCCTGGTTTTGGGGTCAGGGAGACTCGGGGTTGGTTTTGGTTAGGCGTGCAAGGCCGCGTCGGTTGGACCCGACGTTTTTGCCTTGGGTTCGTGTGTTTCTTAGGACTATTAGTGGGACTCTTCCCTAGGAGGGGGGCATTGGGTGTTCGGCTAATTACTGCATGCCGACTCTTGGGTTGTGGCAGGTGGTGGAGTTTTGGTGGCCTCTGGAGGGGTGGTTTTATGTGGAGAGCTGTGGCCACCGCCTTTTTGCCCCGGTTTGGGTTGGTGTGTGTGGGACCCTAAAGCTGCCACTGTTTGACCCCTTAGCCCTTTTTGGGTCTGATTTGGTTATGTATTCAGGCCCATGTTTTGACCACTGCCACTTACCCACGTGTTAGGACTGTTAGTCCCTTTCCTGTTTATGCTTTCCTTTCTTTTGGCATATATGTATATGTCTTGTTCCTGTTGCAGACTCTCTTGGTAGGGCATAATGGCTTTATTGCTCACACTTGGTGCGCTCTGCTGTGCTTAGATAGTACTCTCTCCTTACTGTCACCCCCCTTTTCTTTTGCTTATTGCAGTTTGTTGCAGGGTTGGTAAACCCCTCTTCTTATTTGCTAATTAATCTATTACTCTATCTTTCCCCCTTTTTGTTTATTTCCTTGCTGAGGTGTCTTTTCTTGAATGTCTCAGGTCCAGGTTGTAGCCAGTTCAGCGTCTAGTTCTTTTGGAGGGGCTTGTTGGTGGCCTCAAGGGTAGCTGAGATAGCTGATCCCCGTTTTGTTGTGAGGTAGTTCTTTACTTTTCTGTATAGACATACATACTCGCCAGTGGGTTCGTGTCAGGTTGTTGACGCCCACTGGTGGCTTCTTGTGATGCTGGATATGAATTTAAACTGCTGATTTTGCCTACTTGTGGTTGGTTACTTGCTTCTGGGAAGGATTTATGCTAGGTTGCATGTTAGATATTTTAAAACCTAAAAGTATTATTATATGTACCCCATGCATAACATGTTTCTAAATCAAAGACACTATTTTTCCTCAACGTAAAACACTATTTTTCATATCTACTATATTCACCTTAGGGTCGTGCACGCATAAGTCGCCCCCCGGGGACACTTATGCTCATTTAGGGTGTCAACTTAATTGAACCAAAGTATTTTCTTCTGCGTATAAATATAATTTTAACTGTGGACTAGCTGATCCACCATGCCGAGGGATACGGCCATTCAACATAACTGATTTTCTTTCATATTTAATCAACAATACTCCTTAAAATCTAACGTCTGAAGTTTTTCCTGAGCGTGTGCAGTTATCCCCTGCACGACGTGGCATCACAACACGTGTTTTATCTTACCCTGATACGATTTTTCCGTTGAGAAAATGCGGGTTGTGACAACGGTGGCAAATAAAAGCAATGGTCAGCTATGCTGACCAAATTATAACGATCCCGCCCCCGAACTTGGGGCGGCGATGCTCCTTCCCTGCACTTTATTAGCATAACCAAGCAGTAATGAAACAACACTTCATCACAGGCATAGGCACATACGGTCACACACCTCGTGCACTCAGGGCACATTCTCGGTGGACCCGGACAATGTCACGTCAATTTAAGCCATAGACATTGTGGTCACACCACCGCCACTTGGACGACCAATCTCATGAGAATTTAGGTCCTTCTGGCTGATGTTACGTCAATTTAAGCCATAGACAACCGGAGACCTACTATCTATGACAACGGCAAGTCCCACTTAGCTTTAGGTTGCTTGTACCGAACGACATAGACCGGGCACGGTTCCACTTAACCCGTTGCTCACACCGCAACGTCTATTTAAGCTATATGCGCGGGTTAGCTCCTCGAGTCCCAAATCATTTACACACATCACATAACACAGTTATGTTCAAGTTGGCTCCCAGGCCACCATGTTGGCAGAATCACGCATTTGCCCAGTTTTTCGGGTGCAACTTGGAGTTAATCCCCAAGCCTCCCAATTGCAATCTACCGCGTAGAAAACCCAAAAACAATTATTAGCGCGGATTCTTCTCCAGCCATTCATGCAATGCAACATCACCGATCCAGACCAACTTATCTAGGTAGGCTTCACACATCATGCCTATGTCCATTCTCGGTTACGGACTCTACATGTACAAAAAGGGGAGTATTGATGTCTACCTGAAGGAACGCCTCAACTCACAGCAAACTCGCGAGAGTGGGATTCCTATGCAAAAGAAAAGAGGTCTTCACATGTCCTAGGATGAGAATCGTTACCCGAGCATTTTTCCTTAGCTGCATGGAAATCTATCTGGATTAAAAGCACCGCAATCTCCTTGCCTCCGTAGATCCGAAGTCGGCTCGTGATTTGGAGCTCCGAAGCTCCGCCGATGACCGGATCTAGCCTCATTCTTCTTCCTTACTCTCCCCTCTCTCTAGATCTTTAGAAAGAGAATGGTAGGATGAAATGAAGGATTTCCAACCATATTCTCGGGTATATCTCACCAGGAATGACCCCGAGCCGTCAGATTTCAAAATAAGGAAATGAACGGCCACGATCCGGATCTGAAATCCAAAATCTGGGCCGAACACAACATGTGACACGCCCGTGTCTAGGGCCATGTTCCCCATTCGCCATCAAAACCGACGCGTCCCTAAAAGGACACGGGTTCGTGATACGCCCATGTCCGGATTGTCATGCTCGTGTCATCCAGTACACGACCATGTAGTGGGCCGTGTTCCTCCAACGACACAGGCCCAACACCAACCCGTGAAGGATATGGGTATTGGACAGGCCCGTGTCCCATATGACACCCCCGTGTCATACCCGAACACACCTGGGCTCCAGGCTATGTTTATCCCCCAACACAACTCGGCCAACCACCGGAGAAGGACTCGGCCCAGGACATGCCTGTGTCTCAGGCCGTGTTCGCTGCTCGACGATCGTCGACTCCAAAATTTATCGACCACACGGCCAGATCGTCGACTCGAGCATGACACGCCCCTGGGACATGCCCGTATCCCAGGTCGTCTACCCCCTGCCAAGTTCCAAACTTTGCCCAAAACGCCTCATATTGCTCTTTTGAGTTTCGGGTCGTTAGACGGCCTGTGACATGGGTGTGTCACAGGCCGTGTCAGGCAAAAATTCAGCCTTTCGTGGCAAAATCGTGGCCGTCCATTTTCTCAGTCGGGACCTAATGGCACTGGCTCCTCCCTGCTTCCTTAAGGCCGAAAAATGAGATGGAAAGTCTCATTTGATTTGGGCCATCCTCTTTCTAACAACCTAGAGAGAGGAAGAAGGAGGAGGAGGAGAGTCGGCCACCGGTGGAGCTGTGGAGTTCCGTTTCGAGATCCGAGGCTAGCATTGTGGAGGCAAAGCCGCTGCGGTCCTTTTCAGTTGGCTAAAAGTCCATGGCTCCGAAGCGATCTTCAAGGGTAACGATCTTTCTTCCTAGCCATGTGAAGGCTTCCTTTTGGCATGTTTATAGGATTCCCCCACCAGAGTGTGGCTTGTTAAGGGAGTCCCTTGGGTTGATTCATGGAATCCCCAATCATTTGGCATATAGATCCGTAAATGGAGTACTGAATAGGAATGCTGTGTGAAACCCATCTGGACAGGTTGGTCTGGATTGGTGATGTTTCGTATACGCGCCGAAGAAGACCTCGTGATGAAATGTGTAGTTTAAGGAGTCGATGGGTTAGACCTGTGAAGGGTAGTAGCAGGAAGTACTGGAGTGGTAGTTCAGGAAAATACCCTTGATGCTTGTGATGTTGGATGGGTTGTACCTGTGAAGGGTAGTAACAGAAAGTACTGGATTAGAAGTACAGGAAATACCCTTGTAATGTTTGATGTTCATGGGTTGTACCTATGAAGGGTAGTAGCAGGAAGTACTGGATTGGAGATCCCAGAAAATACCCTTGATATTTGTGATGCTTGGTGGGTTGTGCCTGTGAAGGGTAGTAGCAGGAAGTACTTGCTTGAACGCCTAGGAAATACCCGCAAATGTTGATTCGAGCTAGGTATGGAAAATGAGTTCTGTCGCTATCGTTGAGTGTGGCACCTAGCTAACCTGTGATTGTGAAGCCAGTCCTACGAGGACATGATGGCTATGTGTGAGCTGGAAGAGCTCCTACAGCTTGAAGCTAAACAGGTAAGGTGAAACCGACCCGCGCCATTTTCTTTGCCGCGAGTACACTGTGCTCGGTGATGGAAAGGCGATTTGAACAACGGGGGGTGGATGATCCGACCTAAGTTATGTTCGTCCGACATGAGACCTGAAAGTGCGGTCTGCTAGAGCGCATAGCGAGAGTCTTAGGCCTGTGCGCCACGACACCATGGGGGGCTATGGGCCAATCCCAGGTCATTAAGACTAAAATCTCCGGCTGCACGACATGGAGTAAATGCTCAACTATTACCGTTGGGTTTCGGCACTAATATGTTGGTTGGACCCTGGTTCGCCGGTACACCAAAAATGTGCCCTGAGTGCACTTATCGTCGGGCCGTGTGGCTGACGGTTGTGATGGAATGTTTGTGCGTGAGTGCACAATATATATATATATATATATATATATATATATATATATATATATATATATATATATATATATATATATATATATATATATATATATATATATATATATATGAATTGCTATGCCCGCAGGGAAGGAATGTCACTGCCCCGGGAAAGAGGTATGGTCGTTATAATTTGGTCAGTTGAATGCTGACCGTTGTCTTGTTTGCTACCGTTGGGTGGGATGTCCTTGTACAGGTGCTGGAGTGCCAAGCAGGACATTTAAAGGCTGAGATCCCTGTTGTTGCTGCTGCTGCTTTTGCTAGCCCTTTAAGGCAAAATGAAATTCTTATGTTATGTTCAGTTATAGCTGGCCTGCACGCCAATGTTTGGAAACCACATGTGTAAAGGACTTGTAAAGCCATAAGGCCAACTGACTTTGTATTTGGTGAATATTCCTGTTTATATATATCAATGTGGATATTTATCTGGTGGAAATTCATGTTTGGAGTTCAATTCGTGTTATAGCTTCCGATAGAATGATGAGTTAGGATGCACAACTCTGGTATCACTCCGTGAATTTGCCGCCTATTTTGTGGTGTATGGTGTGGGGCCCCGGCCGGACCTTCTATTATATACTATATGAACAGATGAAGTCATTACATGCATGTTCCACGCTCCTATTGGGGATATGCTGCCCTCCCCTCCTGCTATATCATCAATCGCATTCCGTCCACAGTTCTCAATGGTTCTACCCCATTCTCCATTGTTTATCCGAACAAGAATCAGTTTCCTCTTACTCTGTGCATCTTTGGGTGCACCGCCTTTATGCACTCTCCCGCTGCCACGCGTGACAAACTCTCACCACGGGCCACTAAATATGTCTTTCTGGGGTACTCAACCACTCAGAAAGGTTATTATTGCTCCAGACACACCCGTGTCCACCAACACACACATACCTGGCTAATCCAGAGAAGGACTCGCCCTGTGACACGCCCGTGTCACAGGCCATGTACTCAACTTCAATTACTGCTCGACGATCGTCAAGAGTAGTTCGTCTATCAGAGGAGGACACGCCCTAGTATATGCCCGTGTCGCATGGCGTCTTCCCACTTGAGAACTTCTCGAGTGCATTTCGTCGAGCACTCGAGAGGCTACTCAACCCAAGCAGGACACGCCCTGGGACACGCCCGTGTCCCAGGCCGTGTCGCCCAACCTGAATCTAAATTTAGATTTAGGGTGTTACAACCCTCCCCTCCTTCAATAAAATTTCATCCCAAAATTTAGCTCAGTTATAGCCAGCAACATACCCACGACATTCCACAGTAAAATGATCCGGGATAAAGCTCAGAGGCCGTAGCTTGTCTCACCCCCCGACATCGCACAAAACAAACATAACATATATACATAATAAACATAACATACATACATATATCCACCATATTCATATCTTTTATCCCAGATATACA
Organism: Platanthera guangdongensis; assembly: GCA_039583875.1. Lineage (NCBI taxonomy): Eukaryota > Viridiplantae > Streptophyta > Magnoliopsida > Asparagales > Orchidaceae > Platanthera > Platanthera guangdongensis. Next base: position 121,445,618 of record CM077167.1, on the reverse strand, counting down.
TACATCAACAGAACCATTCCTTTATTACACCTTGATCAAATGATTATCTGGATAGAATCAGGTGTACCCCAACATCGCATCGTTTCTTCATGCAACATCTTTTGACATCACCAAAGTAACACAGTTCACGCTTCCATTTACTTCTGCTCATCCACATCTTTCATAAGTCGTTTTATAGTATCTTGGACTTCCAAATTATACACTCGAGGCTGCTGTTCTTCTCCGATTGAGCTTTGTGGCTCTTGCAATTCAAGATTATGCACTCGAGGTTGCATTGGGGATGAAGATGACTCAGCCAATGCTTTACCCTTTTCTTCATAAGACACATCGGTCCTTTTCTACCTCTTGGAGGGCTACTCCAACACTCACGGGCTATATGTCCCTGCTTCCCGCATTTAAAACATGTGCGTGTTTCAACTCGTTCTTGGTCATAGGTTGCTACCAATGAAACAGTCGAAGGAGTTGGTTCAGCAGGCCTTAACCTTTTCTTATCTCGTCTTCTAAACTCTGATTGTTTAGACTGTGGAACTTTAAATTCCTGCTTTTCCGCTGCCAAGTTCTTCTTGTCCTGCACCCGTTTCAAATCTTTCTCCAGCACACAGGCTGTATCTACTAATGCTTGGAAGCCTTGGTTCACCGAACTCGGGAGTGCCAACCTCAACTCATCACATAGTCCCTCATAAAATCTATGTCTTCCGCGCCTCCTAAGATAAAGTAGACCCCGCATAGCACCCCAGCCTGGTAAACTCATGAAGGTATGTATCAACATTTTTCTCTGCCTACACCAGACATAGAAACTCATTTTCCATGGAAATCCGCTGCGACACTGGCAAATACTTGGCCAAAAATAATAGTGAGAATTCTTCGATCGACATCTCTTCCAATCCTCGACCTACCAAGTAGTGCAATTCCACTTTGTCCCACCAAAGCCTTGCATCCCCTTCCAACAGAAAAGTAGCTAAGGTAACTTTCTGCGCCTCTGCAGTCCGGATTGCTGGCAAGATTCTCTTTACTCTTGCAAGCCAATCTTCTACCTGCGTTGGGGAACCCGTCCCACCAAACGTAGGTGGATGAAACTCCGTAAAATGATTCAGTTGCTCATTCGCTGCTTGATCATTCACCATAGCTTCAACACGCTCTTGCCTTGCACCATGTCGTACTGGCACCCTTGCAGGACTTGCCTGCCCAGTAGGCCGTGCATGTAACACTGCGAGCACCATCTCAGTCACCACACGTATGGTCTATTCTAAGGGAGGTGTAGGCGCCTCAATAGGTGTCGCACTTTCATCAGAATGTTGGGGCTCAGACTGCCCAGCACCACTCCTCGTCACCTATCAATGTACAAAACCCCATTAACAGCCAGTCCATAACAGTAACTGTACATTGACTACACGCTCGCGCTCCTCACGTGCATGTATTACATTCCTAGTGGACATTATTGAGTTTAATTATGTTCTCCCTCCCAAAAATATCAAACCTGGCTCTGATATCACTTTGTAACGCCTCCACTCATCATATGGAATATAACGGTGGGTCCGACCGGGGCCTCATGTCATATTTCACAGACAAACGACGGAATTACGTATGAATATCAAATCACGTTCTACTCGGATCCTAAATCAGAGCATTCTAGCGAAAGCATTTTAAGTTATAAGAACTCATCCACATGAATGTCCACTAAATATATAAACTACACATTTATACATAAACCAGGAATGTATATAACACACACAGGCTCATGGCCTTAAGGCCTTACAAGTTGCTCTTTATAAATATACAGCTTCATACATCGGCACGCAGGCCGGCCACACATGAAATCCAAGAATTCTTCGTACATCCTTCAAGGCCCTTTAAGCAGCAAGGGCTTCATTCTGCTCAATTCAAATCAACCCATCAGCACCTATAATTAGACATCTACCCCAAGAGCGGTAAACAAAGCAACGGTCAGCATTAGATCACCAATTATAATGACCCTACCCCTTACCCGGGGCAGTGGTTCCTTACCTGTATGCACTTCAATCATAACGTCTATCTATCACAACAGGTAGCACAACAGTATCATAAACGTCGATCTCTGCCAGACGCTCCGTGCACTCAGGGCACATTACGGTGGGCCGGACTCCTTGGCACCACCACCGAGCAGAGGTATTTAACATGTTGGTTGGCCGGTCCTAGTCAACCAACACGCATGCTGACGACATTCCACCCATCCCACTCAGAGGTGCTAACCGCATGGCAAACTTGAGCATTTAAATCACATCTAGATCAACCCACCATTATGGTGCAGCAAGTCGGGTCTACCTCGCATCCCCCCAAGCGTTGCCACCAATCGATCATCTAAATAACCAGGTGTAGGTCAGCCTTTTCCCGTTGCTCAAACCGTCAGTACTTGATGCGGGACAGCTTTCCCTCCTTATCAGCTGCAGCTTTCCGCTATCTTAGAGCCGATTACCAATTCAGCACACACAAGCTAAGAGTTCATCCCGAGCTTTCTAGGTATTCACTGTTAGACCCCCCCCCCCTTTTCATTAAAACACCGGGGTCTAAGGCCCAGAACCGCCACTTTGCGGCGACACCTTCGCACCCGGGAAGGTCATCACTACAAAATGCCGATCCTGCCGGCCAAATCGATCACAACTATAACAAAATATTAAAGGCAAGTCCAAAGAAATCACATAAAAAGTAAATAAACTCCATGATGGGAGTGTCCACAGATATAACAAATACTAAAATCTTGGGCTTATGCCCAGTACATCATGTCCTCACTACATATCTCTCATCGCGAAAGCAAAACTAATATAACTAACAGCGATCAGGACTCACAGTCCCTGCCATTTGAACTCTGGTACTAGACTACCAGATCTCCAAGCGTGCTGATCTCCGGGGCTGCTCCTCCATGCTGGGCTCCATGGTCCCCTAAAATGATGTGGTTCAAAAACCCTTAGTCTAAAATACTAAGTCCTATCATCCCCCGCCCCTTCCCCCATGGCTCCTAGGCATCAAGGGGGGAGAAGGAAAGGAGAGAACATGAAAGTGGAGAATGACAAATAAATAGATGGCGGCAGAACTAATATTGCAATTCTATAATATATATGACAGTAAATAAGGTATGAAAAACTGAACAAGAAAGTAACCTTAACTTAAATGAAAACACAAAAGTCAAGTGATCTTTTGTAGAGCTCCTATCGTATAAAAAGTCTCGTACCAAATTATACGATAGGGTGTCGGTTCTCTAGCAAGCATATATTTATAATACTGAATAAAAATATTAACTTATAAGCGCGCTCGCACGAACTTATAAACCAAGGGGTCGTTTTGCAGGGCCTATTGTATAAAGAATCTCATACCACTTATACAATAGGTGTCTGGTTATATGCAATGATTATGCTATGAAATACAAATATGCCATGATGTGAACAAGCAAGTGCAACTCACCCACCCGACTCTGTGCACACAGATCTTTAGTTCCCCCTTTCTGGAGCCGAACCTCCCAGGATACCACCGTAGTGGCAAACAGAAGCGGTGGGTTGGTCCTCGCCCACCTCTAAATCGGTAATTGTGCTACCAGTCAGACCTATCATACGCCTCAACACTCGTGCAGTAAGAGGAGCACCTGCCTACTCTTGCCGGTTGGGGCACCGGACGTTATTTGGCCAAGTGCTAACCACACTCGCCGAGTCAACTTATTGGCGTCGGTGCATCGACTCACCAATACCGAAGACCCACCACCTTATACCTTATGCACATGCAACCTTATGTATCAGCTACCAAGCCAAAGCTCCTCGGACCATCCCGTCCTCTATAAACTATAACCGAGCCAAAGCTCGTCGGGCCAACCTGCCCATCACCAACAATTACCAAGCCAAAGCTCGCCGGGCTAACCTGCCCATCACCAAAACCACTGGGCCTGCTTCCTGAGTGACAACCTATCTCCCTGCGACATCAAGGTGTGTGGAGGTGAAACCCTAGATTTACTAGTTACTCTTGCATTCCAATTTTGCCTACAATTTAGGTTTAGCCCAGGACTGCCCAAGGTATTTCCCGTGAAGGGCTCTCGAGGGCACTAGGAACTATGATGGGATTACTCTCAAAGCTCACTTTCGCAAGTCACTTACTATTGTTGGTTAATACCAATCTCCTAGTCCCTTAAATATTATACTATATCTAATCCTAGTGTATTTTATATTTCCTCTCCAAGGGAAAGACGATCCTTCGTCGATCCCGAGCACCACCTATCACTAGTCAACCCAACACTCTACTCATCCTAACTTCCAAAGATGAACTCATTTTTATTTATCCAAACCAGCAAACATCTAACCCCAACTCATGTGCCCAAATATATATTCCAACATAACTGCTGCAGTTTTACTAAATGCAGGTCACGTTAAGCTATATGACGTGTAAAATGGGAGGTACACTAAATATTCACCCAGTACCCATATAATAATTACTGGAGGGCTATCATGACATTTGTACGTTAAATCCAGAAATTCATAATTTTCACAATTATGTGATAATTTATTTAGTTATTCTAGCAAATCAGAAACCCAAGTTTGAACGTAAAGTGCCCATTTGAGACAAGAAAATACCCCACAAAATTTATGATAAATTCAAGATGATTATTTAACACAGAATCCAAAGTATCCCAATTTTCCAGCAAGGTTAAATTCTCTAAATATAATTTTGAATATAACCTATTTTAATCAATTTAAGAGGCAAGTGCAGCAATAATACTTCCATAAATTCTGTAAAAATTCAGGTGTGATTGTAAGGACATATATATGCTCTAGGTCATGTTTCATAATTTATCATCAAGTAATGAGCTCTAAACAAAATATTGAACAATTTTCCAAGATGATGAGCTTGTGATGTAGGCATTACAAATATGTATTCAACAATTCTAATAAAACTCATACATAAGCAATAAGGTACAAAACTCCCTCTGCCTAATTTTCATGACCTTACAAAGGGCAATGAGATCATAATGACCAAATGATTAATTAGGGAAATCCCATGAGTTACAAAGGAAGTGCTAAGATTATTGATCCAAAATTTCCAATTAAATTACCAGAGGTTCAATCATCCTTATGACCATACTACCCAAATTTCATTATTGTTCAAGCAGTTTTACTAACCTATTCTAGCACTATAATGTTTGTGGCCTAAACTAGGGTTAGGGTTTTGTGGGGCCTACCCTTTCCCAAATCACCTGAGATTATTACTGGACGGATTTAGCTACCTAGCACCATCCCTACCAAATTTGAAGTTCATTTAAGATCTTTTGGCCTTATGCCCTTCACAGGGCACAAAAGCCCTTCCTTAGGGTTTGGCCTTAGATCTTAGGGCAAATCTATTCCAATCTACCCCATCTTCCATTAGGAGGTACTAAAAGTCATGCCAAGCCAGTGTCCCCAATTTCAACCTCTGGTGAGGTGATTTGTCCACTCAAAACCCAAAGTGCACTTTTTGACCAAAATACCCTTTTTAGGGCAAGGCTAGGGTTGCATGATTTCAGTCCAAAACACCTCCAAATGAGATTAAATTTAAACCAGAGCCTTATAATGAACCCAATCATCCCCACCAAAATTTGGGTGAGTGTGGAGGTCATTTGGTCCATCAAATAATTCATACATGGATTATTAAATTCCTACAAAAAACGTTAGGAAAATATTTTCCTAAAATTCCAAATTTTGGATATGATCTAGGTATAGGTAATAATGATCCCCATCCAAAATTGCAGGTCATTTGGATGGATGGATTGTTGGGGGTACTCAAAATAGTCTCTGGTCTAGCCTAGGTATAGTGCTCACCAAAATGAGTGTTGTGGTCAAACAACTTACCCAAATTGGTTGAAACCAGTTTTAAATTAAAGTAGACTCATAGGTCTACAATTTTGATGTTTACAACTTGTTCTGAAACAACACCTAAGTATTTTAATATTTATTATAATCTAACCAGTAAACATGACAGAAATTGAAATAATAGGATTTAAAGAAAATTAGATCCAGCATGGATCTTAAAGCAAAACCGTGGGGCACCTGGTCATCTTTGTAACGCCCCAAAACTCTAAAGAGCGAAGGGGGACATTTTGGGACAATTTTGGGTTCTGGCAGGGGGCACACGGCCAGGGACACGGGCGTGTCTCAGGGCGTGTCGAGCCCGTGTCGACACTCAGCCCGCGAAGACGACATTTTGCGCTCGACGAAGTGTCGAGACATGGCACACGACCTGCGACACGGGCGTGTCGCAGGGCGTGTCGACCCATATCGACACTCATCCCGGGGTGTCGACACTTTCGGTCGACACTGTGTCGAGACAAGGTAAACGGCCTCGGACACGGGCATGTCCAAGGCCATATCGTGAGGTCGACGAACTTCACTCGATGAAGTGTCGAGATTGTGAACACGACCTGGAGCCCAGGCGTGTTCGAGTGGACACGGGTTAGGACACGGGCGTGTCCGAGAACCCGTGTAGTTCTCGGGTTGTTTTCGGGATAAATCGATGGGGGTACACGGCCAGCCACACGGGCGTGTCAGGTCGAACACGGCCGTGTTGGATGCCCGTGTGTTGTTCCAGGTGCGTCGATTTTGACGGCGAATGAGGCACACGGCCCTGGACACGGGCATGTGTCAGGCCGTGTTTGCTCCAGATTGGAAATTTCAGTCCCGAATCAAAGCCGTTCGTTTCTTTAATTGGTGATCCAACGGCTGGGGGTTATTACTGATGGGATATACCCGGGATTGGGCCTTAGAAACCCTCACTTTTAATTGAGTGGTTATCTTTCTAAAGCTTAGAGAGAGAGGAGAGCCAAGGAAGGAAGAAGAAGCTAGATCCGGCCATTGGCGGAGCTTCGAAGCTCCAAATCGCGAGCCGACTCCGGATCCACGGAGGCAAAGAGAGTGCGGTGCGTTTCATCCGCTTACTTTTACATGGCGCCAAAGAAGAATGCTAGGGTAACGATTCTATTCTTGAGCATGTGTAGCTCTCCTTGTTTGCATAGGAAGCCCGCTCTCGCGAGTTTGCGGTGAGTTGGAGGCGTTCCTTCGGGTAGATATGTAAAGTCCCCGTTGTGTAGAGTCCGTAAGGAAGAACGAACATAGGCATGATGTGTGAAGCCTACCCGGACATGTTGGTCTGGATCGATGATGTTGCAATGCATAAATGCCGGAGAAGACTCCGTGCGATTGTATGTTTTCGGGTTTTCTACGTGGTAGATTGCAATAGGGAGCCTTGGAGTTTAACCCAAAGGTGCACCCGGAAAACTGGGCGGATGCGTGATCTTGCCAACTTGGAGGCCTGAGAGCCAACTTGAACATAACTGAGTTATGTGAATTGTGTGTCGAAAATTGGACTCGGGAGAAGTTTGACCTGCGCATATGGCTTAAATTGTCGTTGCGATGTGAGCACGAGTTAGATGGAACCGTACCCATTTTTATGTCATTCGGTTAGAGTCGTTGGCATAGATGAGTTTCTTCGGCAGTCTATGGCTTAAATTGTCGTGACCCATGCCGGGAAGACAAATTGCTCATAGGTTTGGCCGTCAAAGTGGCAGTGGCGAGTCCGGAATGTCTATGGCTTTAATTGACGTGACATCGACCGGTTCACCGAGAATGTGCCCTGAGAGCACGGGGCGTGTGGCCGTGCGAGCCAACGTCTGTAATGAAATGAATATTGATATATTGCTCGCTTATGATAATGAAATGCAGTGAAGGAGCATCGCCGCCCCGAGCTGGTGGCGGGATCGTTATAATTTGGTCAGCATTGCTGACCGTTGCCTTGTTTTGCCACTATGTGGTGGTTTTTTGCTTGCAGGTGCTGCTGGACCAAGTGGTCAATAGCGGGCTAAAGCCCAATTTGCGAAGCCGGCCCTCGAAGGCCTAATTGGAGTGTTTACTGCTTTTATTCATGTATGACCGGCCTGCGTGTCGTGTTTTGTAAAACATGTAATATGAATTGAACAATTTTGTAAGGCCTATACTTGTGTATGTACAACATTCCTATTTGGTATTAGTGGACATTCATGCTTCAGTGCTGTGTTCTTTATTGCAACTTATATAATCTGCTTCCGCTAGAATTCTCTGTGTAGGACGTTATGATTGGTTGGATGGTTTTCATGAGTAACCACCCGGTCTGTCTGTGGTATATGGCGTCGGGCGCCGGCCAGACCTACTGCTATATGCTATGCGACGAATAGGGGGTATTACAATTTGGTATCATACTACTGGTTTTGGTCGGGCTTAATCTGAATTCGTGGCCGACTTCTTTTTAAGGGGTGGTGAGAGCACATATGTGTGCGTCATCGTTATAAAGTAAAAGAACCCATGAATGTCCACTTAGGAATGAAATACACGTGTTTGAGGAACCTGCGTGTTCCTATAATTGCTGTTTGCAATTTTATTTGGTCGCTTAACGGTGTTTTGTACCACTATAGGTGACCAGAAGTGGTGATGGGCTGTCGGAACGTCGAGTTTCTGAGGCTAGCAGTGCACCAGATGTTGCTCCTGCAACACCTCTATCGGCTGAGGACATACGATTGGTGGCCGAAGCAGTGTTGGCCATGATAAATGCGCAGTCTGCAAAGCAAACGCAGCAGCCCGCTCCTACGATGGAGCAGGAACCTCTTCTAGAGGTTTAGCCTGGAGAGTGGAACAGGTGGTAGTGGTGCCAAGGAGGGCAACCGAGAGACAGCTCAAGCATGTCATGAGCTTTAGTCCTCCGGTATTCTCGGGGTTGGGAACCCCATCTCAAGCTGAAGACTGGCTCTCCAAGGTGAAGAGAGTCATGACAGCAACAGAGATGGAGGAGTGGCAAATGACCACCATCGCTACGTTCCTTCTGGATGGTGAAGCGAGAATGTGGTGGGAAGGATTGGAGCTGCACCTATTGAGAGGTAGGCAACTTATTGATGTCTCGATGGAGGAGTTCTCGGGATTGTTCTTGGCTAGATACCTCCCTTCGGCGCAGAGGATAGCGTTGGAGAACGAGTTCCTGAAGTTGGTTCAGGGTGAGAAGAGAGTGGATGAATATCTCCACGAGTTTACTCGTTTGAGTCGATATGCTAGCTCTACCATCGTAGATGAGGAGCGCAAGACGAATCAATTCTACGAAGGGCTGAGAGATGAGTTGAGGTTACTACTCTCGGGGCCGATGACGCATGGTTTCTTAACCTTGGTCAACATGGCCCGGTCCTTGGAGAAGGACATGAAGAATGTCCAAGCGAAGAAGAACGTTGGTGACAAGAAATCTGAGTTCAAAGTGCCGACTACTTCAAAGTCCGGCTATCGAATGTTCTTCAAGAAGCATAGGACTTCGGGTCCAGCTCCTTCTAGTGCTTCTGGGGCGACTGCGGGTCGGACACCAGGCGCATGTTTTACTTGTGGAAAGCCGGGGCACTTTGCCCGTGACTGTTGGTGCGGACGTCCCAAGTTCGAAAGGAAGCCGGGAGCGACTTATGAAGAGAAGGGCAAGGCGGTGGAGTCAACCGCATCCCACTATGCTCCGGCCCAACCGAGGGTGTATAATCTTGGCCAACAGGAGGCCATTAAACAGGCGGATGTGGTGACAGGTATGGTTTAATTTATAGCAAGTAAATTTCTTTAAATACTTGTTATGCACATGTTACCTTACCACTACTTGTTTAGGATTTGTTTTGATTTGTGAAAATCTGGCAAGAGCACTCTTCGATACGGGAGCTTCACACTCCTTCTTGTCTGAGGGATTAATATCATGCATCGGAGTCCCTTCTTCGATGGCGAAGGATAAGTTGGACGTGTTGTTACCCAATGGGTGTTCAATGTGAGCGGATAGGATATGCATTGTGAAAATTCTCATTGGGAATCAGGAGTTCGATCTGCAAGCGTCGTTACTTCCATTGGTGGAGTTCGACGTTATATTTGGCATGGACTGGCTCTCGGAGTAGCAGGCCTATATTGACTGCGGTCGCAAGGAAGTGAAGTTGGGAGCAAGTCGTGAGACAACTTTTACGGGCTTAAAGGGGTCGAGCAAGACATTGATATCTGCTCTTCAGATGGTGAAGGCGGTTCGTGCCGGTGCAGTGCTGTTCTTTACACTAGTGGAGGTTTCAAAGCCGAAGCCCGTGTTGGATAATATTTCAGTGGTATCGGAGTACCCTGATGTGTTCCCTAGAGATCTGCCTAGAGCCCCGCCTCAGCGGGTGATAGACTTCACGATTGAGCTAGTGTCAGGTGCAAAGCCTGTGTCACGATCTCCATATCGGCTAGCGCCTAAGGAGATGGCGGAGCTGAAAGTTCAGCTGCAAGAGTTGTTGGAGCAAGGGTATGTGTGCCCGAGTTCTTCTCCTTGGAGCGCGCCGGTCCTCTTTGTTAAGAAGAAGGACGGAAGCTTGAGGCTATGTATTGATTATCGGGAGCTCAATAAGTTGACGGAGAAGAACAAGTACCCGATCCCCCGGATTGATGATCTTTTTGATCAGTTGGTCGGGTCGACGGTGTACTCAAAGTTGGATCTCAAGTCTGGGTACTATCAGCTGCGAATAAGGGAGAGTGATATCCCGAAGACAGTGTTTAGTACGAGATACGGGCATTATGAGTTTACGGTCATGCCGTTTGGGCTGACTAATGCGCCGTCAGTGTTCATGGATTTGATGAACAGGACTTTCAGGGAGTACTTGGACCATTTTGTGATCGTCTTCATCGACGATATTTTGGTGTACTCGCAAAGTGAGGAAGATCACTTCAAGTATCTTCATTTGGTTTTGGTGACGCTAAGGAGGAATCAATTATATGCCAAGTTCTCGAAGTGCGAGTTTTGGTTATCCTCAGTGGAGTTCCTCGATCATATAGTGAGTGGAGAGGGTATTGTTGTGGATACGGCGAAGATTGTTGCGATACGGGAGTGGCCTGAGCTTGCTATGGTAGCGGAAGTCTGAAGCTTTCTGGGGCTTGCCGGCTATTATAAGCGCTTCATAGAGAAATTCTTGCGGATAGCGTTACCTCTCACTACTTTGACGAGGAAGGAGCAGAAGTTCGTTTGGACGCCGGAGTGCGCGAGAGCTTTTGAGGAGTTGAAGTGTCGGTTGACCACGGCGCCTGTGCTGAGTTCGCCATGTGGGACCGAAGGTTATGAGATTTATAGTGATGCTTCGGGCAGCGGTTTGGGTTGCGTGCTACTGCAACATGGAAGTCTAATAGCTTATGGCTCAAGACAGCTAAAAGTGCACGAGAGAAATTATCCGGTCCATGACTTGGAGCTAGCGGCCGTGATTTTTGCCTTGAAGCTGTGGAGACACTATTTGTACGGTGTGAAGATTTATATCTACACCGATCACAAGAGCTTGAAGTATCTGATTGATCAGAAGGATCTTAATATGTCGCAGCGTAGATGGATGGAGTTCTTGGGAGACTATACATTCAAGATCCACTACGTGCCTGGTAAAGGGAATGCGGTTGCGGACGCATTGAGTCGCTGATCCCCAGCTCAAGCCAATTGGCTATCGTTGCATGATGAGCGGTTGGTGCGGGAGTTGGAGGCATTAGAGATTTTTTGTGTGGATAGGCAATCAAGTGCTGAAGCAGTTCTGAATTGGACTGAAGTCCAATATGACCTGGCTGATCGGATTCAACAGGATTTGGATATGGATGTCCATATGAAGCAGTTCATGGTAGAGGCTCTGGATGGGTCAAATTCCCAATTCATTGTGGATGATGGATTGCTTTGGAAAGGCGGTCGTCTGTGCGTCCCAAGTGTGGGTAATTTGCTGGTGGAATTATTGTACGAGGCACACCATACCAAGTACTCGATTTACCCAGGGAGCACGAAGATGTACCTCGATGTGAAGAAACTGTTTTGGTGGCCGGGTTTGAAGAAATATGTGGCGCTCTACATGGCGAAGTGCCAAACTTGCGCCTTGGTGAATGCGGAATGCCAAAAGACGGGAGGATTTCTTAAGTCCTTGCCTATTCCTGAGTGGAAATTCGACGACATCTCTATGGACCTTGTGCACGGTTTGCCAAGGTCGCAAAAGGGGAACGACGCCATTTGGGTGGTCGTGGATCGGCTAACGAAGGTGTCGCTTTTCATTCCGCATAGGAAGGATGATCAGGTGGAGAAGTTGGCAAAACTTTATGTGGATAACATTGTACGGCTTCACGGTGTGCCCCGCAGCATCGTAAGTGACCGAGATGGGCGGTTCACGTCCAATGATTGGAGGCTTAGCCCATCAATAAGAGGAACCTGATTGCCTGAGATAGATCTAGTAATAGATGTAAGATCAAGAATCCTTGCTGTATGACCCCATTTTTAATCTCTGTGATGGGGAATTTGATTCAGGTGGTCATAAAGTTATACAGTTGCTGTGTAACACCCCAAATATCGTAATTGAGTACAGGCTGGGCAACACAACCTGGGACACGGGCGTGTCCCAAGTCATGTCCTGCTCTGTGCACTCGAGTGGGTCTCTAGTGGGTCTCGAGTGGGTCTCGAGTGTATCGAGTGAGGCACACGGCCTAGGACACGGGCATGTCCGAGGCCGTGTCCTCCTCTGGGTCGACGAACTCCACTAGGCGAAATGCACTCGACGATTCTCGAGTGGCAAGTTGAGTTGGGTACATGGCCTATGACACGGGCGTGTCAGAGGTTGTGTCCTTCTCTGATTTTGGCCAGGGCTGTGAACACAGGCTGGACACGGGCTTGTCCAAAGCTGTGTCGGGCACGCGGCCTGTGATACAAGCGTGTCACATGGTCGTATCCTGGTCGAGTTGAGTCAGTTCCTTTACCGCTTAAGGAACACGGCCTGTGACATAGGCGTGCCACAAGCCGTGTCAGCCCAAGAAAATGCTTTTCTGGGCAATTCGTGGTCATTCATTTCCTTCAACTTGGATCTAGTGGTCCAGGCCTTTCTCTGCTATTATAAAGCCGAGAATGGAAGGATAAACTTCCATTTATATTGGCTTTTCTCTTTATAAAGTTCTAGGGAGCGAGGAGAGCAAGGAAGGAAGGCGGAGAAGGAATCCGGCTGTCGGAGGAGCTTCAGCGTGCCGAATCCAGAGCCGAGTTCAAATTCGCGGAGGCAAGGTCGTGGCGGTGATTTCCATCCGACTAGAATTTCAGGGCTCCAAATCAATCGTCAAGGGTAACGATTTTGTTCTTGGATAAGTAAAGTCCTCCTTTATGCACGAGCATGGAATCCTCCACCATGCGGTGGAAAGCATAAGTGATTCCAGTGGGTTGATAGTTGATATCCCCGGTTGAGTCTGCATATAGAGTCGGAAATGTGTAGTACAACATAGGCATGTTGTGTGAAGCCCATAATGACGGTTAGTCTGGATTGGTGATGTGTATATTGTGATCCGGAGAAGACTCCATGTATTGTGTGCATGCTTATAATTATGAGTACCTAGGAAGCTTTGTATGAGCCCTTGTATTGTGTGTGTTGAACTGGAAAACGGCTCTACGAGAGTTGTATGTTGATCCTGAAATGGAAAGTCGACCCGCGTCAAGATCTGAGCTATTGACAAATTAAGCAACGGGAAAGGGATGACCTGTACCTGTGTTGTGAGAGATCAATTGGTGGCAATGCAAATTAGGGGCTGCAGGACAGACCCAGGTTATTGCACCATAGTGGTGGGTCGATCTGAAATGCTAATGCTCAAGTTTGTCATGAGGTTAACACCTCTGAGTGGGATGGGTGCATGAGTTCTCCAACATGCGTGTTGGGGTAGACTTATACCTATAGCCAACAAGTTAAAAGACTCTAATCGATGGCGGTGCCAAGTGTAACGCCCCGAAACTAAAAAAAGCGACGAGAGGCGTTTTGGGCTGAATCTACGATGTCGCAGGGGACACACGGCTTGGGACACGGGCGTGTCTAAGGGCGTGTCAGGCTGGAGTCGACGATTTGGCTGTGAAGTCGACGAAATTTGGAGTCGACGATCGTCGAGCAAGGCACACAGCCTGAGACACGGGTGTGTCTGAGGGCATGTCGAGCCCGTGTCGACGATCGGCCCAGGGAGTCGACGAATTTCGCTTGACGATGTGTCGAGAGAAGGCACACGGCCTAGGACACGGGCGTGTCCAAGGCCATGTCGTGTGGTCGACGAACTTTGCTTGACGAAGTGTCGAGACCGTGAACACGTCCTAGAGCCCAGGCGTGTTCGGGTGTGACACGGGCGTGTCACTTTGGACATGGGCGTGTCACTTTGGACACGGGCATGTCACTTTGGACACGGGCGTGCCCAAGACCCGTGTGATTCTCGGGCCATTTTTGGGCTGTGTCGATCGGGGCACACGGCCGACCACACGGCCGTGTCAGGTGGAACACGGGCGTGTCAGCTCGAACACGGGCGTGTCTGATGCCCGTGTGCTGTTCAAGATGCGTCGATTTTGACATCGAATGAGGGACATGGCCCTGGACACGGGCGTGTGCCAGGCTGTATTCGGCCCAGATTCTGCATTTTAGATCTGGATCGTGGCCGTTCGTTTCTTAAATTCGAGATCCGATGGCTGGCGGCTATTTGTACTTGGATATACACGGGATTGGACCTTTGAAACCCTCATTTCTTTTGAGTGGTTCTCTTTCTAAGTCAAGAGAGAGAGGAGAGCAAAGGATGAAGAAGAAGCCTAAGATCCGGTCACCGGCGGAGCTTCGGAGCTCCAAATTGCGAACTGACTTCGGATCTACGGAGGCAAGGAGAGTGTTGTGTTTTTCATCCACTTACTTTTCCATGGCGCCAAGGAAGAACGCTAGGGTAACGATTCTCTACTTGAGCATGTGAAGCTCTACTTCTTTTGTATAGGAAGCCCGCTCTCGCGAGTTTGCGGTGAGTTGGAGGGGTTCCTTCGGGTAGATATGTAAAGTCCCCATTGTTTAGAGTCCGTATTCGAAAACGGACATAGGCATGATGTGTGAAGCCTACCCGGACAAGTTGGTCTGGATCGGTGATGTTGCATTGCATAAATGGCCAGAGAAGACTCCGTGCGAATGTTTGTTTTCGGGTTTTTCTACGTGGTAGATTGCAACAGGGACCCTTGGGGATTAACTCAAAGGTACACCCGGAAAACTGGGCGGATGCGTGATTCTGCCAAAATTGTGGGCATGTGAGCCAATTTGAACATAACTGGGCTATGTGTTGTGTGTAAATGATTTGGGACTCGGGAAAGTTTGACCCGCGCATATGTTTTTAAATAACATTGCGGTGTGAGCAATGGGTCAGGCGGAACCGTACCCGCTCTATGTCGTTTGGTTAAAAAGACCTAAAGTTAACGTGGCACTTACCGTTGGCATAGATGGAGGGTCTTAGGCAGTGGCCAGAAAGACCAAATGCTTACGAGAGATTGCCGTCCCGGGGACGGTGGTAAGTCGGCAGACTTAGACTGTGATCACCGAGAATGTGCCCTGAGAGCACGGGGCGTGTGGCCGTGCGTGCCAACGCCTGTGATGTAATGTATTTATTTACTGCTTGGTTGTGCTAATATATTGCAGGGAAGGAGCATCGCTGCCTTGAGTTAGGGGCAGGATCGTTATAATTTGGCCAGCAATGCTGACCGTTGCTTTTGTTTCCCACCGTGCGGTGGATTGTGCTTGCAGGTGTTGCTGGACCAAGCGGTCAATAGCGGGATAAAGCCCAAATTGCGAAGCCGGCCCTCGAAGGCCTAATTGGAGTGTTTTACTTACTTTTGATCATGTATGACCGTCCTGCGTGTCGTGGTATGGAAAATATGTAAAATGAGCAAACCATTTGTAAGGCCTTAAGGCCAGTACTTATGTATGTACTTCATTCCTATTTGGTGTATTAGTTGACATTCATGCTTGTGTTGGGTTTTTTTAATTGCAACTTATAAAACTGCTTCCGCTAGAATGCTCTGTGTAGGACATTGTGATTGGTTGGATGGTTTCCATTGAGTAACCCCCCGGTCTGTCTGTAGTATATGGCATCGGGCCCCGGCCGGACCTTCTGCTATATGCTATGCGACGGATAGGGGGGTTACAATTTGGTATCGGACTACTGGTTTCGGTCAGGCTTAAAATGAATTCGTGGGCGAATTCTTTTTAAGTGGTGGTGAGCACATGTATGTGCGTCATCGTTATCACAACAAAACAACCTATGAATGTCCACTTAGGAATGAAAATATACGTGTTTGGGGAACCTGCGTGTTCCTATAATTGATGTTTGCAATTTTATTTGGTCACTTAACGGTGCTTGGTACCACTATAGGTGACCAGAAGTGGTGTTGGGCCGCCAGAATGTTCGATTTCTGAGGAGTATAGTGCACCCGGTGAGGTGTTTGAGACACCTCCTTCGTATGAAACCGTAAGAAGTATCGTTGAAGCAGTGTTCGCTGTGACGAGTGCACAGCAGGAAAGAAATGTACAACCCTGTGCCCCTGTTGTGGCTTCAACGCCGGGTGGCGTGATGGAGCAGATGACTTTTAGTAGACCATCGGGGCAGCAGCTGAATATGCATTTAGTGCAGGGAGCGCACACAATTGATGAATATTTGCAAGCATTTCTTATGATAAGCCGCTACCCATGCTTCGAGTTGGATACTGAACAAGCTACAGTCGATACATTTTATAATGGCCTGCGCGCCGAGTTACGAGTTATATTGCTAGGACCAAGGTTATTGGGATTCCGAGCCTTGGTGGAATCAGCTAGATCTTTGGAGGCAGATTTGAGGAAGACTCTCCCGATGCCAGCGGCCATGGTATTGAACTATGCAAGCCCCATAGGAGCTGCATCCGGTAGAATGCTGGAGAAGGGGGCTACGACATCGACTTGCAAAGCTACTTCTACTTGTTATACTTGTGGAAAGAAAGGGCACCTTGCCCGAAGGTGTTGGAATGGTGCTCAGAAGACTAAGAAAGCTATGTCAAGAGCAGTTGAGGACTTTAGTGCAAAGGAAACGACATTCAAAACGCCGAACACCTAAAAGTCTGGATATCGTAGGTGGTATAAGAAGGCTAGGACTTTGGGTCTAGTCCCTCCTTTCGGTGCTTCGGGGGCATCTACAGGCCAAACCCCGGGCGCATGTTATAATTGCGGGGAGTCATGACACTATGCCTGTGGGTGCCTAAAGCCCGGGATAATGCACGCCGCCGTGAGGACAGGAATGGTTTAAAGTTATAGCAGCTTAGCCTTAAATACTTGTCGCACTTGTTCGTGTTAACTTAGAACTACTTGTGCTAAGCTTTGTTTTGATTTTCGTTTATCCAGCGAGAGCACCGTTCATGTAAACGAAGCTTCGCATTCCTTTATTTAGGAAATATATTACGCGTCGGAGTACCTCCTTCGATGGTAAGAGACAAATTGGATGCGCTTGGTCCAATGGTGCTCAATGTGCCAGCTAGAATCTGTTGCACTTAGGTGTGTTCAGGGAGCTAAGACTTTGACTTACAAGTGTCGTTACTACCGCTAGGGGAGCTTGACGTTATATTGGGCTTGGGCTGGCTCTCGGAGCAGCCAGCCTATATTGATTGCGGTTACAAGGAAGTCAAGTTGGGAGTAAGTTGTGAGACGACTTTTATGGACTTGAAGGGGTCGAGCAAGACGTTGATGTCTGCTCTTCAGGTGGTGAATGCGGTTCGTGCCGGTGCAGAACTGTTCTTTACACTCGTGGAGGTTGCAAAGCCAAAGCCTACATTGTATAGTATTTCAGTGGTATCGGAGTACCCTGATGTGTTCCCTAGAGATCTGCCTGGATCCCCGCCTCAACGGGAGATAGATTTCTTGATTGAGATAGTGTCAGGTGCAAAGCCTGTGTCACAATCTTCGTATCGGCTAGCGCCTAAGGAAATGGCGGAGCTGAAGGTTCCACTACAAGAGTTGTTGGAGCAAGGGTATGTGCGCCCAAGTTCTTCGCCTTGGAGCACGCCAGTCCTCTTTGTTAAGAAGAAGAACGGAAGCTCGAGGCTATGTATTGATTATCAGGATCTCATCAAGTTGATGGAAAAGAACAAGTACACGATCCCCCAGATCGATGATCTTTTTGATCAGTTGGTCGGGTCGACGGTGTACTCGAAGTTGGATATCAAGTCTGGGTACTATCAGCTGCGAATAAGGGGGAATGATATCCCGAAGACAGCGTTCAGTACGAGATACGGGCATTACGAGTTTACGGTCATGTCGTTTGGGCTGACTAATGCGTCGTCAGTGTTCATGGATTTAATGAGTAGGACTTTCAGGGAGTACTTGGACCATTTTGTGATCGTCTTCATCGACGATATTTTGGTGTACTCGCAGAGTGAGGAAGATCACTTCAAGCATCTTCATTTGGTTTTGGAGACGCTAAGGAGGAATCAATTGTATGCCAAGTTCTCGAAGTGCGAGTCTTGGTTATCCTCAGTGGCACTCCTCGTTCATATAGTGAGTGGAGAGGGTATTGCAGTTGATCCGGCAAAGTTTGTTGTGATACGGGAGTGGCCTGAGCTTTCTACGGTAGCGGAAGTCCGGAGCTTTCTGGGGCTTGCCGGCTATTATAGGCGCTTCGTAGAGAACTTCTACTTCTCGCGGATAGCATTACCTCTCACTACTTTGACGAGGAAGGAGCAGAAGTCTGTTTGGACGCCGGAGTGCGCACGCGAGCTTTTGAGGAGTTGAAATGTCGGTTAACCACGGCATCTGTGCTGAGTCCGCCGAGTGGGACCGAATGTTCTGAGGTATCTAGCGAGGCTTCGGGCAGCGGTTTGGGTTGTGTCCTGTTACAACATGGAGGGGTGGTAGCTTATGGCTCGAGACAGCTGAAAGTGCACGAGAGGGATTATCCGGCCCATGACTTGGAGTTAGCGGCCGTGATTTTTGCCTTGAAGCTTTGGAGACATTATTTGTAAGGTGTGAAGATTGATATCTACACCAATCTCAAGAGCCTGAAGTATTTGATTGATCAGAAAGATCTGAATATGCGGCAGCGTAGATGGATGGAGTTCCTGGGGGACTATACATTCAAGATCCACTACGTGCCTGGTAAAGGTAATGCGGTTGCGGACGCATTAAGTCGCCGAGCCCCAGCTCGAGCCAATTGGTTGTCGACCCATGACGAGCGGTTGGTTCAGGAGTTGGAGGCATTGGAAATTGTTTGTGTAGATAAGAAATCAAGTGCTGAAGCAGTACTGAATTGGACTGAAGTCCAATATGACCTGGCTGATCGGGTTCGGCAGGCTTTGGATTTGGATGTCCATATGAAGCATTTCATGGTAGAGGCTCTGGATGTGTCAAATTCCCAATTCGTTGTGGAGGACGGATTACTTTGGAAAGACGGACGTCTATGCGTCCCAAGTGTGGGCAATTTGCGGGTGGAATTGTTGTACGAGGCACACCATACTAAGTACTCAATTCACTCGGGGAGCACAAAGATGTACCGCGATGTCAAGAAATTGTTTTTGTGGCCAGGTTTGAAGAAGGATGTGGCACTCTATGTGGCGAAGTGCCAAACTTGCGCCTTGATGAAGGCGGAATGCCAAAAGCCGGGAGGATTTTTGAAGTCCTTGCCTATTCCAGAGTGGAAATTCGACGACATCTCTATGGACTTTGTGCACGGTTTGCCAAGGTCGCAAAAGTGGAATGATGTAACGCCCCGAAACTCAAAGGAGCAAAGGGGGACGTTTTGGGCCAGTTTGGGTTCTGGCTGAAGGCACACGGCCTGGGACACGGGCATGTCCCAGGGCGTGTCAAGCGTGTGTCGACACTTAGCCGCGAAGTCGTCGAGTTATACTCGACGATTCGTCGAGAATGGGCACACGGCCTGCGACACGGGCGTGTCGCAGGGCGTGTCGACCCGTGTCGACACTTAGCCGCGGAGTCGTCGAGTTATACTCGACAATTCGTCGAGAATGGGCACACGGCCTGCGACACGGGCGTGTCGCAGGGCGTGTCGACCCGTGTCGACACTTCGCCGCGGAGTCGTCGAGTTATACTCGACGAATCATCGAGAATGGGCACACGGCCCGTGACACGGGCGTGTCGCCGGGCGTGTCGACCCGTGTCGACGATCGTCTAGGGGAATTCGTCGAGATTCGCTCGACGATCGTCGAGACAATGCACATGGCCTAGGACACGGGCGTGTCCAAGGCCGTGTCATCGAGTCGTCGATCTCCACGCGACAAAATGTCGAGACCATGTACACGGCCTGGGGCCCAGGCGTGTCAAGTTGACATGGGCAAGGACACGGGCGTGTCCTAGGACCCGTGCAGTGCTCGGGTTGAAAATGGGGAAAAATCATGGGGTACACGGCCGGCTACACGGCCGTGTCAGCTGGAACACGGGCGTGTCAGCTCGAACACGGGCGTGTTCGATACCGGTGTGAGGGTCCAGGAGATTCGATTTTGACGGCGAATGCGGCACACGGCCCTGGACACGGGCGTGTGCCAGGCTGTGTTCGGTCCAGATTGGGCATTTCAGCCCCGAATCAAAGTCGTTCGTTTCCTTAGGTTGAGATCCAACGGCTGTGGGTTGTTCCTGAGAGGATATACCCGTGAGTTGACTTAGAAATCCATCACTTTCTTACCTTCTCATCTCTCCAAGTCCTTGGAGAAAGAGGAGAGCCATTGGAGGAAGAAGAACTAGATCCCGCCATTGGAGGAGCTTCGGAGCTCCGAATCGCGAGCCGACTCCGGATCCACGGAGGCAACGCAAGTGCGGTGATTTCCATCCGATTACTTTTCAATGGCACCAAAGAGGAACTCAAGGGTAACGATCCTCATCTTGAGCATGAATAGCTCTCTTTCTTAGCATAGGAAGCCCGCTCTCGCGAGTTTGCGAAGAGTTGGAGGCATTCCTTCGGGTAGATATGTAAAGTCCCCGTTGTTTAGAGTCCGTATGCGAGAACGGACATAGGCATGATGTGTGAAGCCTACCCGGACATGTTAGTCTGGATCGGTGATGTTGCATTGCATAAGGCCGGAGAAGACTCCGTGCTATTGGTTGTTTTCGGGTTTTCTACGCGGTAGATTGCAGCAGGGAGCCTTGGGGACTAACCCAAAGGTGCACCCGGAAAACTGGGCGGATACGAGATATTGCCAACTTGGTGGACTGAGAGCCAACTCGAACATAACTGAGTTATGTGACTTGCGGTAGAATGGGACTCGGTGAAAGTTTGACCTGCGCAAATGGCTTAAATTGTCGTTGCGAAGTGAGCACGGGTTAGATGGAACCGTACCCGCTTTATGTCGTTCGGTTAGAGAGACCTAAGGTTACGTGGCACTCGTCGTTGGCATAGATGTGAGTCTTCGGCGGTCAATGGCTTAAATTGACGTGACCCATGCCAAGAAGACAAATTGCTCATAGGTTTGGACGTCTTGGTGGCGGTGGTGAGTCTGGAATGTTAATGGCTTTAATTGACGTGACATCGGCCGGTTCACCGAGAATGTGCCCTGAGTGCACGGGGCGTGTGGCCGTACGAGCCAACGTCTGTGATGTTATGACTATGGTTTTAAATTACTCGCTTATGCTAATGAAATGCAGGGAAGGATCATCGCCGCCCCGAGTTGGGGGGGAGGGATCGTTATAATTTGGTCAGCATTGCTGACCGTTGCCTTGTTTTGCCACCGTGCGGTGGTTTATTGCTTGCAGGTGCAGCTGTACCAAGCGGTCAATAGCGGGCTAAAGCCCTTTTTGCGAAGCTGGCCCTCGAAGGCCCAAGTAGAAGTGTTTACTGCTTTATTCATGTATGACCGGCCTGCATGCCGTGGTTTGTAAAACATGTAATTTTCAAGTGAAACACTTTGTAAGGCCTTAAGGCCGGTTTCGGGTATTTTCGTATAACATTCCTTTTGGTATTAGTGGACATTCATGCTCCTATGCTGGGTTCTTGTTTACAACTCTTATAAACTGCTTCCGCTAGAATGCACTGTGTAGGACGTTGAGATTGGTTGGATGGTTTCCATACGTAACCACCCGGTCTGTCTGTGGTATATGGCGTCGGGCCCCGGCCGGACCTACTGCTATATACTATGCGACGGATAGGGGGTGTTACAATTTGGTATCAGACTACTGGTTTTGGTCGGACTTAAGCTGAATTCGTGGACGAATTCTTTTTAAGGGGTGGTGAGCACATTGTGTGCGTCATCGTTATAATGGTAAAAGAACCCATGAATGTCCACTTAGGAATGAAAATACTCGTGTTTGAGGAACCTGCATGTTCCTATAATTGCTGTTCGCAATTTTATTTGGTCGCTTAACGGTGTTTTGTACCACTATAGGTGACCGGAAGCGGTGCTGGACAGCCTGAATGGCCGGTTTCTGAGGAGCATAGTGCACCCGGTGAGGTGTTTGCGCCTCCTCCTTCGTATGAAACCGTTAGAAGGATTGTAGAAGCGGTGTTCGCTGTGACGGGTGCACAGCTATGAGGAAATGTACAACCCTGCGCCCCTGTTGTGGCTTCAATGCCGGTGGGCGCGACGCAGCAGATGCCCTTGGGTAGACCTTTGGGGCAGCAGCTGAATATGCATTTAGTGCAGGGAGCGCACACAGTTGAGGAATATTTGCAAGCATTTCTTCTGATAAGTCGCTACCCATGCTTCGAGTTGGATAACGAGCAAACTACAGTCGATAGATTTTATAATGGCCTGCGTGCCGAGTTACGAGTTCTACTACTAGGACCAAAGTTATTGGGGTTCCGAGCCTTGGTGGAATCAGCTAGATCATTGGAGGCAGAGTTGAAGAAGACCCTCTCGATGCCAGCGACCATGGTATCGAACTATACAAACCCCATAAGAGAGGCATCCAGCAGAATGCTGGAGAAAGGGGTTATGAAATCAACTAGTAAAGCTACTTACACTTGTTATACTTGTGGAAAGAAAGGGCACTTTGCCCGAGACTGTTGGAATGGTGCTCGGAAGGGTAAGAAACCAATGTCAGGAGCAGTCAAGGATGTCAGTGCAAAGGAAACGGCATTCAAAGTGCCGAACACCTCAAAGTCGGCATATCGAAAATGGTATAAGAAGCATAGGACTTCGGGTCCAGCTCCTTCTGGTACTTCTGGGGTGACTATGGGTTAGACCCCGGGCACATGTTTCAGCTGTGGCAAGCCGGGGCATTATGCTCGTGAGTGCCTAAAACCCTGGTGGAAGCACGTCGTCATGACGACAGGTATGGTTTAAAGATAGTTTTGCTTTAAATACTTGTTATGCATATTAGCTTAGGACTACTGTGCTAAGCTTTGTTGCGACTTTACTTTATCTGCGAGAGCACCGTTCGTTTAGGGAGCTTCGCGTTCCTTTATTAGGAATTTTATTGTGCCTTGGAGTACCGCCTTCAATGGAAAGAGATAAATTGGATGCGTTATAGTCCAATGGTGCTCATTCGGCGAGGGTATAATTCGTTGCTCTTAGTTTGTGGTTTGGGAATTAGGAGTACGATCTGCAAGCGTCGTTACTTCCGTTGGTGGAGTTTGACGTTATATTTGGCATGGACTGGCTCTCGAAGCAGCAAGCCTACATAGACTGCGGTAGCAAGGAAGTCAACTTGGGAGCAAGTCGTGAGACGACCCTTATGAGCTCAAAGAGGTCGAGCAAGGCGATGATGGCCGCTCTTCAGGTGGTGAAGGCGGTTTGTGCTAGTGTAGAGCTGTTCTGTACACTATTGGAGGTTGTAAAGCCGAAGCCCGCGTTGTATTGTATTTCAGTGGTATCGGAATACCATGATCTGTTTCCCGCAGATCTTCCTGGAGCCCCGCCTCAGCGGGAGATAGATTTTACGATCGAGCTAGTGACAGGTGCAAAGCCTGTGTCACGATCTCCGTATCGGCTAACGCCTAAGGTAATGGAGGAGCTGAAAGTTCAACTGCAAGAGTTGTTGGAGCAAGGGTATGCGCGCCCAAGTCCTTCGCCTTGGAGTGCACCGACCCTCTTTATTAAGAAGAAGGATGGAAGGTTGAGGCTGCGTATTAATTATCGGGAGGTCAACAAGTTGACAGAAAAGAGCAAGTACCCAATCCCAAGGATCGATGATCTTTGTGATCCGTTGGTAGGGTCAACGGCGTACGCTAAATAGATAAGGGAGAGTGATATCCCTAAGATAACGTTCAGTGCAGGACACGGGCGCTACGAGTTTACGGTCATGCCGTTTGGGCTGACTAATGCGCCGTCAGTGTTCATGGAATTGATGAACAGGACGTTCAGGGAGTACTTGGACCATTTTGTGATCGTATTCATCGACGATATTTTGGTGTACTCGCAAAGTGAGGAGGATCACTTCAAGCATCTCCATTTGGTGTTGGAAACGCTAAGGAGAAATCAGTTGTATGCCAAGTTCTCGAAGTGCAAGTTTTGGCTATCCTCAGTAGCGTTCCTCGGGCATATAGTGAGTGGAGGGGGTATTGCCGTGGATCCGGCAAAGATTGTTGCGATACGAGAGTGGCCTGAGCTGGCTACGGTAGCGGAAGTCCAGAGTTTGCTGGAGCTTGCCGGCCACTATAGGCGCTTCATGGAGAACTTCTTGCGGATAGCGTTACCTCTCACTACTTTGACGAGGAAGGAGCATAAGTTCTTTTGGATGCCGGAGTGCGCGCGAGCTTTTGAGGAGTTATAATGTCGGTTGACTACGACGCCTGTGCTGACTTCGCCAAGTGGAACCGAAGGCAATGAGATTTTTTAATGATGCGTAGGGCAGCGGTTTGGGTTGCGTGCTACTGCAACACGGAAGCGTAATAGCGTATGGCCGTGAGTTTTGTCTTGAAGCTATGGAGGCATAATTGTATACGGTGTGAAAGTGGATCTCTACGCCGGTCACAAGAGCGTGAAGCATCTGATTGATCAGAAGGATCTGAATATACGACAGCGTAGATGGATGGAGTTCTTGGGAGACTATACATTCAAGATCCACTACGTGCCTGGCAAAGGGAATGCGGTTGCTGACGCGGTGAGTCGCCAAGCCCCAGCTCGAGCCAATTGGCTATCGGTGCAAGATGAGCGGTTTGTGCGAGCGTTGTAGGCGTTGGGGATCGTTTGTATGAACAAGCAATCAAGTGCTGGAGCAGTTCATGATAGAGGCTCTGGATGGGTCAAATTCCCAATTCGTCGTGGAGGACGGATTACTTTGGAGAGACGGTCGTTTGTGCGTCCCAAGTGTGGGCAATTTACGGGTGGAGTTGTTGTACGAGGCGCACCATACCAAGTACTCGATTCACCCGGGGAGCACGAAGATGTACCGTGACGTGAAGAAACTGTTTTGGTGGCCGGGTCTAAAGAAAGATGTGGCGCTCTACGTAGCGAAGTGCCAAACTTGCGCCTTGGTAAAGGCGGAGTGTCAAAAGCCGGGAGGATTTCTTAAGTCCTTGCCTATTCCGGAATGGAAATTCGACGACATCTCTATGGACTTTGTGCACGGTTTGCCAAGGTCGCAAAAAGGAAACGACGCCATTTGGGTGGTTGTCGATCGATTAACGAAGGTGTCGCATTTTATTCCGCATAGGAAGGATGATCCGGTGGAGAAGCTAGCAAAGCTTTATGTGGATAACATAGTGCGGCTTCATGGTGTGCCCCGCAACATTATGAGTGACCGAGATGGGCGGTTCACGTCCAATGATTGGAGGCTGGTGCAGCAAATCTTGGGAACAAAGCTGAAGTTTAGCACAGCCTTCCATCCACAAACGGATGGGCAGACCGAGAGGGTTAATAGAACCATGGAAGACATGCTTCCCATGTGTGTCTTGGATTTCGGAAAGCAATGGGAAGACCACCTTTATTTGGTGGAGTTCGCATACAACAACAGCTACCAAGCGAGTATTCAGATGGCGCCCTTCGAGGCCCTATATGGTAGGAAATGTCGCACGCCGTTGTCTTGGTTAGAAACGGGTGAGTCAAAGTTGTATAAGCGATCGGAAGTGGAGGATGCTACTTCTTTGGTGAGAACGATTCGGGAGAGGTTGTTTATCGCTCAGGACCGGCAAGCAAAGTACTATAATGTCAAGCACAGGAACGTGGAGTTCGCTGTGGGCGATTATGTATACTTAAAGATCAAGCCGTTCAAGGGTGTCTCGCGGGTGCGACGATTGAAAAAGCTAAGCCCGAGGTACCTTGGACCGTTCGAGGTTCTGGAGCGAGTTGGAGAAGCGGCCTATAGGTTGAAGCTTTCAGTGGAGCTAAGTGGTTTACACGATGTATTCCACATTTCGGTGCTTCGAAAGGCGGTGCAAGAGCCTACGCAAGTGATCGCGGTCGATCAGGTGCCGGTGGATAGTGGGCTAACGACAAAGGTCAAGCCCGTGCGGATTGAGGACTCGGAGGTCAAGCGACTACGCAATAAAGAGATCAGGATGGTCAAGGTCCGGTGGGACAATTGCGGTCGTGAGGAGCTCTCTTGGGAGCGAAAGCAGACTATGCTTGACGAGTATCCGGAGTTGTTCCGCTCAGGTACAAATTTTGTTTTTGTACGTCTTGCCTTTATGTAATTTCGTGGGCGAAATTCTTTTAAGAGGGGGAGAGTTGTAACGCCCCGAAACTCAAAGGAGCAAAGGGGGACGTTTTGGGCCAGTTTGGGTTCTGGCTGAAGGCACACGGCCTGGGACACGGGCGTGTCCCAGGGCATGTCAAGCGCGTGTCGACACTTAGCCGCGAAGTCGTCGAGTTATACTCGACGATTCGTCGAGAATGGGCACACGGCCTGCGACACGGGTGTGTCGCAGGGCGTGTCGACCCGTGTCGACACTTAGCCGCGGAGTCGTCGAGTTATACTCGACGATTCGTCGAGAATGGGCACACAGCCTGCGACACGGGCGTGTCGCAGGGCGTGTCGACCCGTGTCGACACTTAGCCGCGGAGTCGTCGAGTTATACTCGACGAATCGTCGAGAATGGGCACACGGCCCGCGACACGGGCATGTCGTCGGGCGTGTCGACCCGTGTCGACGATCGTCTAGGGGAATTCGTGGAGATTCGCTCGACGATCGTCGAGACAAGGCACACGGCCTAGGACACGGGCGTGTCCAAGGCCGTATCATCGAGTCGTCGATCTCCACGCAACGAAATGTCGAGACCATGTACACGGCCTGGGGCCCAGGCGTGTCAAGGTGACACGGGCAAGGACACGGGCGTGTCTTAGGACCCGTGCAGTGCTCGGGTTGAAAATGGGGAAAAATCATGGGGTACACGGCCGGCTACACGGCCGTGTCAGCTGGAACACGGGCATGTCAGCTCGAACACGGGCGTGTTCGATACCCGTGTGATGGTCCAGGAGATTCGATTTTGACGGCGAATGCGGCACACGGCCCTGGACACGGGCGTGTGCCAGGCCGTGTTCGGTCCAGATTGGGCATTTCAGCCCCGAATCAAAGCCGTTCGTTTCCTTAGGTTGAGATCCAACGGCTGGGGGTTGTTCCTGGGAGGATATACCCGTGAGTTGACTTAGAAATCCATCACTTTCTTACCTTCTCATCTCTCCAAGTCCTTGGAGAAAGAGGAGAGCCATTGGAGGAAGAAGAACTAGATCCCGCCATTGGAGGAGCTTCGGAGCTCCGAATCGCGAGCCGACTCCGGATCCACGGAGGCAACGCAAGTGCGGTGATTTCCATCCGATTACTTTTCAATGGCGCCAAAGAGGAACTCAATGGTAACGATCCTCATCTTGAGCATGAATAGCTCTCTTTCTTAGCATAGGAAGCCCGCTCTCGCGAGTTTGCGAAGAGTTGGAGGCGTTCCTTCGGGTAGATATGTAAAGTCCCCGTTGTTTAGAGTCTGTATGCGAGAACGGACATAGGCATGATGTGTGAAGCCTACCCGGACATGTTAGTCTGGATCGGTGATGTTGCATTGCATAAGGCCGAAGAAGACTCCGTGCTATTGGTTGTTTTCGGGTTTTCTACGCGGTAGATTGCAGTAGGGATCCTTGGGGACTAACCCAAAGGTGCACCCGGAAAACTGGGCGGATACGAGATCTTGCCAACTTGGTGGCCTGAGAGCCAACTCGAACATAACTGAGTTATGTGACTTGCGGTAGAATGGGACTCGGTGAAAGTTTGACCCGCGCAAATGGCTTAAATTATCGTTGCGAAGTGAGCACGGGTTAGATGGAACCGTACCCGCTTTATGTCGTTCGGTTAGAGAGACCTAAGGTTACGTGGCACTCACCGTTGGCATAGATGTGAGTCTTCGGCGGTCAATGGCTTAAATTTACGTGACCCATGCCAAGAAGACAAATTGCTCATAGGTTTGGCCGTCTTGGTGGCGGTGGTGAGTGCGGAATGTTAATGGCTTTAATTGACGTGACATCGACCGGTTCACCGAGAATGTGCCCTGAGTGCACGGGGCGTGTGGCCGTACGAGCCAACGTCTGTGATGTTATGACTATGGTTTTAAATTACTCGCTTATGCTAATGAAATGCAGGGAAGGAGCATCGCCGCCCCGAGTTGGGGGGCGGGATCGTTATAATTTGGTCAGCATTGCTGACTGTTGCCTTGTTTTGCCACCGTGCGGTGGTTTATTGCTTGCAGGTGCAGCTGGATCAAGCGGTCAATAGCGGGCTAAAGCCCTTTTTGAGAAGCTGGCCCTCGAAGGCCCAAGTAGAAGTGTTTACTGCTTTATTCATGTATGACCGGCCTGCGTGCCGTGGTTTGTAAAACATGTAATTTTCAAGTGAAACACTTTGTAAGGCCTTAAGGCCGGTTTCGGGTATTTTCGTATAACATTCCTTTTGGTATTAGTGGACATTCATGCTCCTATGCTGGGTTCTTGTTTACAACTCTTATAAACTGCTTCCGCTAGAATGCTCTGTGTAGGACGTTGAGATTGGTTGGATGGTTTCCATACGTAACCACCCGGTCTGTCTGTGGTATATGGCGTCGGGCCCCGGCCGGACCTACTGCTATATACTATGCGACGGATACGGGGTGTTACAAATGACGTCATTTGGCTGGTCATGGATCGGCTAACGAAGGTGTCGCATTTCATTCCGTATAGGAAGGATGATCCGGTGGATAAGTTGACAAAACTATATGTGGTTAATATAGTGCGGCTTCACGGTGTGCCCCGCAGCATCGTGTGTGACCGAGATGGGCGGTTCACGTCCAATGATTGGAGGCTAGTGCAGCAAATTGTTGGGTACATTGGTTTAAATGTACCTGATTTGAAGAAGCCTCACCCAACTCAATGATATACATCAAAATGTATTTGATGTGTTTTGAGTTTACTTGTGCAGGTTAAGTATTTGCAGGAAAGATGAAAAAAGTTTCTAAGTCCATGTGTCGACACCCAGAGGGAAAGTGTCGACACTTAAGAAGACTTGTGTCGACACCCAGACAAGCAGTGTCGACACTTGGAGTATTTGTGTCGACACCAGGGATGCAGAGTCGACACCAGACAGAAAGTGTCGACACAAGGAGCTGTGTCAACACTCAATGAAGAAAAGTGCAGTAAAGCAGTGTCGACACTTAGCAGTTGTGTCGACACCCAGAGAAACTGTGTCTACATCAGAAAGTGTCGACACTTGGAGGCTGTGTCGACACTCAGCAAAAGTCAGCAGAGTCCAAGTATAAGTGTCGACACCCAGAGCAATGTGTCGACACACATCAAAAGAGTCAACACTTGAAGAAAGTGTCGACACCCAGAGCAACGTGTCGACACACAGCAAAAGAGTCAACACTTGAAGAAAGTGTCGACACCCAGAGCAATGTGTCGACACACAGCAGAAGAGTCAACACTTGAAGTAAGTGTCGACACAAGAAAGAATGTGTCGACACTCAGCTGAAGACTCAACACTTGAAGAAAGTGTCGACACAAGGAGTTGTGTCGACACTTAGCAAAGTTCAAGAAAATTCTAAGTACAAGTGTCGACACAAAGGAGATGTGTCGACACACAGCCAGAGACTTAACAGAAGAAAAATGTGTCGACACAAGTAGCAGTGTCGACACTCAGCAAGTATCAACACTGAAGGCATGTGTCGAAATCAAGAAGAAGTGTCGACACTTAACAAGTTCAACATATGAAGATGTGTCGACACAAAGGAGTTGTGTCGACACTTACAAGAATTCAGCAATATACTGAAGTACAAGTACTTGTGCCGACACTCAATATCAGTGTCGACACATGAAGAAGAAGCTGTGTTGAGAAGTGAAATCTACAACACAAGGTGTTGTGTCGACACCTTGTAGGCTAGTGTCAACACTTAGACAACTTGTGTCGACACTTGGTCTATAAGTGTCGACCCTTAAAGACAGACAGTCTCGACACTTTCAGACAGTTACAGAATTTTTAAGAACTGACTGGATGACTTGACAGCTGCCATTCCAGCCGGTCTACTGCACCTGTCAGAGTTGTCAGAAATCAGTTATGAACCGGACCAGCCGGTTACCATGAAGAAGGCCTATAAATAGGCTTATACTGTCTACAGAAACAGATGATTGAATTGTTGTTCAAGTGATCATTAGCAAGAAGAAGATCTAGCTATTCTTTGAAGAATCTAGTGAAGATCTAAGAAGTTGGAGAGAGAGCTCCATCCAAGAAGATAGCCGTTGAAACCAGGCTGAGAAGAAGGGTTCAGATTTTGTACTGAATCCTAAGCAGCAGAGATCAAGGATCAACTGCAGAGGAGATCAATCTTATTGTGTTCTACATTCAAGAAGCTTTGAAGAAAGCCAAGTCAGTTTAATCTCAACTGAGTTCTTCCAAGAACGCATCAAGAAACTCACAACTCTTCTCTCTTTTTTCTGAGTTGTAGAGTTTACATTTTTGTATTTATATTTTCTTGTAGGATCCTTAGGGATCTGAGTTTGTAAGCCTGTAATTATAAAGGCTGAGTGTAGGGCCTGAGTGCCTGAGTGTAGGAGATTTGAATCTCTCAGTGCAGGCCTATTGTGGCTGAGTGTAGGCCTTGGTGGCTGAGTGTAGGCTTTGTGAAGAAGCTGAGTTGTAGGGCCTTGGGCCTGAGCTGTAGGAACCTGTTTTGGTGTTCTGAGTGTAAGATCTGAGGATCTAAGATAGTGGAGGAGTTTGGCCGAATCTAGTACACTACTAGATTGGCGAAGGGGGAAAGTGGATGTACCCAAACCTTGGGAAACCACTATAAATCTGAGTGTCTACTGTGTGCTTGTGGAATTCTGTGATTGCTGATTGTGTGTTGTGATAAAATAGATATAATTCTGTGTTATAATCTGAATTCTGCCTAAAAGGTTAAAAAGATTTAAGTCACCTATTCACCCCCCCCCCCTCTAGGTGATTAGGTACAATATCTTTCAAGTGGTATTAGAGCCAGGTTACTCAAAAAGGGACATAACTGTCTGAGTAGATCCTGTTGGCAAATTCAGTCTAAGTACATTACAGAATCAAGAAAATCAACAACCATGGGTTCCACTGAGAATCATAAGGAATTGGGATCCATGAAGCTACCCATATGTAGAAAAGAGATTTTTGGCATCTAGAAGGAAAGGGTAAGACTGTTTATGGAAGCCTCAGACCCTAGGATTTATATCACAGTGAAATAAGGGCCATATGTGCCCATGAAGGTTTCATTCTTAGATGCCAATCAGAGAACACCTAAGGATTTCTCTGAAATGACAAAGGATGAGATAGTTCTAGCCACAATGGACAAGAGGGCTCAGAACATCATTGTGAGTGCTATAGATGATGCTACCTTTCAGAATTTGATACACTGCAAGACATCTAAGGAGACGTGGTATACCTTGATAGTGTATATGGAGGGTTCTGAAGAAGTGAGGCAAGACAGAAAAT
This sequence comes from Platanthera guangdongensis, assembly GCA_039583875.1. NCBI lineage: Eukaryota > Viridiplantae > Streptophyta > Magnoliopsida > Asparagales > Orchidaceae > Platanthera > Platanthera guangdongensis. The sequence continues at coordinate 121,413,988 of CM077167.1, read as the reverse complement.
CTTTGCTCAATCAAGAATATGAAAGTTTTAGACAAGATAGATCTGATAGCATAACTGAATGCTATAAGAAGTTCTATAGGATTGTGAATGAGCTATTGTCCTATGGCAGAGAGTTCAGTAATTATGAGCTTAATGATAAGTTTCTAAGGTCCCTAACAAAAGATTGGAACACCAAGATTTGTGCCATAAGGGAAATGGCAAAGTTAGCAGAAATTCCTCCACCCACACTGTTTGGAAAACTGCTGTCTTATGAAATGCAGTTGATGGTGAGGAAAGAAGAGGAGAAATCTACAAGAAGTGAACATAAGGAAAGGACAGTGGCATTTAAAACAGAAGCCCCCAGAAAGTGCAGAAGTAAGTCACCAACTCCACCACCAAAAGTAGCTGAAACTGAGTCAGATGAGTCAGCAAGCAGAAAGTCTGAAAGCAGTGAAAGTGATGAGGACTTTGCTGCCTTCACAAGACATTTTCAGAAGTTCTTAAAGAAGAAACAGTGGAGGACAAGGCCATCTACTTCACAGTGTAAAGAAGACTATTATCAGAATAAAAAGTCTTCAAAGAAAGACAGGAAAAAGACCAAGTCTAGCAAAGCAACTCTTTCAAAAATTGTATGCTATTGCTGTAATAGACAAGGACATGTTGTTGCAGACTGTCCAGAGAAAAGGAAGGAGTCTAATGATAAGAAAAAGACTCCATTCAAGGGAAAGAAGGAAAAGTCTTTTGTTGCCAAAAAGGATAAGAGCCTGTCAGACATTTCTTCATCAGAACCTGAGTCAGATGCTGAAGCATATATAGGACTGTTTGCTGAGTAAGAAGAAGAAGAGTTCATCCAGATCATGAACTCTATATATGAACAAGAGGACAGTCAGTGCCAAGGACTGATGGCATTGACAGAAAGTGACAAAATACTGGAGCAGCCAGGACCTAGTAAGGTACAACATTGTTCTTTAAGTTCAATTTCTTGTGCTAGTTCAGAAATAGATTCATCATCATCAAATGATGAGAGTGCATCTGAGTCTGAAGAGGATATTCATCAATTAATAGATGAATATAAAGTTCTGTTGCAAGCATTTAAGAAATGCAAATCCTTGGCCAAGAGTCAAGCTAAGGAGATTGCAAGTCTCAAAATGGCTGCAACTGATTATGAGAAGATGTTTGATCAAAAGCTAAATGAGATAGCCAGACTGAAGCACATAACTGTGATTCAGATGGGTACTATATCATTTACGAATGATCAAATCAAGAGTCTGGAGATTAGTCTTCAGAAGAAGAGAGATTTAGTTGCTAGGTTTTCTAAACCTAAGTCAGTTCTACCCTTAATTGATGAATTTGTTCATCACAAAGGTAAAGCTGGACTGGGATTTACTAAACCTGCAAGGACTGTTCAGTCCAAGTCACAGGGTAAAGCCCCAACTCTCAACAATACAGCTGTAGATAAAACAGCTAAGACTGTACCTAAGCAAAGGTACAATAAGTTTGAGTGTTGGTGCTGTGGCAAGGTAGGCCACTTTGCAATGGACTGTTGGCACAATGCTAGTGCCAAAGTGAGTAGCAAACTGCCTGTTGGAAAACCTGCAGGTAGCTTTGTTAGGAAGCAAACTAACCAGTACCAAGGACCCAAGAATTCTTTGGGTTCTAAGGTTCACTAATCTGTTTTGTAGGTGAGTCCAAGTGGCCATGCCCCAATATGGTACTTGGACAGTGGATGTTCCAGACATATGACTGGAACAAGGGGTTTACTAAAGGACTACACACCCATCAAGGATGGTCCAAAAGTCACCTTTGGTGGTTCTGAAAAAGGGATCATCAAGGGTTTTGGTAACATTTCTAACTCCTATATTACAATTACTCAAGTGGCCTATGTTAAAGGTTTGAAACATAACCTTATTAGTATAAGTCAATTAAGTGATGTAGGATATGACATCTCATTTGTCAAAAATGGTTGTCATATCAGGAGGTCAAATGATCAAGAGATCATTTTGACTGGTTATAGAAAAAGAAATGTCTACTGCTTAGATATTATGGTTGAGAACAATGGTTCTCCAGTGTGTCTAGTAGCTGATGAGACAGTCTCTCATTGTGTCAAATGGCACAAGAGGCTAGCTCATCTAAACTACAAGACAATTGGCAAACTCTTTAGCAAAGAGTTAGTGAGGAATGGTCCTCAAGTTAAGTGTATTAAAGATGGTATTTGCTCAGCTTGTCAAAAGGGCAAGCAGACTAGATCCACCTTTAGAAGCATTGAAAACAAAGATGCTGTGAGGTGTTTATACCTCTTGCATATGGATTTCTTTGGTCCAATGCCAGTTCACAGCCTAGGTAGGAAGGTCTATACCTTTGTAGTTGTAGATGACTACTCAAGGTTTTCCTAGGTGTTCTTCCTTAGACAGAAATCTGAAACACCAAGTGTCTTATATAGCTTTGTCAAACAAATTCAGAAGGAACTAGATAGTACAGTGGTCAAAATAAGAAGTGACCATGGTACTGAATTTCAGTCTGATAGTATGACAAAACTATGTGAAGAATTTGGGATATTTCAAGAGTTTTCTTCACCAAGGACACCTCAGCAAAATGGCATTGCTGAGAGGAAGAATAGTACCTTGATTGAGGCTGGTAGGACCCTATTAAGTGATACATCACTACCAGAATATTTCTGGGCTGAAGCAGTTAATACTGCATGCCATGTTATTAATAGGGATACCATTACTAAAATCCTCAACAAGACCCCCTATGAGGTTGTGAAAGGCAGAAAACCAAACCTATCCTACTTCAGGATCTTTGGTTGTAAGTGTTTTATACTTAACAATGGAAAGTCTTACTTGACTAAGTTTGCTGTCAAGTCCCAAGAGGGGATCTTTATTGGGTACAACAACAATAGTAAGGCTTATAGGGTCTACAACTTGTCTACTCAAGCTGTAGAAGAGTCTGTACATGTAGTATTTGATGAAACTAGACTTATTAACAATGAGTTGTCTAGTAGTATATGCAACTCCACAGGTATAACTAAGAAGATGGACAATCTCACTATAGAAGAAGCACCTTCTACAAGACAGCAAGTAGAAGATAGTGGCTGCTGTCCAGGGGGAGTATTACATGTACCTAATGCAGAAGAAATCCAAGGAGTGCAGCAAGATGAAGAAACTGAAGAAGTTCAACCTGAAGTCAGGATGCCTCCAGCTAATAGGCATCTTAGAGATCATCCAGCAGAACAAATCATTGGTGATCCAAGACAAGGGGTACAAACAAGGAGCAGAAATCTGAATGCAGTGCTCTTCTCCAGTTTTCTATCCCAAGTTGAACCAAAGAAGTTTGAAGAAGCCATCCTAGACCCTCATTGGATTGAGGTAATACAAGAAGAGTTGAATCAGTTCAAGAGGTGCAAGGTCTGGGAGCTTGTTCCTAAACCAAAAGACCACAACATAATTGGAACCAAGTGGATCTTTAGGAACAAGATGGATGAACATGGAGTCATCATTAAGAACAAAGCAAGATTGGTTGCTAAGGGATATAGGCAGGAAGAAGGTATTGACTTTAATCAAACCTTTGCTCCAGTAGCCAGACTGGAAGCCATAAGGATGTTCCTGGCCTATGCAACCTTTCAAAGATTTAAAGTTTACCAAATGGATGTAAAGTCAGCCTTTCTGAATGGTAATCTAAAAGAGGAAGTCTATGTGGAACAGCCATCAGGTTTTGTTGATTCAACTCAACCTAATCATGTCTATAGACTTAGGAAAGCATTGTATGGGTTAAAGCAAGCCCCTAGGACTTGGTATGAAACCTTGTCTAGTTTCCTCATTGAGAATAAGTTCACAAGGGGGAAAATAGACAAGACTCTATTCCTTAGGGAATCCAGAGGCAAAGTAATACTAGTCCAAATATATGTAGATGACATAATATTTGGGTCTACTGAAAGTAGTCTTTGCAAAAAGTTTGCAAAACTAATGCAAGGATAATTTGAGATGAGTAGTATGGGGGAACTTAAGTTCTTCTCGGGTCTCCAAGTTAGACAGACTGAGAATGGATTATCCATATGCCACTCTAAGTTCACCCTAAAACTCATAAGGAAGTATGGTATGGATTCATCCAGTACCATGAAGACTCCTATGGGGTCAAGTATGTCTCTTAGCAAAGATGATGCAGGGAAACCTGTAGATGAGACTTTGTATAGAGGGATAGTTGGCTCCCTATTATATTTGACTGCAAGTAGGCCAGATATCATATATGCTACATGTGTCTATGCAAGGTATCAAGCATGCCCTAAAGAGTCTCATATGACAGCAGTCAAAAGAATATTGAGATATCTAAAGGGCACTCCTTATCTAGGCCTCTGGTACCCTAGGAATGGGGATTTTGAACTAACAGGTTATTCAGATGCAGACTTTGCAGGATGCAAAGAAGACAGAAAAAGCACAACTGGAACCTGTCAATTCCTATGTGAAAGACTGATTTCATGGAGTAGCAAGAAGCAAACAAGTGTGGCTATCTCCACAGCAGAATCAGAATATGTGGCTGCAGGAAGTTGATGTGCTCAACTTCTATGGATACAACATCAGCTTGAGGACTATGGAATTCAAGTAAGTAGAACTCCACTCTTTTGTGATTCTACAAGTGCTATATCAATTGCAAACAATCCTGTTTCCCATAGTAGAACAAAACATATTGAAATAAAATATCATTTTCTTAGGGAACATGTAGAGAAAGAAGATATTTTACTGGAATATGTTAGAACAGATAATCAACTAGCTGATATGTATACTAAGCCCTTAGAAGAAACTAAGTTCAATAGGTTTAAAATTGAACTAGGTATGATAAACTTAGAATAAGTTTATAGAAATGGCTAAGTAAAAAGGTGTCGACACATAGAGTTATCTGTGTCGACACAGAAAAATTGGTGTCGACACTTCAGGGAAAAGGTGTCGACACATCTAGGAAGTTAGTGTCGACACTTCAGAAAGTTAGTGTCGACACATAACAAGTAGGTGTCGACACAATCAAGGTGGTGTCGACACTTAGAGTTTTCTCAGAATTATCTAAGTAAAGTCTCGACTAAATGTCGAGTTATGTGGTGTCGACACATAAACAAGTGTCGACACATATATATGTTGACTAAACTTGTGTCAACACATAGGTGTCGAGACATTATAAGTCAGTGTAGACACTTTTCCACAGTGTCGACACAATTTAAGTTAGTTAACCCGCCTTTTCATCTTCAAACCTAGAAAGGTATAAATAGAATTTCTCCATTGTCTGTCGACACGCTCACCAAAGTTTCGAGACAAAACTTGTGTGTCGACACCTCTCTTCTCTCCAGTCAAATTCTTCAAACCCTAATGGCGCCAAAGCTCGAGGAGAATGTCAATGAAGGCTATGAACTGGTGCGACAAGCGTTTGACGAAGCAGAACAGGAAATCAAGGATGTAGTAACCCTACTTGCAGACTCAGGGTTAGAATTTCTTGTTTCTGAGCCTACTAAGATCTGGAAGAAAGAAGTACTGGAATTCCTGAATGAAGCTAAAGTAGACGATTCTGGATTCAAGATCAAGTCCAGGGTCTATGGAGAAAAAGTGAAGGTCTCTCCCAAAAGTTTGAGAAAGGTTCTACACCTGCCAAGGACAAAAGTAGAGGATGAAGTAACTGTTTCTAAGACCAGAGAAGCATTGACATGGTGTGGTCTAGATTCCAAACTAAAAATTGTATCTGTATTTAATAGAAAAGGCATGAACAGCCAGGGAAAATTTCTATCAGAAATTGTTGGAAAAGTAATCTTGAGTAAGCCTGGAGGGCATGACAGGGTATCTGCCCATATGTTCACTCTCATGACCAGGATAATCTTCAGCTTAAAAACTGATTGGTCTATTGTTGTCTTTGAAAAGATTATGGAGAGTCTGAAGAAACCCAATTTGGGTAGAATAATAAGTTTATACCTCGCTGGTAGTATACCAGAGGTTATGGGTCAAGCTGCTGGCGGTAAAATCAATCATATGAGGAAAATGGACATGAGGATATTCTACAAATGGGACAGGGTTTTGTCTAAGGAGATGCCAACCCCTGAGAAAAAAACTCCTGAGAAAGTAACACCCCAAAAGAAGAAGAAGAAAACTGCCCCAGTGGCTCAAGAGTCAACTAGCAGCTCTGAGGAACAAGTGGTCTTCACACCTGATGAAGAAAACACTGGAACTGTTGGGAATTCTCCTGTTCAACAAGATGCTGCAGAGAGGCAGGAGGAGCAACCTCAGGCTAGCCCCATACACCAGGATCAAATCCAGGGGGAGCCTCTAATAGTGGAAGAACCAACTCCTCCTGAGAGTGAGCAAGCTACAAACATCTTCCTTGAGGTAATCACTGAGCTTAATGCTTTAGATTTCCCTATAGAGGATAATGTATTGTCTGATTCCTTAAATTATGTTAATCAGCAAACTCAGATTGATAGTCAAGTCCCAGATGTTATCATGGAGGACACATCTGTTATAGTTCAAGTAGTATCTGATCTATTGGTAGATGAGCCAAGAGTTACTCCAGCTCATTCTCCACAAGAATTTACTATGGAAGATCTCTTCCTCAATCTAAATCAGGCAAACCTTGAGAAGGACAGTGCTGCTGCTGAAGGGGAGAATGCTCTAGTTGAGGGGGAGCAAGTAGTAATTCTTGAAGAACCTGCAAGACCAGAACCTGAGAAGCCCAAAGAAGTTGAGGAGCTACCTAAGGAGAGGGTCGATATAGCAAGTACATCAGCTTCAGAAGATGAGGAAGCTACAAGGGAAAAGAAAAGGCAGTTTCAAGTCTTCAAAAGAAGAAGCCAAACTTATAAGAAGGCATTGCAAACCATAACACCACAGCAAGCACTACAGCCAACTCCAACTGTAGATTACAGTGCTCCAATGGTTGCTATGCAAATTAAGCTGGATGAGCACAGGAAAGCTATTGAAACCTATGTGGATGAGGGGCATAAATCACTACAATTTGATCTGGCCCAAGATATAAAGTCTATAAGATTTGAAATAAATCTTAATAAAAAGGAGATGACTGACTGCTTCCATAAGGGATGGAATGTAGTAGTCTATTTAGCAACTCATCAAGAGAAAATAAAAGCTCAAGTAGATGACATTGCACTGAAGCAAGGGTATGTTCTTGAGAATCAGATCAGGATGAATTATAATTTGACAGAATCTCATAATGCCATTATCACTGAGATGAAGAACATAGCTGCTGGTCTAACTACTTCTATTGCTACTACAAAGGCAGATTTTGATAAAGCACTGCAAAAGAGCTTAACTGTTATTACAACTACAATTCAAGACTCTCAGAAGTTGATAAATGACAAACTCCAAAGGTTGAAACCTTTCTTTAAAGATGGAGTCAACTATTTGGATAACCAAGTGAGATTTCAGAAAGATGATGTCAGAGATCACATAGAAAGAGAAGTCATAAAGGGGGAGAGGGTATTAGTCAAAGCCAGCTCTGATCATGCTAAGTGGATTTCTAATTCTATCAGAGCTACTCTTGGATATCCTCCTTTATGTGATGATGACAATGTTGCAGAATCTGGGATACATCCTGTATATCTAGGAGGGGAGCAACCTGAAGTGGCTCAAGTCATCTACCCTCCTCTAGATTTTGATATGGTTCAAGCTGATATACAATCAATGTATAGCCCACCTGGGGGATAGCAAAATATCATCATAGAGAAGGTTGTTCAGCCAGTATCTGAAGCTATGCAAGAAGCCTTGCAAAGAGAACATGAAGCTATGCAAAAAGAAGAAGAAGCCAGACTGTCTAAAAAGAGGTTCAGGGAGCAAGCTGAACAAAGACCAGACTTTGAGCAGTGGAGCTCCACTTCAAGAACCATAATCTTAACTGCATGGAAAGCTGCAAAAGATAATATACAAGACAGAAACAAGTAGTTTTCTGAATTGGAATGGAGAAAGCATGAGACAAGGCAAGAAGCCATTGTCCAATATAGAAGAAAGGCAAAGATGGGAAAGCTACCTCCTACTGCTCAGGAGCCTAGAAAGTACTTTCCCAAGCCTTATCACTACTTTGAAAGGCAAACGATTAAAGCTGAAGAGCAAAAGAAAAAGGATCTGAAAGGCAAGAAGCCTGCTGATACTGAAGTTACTGAAGCCCCTGTTCAAGCCAAAGTACAATCTGGAAAAGGAATAGTGATCAAGGAGGCTGAACAAAAATAGAATTGATTTTTCTTGAGTTTACAGTTATAATATTTTGATTGTTAAACACTTTGTAAACTTTTGGAAATGAATATATCAAGAAATTGGAACAATGTGTTATATGCTAAATCTATTGCATAATTGTTCTGTGATGATATCTGTGTATGCATGTTTGTTTAATACATGTTATGTTTCTTTCCTGATTACATAATCCTGCTTTACATCATACTATGATTTTATTCTATATGGTGTATATCATTGACTAAGGGTTATGACTTCTCCAAATAGGGGGAGATTGTTGGGTACATTGGTTTAAATGTACCTGATTTGAAGAAGCCTCACCCAACTCAATGATATACATCAAAATATATTTGATGTGTTTTGAGTTTACTTGTGCAGGTTAAGTATTTGCAGGAAAGATGAAAAACGTTTCTAAGTCCATGTGTCGACACCGAGAGGGAAAGTGTCGACACTTAAGAAGACTTGTGTCGACACCCAGACAAGCAGTGTCGACACTTGGAGTATTTGTGTCGACACAAGGGATGCAGAGTCGACACCAGACAGAAAGTGTCGACACAAGGAGCTGTGTCGACACTCAATGAAGAAAAGTGCAGTAAAGCAGTGTCGACACTTAGCAGTTGTGTCGACACCCAGAGAAATTGTGTCTACATCAGAAAGTGTCGACACTTGGAGGCTGTGTCGACACTCAGCAAAAGTCAGCAGAGTCCAAGTATAAGTGTCGACACCCAGAGCAATGTGTCGACACACAGCAAAAGAGTCAACACTTGAAGAAAGTGTCGACACCCAGAGCAATGTGTCGACACACAGCAAAAGATTCAACACTTGAAGAAAGTGTCGACACCCAGAGCAATGTGTCGACACACAGCAGAAGAGTCAACACTTGAAGTAAGTGTCGACACAAGAAAGAATGTGTCGACACTCAGCTGAAGACTCAACACTTGAAGAAAGTGTCGATACAAGGAGCTGTGTCGACACTTAGCAAAGTTCAAGAAAATTCTAAGTACAAGTGTCGACACAAAGGAGATGTGTCGACACACAGCCAGAGTCTCAACAGAAGAAGAATGTGTCGACACAAGGAGCAGTGTCGACACTCAGTAAGTATCAACACTGAAGGCATGTGTCGACACCAAGAAGAAGTGTCGACACTTAACAAGTTCAACACATGAAGATGTGTCGACACAAAGGAGTTGTGTCGACACTTACAAGAATTCAGCAATATACTGAAGTACAAGTACTTGTGTCGACACTCAATATCAGTGTCGACACATGAAGAAGAAGCTGTGTCGAGAAGTGAAATCTACAACACAAGGTGTTGTGTCGACACCTTGTAGGCTAGTGTCGACACATAGACAACTTGTGTCGACACTTGGTCTATAAGTGTCGACACTTAAAGACAGACAGTCTCAACACTTTCAGACAGTTACAAAATTTTCAAGAACTGACTGGATGACTTGACAGCTTCCATTCCAGCCGGTCTACTGCACCTATCAGAGTTGTTAGAAATCAGTTATGAACCGGACCAGCCGGTTACCATGAAGAAGGCCTATAAATAGGCTTATACTGTCTACAGAAATAGATGATTGAATTGTTGTTCAAGTGATCATTAATAAGAAGAAGATCTAGCTATTCCTTGAAGAATATAGTGAAGATCTAAGAAGTTGGAGAGAGAGCTCCATCCAAGAAGACAGCCGTTGGAACCAGGCTGAGAAGAAGGGTTCAGATTTTGTACTGAATCTTAAGCAGCGGAGATCAAGGATCAACTGCAGAGGAGATCAATCTTATTGTGTTCCACATTCAAGAAGCTTTGAAGAAAGCCAAGTCAGTTTGATCTCAACTGAGTTCTTCCAAGAACGCATCAAGAAACTCACAACTCTTCTCTCTTTTCTCTGAGTTGTAGAGTTTACATTTTTGTATTCATATTTTCTTGTAGGATCCTTAGGGATCTGAGTTTGTAAGCCTGTAATTATAAAGGCTCAGTGTAGGGCCTGAGTGCCTGAGTGTAGGAGATTTGAATCTCTGAGTGTAGACCTGTTGTGGCTGAGTGTAGGCCTTGGTGGCTGAGTGTAGGCTTTGTGAAGAAGCTGAGTTGTAGGGCCTTGGGCCTGAGCTGTAGGAACCTGTTTTGGGGTTCTGAGTGTAAGATCTGAGGATCTGAGATAGTGGAGGAGTTTGGGCGAATCTAGTACACTACTAGATTGGCAAAGGGGGAAAGTGGATGTACCCAAACCTTGGGGAACCACTATAAATCTGAGTGTCTACTGTATGCTTGTGGAATTCTGTGATTGTTGATTGTATGATGTGATAAAATAGATATAATTCTTTGTTATAATCTGAATTCTGCCTAAAAAGTTAAAAAGATTTAAGTCACTTATTCACCCCCCCCCCCCCTCTAGGTGATTAGGTACAATATCTTTCACAAATGTTGGGAACAAAGTTAAAATTTAGCATAGCCTTTCATCCACAAACGGATGGGCAGACCGAGAGGGTCAATAGAACTATGGAAGCCTTGCTCCATATGTGTGTCTTGGACTTTGGAAAGCAATGGGAATACCATCTTTATTTGGTGGAGTTTGCGTACAACAATAGCTACCAGACAAGTATTCAAATGGCGCCCTTCGAGGCCCTAGGTGGTAGAAAATTTCGCACGCCGTTGTCTTGGTTAGAAATGGTTGAGACAAAGTTGTACAAGCGCCAAGGGGTGGAAGATGCTACGTCCTTGGTTCGTACCATTCGGGATAGGTTGCTAGTCGCTTAGGACCGGCAAGCGAAGTACTATAATGCCAAGTACAGGAACGTGGAGTTTGCTGTGGGCGACTGTGTGTACTTAAAGATCAAGCCGTTCAAGGGTGTCTCGCGGGTATAGCGATTGAAAAAGCTAAGCCCGAGGAACCTTGGGCCGTTTGAGGTTTTGGAGCGAGTTGGTGAAGCAGCCTATCGGTTGAAGCTTTCAGTGGAGCTTAGTGGTTTACATGATGTATTACATATATCGGTGCTACGGAAGGCGGTGCAATAACCTACGCAAGTGATCGCGGTCGATCAAGTGTCGGTTGATAGCGGGTTGACGGCGAAGTTCAAACTTGTTCAAATTGAGGACTTGGAGGTCAAGCGGTTACGCAATAAATCGATTAGGATAGTCAAGATCCATTGGAACAATTGCGGTCTAGAGGAGCTCTCTTGGGAACGAGAGCAGACTATACTTGAGGAGTACCCGGAGTTGTTTCACTCAGGTACCATTTAAGCTTTGTGTTTCTTTCCTTTATGTAATTTTGTGGACGAAATTCTTTTAAGAGGGGAGAGTTGTAACGCCCCGAAACTCAAAAGAGCGACGGGAGGCGTTTTGGGCCGAATCTGGGATTTGGCAGGGGGCACGCGGCCTGGGACACGGGTGTGTCCCAGGTCATCTCAGGCTGGAGTTGATGATTTGGCTGCGAAGTTGACGAAATTTGGAGTCGATGATCGTCGAGCAGGGCACACGGCCTGAGACACGGGCGTGTCTCAGGGCGTGTCAAGCCCGTGTCGATGATCGACTCAGGGAGTCCACGAATTTCGCTCGACGATGTGTCGAGAGATGGCACACGGCCTAGGACATGGGCGTGTCCAAGGCCGTGTTGTGTGGTCAATGAACTTCGCTCGACGAAGTGTCGAGACCGTGAACACGGCCTGGAGCCCAGGCGTGTTTGGGTGTGACACGGGTGTGTCACTTTGGACACGGGCATGTCCAAGACCCATGTGAGTCTCGGGTCATTTTTGGGATGTGTCGATGGGGGCACACGGTTGACCACACCGCTGTGTCAGGTGGAACACGGCTGTGTCAGCTCGAACACGGGCGTGTCTGATGCCCGTGTGCTGTTCAAGATGCATCGATTTTGATGGCGAATGAGGGACACGGCCCTGGACACAGGCGTGTGCCAGGACGTGTTCAGCCCAGATTTTGCATTTTAGATCTGGATCGTGGCCGTTCGTTTCTTAAATTCGAGATTTGATGGCTGGGGGCTGTTAGTACTTGGATATACACGGGATTGGACCTTTGAAACCCTCATTTCTTTTGAGTGGTTCTCTTTCTAAGTCAAGAGAGAGAGGAGAGCAAAGGAGGAAGAAGAAGCCTAAGATCCGGTGACCGGCAGAGCTTTGGAGCTCCAAATCGCGAACCGACTTCGGATCTACGGAGGCAAGGAGAGTACGGTGCTTTTCATCCGCTTACTTTTCCATGGCGCTAAGGAAGAACGCTAGGGTAACGATTCTTTACTTGAGCATGTGAAGCTCTACTTCTTTTGCATAGGAAGCCCACTCTCGTGAGTTTGCGGTAAGTTGGAGGCGTTCCTTCGGGTAGATATGTAAAGTCCCCGTTGTTTAGAGTCCGTATTCGAAAACGGACATAGGCGTGATGTGTGAAGCCTCCCCGGACAAGTTGGTCTAGATCGGTGATGTTGCATTGCATAAATGGCCAGAGAAGACTTCGTGCGAATGTTTGTTTTCGGGTTTTTCTACGTGGTAGATTGCAACAGGGAGCCTTGGGGATTAACTCAAATGTGCACCCGAAAAACTGGACAGATGCGTGATTCTGCCAAAATTATGGGCCTGTGAGCCAATTTGAACAAAATTGGGTTATGTGTTGTGTGTAAACAATTTGGGACTCGGGAAAGTTTGACCCGCGCATATGTTTTTAATTAACGTTGCGGTGTGAGCAACAAGTCAGGCGGAACCGTACCCGCTGTATGTCATTCAGTTAAAGAGATCTAAAGTTAACGTGACACTTACCGTTGACATAGATGGAGGGTCTTAGGCAGTGGCCAGAAAGACAAAATGCTCACGAGAGATTGCCGTCCCGGGGACGGTGGTGAGTCGGCAGACTTAGACTGTGATCACCGAGAATGTGCCCTGAGAGCACGGGGCGTATGGCCGTGCGTGCCAACACCTGTGATGTAATGTATTTATTTACTACTTGGTTGCGCAAATATATTGCATGGAAGGAGCATCGCCGCCCCGAGTTGGGGGCGGGATCGTTATAATTTGGTCAGCAATGCTGACCGTTACTTTTCTTTGCCACCGTGCGGTGGATTGTTCTTGCAGGTGTTGCTGGACCAAGCGGTCAATAGCGGGCTAAAGCCCAAATTGCGAAGCCGGCCATCGAAGGCCTAATTGGAGTGTTTTACTTACTTTTGATCATGTATGACCGGCCTGCGTGCCGTGGTATGGAAAACATGTAAAATGAGCAAACCATTTGTAAGTCCTTAAGGCCAGTACTTGTGTATGTGCTTCATTCCTATTTTGTGTATTAGTGGACATTCATGCTTGTGCTGGGTTCTTTTAATTGCAACTTATAAAACTGCTTGCGCTAGAATGCTCTGTGTAGGACGTTGTGATTGGTTGGATGGTTTCCATTAAGTAGCCACTCGGTCTGTCTGTGGTATATGGCGTCGGGCCCCGGCCGGACCTACTACTATATGTTATGCGACAGATAGGGGGTGTTACACCAAGGATGATTCGATACACCGTAAATGTGCCCTGAGTGCACGGAGCGTCTGGCGGAGGTGGGCTCTTATGATGTTGTTGTGCTTGAGAGCACTTATTGTGATATAGATATATGTTGTGATTGTGATGCATACAGGGAAGGAACCACTGCCCCGGGTAAGGGTTAGGGTCGTTATAATTGGTCAGCTAATGCTGACCGTTGCTTTGTTTACCACCCTTGGGGTGGATGTCCAACTACAAGTGCTGACGGGTTAAATTGGATCGAGTGGGTTGAATCCCTTACTGCTTAAAGGCCCATAAAGGCCGTGCAAAGTCTTATATTTCATGTGTGGTCGGCATGAGTGCCGATGTATGAAGCCATATTTGTAAAGAGAAATATGTAAGGCCTTAAGGTCATGAGCGTTTGTGTATTTGTATACATTGCTGGTGATATATATATATATATATATATAGATATATATATATATATATATATGTGGTTTATATATTTAGTGGACATTCATAGTGATGAGTTCTTGCAACTTAAAATGCTTTCGTAGAATGCTCTGAGTTAAGATACGAGTATAATGTGATTTTGATATTCATATGTGATGCCGCCATTTGTTTGTGAAATATTGCGTGGGGCCCCGACAGGACCCATCATTATATTCCATATGACGAATGGAGGCGTTACAAAGTGGTATCAGAGAACCAGGTTTGTGGTAGGAAGAACCTATTTGAACTCACGAATGTCCACTCAGAATGCAATACATGCACGTGAGGAGTATGAGCGTGTAGACAATGTATATTTGTCATTATGACATGGACATAAATGGTGTTTTGTCCATTAATAGGTGACGAGGAGTGGTGTTGGGCAGTCTAAGCCCTAGTGTTCGGATGACAGTATGACACTAGCTGAGGTGCCTACCACTCCTCCCATGGGGGAGACCATACGTTTGGTTACTGAGATGGTGCTCGCAGTGTTACATGCACAATATATTGGGCAGGAATGGCCTGCAGTGGTGCCAATACGGCTTGGTGCAAGGCAAGAGCGTGTTGAGGCCCTGATTAACGAGCAAGCAGCTGACGAGCAACTGAAACGGTTTATGGAGTTTCATCCACCTACGTTTGGTGGGGCAGGTGATGAGTCCAAATATTACACTGATTTTTGGACTCATCTGGGCCAGTTTTATCGTCTTAGCACTGCACTCGAGAGCTATAACTGCTTATATTTGCTTATTTTCCTATTTCATGATTAAGTGCACTTTAGGCACATTTTCTTTGTGCTTTAGATGTTTCTGTGTTTTTTGTTGTTTTACTTATTATCTAGCTGTATCTTGAGAATGTGGTGTGCACTTTTGGTGGCCTAGCTGCCTCTTCTGCTGGTGCATGGGTCGTGTGTGTTCTCCGGAATCACTCGGGAGACCCCGACGATACAGGAACACTGCGCACGATCACTGGACTCACTACGCAGGACCACTGGTCGTACGCCACTGATTGTGCACATTACATTCCCCTTTGCCTAATTCTGCCACGGTAATCGCGCGAGCACTGGTCATTGTGCGCACGACCACTAGTCGTGCGCCATGATGAGTCCAAATTTTACACTGATTTTTGGACTCATCTGGGCCAGTTTTATCGTCTTAGCACTGCACTTGAGAGCTATTACTGCTTATATTTGTTTACGTGCTTATTTCATGATTAAGTGTACTATAGGCATGTTTCTATGTGCTTTATTTGTTTCTGTGTTTTTGTTATTCTTTAGCCTTGTCTTGAGAATGTGGTGTACACTTTTGGTGGCCTATCTGCCTCTTCTGCTGGTGTATGGGTCGTGTGCGTGCTCCAAAACCGCTCGGGAGACCCCGACGACATAGGAACACTGTGCACGACTACTGTACTTACTTCGCACGACCACTGGTTGTGCGCCACCGATCATGCGCACTACATTCTCATTTTTCCTAATTCTGCCCGGGTATTCGCACGAGCACTGGCCGTAGTGCGCACGACCAATGGTCGTGTGCCACTGCTTCTGTGCGTTTACCCCTTGCTTTCTGCAAATCTATCCTAGTCAATCGCACGATCAGTGGATTCAGTGGGCACGACCACCGGTCGTGCGCCACTGATCGTGCGCATATATGCTGATGTTTCTATCCAGGTTGAAGGTCTAATTGGAAATGGCGCACGATCATCGACCTACAGTGCGCACGACCACTGGTCGTGCGCCACTGATCGTGCGCTATGCTTTTGATGCCTCCGTATTTAAGGGCCTGCTCCGCGATTTAGGTCAACGCCCGTCATTTGCTGCGATCAGGGAGTGCGCGGGAAGCGCCATTTTACTTCTCCAACTGCTCCATCATCTCCACCTTCATCGGGAGTCCATAGCCGGCTATTCTGAAGCTTTTCAAACTCTCCGGCGAAAGTCCCGGCCATTGGCGACCTCAACTCCAAGCTTTCCACTGGAGTTGGAGAAGAAGACAACCTAGAGAATAGACTAAAAGGCCTTTGAGGTGACAGCTCGTTGGTACCGGAAGCCTCCTCGGACTGAGCCCGAAAGCGGATTGACAACCCGCTATTCTGGCCACGACCTGCGGTGGATCTTCACTCTCTTTTGGTTTACTCCTCTTCCCCTTCCTCTGTTGTATGGGATGATATAACATTGTAATGAACTACATGTTTTATTCTATATCTAATGGGATGTTTGTAGCTTTCTTATGCTTGTGAGTAGTGTTTGTGAATGCGCCTCGCCCACTCCACATCCACTCCATACCCGTGTTTCACCTGATTGCACTCCATACAAGAACACTTCCACCATTAGCTTTTCAGCCATTCACCCAACCGAAGCTCGGCATCGCGGTCGATATACTCACCTCACCTTGCGAAGCGGTGCCTTCGACCCGCATAGCATTAATTAGTTTTTTTAAGATCAAACAACCACAATATCTCAAGTCCTCTTTTTACTCTTTTTCTTAGTATAACCCTCATAACAATATTTTCTGAAATGTTGCCGCTCTATGCTAATTGCATTCCTGAAGAGACCGACACTCGGAGATTTATTCCCAAACTTTATTACTTGTGCGACCGGTGCGCTTGCCGATTTACACGCATCAAGTTTTTGGCGTCGTTGTCGGGGAATGCAACTGTAGAGCGACTCAGGATGACTGAAAATATTGTTATAAGAGTTAGTGTTTTTGACTGCTGTTTCCTTGTCTAGTGTTTGCCGTAGTGAATGCAGGGTCGAGCCACAAGAGATCTTGTCGCCTACGACCTAGAGATTGAACGTAATATCCTAGCGCGAAGACGCACCGCAGCCATCACTTTTGCCCCATGGGAGACCAGCTGAATATTGATGCAGGCAACCGAGTTGGAGGGATACCTCATGGAGACAGAAATGGCGACGAAAATGAAGTGAACCCCCCCCCCAGGTCCGCACCATGAGGGATTATACTACACCTAGTGTCAGGAGCATATACCCCGGTTTCGGACCTGCTATCACCAACCAACAGTTCGAGATTAAACCAGCTATTCTGAATATCATTCGGAACAATGCTCAGTTCTCCGGAATGGCCACTGAAGACACCGATCTTCACCTTGTAGAATTCTCCGAAATTTGCGCCATGTTCCGCTACGCTGGAATCCCAGACAAAACAGTCAAGCTCTGCCTCTTCCCTTTTTCATTAAGGGACAAAGCCAAGACATGGATTCACTCCCTCCCACTTGGAACAACCACCACCTGGGAGGCTTTGACCAAAAACTTCCTGGCTAAGTTCCATCCGGTAGATCGGATCGTGAGCATGAGGCGTGCAATAGCCAACTTCCAGCAAGCCGATCAAGAAAGTTTAGCCGAAGTTTGGGAGCGTTTCAACGAGCTGCTGAGGAAGTGCCCTAATCATTGATTCCAAATGTGGAACCACGTCGAAAGTTTCTACACCGCTATTGATCCCCACCACCGAGCCATGATGGATGCCGCCATCGGAGGAACAATCATGAATCTTTCTCCAGATGATGCTCTGAGAATCTTACAAGACACCTCCACCCACAGCGCTTACTGGACTACTAGAAGAAACATCCCACGAAGCACAAGTGGAGTATTTGTCGTGGATATCCCCAAGCCCGCTGCCGTCGCCCTAGTGATGGCAATTTCATGCCAAGGGTACGGAAGTACCGACCACCACAGCTTCGAATGCTTAGGAGTTGAGGTACCAGATGAATCTTCTTTTTTGAATGAGTCAGTTAATTTTGAAGCCAATCAAAACAGGGGAGTGCCTTACGAGAACACATACAACCCGGGGGTGAGAAACCACCCCAACTTTTCTTGGAACCCAAACGCTTCTGGCCAAAGATGGCAACCGGGGCAGCATCAAAACGATGTGTATGCCTCTGGAAGCCAACCGCAGCCGCCTCAACCGAATTATACCCAAGGGCCCCCCGTCGTTAAAAAAAGTTCTTTGGTAGAGATATTCGAGAAATTCGTTGAAATTTCCTAAACTAACATGACAAATCAAGCCTCCTTGATGGGCAAGCTGGAGGCACAATTGGGCCAATTGGCCCAAGTGGTTTCCGAGCGCACCCAAGGCACCTTACCTAGTAACACCGTAAAGAACCCTGATGCGTGTAATACGGCAAGCGCACCGGTCGCACAAGTAATAAAGTTTTGGGAGTAAATCCCCAAGTGTCGGTCTCTTGAGGAATGCAATTAGCGTAGAACGGCAACAGTACTGAGAATATCACTATGAGAGTTAAAAATAGAACAAAAAGGAAATAGCGGACTAGGGAGATCGTGGATGTTTGATCTACTGAACTAGTAAAAACTATGCGGGTCGACGGCACCGCTTCGCAAGGTGAAGTGGGTTTGTCGGCCGCTATGCCGAACTTCAGTTGGGCGAGTGGAAGGGAAACTAATGGATTGCAGTGTTCTTGTGTGGATTGCAATCGGACAAGGCACAGGAATGAAGTGGATGTGGGGTGAGTGAGGCGCATTCACAGACAGAACTCACAAGCATAAGAAGAAACTAACATTCCATTAACTAGAAAGTAAACTTGATATTCAGGGATGGAAATGTTCATTACACTGCTCAAAACATTCATAACACAGAGGAAGGGGAAGAGGAGTAAACCAAAAGAGAATGAAGATCCACCGCGGGTCGTGGCCGGAGTAGCGAGTTGTCAATCCGCTTCCAGGCTCAGTCCAAGGAGGCTTCCGGTACCAACGATCTGTCACCTCGAAGGCCTTTAAGTCCGTTCTCTAGGTTATCTACTTCACCTACTCTGCAGGAAAGCTTGGAGTTGAAGTCATCAATGGTCGAGGGCTTCGCCGGAGTGTTGGAAAGCTTCGGAGTAAGTGGAAATGGCTTCCCGACGAAGGTGGAAGTGATGGAGCAGCTGGAGAAGTGAAAAGGCGATTCCCGCACACTCTCCGATCGCAGCAAATGACAGGCGTTGACCTAAAACGCGGAGCAGGGCCTTATATACAGAGGCAGCAGAAGCAGTGCGCACGATCAGTGGCGCATGACCAGTGGTCGTGGGCACTGTAGGTCAATGATCGTGCGGATTTTCCAAATAAACCTGCAACCTGGACAAGAAGCATCAGCATAAACGCGCACGAGCAGTGGCGCACGACCAGTGGTCGTGCGCACTATGGCCAGTGCTCGTGCGATTACCGAGACAGGGTTATGAAAAAGGGGGTGTAATGCGCACGAACAGTGGCGCACGACCAGTGGTCGTGCGCAGTAAGACCAGTGGTCGTGCTCTTACCCCAGGATGATTCTATAGAAAACGTAGAGTAGTGCGCACGATCGGGGGCGCACGACCAGTGGTCGTGCGCATGAGATCCCCTGATCGTGCGCAGTATTCTTATTTCACAACCATCCCGGAACACGCACACGACCCCTGTACCCGCAGAGGGGGCAGAAAGGCTACCAGAACTTGCACACCACATCCCCGAGATAGGGATAGAGAATAACAACAAAATGGAAACACAGAAATCACACAGAAGCGGGCCTAGAGTGCACTTAAGCGTGAAATAGGTACATAAACACAAATAAGCAATAAAGGCTCTCAAGTGTAGTGCTAAGGCGAAAAAACTAGCCCAGATGAGTCCAAAAATCAGTGTAAAATGTGGACTCATCACACCCCCAGACTTAACCATTTGCACGACCCGAGCAAATCATCACTCCATGGACACGAAGATAGCTAACTGGCTCAGCAATTTCAGAAAGAAGTAAGACGAGAAATCAAATATATCATGAGTATAGAAGATATAATAAAAAAACTTTTTATTTATACAACGTAGTTTAAACTATTCGACAGGCGTAAATAAATATTGTAATTGCTCAAAATTAGAATTCTGGAGAATCGTGCGATCATGTGCAGGAAGAAAGTAAGCAGGCCACTAAGGTGAGCATTGCCAAAGTTCGGGACTCAGGATCACCTCCAAAGGAATCCACCAATGTCGGGGACCATACGCTTGCACGTTCACACTCTCTCCACGGCGCAGGTTAGACTCAAGCGTGAATCAGTATGACTTGTAGGAGGAAATGGGGCTTAGGCAACGGCTTGGTGGTCAAAGATAAACATGAAGGCTCTATGCAACCAAAGCGAGCGAAAACAATCTAAACCAAAACAGCCACTTAGAAAAGAATGGGGCACACGCCCCCAGACTTAGCTTGAAAATCGGGTGTGAACACGGCTGAACCCGACCAAATTCAAAAAAAGGATGGGGATCAAGAACTCAAAGCAATTCTTTCATATAAATATTCGTTTTTTTTCTATTGCGCGAATCAGCTTTTTATTTTCATAAACTGTTGTTTTCTTTTCTGCGCTAGCAATACCCAAACGAAGCAATCAAAACGGGAATAAAATCAGCACCCCCAAAAACAATGTCCACTAATCACAACCTCGGCAAAACAGGAAATACAAATCAGCTCAAGCATTTGATTGCGAAGGTTGGTTTAGCTTCAGGCCTTGGTGAAAGTGAGTGGAGCTGGATCAAAGGAAGGGTAGGCACAAATTTGGCATGCAATGGTTAACAGGTAGGAATGGCTAAACAAGGCTCAAACTAGCCAAAAAGAAGGCCTACGTCATGCTCACGCTTAACTAACCGTGCACCAATGCTTCGAGAGTAGCTTAGGGCAAGTTCTTAGCCACCGAGAAAGATGATCCTTCCCCCCGACTCGAGCAATACGAGTCTAGTGGCGGCTACAAACATTCCTACACTATCATTTGATTATCCCAGATTCAGATTTTGAGCAGTACAAACAATATTGACGTGAGCAGAAAAGAATAATTCTACGAGCATAAAGAAAAATTAGTTCTATCCTAACTCTACACAAACCATGAGTGTTCGATTAGGAGCACTGCATGAGTTTCGAACGACTCAATCCTGAAATCCTAAGCCAGTATCACTATTTTAAAGTTTACACAAAAGCAATAAATTTAACTCGGGTTGTGCGCGTGGGTAAGAGCGCACTCGTGTGGGTGATTCAGTGTGTGCAACCAAAAAGCAAGAAATAAGTAAATAAGAAACTGGAATACAACAGAAAGTGCGGTGTAGTGACCACAGGCATACTTCCCCCCCCCCCCCAGACTTAACGTTGACCACGAATAAAAATAAACATTCCAAAGAGGAGAATTAGCTAGGGTAGGAAGTTACCTATGCTCAAAATTGAGCATACCAGTCGGGAATGAGATGTCCAAGTGCGGCCACGTTGCCGCGCCTCTAATATCCTGCACCTGCGATTAAAGGATGCAAGCCAAACAAAAGCTGGACACATATATATAAATGAAGAAATAAACCGAAATAAAAACACAGCATAGGACCGAACGGTCCAACTTGGGTTTCTCCGAAAGCCCTTTTGTTTACCGTCCTTAAGGTGGACCAAATACCTGTATTAGCAGTTCAAATAGAGAGTTCTTGGCAGTAGCAAAAGGAAACAAATTAAAAATAGAGCAACCAACATTCAACAAGTAGCAAGAAAGAGGATGGCACAATCAGCTATACGCAGATTTATGGTAAGTCTCGCCGGTGGGATGCGAGAGAACAGCATAGTGTCTTCTTGCAGTCGGGGTAGGCATTATCCTATTACTGCGAGTGCACTCTTTCGCGCGTCGGAAGGCAGCGTAGCGCTCTTCGCGTAAGCGCTTGTCCTCTTTCAGTTTCTCCACCGTGGGAGACTTCCAATGAAGGTAGGCTGTGGGGTTTCCTTGTGTCGTGGTTGGCGGCGGCCTATCCGGCACCGTAACGGCAACCGGATATGCCCAAGTTACAGATCGTTTAACAGAATTATACAAATTATTGTCCAGGGATTTCTCCCGAATAAAACTTAGTTCGCCATGCTCAACAACAGAGTTGGCTGGCAGTAGAAAGGCAGTCGCGGCTTTGGTTCAATTGATCCCTTCGTGGACCAGTAGTTCCTGCTTCTCATCGACTTCCGGAGAAAGTCCGTTCTTTGGCGTCTCCTCCAGATGTGCTTCCAATGGGGGATCTGAATCCAGCTTGACATCTGTGACACTCAGAGAAATGTTATTTGGGATGGAAGAAAAATGTATGGATGTTTTATCGAGGGTGGACTCTTCGTTTGGCCAAGTGACACGGCCTTTGGAAAAGTCGAGGGATGCGCCACTGGCTGTTAGGAATGGGACTCCTAATATAGGAATGGAGTTATTGTCCTGTGGTCCCAAAACCTGAAAGTCAGTGGTGATACTGGTGCCGTTAACCTCGATTTCAACGTCCCGCACACCGCCCTCCGTGTCAACTAGATTTCCATTAGCTAAGATAAGTGATTTCCGATTTTCAATGTCAACTTGTAACTGCATCTTTGCAGCATCTTGCAAAGTGAGTATGTTACTGGACGCCCCAGAATCGCATAATGCTGGAGTGTCGATGTTATTGATTTTACAATTAATGACAAGTTCGTTGCGGTTTCCCTAAGTGTCCTCCCCAAGGCGCTTTCCCTGTTCATGGGGGTTCTTTTCTGTGTTGCTCGGTAAGGTGCCTTGGGTGCGCTCGGAAACCACTTGAGCCAATTGGCCCAATTGTGCCTCCAATTTATGCATCAAGGCGACCTGATTTGTCATGTTGTTCTGGGAAATCTCAACAAACTTCTCGAACATTTCTTCCAACGAATTTTTCTTAACGATGGGGGCCCCTTGGGAATAATTCGGTTGAGGCGGCCACGGTTGGCTACCGGAAGCATACGCATCATTTTGATGCTGCCTCGGTTGCCATCTTTGGCCAGATGTGTTAGGATTCCAAGAAAAGTTGGGGTGATTACTCACCCCCGGGTTGTAAGTATTCCCGTATGGCACTCCCCTGTTTTGATTGGCAACAAAATTAACAGATTCATTAAAAAACAAAGATTCGTCTTGTACCTCAACTCCTGAGCATTCGAAGCTGTGATGATCAGTGCTTCCGCACCCTTGACATGAGATTGCCATCACTGGGGCGGCAGGAGCAGGCTTGGGGATATCCAAGGCAAACACTCCACTGGTGCTTCGTGGGATGCTTTTTCCAGCGATCCAGTACGCACTGTGGGTTGCGGTGTCTTGTAAGACTTTCAGAGCATCATCTGGAGCAAGATTCATGATGGTTCCTCCGGAGGCAGCATCGATCATGGCTCGGTGGTGGGGATCAATAGCAAAGTAGAAACTTTCGACGAGATTCCATGTTTGGAATCCATGATTAGGGCACTTCCTCAGCAGCTCATTAAAACGCTCCCAAACTTCGGCTAAACTTTCTTGATCGGCTTGCCGGAAGTTGGCTATTGCACGCCTCAAGCTCACGATCCGATCCACCGGATGGAACTTAGCTAGAAATTTTGTAGTCAAAGCCTCCCAGGTAGGGGCTGTTCCAGGTCGAAGGGAGTGAAGCCATGTCTTGGCTTTGTCTCTTAATGAAAAAGGGAAGAGACGGAGCTTGACTGTTTCATCTGGGATTCCAGCGTAGCGGAACGTGGCGCAGATCTCGGAGAATTCTGTAAGGTGAAGATGGGCGTCTTCAGTGGCCATTCCGGAGAACTGAGTGTTATTCCGAATAATATTCAGAATAGCTGGTTTAATCTCGAGTTGAGGATTGGTAATAGCTGGTCCGAAACCGGGGTATATACTCCCAACAGTGGGTGTAGTATAATCCCTCATGGTGCGGACCTGGGGAGGATTCACTTCATTTTCGTCGTCATGAGGTAGCCCTCCCACTCGGTTGCCTGCATCAATATTCAGCTGGTCTCCCATTGGAGCAAAAATGATGGTTGCGGCGCGTCTTCATGCTAAGAGAGTACGTTCGATCTCTGGGTCGTAGGTGACAAAATCTCTTGTAGCTCGGCCTTGCATTCACTGCGGCAAACACTACACACTAGAAGAAACAGCAGTCAAAACAAAATAATACTAACTCTGATAACAATATTGGAAGTCATCCGAAGTCGCTCTACAGTTGCATTCCCCGACAACGGCGCCAAAAACTTGATGCGTGTAATACGACAAGCGCACCGGTCGCACAAGTAATAAAGTTTTGGGAGTAAATGCCCAAGTGTCGGTCTCTTGAGGAATGCAATTAGCGTAGAACGGCAATAGTACTGAGAATATCGTTATGAGAGTTAAAAATAGAACAAAAAGGAAATAGCGGACTAGGGAGATCGTGGATGTTTGATCTACTGAACTAGTAAAAACTATGCGGGTCGACGGCACCGCTTCGCAAGGTGAAGTGGGTTTGTCGGCCGCTATGCCGAACTTCAGTTGGGCGAGTGGAAGGGAAACTAATGAATTGCAGTGTTCTTGTGTGGATTGCAATCAGACAAGGCACAGGAATGAAGTGGATGTGGGGTGAGTGAGGCGCATTCACAGACAGAACTCACAAGCATAAGAAGAAACTAACATTCCATTAACTAGAAAGTAAACTTGATATTCAGGGATGGAAATGTTCATTACACTGCTCAAAACATTCATAACACAGAGGAAGGGGAAGAGGAGTAAACCAAAAGAGAATGAAGATCCACCGCGGGTCGTGGCCCGAGTAGCGAGTTGTCAATCCGATTCCGGGCTCAGTCCAAGGAGGCTTCCGGTACCAACGATCTGTCACCTCGAAGGCCTTTAAGTCCGTTCTCTAGGTTATCTACTTCACCAACTCTGCAGGAAAGCTTGGAGTTGAAGTGATCAATGGTCGAGGGCTTCGCCGGAGTGTTGGAAAGCTTCGGAGTAAGTGGAAATGGCTTCCCGACGAAGGTGGAAGTGATGGAGCAGCTGGAGAAGTGAAAAGGCGATTCCCGCGCACTCTCCGATCGCAGCAAATGACAGGCGTTGACCTAAAACGCGGAGCAGGGCCTTATATATGGAGGCAGCAGAAGCAGTGCGCACGATCAGTGGCGCACGACCAGTGGTCGTGCGCACTGTAGGTCAATGATCGTGCGGCTTTTCCAAATAAACCTGCAACCTAGACAAGAAGCATCAGCATAAACGCGCACGAGCAGTGGCGCACGACCAGTGGTCGTGCGCACTATGGTCAGTGCTCGTGCGATTACCGAGACAGGGTTATGAAAAAGGGGTTGTAATGCGCACGAATAGTGGCGCAGGACCAGTGGTCGTGCGCAGTAAGACCAGTGGTCGTGCTCTTACCCCAGGCTGATTCTATAGAAAACGTAGAGTAGTGCGCACGATCGTGGGCGCACGACCAGTGGTCGTGCGCATGAGATCCCCTGATCGTGCGCAGTATTCCTGTTTCACAACCATCCCGGAACACGCACACGACCCCTGTACCAGCAGAGGGGGCAGAAAGGCTACCAGAACGTGCACACCACATCCCCGAGATAGGGATAGAGAATAACAACAAAATGGAAACACAGAAAGCACACAGAAGCGGGCCTACAATGCACTTAAGCGTGAAATAGGTACATAAACACAAATAAGCAATAAAGGCTCTCAAGTGTAGTGCTAAGGCGAAAAAACTAGCCCAGATGAGTCCAAAAATCAGTGTAAAATGTGGGCTCATCAAACCCCCATGAACAAGGTAAAAGCCTTGGGGAGGAAAACTTGGGAAACCACAACGAACTTGTCATCAATTGTAAAATAAACAACATCGAAACCCCAGCATTATCCGACTCCTGGGCGTCCAGCAACATCCTCACTTTGCAAGATGTTGAGAAGATGCACCTAAAAGTCGACATTGAAATTCGGAAGTCGCTTATTTTAGCGAATGGCAATTTGGTTGACACCGAGGGAGGTGTTAGGGAAGTCGAAATCAAGGTTAACGGAAAAAGTATAACCACTGACTTCCAGGTTTTGGGACCAAGGGAAAATAACTCTATTCCTATATTAGGAGTCCCATTCCTGACAGCCAGTGGCGCATCCCTCGACTTTTCCAAAGGCCGTGTCACTTGGCCGACCGAGGATTCCACCCTCGATAACACATAAATACATTCCTCTCTCATCCAAAATAACAATTTTCTGAGTGACACAGATACCAACATAGATTCAGGACTCCCAACATTGGAAGAAGCACATCTGAAAGAGAAGACAAAGAAAGGACTCTCCCAGGAGGTAGATGAGAATCAAGAGCTATTGGTCAAAGAAGAGATCGAGTGCACCAAAGCCACAGCTTCCATTCTACTTCTAGCCAACTATATTTTTGAGCACGGTGAACCGAGTTTTATTCGGGAGAAATCCCTAGACACTTATTTGTATAACCCTGTTGATAACTCTGTTAAACGATCTGTAGCTTGGGCAGATCTGGTCGCCGTCACGGTGCCGGACAGGACGCCACAAACACAGGAACACCCACAGCCTACCTCCATTGGAAGTCTCCCACGGTGGAGAAACTGAAAGAGGCAAAGCGTTTATGCGACGAGCGCTACGCTGCCTTCCTACGCGAGAAAGAGTGCAATCAAAGTAAATGGAAAACCCATACCCCCAATGCAAAAAGACAATCTGCTGTCCTCTCGCACCCCACCGGGGAGCCTTACCACAAATCTGTTTATAGCTGATTGCACCACCATCATGCCACTTACCCTCCTCTTTCTATTTTTACGCTTCTTTTAGAACGCTGGTTTGCTCTGTTTTTATTTCTTCTATTTTCTACTGCAAAGAAATCTCTATTATAACTGCTAATACAGGTATTTGGTCCACCTTAAGGACGGTAAACAAAATGGATTTCGGGAGACAACCCAAGTTGGATCGTTTGGTCCTATGCTGTGTTTTGAGTTCTTTTTATATATTTATATTTATATGTGTCCATATTTTGTTTTGCGTGCATATTTTAATCGCAGGTGCAGGAATTTTTGACGCGTGGTAACTTGGCCGCACTTGTACATCTCGTTGCACGACTGGTTTGCTCAATTTTGAGCATAGGTACTTACTACCCTAGCTATTTTTCCCATTTGGAATGCTTATTTCTACTAGTTGTCGAATTTAAGTCTGCGGGGAGAACATGCCTGTGGTCACTACACAACACATTCTATTGCATACCAGTCTCTTGTTTAGTTATTTCATGATCTCTATTGCACACACTAATTCACCCACACGAGTGCGCTCTTATCCATGCGTGCAGCTCGAGTCAAATGTATTGTTTTTGTGTAAACTTTAAAATAGTGTGCTGGCTTAGGATTTCAGGATCGAGTAGTTCTAAACTCATGCAGTGCTCCTAATCGAGTACTCATGGTTTGTGTAGAACTAGTATAGAGTTAATTTTTCTTTATGATAGTATATTTATATTTTTCTGCAGACGTAAATATTGTTTGTACTACTCAAAATCTGAATCTGGAGTAATCGAACGATAATGTAGGAATGTGTGCAGCCGCCACTAGACTCGTATTGCTCGAGTCGGTAGGAAGGATCATCTTTCTCGGTGGCTAAGAACTTGCCCTAAGCTACTCTTGAAGCATTGGTGCCCGGTTAGTCAAGAGTGAGCATGACGTAGGCCATCATTTTGGCTAGTTTGAGCCTTGTTTAGCATTTCTTACCCTTTAACCGTTGCATGCCAAATTTGTGCCTACCCCTTCTTTGATCCAGCTCCACTCTCATTCACCAAGGCCTAAAGCTAATCCCACCATCGCAATCAAATGCTTTAGCTTGTTTGTATTTACTATTTTGCTGATGTTGCGATATGTGTAAATCGTGTAATGTGGTGCTGAATTCATAAAGTTTTTGATTGCTACGTTTGTGATTGCAAACGCATAAAAGAAAAAGAAGAAAAGCGAAAAAGAAAAAGAAAAATCTGAACGAATTGCTTTGAGAATTCTATCCCAATCCTATTTATTGATTTTGGTCGGGTTAGGCCGTGTACACGCCCGGTTTTCAAGCTCAGTCTGGGGGTGTGTTGCACATGCATTTCTAAGTGGCTGTATTGGTTTAGGTTTTTGTTCACTCGATTTTGTTGCATGTAGCCTTCATGTTTATCATTGACTACCAAAGCTTAGCCTAAGCCCCATCCTCTCCTACAAGTCCTACTGATTCACGCTTGAGTCTAACCCGCGCAGTGGAGAGAGTGTGAACGTGCAAGCATATGGTCCCCGACATTGGTGGATTCCTTTAGAGGTGATCCTGAGCCCCGATCTTTGGCAATGCCCACCTTAGTGGTCTGCCTACTTTCTTCCTACACATGATGCAAGATTCTCTAGAATTCTAATTTTGAGCGAATACAATATTTATTCACGTCTGTCGAATAGTTTAAACTATGTTGTATAATTAAAAAGTTTTTCTATTATATCTTCTATGCCCATGATGTATTTGATTTCTCGTCTTACTCTTTTTTGAAATTTCTGAGCTAGCTAGCTATTTTCTAGTTCATGGAGTGATGATTTGCTCGGGATGTGCAAATGGTTAAGTCTGGGGGTGTGATGAGTCCAAATTTTACAGTGATTTTTGGAATCATCTGGGTCAGTTTTATCGTCTTAGCACTGCACTGGAGAGCTATTACTGATTATATTTGTTTACATGCTTATTTCATGATTAAGTGCACTGTAGGCCCGTTTCTGTGTGCTTTATTTGTTTCTGTATTATTGTTATTCTTTAGCCGTGTCTTGAGAATGTGGTGTACACGTTTGGTGGCCTATCTGGCTCTTCTGCTGGTGCATGGGTCGTGTGCGTGCTCCGGAACTGCTCGGGAAACCCTGACGATACAGGAACACTGTGCACGACCACTGCACTTACTGCGCACGACCACTGGTCGTGCGCCACCGATCATGGGCATTACATTCTGATTTTTCCTAATTCTGCCCGGGTAATCGCACGAGCACTGGCCATAGTGCGCACGACCAGTGCTTGTGCGTCACTGCTCGTGCGCATTTACCCCTTGCTTTCTGCAAATCTTCCCTAGTCAATCGCACGATCAATGGATTCAGTGCGCACGACCACCGGTCGTGCGCCACTGATCGTGCGCATATACGATGATGTTTCTATCTAGGTTGCAGGTCTAATTGGAAATGGCGCATGATCATCGACCTACAGTGTGCACGACCACTGGTCGTGCGCCACTGCTCGTGTGCTATGCTTTTTGTGCCTCCGTATTTGAGGGACTGCTCCGCGATTTAGGTCAACGCCCGTCATTTGCTGCTATCGGGGAGTGCGCGGGAAGCGCCATTTTACTTCTCCAGCTGCTCCATCACCTCCACCTTCATCGGGAGTCCATAGCCGGCTATTCCAAAGCTTTTCAAACTCTACGGCGAAGCTCCCGGCCATTGACGACCTCAACTCCAAGCTTTACACTAGAGTTGGAGAAGAAGACAACCTAGAGAATGGACTCAAAGGCCTTCGAGGTGACAGCTCGTTGGTACCGGAAGCCTCCTCAGACTGAGCCCGAAAGCGGATTGACAACCCGCTATTCCGGCCATGACCTGCGGTGGATCTTCACTCTCTTTTGTTTAACTCCTCTTCCGCTTCCTCTGTTGTATGGGATAACATAACATTGTAATGAACTACATGTTTTGTTCTATATCTAATGGGATGTTTGTAGTTTTCTTATGCTTGTGAGTAGTGTTTGTGAATGCGCCTCGCCCACTCCACATCCGCTTCATACCCGTGTTTCACACGATTGCACTCCGCATAAGAACACTTCCACTATTAGCTTTCCGGCCATTCACCTAACCGAAGTTCGGCATCGCGGCCAATACACTCACCTCACCTTGCGAAGCGGTGCCTTCGACCCGCATAGCTTTAAATAGTTTTTTTAGATCAAACAACCACAATCTCTCAAGTCCTCTTTTTACTCTTTTTCTTAGTATAACCCTCATAACAATATTTTCTGAACTGTTGCCGCTCTATGCTAATTGCATTCCTCAAGAGACAGACACTCGGGGATTTATTCCCAAACTTTATTACTTGTACGACCGGTGCGCTTGCCGATTAACACGCATCACGCCACTGCTCGTACGCATTTACCTCTTGCTTTTTGCAGTTCTTTCTTTGCCAATCACACGATCAGTGGATTCAGTGTGCACGACCACCGATTATGCGCCATTGATCGTGCACATATCTGCTGATGTTTCTGTCCAAGTTGCAGGTTTAATTAGAAATTGAGCACGATCATCGACTGACAGTGCGCACGACCACTGGTCGTGTGCCACTGATCGTGCGCTCTGCTTATTCTGCCTCCGTATTTAAGGCCCTGCTCTGTGATTTAGGGCAACGTGGGTCATTTCTACGATCGGAGAGTGCGCGGGAAGAGCCGTTCAACTTCTCCAGCTACTCCATCCACCTCCACCTTCATCGGGAGTCCGTAGCCAGTGATTCTAAAGCTTTCCAAACCCTCCGACGAAGCTCCCGGCCATTTATGACCTCAACTACAAGCTTTCCACCGGAGTTGAAGAAGAAGGCGACCTAGAGAATGGACTCAAAGGCCTTCGAGGCGACATCTCGTTGGTACCGGAAGCCTCCTCGGACTGAGCCCGGAAGCGGATTGACAACTCGCTATTCCGGCCACGACCTGCGGTGGACCTTCACCCTCTAGTGGTTTACTCTTCTTCCCCTTTCTTAGTTGTATAGAATCATTTGCTATTGTAATGAACTATATTTTCTACTCTATATCTAAGTGGATGTTTGTGGTTTGCATTTGCTTTTGAGTTGTGTGTTGTGAATGCGCCTCGCCCACTCCACATCCACTCCACACACTTGTTTCACCTGATTGCACTCCGCACAAGAACACTTCCATCCATTAGCTTTCCGTCCATTCGCCCAACCGAAGTTCGGCATCGCGGCTGATACACTCACCTCACCTTGCGAAGCGGTGCCTTCAACCCGCATAGTCTTAATTAGTTTATTAGATCAAGAAACCACAATCTCACAAGCCCCCCCTTTTTAATCTTTACTAAGTATAACCCTCATAACGATATTTTCTGAACTGTCGCCGCTCTATGCTAATTGCATTCCTCAAGAGACCGACACTCGGAAATTTATTCCCAAATTTTATTACTTGTGCGACCGGTGCGCTTGCCGATTTCCACGCATCAAGTTTTTGGCGCCGTTATCGGGGAACACAGTCATGTGAGTTTTTGGAGAGGGAGATAGGAGATAGAAGCCCTTTTCCATTTGTATATTTTATGTTTCTTCTTTGCTTTAGTTTTTAGAATCTGTTTCTTGCTTTTATTTGTTCTTATTCTAGTTTTAATTTTTCTATAGCAGGTTTTCCTATTCTTTTATCTATGGTGTGTAGTTAATTGTTTCTTCGAAACTTTCTGTTGGTGAATTCTTCTTGTTGCACCATGTATTCTTATATGAATATTTGTTGTCGATGGTGCAGGTATTATAGGCATGATAGTGATGAGTGCCCCACTGAATATTGGGAGCATAATTCTCGTGGTTCTGTATATGGAGCACCGTCTTCTTATGGTACTTCATACACCCAACCCAGGTCTTATGGTCACTCCTCTTCTACGCATTCAACTTTTTCTTATTCCTCTCCGGTCCCACCTGGATCGAGGAGTAATGGAAAATGATGTTTGCGTTGTCGTAGCACCAACCACGTGTTGAAATATTACGCAGCATTTCAGCGCCAGTTGGAGGGGGATAATGAACCGGGTATCTGATTCACTCTATCACCCTCTCAAATGGCCGCCCCTTCTGATTCTGATGATATATTCGCAGCACCACCTTGTCTATGGGGGACTGTAGCAGATATGCCCATCAGACTTTCTGCTGATCGGTGTGACGACATTGTGGCGTCGTCTCTCCCCATGCACTCTTCCCCTCTTGTTGATTCACCCCCGGAGGAACCCGCACATATTTTCTCTGATGCTGTTGTTCCTCCTCCTTCTTTGCAAGAATTATCTATCCCTATTTTTAGTGAGTAAGTTGATTATGTTCGGCCGAATTGTGATTCTGAGCCTGAGGATGTGCCCATGTTTGACGAGGATAATATTTTCATTAATGGAAAGTATTACGTCTTGGAACAAGTAGACGCACCGAGGTGTGTTGATGAGGAGATCCTCTTTGTTGAGTAAGTGTCCACTTACTTGATGGATGAGGAGGTCCAAACCACCACCGAGGACCTCGAGCTCACGGATTCCTCTCGCAATGACTCATATGATGCCGTCGATGATCTATGTTTGGATCCTACTGGTGGTGAAACCGGAACCACTCCCCTTATTTCTGATTCTTTTAGTTATTCATCTCCTTTATTTCTTGATCCCATTTCTGTATCTGAGCCTGTGTGGATTGAGTCTTCGCAGGTGCTTCAGGAGGACTTGGAGCTTTCAGCTCGAGTCATGGATGATAGTATCCTCTTTTACGAGGAGGTTGATTCCTCCTCTATTTTGGAAGCTCCATTCATCGCTTTCTCCTCCTGCAGTCTCCCTGTAGACGATACCTTGCTAGGCAAGGATTTATTTTATGATAAGATGAGCGAGGAACAGTGCTCCTCCTTTTCTGATTTCTTATTTCCTCTACCTGTGTTGGGCAGGTATTACTATTTAGGTAGAGGGGTAACTGCTCTATCTCTGTATCGGTACTTGCTACTGCAATGGATATTAGGCCAGTTACCTGTGCATTTTTCCTTTCCTAGGCCCATTAGTTAGAACTGTATAGAATTTAATAAGTCATGCTGGGATGACAATAACCCGAGTAGTTATCTTATATTTCCTGCATTTTATTTTTCATGTCTAGCTTAGTTTTAGTATTTCTTTGTATTTTTTATTTTTCTTTTGTTTTTGCGGAGCTCACCCCTGCAGGTATTCATGGCAAATTGCATTGGTGGGGTTGTGATTCTTCGTATGGCGGACTTGCTACAAGTTTTCATGCATCTTCTGGTATGCTCACTGGCTGAGCATTGGGTAACCTCTTCCCTTAGCACTTTATGATTTTAATTTCTCTATCATATGTTGTGTAGTTTAGTTTAAGTCTGGGGGAGAGCCAGCTTTGTTACCTTTTGCACGTGCACATCTCATGTGCATACTAGAAGCTTTTATAGTTTTATTTTGATTAGTTCATTGCACTACACACCACTGCACCCACATGAGCTTGTGCTTAGATTTTTGCGTGCTGCGAGTTAAACTCGTTTCTTTGTATGATTTGGGAAAATTATTATGCTGGCATAGGATTGTGCGACGTAGTAAAATGTTGACCCTGCTGTGCTACTAGTCAACTGCTCTCGTCTCGGGTATAAATTCGAGTAGATTTAATTTCTTTGTATGCTTATGGTTTTATACTTTTCTATTTGCGTAAAGATCTTTTTATTCTACTCAAATGTTGGTGAATCCTGTGTGAACCAAACGGTAGTATAGGAATGTGTGTAGCCGTCACTAGACTCATTTTGCTCGAGTTGGGAGGAAGGATCATCTTTCTCGGTGGCTAAGAACTTGCCCCAAGCTACTCTCGAAGCATGGGTACTTGGTTAGTCTAGTGTAAGCGTGATGTAGGCCATCATTTTGGCTAGGTTGAGCTTTGTACCATTCCTAACGTCTTATCCTCGCTAGCCCCGTTGTGCCTACCCCTACTTTTGATTCAGCTCCAACATGATTTCACCAAAGCCTCATAGCCAATCCTAGTCGCACACCCAAGTTGAGCTTTAGAGTTTTACATTTTTATTTTGGGATGTGCTGTGGTGATATTACATGTGAATATGTGGACGTGCTCCAAAGGTTTATTTGCTGAAATTGTTAAAATAAAATAGGATTCGAAAAAAATATATATATAAAAAGATTAATTGTGAAAAAGAAAAGTGAAAAGAAGAAAAAGTTTGATTGAAAAGTCTTTTTGAGATGAGATTATATTTGGAGTAGGCGGTGCACACACCCATATGTTAAAAGTTAAGTCTGCAGGTGTGGTGTACCTACATATATTGTGGTTAGCGGTTGGATTCTTTTTAGGGTAGCTCATTTGGGTTAGGTGCATAGCCTTTCTTTTTATCATTGTTTACCTCACCGTAACCCATGCCCCGTGATTAACCTAAAGTCCTACGGATTTGCGCATGAGTCTAACTTGTGTCATGGAGAGAGTGTGAATGGGCAAGCGTATGGTCCCCGACATTGGTGGACTCCTTTGAAGGTGATCCTGAGCCCCGATCTTTGGCAAAGCTCACCTTGTTGGCCTGCATACTTTCTTCCTATGCATGACTGGTTGATTCATCGTGATTCTATTTTTGAGTAGTAATAAAATTTTTATACGCATTGTGAAAAATATAAACTATTCTGCATACTTAGAAATTTTCTATATTGTATTTTAACACGTGTGAGCATGCGACTTCGCATGGTCCTCTGTATCGCAATTTCCTTATTCGCTAAATCATTTTCCCTATCTGCTTAGAATTTGTTTGCTCGGGACGCGCAAACGATTAAGTCTGGGGGTGTGATGAGTCCATTTTTATATACCTATTTTCGGACTCATCTGGGCTAGTTTTCCTTCGCATTCACTTCACTTTTAGTTCATTATCGTATATATTTCATCTTATCGTTATTTCCATAGGATGTGCACATTTAAACCCGTGGTTGTGTATACTTTTCTGTACTCCGTTTTGTGCTCGTCTGGAATATCTGCACATATCAGTGCTAGGTTTAGGGGTCGTGTGCATGTTCCGGGGACGTTTGGAAGCAGAAATACTGCGCACAACCATCGAATATAGTGCGCACGACCACTGGTTGTGCGCCGATGATCGTGCGCAATGTACCATAATTTCCAGAATCATCCTGGGGTAATCGCACGACCACTGGATATAGTGCGCATGACCACCGGTCGTGCGCCACTGATCGTGTGCATTGATTCCTCTTTTCCTGGAGTTCTGTCTTGGGTAATCGCACGACCATTGGACATAGTGCACACGACCACCAATTGTCCTCCATTGCTCGTGCGCGGTACCACAGTTCTTCTTCCTTATCTGCCATTCCAGTGCGCACGATCACTGGACATAGTGCGCACGACCACTGGTCGTGCGCCCGTGATCGTGCGTATTGTTCAATTCTGCTTTCTATAAATATGCAAGTTCCGCCCTAATTCAAAATCGCTCACTTTTCCTCCGCCGTTTTCGTCTCCGAGGAGGGATTCCACCGTCCTGCTTCAATCTCCACCCTAGGGAGGTGCTCCGGGCAAGCTTTCATCACCAAATCCAAGCTGGAGCTTCCTCTCGGCCTCCTCCATCATCTCTTGGGCTCATTTCAAGCTTCAACGCCATAGCCCTCAAGCAAAGGGAAGCTTGCAACTTTCGTCCGCTATCGTAACTCAAATAAGACGGGCTATTGGAAGGTGGTCACAGCCCTTCTCTACCCCGGACGCAGTTAAGGACCGAGCTTGGACGCGGATTGACAACCCGACGATTCCAACCATGAATCCTCAGTAAGACTTCGGATTCGGTCGATCTCTTACCTTGTTCTTCCTTTATTGTTGTTTATGTGTTGTTGTAAACTTTATTTATAGATGATGTGCGCTTAGTTGTAAAACGCTTATATTAAATCATGTCTTTGTGATTTGTATTTTCGTTATATTTGCTTGAGGTGTGTCATATTCCATCCACCACCATACACCCTTGCCGCACTAGCAATTGCTAGTGGCGTGCGTAGCGAAGAGGTACTTTCGACCCTCATTCCTCCATTCTAACCACCTCATCCGCAAGCCTACTCATCCATCCGCCCAGCGATTCGGTGCATAGCGGCCCGACTAGTCTTCCATCCCACCTGGCGAAGCATTGCATAGCGGTGTTGCATAGGAGTAGTTGTTAGATTTTAACTTTTTTTTCCGCAAATATCAAAACACCCCTTAGTTAACTCCGACCTAAGTACTTCAATCTCAAGTCCTCCTCGAAATTAAGTCCACCTTACTGTGTTTGTTGAGAGATCGATACTTGGGAAAACTCGCCCATTTTATCTTACTTGTGCGATCGGTTCACTGCCGTGATCATTAGCATCAAGTTTTTCAAAAACTTGATGCGTGGAAATTGGCAAGCGCACCGGTCGCACAAGTAATAAAATTTGGGAATAAATCCCCGAATGTCGGTCTCTTGAGGAATGCAATTAGCATAAAGCGGCGACAGTTCAGAGAATATCGTTATGAGGGTTATACTTAGTAAAGATTAAAAAGGGGGGCTTGTGAGATTATGGTTTCTTGATCTAATAAACTAATTAAGGCTACGCGGGTTGAAGGCACCGCTTCGCAAGGAGAGGTGAGTGTATCGGCCGCGATGCCGAACCTCGGTTGGGTGAGTGGACAAAAAGCTAATGGATGGAAGTGTTCTTGTGCGGAGTGCAATCGGGTGAAACAAGGGTATAGAGTGGATGTGGAGTGGACGAGGTGCATTCACAACACACAACTCAAAAGCAAATGCAAACCACAAACATCCACTTAGATATAGAGTAGAAAATGTAGTTCATTACAATACCAAATCATTCCATACAATAGAGAAAGGGGAAGAAGAGTAAACCACTAGAGGGTGAAGGTCCACTGCAGGTCGTGGCCGAAATAGCGAATTGTCAACCCGCTTCCGGGCTTAGTCCAAGGAGGCTTCCAGTGCCAACGAGCTATCATCTCGAAGGCCTTTGAGTCCATTCTCTAGGTCGTCTTCTTCTTCAACTCCGATGGAAAGCTTGGAGTTGAGGTCATCAATGGCCGGGAGCTTCGCCGGAGGGTTTGGAAAGCTTCAGAATCACCGGCTACAGACTCCCGATGAAGGTGGTGGTGGATGGAGCAGCTGGAGAAGTATAACGGCACTTCCCGCGCACTCTTTGATCGCAGAAATGACCCGCGTTGCCCTAAATCGCGGAGCAGACCCTTAAATACAGAGGCAGAATAAGCAGAGCACAAGATCAGTGGCGCACGACCAGTGGTCGTGCGCACTGTCGGTCGATGATCATGCGTAATTTCCAATTAAACCTGTAACTTGGATAGAAACATCAGCAGATATGTGCACGATCAGTGGCGCACGACCGGTGGTCGTGCGCACTGAATCCGCTGATCGTGCGATTGGCAAAGACAGAACTGCAGAATGCAAGAGGTAAACGGGCACGAGTAGTGGCACACGACCAGTGGTCATGCGCACAGTGACCAGTGCTCATGTGATTACTCAGGCAGAATTAGGCAAAGGAGAATGTAATGCGCACGATCAGTGGCGCACGACCAGTGGTCGTGCGTAGTGAGTCCAGTGATCGTGCGCAGTGTTCCTATATCGTCGGGGTCTCCCGAGCAATTCTGGAGCACGCACTGTAACATCCCCTAGACAACTAGACCCCCAGGTGAATTTATCATGACTAGGTCATGACAAGGCCTTGGTAGCTTAGGAACCTCCTTGACACAGACCAAAAGTAGGGATTGTAGCACCTTGGTCTGCAAATAGTAATTTCCAAGTATTCAGCCTAGGGTTTGACTTAAGGACTTTAACTTGGCTCAGTAATCCCACCACAACACCCCTAGGCCATCTAGGAGCCCAGGGGGACATTCAGGACCCATTGGGGCCAGTCAAACAGGCTAAGTCGACCAAAGTCAACCCTAACCCTTATTAGGGAAAAATGGTCAATCCCCCATCAATTGACCTAACTGACCATCACCATATGAAATTGACTTCACTTCTAGGTCTAAAACATCATAAGAGACCTAGTAGACCAAAAATCCCCATCCTAGGGTCACCACAGGGCAAAATGACCAACATATCCTTATTAGGTCAAAATGATGATTTTCCATTAAACACCCTTATTGACCACCACAACTTCAGATTGATCACACCCCTAGGGTCATAACCTCATAGGGGATCCAATGGCACAAAAATTTCAAGGTTTGGTCAACCCTAGGGCCCAGTTTGACAAAAAATGAAACTAGGCCAAATTAGGTCATATTACTTGGACATAGCCCAATCCCTTTGGGCTAGGCCCAATTTGAGTGGTCAACCAGCCTAGTAAGCTGATATTAAACATGGGAGGGAGAGAAAATTCGGCCATGGTGATTAGGAGAGAGAAATGGAGGTTTTCCCCAATTTTGAGGAAAGAGAAAGTGGCCATTCATGGCATTAAGGTGACACACCCCTTGGCATCCCTCCCTTACACTCTCATTCATCTTCTCTGATGAATTTGAGAAGATTCCAGCCGCTTCTAGGGGAGATTATGGTAGGGGGGATGCATAGGGTCAGCCATGGGAGGGAGGTTAAGAGGCCATTAATGGCATATGGGGTTAAAACCACTACCACCCCCAATTAACCCCCCCCCCCATCACCTTCACAAGCCTCGAAGCAGTGAAACACCCCCCCCCCCCTATTTCCCGAGAGATTGGAGGTCTCCTTGCAATAAATCGGATGGCACCCAAAGCTTGGAGGAGGGGAAATGGCGGCCGGTGATTAGAGCAAGGGAATGCCCCAAATGAGGTCCAATCCTTCTCCTCTCTATGCGTGCTAGATCTAGAATTGTTTAGGTTGAGAAGTCGGGCTCAAATGAGCTGGATCGGAGAGAAAAATTCCTTGAAATTCCATGGAAAATGGAGGTGGTGAGTTCCCCGGAAACTGCCCCTCCGGTGGCCGTGCCGCCGCCCGGCGATAGCCACCACCTCAATGAAAGTGGTCATGGTGGTGGCCGGCCAGGGAGGTGGTCGGAGTGGCAGGAAATGGCCTGGAATGA
This sequence comes from Platanthera guangdongensis, assembly GCA_039583875.1. NCBI lineage: Eukaryota > Viridiplantae > Streptophyta > Magnoliopsida > Asparagales > Orchidaceae > Platanthera > Platanthera guangdongensis. Next base: position 121,375,359 of record CM077167.1, on the reverse strand, counting down.
GCTCCAGGTCAGGCTAATCCCGTCACTTGGCTGGAGCATGAAGATGAGCAGCAACCCTTGGATGTTGCTTCAAGATTCGTGCAAAACATTTTATTCTATTTATTATTTTTTTCTGTGATTATAATTGTAGTGTATAGAATTAATTTTTAAAAATACTTAGACCCCTCTACAGAAAACATGGTCAACATGGAAATGTAGCCCTTGATGTCTAGTGTAATGTAAAGTGATTTCACTCAATTTGGAGTCTTGGTTAGACTACAGCACCCATTTTGGTGAGGTCTATCCCTAGGGCTATCCAGAGTTTAATTAAATTCCCACTCCAAACCAGACATCCAAATGATCTGAAATTTGCGGAATGGGCTATTATTATATATATCTAGAACATATCCAAAAATCAAAATTTTTGGAAAACATTTTTCTATAGTTTTTAAAAATATTTAATAAACCATGTATAAATTAGTTAGGTGTCAAAAACACCTCAAAATCCACCACAAATTTTGGTGGGTGGTCTTAGAGAGCATGTTAAGCCTCTAATAAAAATTTCATCTCCTTTGGAGATGTTTTGATTAGGTTTTATCCAACCCCAGGTTGACCCTTATAGGGTTAATTAGGTTAAAGCACCCCCTTTGGGTTTTGAGTGGTCAAATCACCTCAACAGAGGCTGATATTTTGCTCACTGACTCTTTATGGTATGACACATCCTCTAATGGAATTTGGGATGGTTAAGAGTATGGTAGCCCTAGAACCCTAGGGTAGGTCCCTTAATGGGGATTTTTAGGGTTTGAAGTTCATGGGATCAAATGATATTGGAATGACTTAAAAATTGGTGGAGAGTACCATAGGGTTAGTATAGTGCTCTGGTTAAAATTTTATGGAATTTGGATGCCTTAAACCCCCTCAAAACTCTAAGCCTAATTTAGGGCACCAAAACTAATTTGGAGTATTAGGCTATCAAATCACTTTAAAATCAATTGAAATTTGGGCAGGATAGTTCTCTAGTAGAAATATTCCTAAATTAATTTTGGTGGAATTTTTGGGCTAATAACATCAGTACTTCCTTTTCAACCCTAGATGTGCCCTTAAAGATTTCTATGTTGATTGTGAAGTTTCTATTTATTGTAAAATTATGAAACCTTGGAATAGAATATTTTATATCATGATAGAGCCCTCTGTATTTTTGTTTAAATTTTTAGATGACTATTTCAAGTACTTGCTTCATAAAATTATGATTTGTGGTTTCTGATCAAAAATAGGAACAGAGCCCCAATATTTTTAGAGACTAGCTAGTTTGCTAGGAATAGTACGGGAATGTACGAGAGGGGCTAGACTGAGTAGTGTGTTTACCAGTTTAGGAGTGGAGAGGCCCAACCCACTGTCTCCGTTTTGCCACGTCGGAGGCTCCTGAGAGTTTAGCTAACTCCAAAAAGTGGAACTAAAGGTCTGTGCGCATAGAGTCGTGTGTGTGAGTTGCACTTACATGTGCATACCATAGCATACTTTCACGTCATAACATAATCATTGCATTTAACCCCTGACACCTATCGTATAAAATGGTATGGGATGTTTTATACAATAGGCCCTGCAAAACGACCTCTTGGTCTATAGGGGTAATTCCTATAAATTAATGGTTAGATTTCTCATTGCTCTTACTTACTCTTCTTACTGCTTTTACTTACTTGCTACTCCTTATTGTTTACTTTTGTTACACACTTGTTTACTCATGTTTAATTATTGTGATACCCCTGTCATACCTTATTATTTTATTCCTTGGGGTAGATGTTACCTGCATGATTACACCCTGCTTTTGGTGCTCCTTTTCACTCCTTTCCGCCCGGTGCTAAGGAGCCATGGGTAGAGGGGTTGGGGATTGTTGACTGAGTCTAGTTTGACTGACGGTCGTTTGACCACCTTATTTTTGTTGCTCCGGATGGGAGATAGGGAACAGCCGCAGGAGACGCAGCACCAGCAGGGTACGGTGCAGATGGAGATGGGCCAGTATAGCTTGGGTGGATAGGCATCCGGATACGTGAGTGGAGCTGAGTATTAGTAGTTTTACTTTTATGAGTGGATTATAGTGAGGTTATCATGTACCAGGCTTAAGCATGTATTTACTTTCTGGCGTTGGTACTTAGACTTTCTTTTGGTGTTGAATTGATTTATCGCATGATTTCCTCCTTTATACTATTGTGGACTTGGATGCTTACACTTTCATTCGTTATACATTCTGTCGATGGTGATTGAGATGGCCGGCAGGATCGGCGTTTAGTGGTGCTGACCATCCCGGTGGATGGTGTCACCGCAAAAATGGCGGTGCTGGGCCTAAGACCCCAGTGGATGTTGCAAAAAAATGGGGTCTTACACGCACACGACCCAAGAACCAGTAGAAGAGGCAGATATGCCACCAAAAGTGCACACCACATTCTCAAGACACAGCTAGAGAACAAGTAAAACAACCAAAAACACAGAAATATCTAAAGCACACAGAAAATGGTCCTAAAGTACACTTAATCATGAAATAGGCAAATAAACAAATATAAGCAGTTATAGCTCTCGAGTGCAGTGCTAAGACGATAAAACTGGCCCAGATGAGTCCAAAAATCAGTGTAATATTTGGACTCATCACACTCCCAGACTTATCTATTTGTTCGTCCCGTGCAAATCATTACTCCGTGGACTGTAAAAACAGCTACCTGGCTTAGAAACTTCAAAATAAAGTAGGACGAGAAATCAAATAAATCATGCGCATAGAAAATAGAATAGAAAAATGTTTTAATTATACAACATAGCATAAATTATTCGACAGAGGTAAATAAATATTGTGTCTACTTAAAATTATAATTCTGGAGAATCGTTCGGTCATGTGTACGGAGAAAGTAGACGGGCCACTAAGGTGAGCATTGCCCAAGACCGGGGATCGGGATCACCTCAAAAGAAATCCATCAATGCCGGGAACCATAAGCTTGCCCTTTCACACTTTCTCCACGATGCTAAGTAGACTCAAATGTGAATCAGCAGGACTTGTAGGTTTGGATGGGTCTAAGGCTAAGGTATGGTAGCCATTGATAAATAAGGAGGTTACACGCAACCAAAGCGAGCAAACAAGAGCTTAACCTAAATAGCCACTAAGAAATGCAGGTGTGACACACCCCCAGACTTCGCTTGAAAACCGGGTATGCACACGGCCTATCCCGACCAAAACCTAACACACAAGATGGGGATTATAATTCTCCTTGTAATAATTTAAATTTTATTTTGTTTTTCTTTTTTTATTCATCTTTTTTTCTTTTCTCATTTTTCTTCTTTTTCATTCAGCAATCCCTAAATCTAAAAATTAGCAATTCATAAATTCATCTCCACATCACATGAATCCCAAATATCACAACATATCAAATTTTTGAAATCGATCAAGCTCAAGGTTTTGGTTGCGACAAAAGGGGTGGCTTTTAGGCTTTGGTGAATATAGGTGGAGCTGTAACAAAAGGAGGGTAGATGCAAATTTGGCTTGCAAGGGTCAGCTGTAAGCACTAGGTACAAAAAGGCTCAAACTAGCCAAAATGATGGCCTACCTCACGCTCACACTCGACTAACTGGGCACCAATGCTTCGAGAGTAGCTTGGGGCAAGTTCTCAGTCCCCGAAAAAGATGATCCTTCCCCCTGACTCGAGAAATATGAGTCTAGTGACGGCTACACTCATCTCTACACTACCGTTCGATTACTCCAGATTCTACAATTTTAAGTTGCACAAACAAAATTTACTTTTGCAGAATAAATTTAAGTCTACGAGCATGAAGAAAAATTAATCTTATACTATTTTTATGTAAATCATGAGTACTTGATTAGGAGCATTGCATGAGTTTCGAACTACTATATCCCAAAATCCTAAGTCAGCACCACTTTTCAGAGTTTACATAGAAGTAATACATTTGCCTTGAGCCGCGCGCATGGTTAAGTGCGCACTCATGTGAGTGATTCAGTGTGTGCAATTAGTGATCATGCAATAAATAAATGCAGACTAGTATGCAATAAACTGTGTTGTGTAGTGATCACAGGAAACTCCACCCCTAGACTAGAATATGACAATACGAAAAGGTAAAACATGTAAATAAAAAAAAGGCTATGGGAAGAAGTACCCATGCTCAAAATTGAGCATATCGGTCGTGCGACAAGATATCCAAGTGTGGCCAAGTTGCCGCGCCTCAAAAATTTCTGCACCTGCAATTTAAATACATACGCAAAACAAAATATGGACACATATATATATATATAGAAAAAGAGCTCAAAACACAGCACAGGATCAAATGGTCCAACATGGGTTGTCTCCCAGAAGCCACTTTTGTTTACCATCCTTAAGGTGGACCAAATACCTGTATTAGCAGTTATAATACAGAGTTCTTTGCAATCTGAAGAAAAATAAATAAATATAAAAGCTCAAATATGTTCTTTAGATACAAAATTTGGTGAATAACGTGCAGGGGTAGCTGCGCAGTGGAGGGGCGGTCCTCATTCGTCGTTGCCACCATTATCGATCAAGGAGTGTCGCTATCGCTTTGCTTAGGGTCGGTGAGCTACAAGCTTTGATATTCGCCGGTGGTTGCGCGGTCATCATATAATTTGTGCCGGTGCCCATTGACTTTGAAATTGTGTCCGCTTTTCCCGGCTATTTCGATGGCGCCAAAGGGGGGACTCCGATCATTGTGAAGGGGCCGCTCCACTGCGATTTTAGCTTTCCTGGAAATAAGCGGAGGCGGGAATTGTACATCAGGACTTGGTCTCCTGGTTGGAATTCTTTTGGGATGATGTGACAGTCGTGCCATTTTTTTGTTTTTTCTTTGTATATCCGCGCATTTTCTTATGTGAAATGCTGGAGCTCCGCTAATTCGTTCAGTTGAGAGCGATGCTTACTGCTGCGGATTTGATGTCCATATTTAGTAATTTGGTTGCCCATAGCGCTTTGTGCTCTAGTTCGACCGGCAAGTGGCAAGCTTTTTCGTAGACTAGTTGAAAAGGGGTCATAACGATAGGGGTTTTGAAGGCGGTTCTGTACGCCCATAAGGCATCGTCGACCTTCTTGGCCCACTCTTTTCTGTTGTAATGGATGGATTTTTTGTTGATTCTATTGAGCTCGCAGTTTGAGACCTCTACTTGCCCACAGGTTTGGGGATCGTAGGCGAGAGAGATTTTGTGGTGGACTCCGAACTTCTTCATGAGTTGCAAGAACGACTTGTTACAGAAATGGATCCTGCCGTCGCTGATGATGGTGCGCGGGGAGCCGAATCTAGAGAAAATGTTCTTGTGTATGAAATTCAATACGGTGCGGGCATCATTTATGGTGACAGCTTCGGCTTCGACCCACTTGGAAACATAGTTGACTGCGACAATAATATAGACTTTTTCGTGCGACATTGGTAAGGGTCCCACGGATTCGATCCCCAAACATTGAATGGTTCGCAAACGAGCATGTTGTTGAGAGGCATTTCATCCCTCTTGGAGATATTTCCTGTCCTTTGGCATTCATTGCATTTTGCGACGTATGATCGGGTGTCTCTAAAAATGGTTGGCCAAAATAAGCCGCATTGCAGTACCTTGGGTGTCGTTCTGGTGGCGCCGAGATGGCCGCCGGCCTCCCGGTCGTGGCAGTGTGTTAAGATGAATTGGAATTCGATCTCGGGTATGCAGCGCCTGGTGATGCCGTCGTTGAAAGTACGGAATAGTAACGGGTCTTCCCAGAAATAATATTTGGCGTCGGACAGTAGTTTTCGCTTTTGCTGCGATGACAGGTTAGGGGAGACAGATTTGCATGCGAGGTAGTTGGCCATATCTGCATACCACGGGATTGTAGGAGTGAGCGAATAGATGGCGAAAAATCTTTCGTCCGGGAAGCAGTCGGCAATCTCGTTGTGTTCGCAGATGGGTGCAGCTCCTTCGGTGTCGCTTTCCAATCTTGATAGGTGATCGGTGATGACATTCTCTACCCCTTTCTTGTCTCGTATCTCGATGTCATATTCTTGTAGTAGAAGAATCCAACGGATTAGCCGGAGCTTGGCGTCTTTCTTCTTAAATGAATACCTTAGTGCAGCATGGTTAGTGTAGACAATGACCTTAGATAACACTAAGTACGAATGGAATTTTTCGAAAATGAAGATTACTGCCAATAGCTCCTTTTCCGTAGTGGTATAATTCAGTTGGGCATCGTTGAGGGTCCAGCTGGCGTAGGATATAGTATGAAAGATTTTGTTTTTCCTTTGACCGAGCACCGCTCCGACTACAATGCTTGCATCGCACATGACTTCGAAGGGCAAAGTCCAATCTGGTGACACCAAGATTGGAGCAGAGATGAGTCGGTCTTTGAGAGTCTCGAAGGCTTGCATACATTTTTTGTCGAAGTCAAACTGGGTGTCCTTGGCCAGCAGATTTGTGAGGGGCTTGGATATTGATGATAAATTACTAATGAATCCTCTGTAGAAACTGGCGTGTCCCAAGAAGCAACGGATACCCTTGGCGGAAGACGGAGGAGGAAGATTTTTAATGATGCTGACTTTCGCTTGGTCGACTTCGAGACCCCTGTGAGAGGCTTTGTGGCCTAAGACGATGCCCTTGCAAACCATGAAATGGCATTTTTCCCAATTCAAGATGAGGTTTGTATCTTCACACCGCTTCAGAGCTTTGGCTAGATTCGCGAGGCAGGAATCGAAGCTGTTCCCGAAAAGGGAAAAGTCATCCATGAAGACTTCGAGAAAGTCTCTGATCATGTCACCGAAGATGGCGATCATGCATCGCTGGAAGGTTGTTGGGCCATTGCACATTCCGAATGGCATTCTCCTGAACGCGAAGGTGCCGGATGGGCACGTGAATGTCATTTTGTCTTGGTCATCGGGGTCAACTGTGATTTGATTGTATCCTGAATACCCATCGTGAAACAATAGTATTCCTGACTGGCCAATATTTCCAGCATCTGGTCGATGAAGGGTAGCATGAAGTGATCTTTGCGTGTAGCCTCATTCAGTTTCCGGTAGTCTATGCAGACTCTCCACCCGATGACCACATGGGGGGTAATAATTCATTCTTTTCGTTGGCCACCACAGTAATCCCGCCCTTTTTGGGCACCACTTATACTGGGCTTACCCATTTGCTGTCGTTGATTGGTTAAATGATACTCATGTCAAGCAATTTTATTACTTCTGCCTATGCCACTTCATGCATCTTGGGGTTCAGTCTCTTTTGAGATTGTGCCGATGGTTTGTATTGATCTTCAAGCAGAATCTTGTGCAGGCAAAACGTCGGGCTGATCCCTTTTATGTCGGCTAATGAGCATCCAAAAACATTTTTGTTTTTCATCAACCAGGGTGAGTTCATTGTCGACAGAGAGGGATGCGGAGATGATGACCGGGCATGCTGTACCTTCCTCTAGGAAAGCGTATTTCAGGGATTCGGGCAGCGGCTTCAGAGTTGCGGCAGTGGTTGTGATGGTAGATGTGATGAAAGGTTCTTTGGTTGGATGTGGGGTTATCGGGACCTTAGTTCGGATGGTTGTGTCGGGTGCATCTTCCTCTTCCCACGCTAGCTCGGCTTGGTCAAGAATCATTTCACTGTACATGTCTGGTTCGTCTATCAAATCTAATTCATCGCAGTTGGTGATTTTATGATGTTGGGGAGGTTCGTGGACGTTGAAAGAAATCGATTCTTCCCCCAGGCTTAGGGTTAGCTCTCCTTGGTCGACGTTGATAATGGCACAGGCTGTGGTGAGGAAGGGTTGTCCTAGGATTACAGGTACTTTGGGATCAGCCATCATGTCAAGAACGATGAAATCTGCTGGGAAGGCGAGGTTGTTGAACATGATAGTGAGGTCTTCGACTATCCTGGCCGGTTGTTTTATCGATCTGTCAGCTAATTGTAACCTCAGGTGGGTGGGCTGTAGAATCCCAACTCCTAGCTCATGGAAAATGGAGAGCGGCATTAGATTTATCGAAGCTCCCAAATCACATAATGCGCGGCCGAATCTGTGGAGGTCGATTCTGCAAGGGATGGTGAAACTGCCCGGATCTCTGCATTTGGTTGGGGAATAGTTGGCGAGGAGAGTTGAGCATTCTTTGGTAAGGTTGATCGTTTTCAGTCCTTCTAAATATTTACGCCGCGAGATGAGGTTCTTTAGGAACTTAGAATATCCTAGGATCTGAGTGATAGCTTCTGTCAGAGGTATGCTTATTTGGACTCCTTTCATGATCTCGAGGAATTTATGGAATTGCTTTTCATCCTTTTCGTTTTGCAGTCGGTGGGGAAATGGCGGCTTCACGACGTTCTTCACAGGTTGTGGTACTTCCATGGTTTCTTGCTTGGTCGGTGAGGACGGAGGTTCCTTTATCAAATCAGCAATGGGCTCGCGGAGTGATTGTGGGGGAGGATCAGGAGGCGAGGCCCTCTCTAGGCTTTTTCCGCTTCTCAATCTCATTGTATGTACCATTTCCCATTTCTGATCGACTAAACATAATAACGTTTCTGTGAGAATCCCTATGGTAGTTTGGAGGCGCTGAATGGTGGTGGCTTGGTCATTAAACATTTCCATCATTTTGCACGCGTAAGCAAAAAATTGCTCTGTCTTTGACGTGGGATTGCAGTCGGTGGCTTCATCAGAGACTACTGAATTTATCTCTACTGGAAGGTCGGGAGAAGGCGTAGAGTTCCAATGCCTACTAGTTTGGGTAATGTTGTCTATTACTTCCCAGGCATCCTCGCTGGATTTGTTAAACAGAGTTCTGCCGGCTGCGACGTTGAGTAATGGTCGGAATCTGTCTGAGATGCCGAAGTAGAAAGTTCGGATTAGGACGATGTCTGACATTTCCACTCTGCAGCATTCCCTTCGCAGGGACTGGAAACGCTCCCATGTATCGAACAAGGTCTCTTCATTTCTTTGGGTGAAGGTGATTCGCTCCTTGTAATTGTCTATTGCTAGCACTGGTTGTCAGAATTTGGCCAAGAATTTCCCTTCGAGTTGTTTCCAGGATGAGGATATTCCCTTTCGGATATCTTGATACCGTTGCTTTGCTTCCTCTTTCAGGGAGAAGGAGAAGAGTCGGATCCTCTACTGCTCATTTTTGGCAGTGTTTGGCGTACAAGTGTTGTAAATTTCTAAGAACCTCTACATGTGGCATAATGCATCTACTTTTCTGTCTCTGCTGAATTGGCAGTTTTCGATGATGTATTCGATGAGGTCAGGAGAGATCTCGAAATTATTATTTCCCATTTCTGCTCGGTATGTGAGGTTGGTAAGGCTTGCTTTATAAGTTTGCTACTGAATAGTAATCATTGAAAGTGGCTTGAATGAAAAGGGGTTAGTAGGCTACTGGATCTCCTGTGCCTCAACCCTGTATTCACTGTGGAAAACTACACAAGGAAAGAACAGTCAAAAACACTAACTCTTATAACAATATTTTCAGTCATCCTGAGTCACTCTATAGTTACATTCCCTGGCAACGGCGCCAAAAACTTGATGTTAAAGATCACGGAAGTGAACCGGTCCCACAGGTAGTATAAAATGGGCGAGTTTTCCCCAGTATCGATCTCTCAAGGAACACAGTAAGGTGGAGTTAATTTCCAGGAGGACTTGAGATTGAAGTCCTTAGGTCGGAGTTAACTAAGGGGGGTTTGATATTTGCGGAAAAGAAAATAAAAATGTAACAACTACTCCTATGCAACGCCGCTATGCAATGCTTCACCATGTGGGATGGAATACTAGTCGGGACACTCTGCACCGAATCGCTGGGCGGATGGATGAGTAGGCTTGTAGATGAGGTGGTTAGAATGGCTGAATGAGGGTCGAAAGCACCTCTTTGCTACGCACGCCACTAGCAATTGCTAGTGCGGCAAGGGTGGATGGTGGTGGATGGAATATAGCGCACCTCAATCAAAAATAACGAAAATACAAATCACAAAGACATGATTTAATATAAGCATTTTACAACTAAGCGCACATCATCTATAAATAAAGTTTACAACAACACATAAACAACAATAAAGGAAGAACAAGGCAAGAGATCGACCGAATCCGAAGTCTTGTTGAGGATTCACGGTTGGAATCGTCGGGTTGTAAATCCGCGTCCAAGCTCGGTCCTCAACTGCATCCGGGGTAGAGAAGGGCTGTCACCACCTTCCAATGGTCCGTCTTCTTCGTGTCACGATAGCGGATGAAAGTTGCAAGATTCCCTTTGCTTGAGGGCTATTACATTGAAGCTTGAAATGAGCCCAAGAGATGATAGAGGAGGCCGAGAGGAAGCTACGGCTTGGATTTGGCGGTGAAAGCTTGCCCGGAGCACATCCCTAGGGTGGAGATTGAAGGAGGACGGCGGAATCCCTCCTCGGAGACAAAAATGGCGGAGGAAAAGTGAGCGATTTTGAATTAGGGAAGAACCTGTATATTTATAGAAATCAGAATTGAACAATGCGCATGATCATAGGCACACAACCAGTGGTCATGCGTACTATGTCCAGTGATCGTGCACACTAGCATGGCAGATTAGAAAGAAGAACTGGGGTACCGCGCACGATCAATGGCGCACGACCGGTGGTCGTGCGCACTATGTCTAATGGTCGTATGATTACCCCAGACAGAACTCCAGGAAAAGAGGAATCAATGCACACGATCAGTGGCACACGACCGGTGGTCGTGCGCACTATTTCCAGTGGTCGTGCGATTACCCCAACCTGATTCTGGAAATCATGGTACATTGCGCACGATCATTGATGCACAACTAGTGGTCGTGTCCATTATATCTGATGATCATGTGCAGTATTCCTGCTTCTAAACGTCCCCGGAATACGCACACGACCCCTAAACCCCGCACTGATATGTGTAGACATTCCAGACGAGCACAAAATGGAGTACAAAAAAATATACACAACCACGGGCTTAAATGTGCACTTCCTATGGAAATAACGATAAGATGAAATATATACGATAATGAACTAAAAGTGAAGTGAATGCGAAGGAAAACTAGCCCAGATGAGTCCGAAAATAGGTATGTAAAATGGACTCATCAGCGGGTTCCCCAATGTAGGTGGAAGATTGGCTCACAAGAGTGAAGAGGATCCTGACAGCAATCAAGACTGGGGAGGGGCAGAAAGTTAACGTAGCCACTTTTCTGCTGGAAGGAGACGCGAGGCTTTAGTGGGATGAAGTGGAATTGCACCACTTGGCAGGTAGAGGATTAGATGAGATATCTATAGAAGAATTCTCAAGATTATCTCTGCCCAAGTATTTGCCAGTGTCGCAGCGAATTGCCATGGAAAATGAGTTCCAACGCATGGTGCAGGGTACGAATAGTGTTGATACTTACCTGCATGAGTTTACTAGCTGGGGCACTATGTGGGGTCTACTTTCGCTGAAGAGGCGTGGAAGACGAATAGGGTCTATGAGGGACTTCGTGATGAGCTGAGGTTGGCACTCCCGAGTTCGGTGAACCAAGGTTTCCAAGCATTAGTAGATACAGCCCGTGCGCTGGAGAAAGATTTGAAATAGGTGTAGGACAAGAATAACTTGGCAATAGAAAAGTCGGAATTCAAAGTTCCACAGTCGAAACAATCGGAGTTTAGGAAATGAGATAAGAAGAGGTTCAGGCATGCTGAACAAACTTCTTCGAATGTTGCGTCGGGAGCAATATATGGGCAAGAACATGCTGAGACACGTTCATGTTTTAAATGTGGGAAGCAGGGATATATAGACCGTGATTGTTGGAGTGGCCCTTCAAGGGGTGAGAAAAAGACAGGTGCGTCTTATGAGTAAAAGGGTAAGGCAGTGACAGAGTCATCTACATCCCGAACGCAACTGCGAGTATATAATCTCAAATTACAGGACCCGCAAATCTCAATCGGTGAAGTACAGCAGCCTCGAGTGTTTAGTCTGGAAGTACTAGAGGCCATAAAATGGATTATGAGAGATGCGGATGAGCGTAAATAAGTGAACTTTGTTCCTTTCATGATGTAAATATATGGTGTATGTATGTATGACACTGTGTTTGTTAATGACTTATTTTGTGCTATGTCGTGGGGCGAGACATGTTGTGGCCTTTGAGCTCTAACTCGGATCGTTTTATCAAGGTGCAACAAAGGCGTAGTTATTTTGGTGTCTACAGTTGAGCTAAATTTCGGGGTGAAATTTCTTGTAAGGAGAGGGGTTGTAATACCCCAAATCTCGCGATTGAGTGCAGGCTGGGCAACACAGCCTAGGACACATGTGTGTCCTAAGACGTGTCCTACTCTGTGCACTCGAGTGCGTCTCGAGTGGGTCTCGAGTGGGTCTCGAGTGAGGCACATGACCTAGGACACGGGTGTGTCCGAGGCTGTGTCCTCCTTTAGGTCGACGAACTCCACTCGACGAAAAGCACTCGACGATTCTCGAGAGACAAGTCGAGTTGGGTACATGGCCTATGACACGGGCGTGTTAGAGGTCGTTTCCTCTGATTTTGGCCAGGGTTGTGAACACGGGATGGACACAGGCATGTCCAAAGCCATGTAGGGCACACGGCTTGTGATACGGGCGTGTCACATGGTCGTTTCCTAGTAGGGTTGAGTCAGTTCCTTTGCTACTTAAGGAACACGGCCTGTGACACGGGCGTGTTTCAAGCCGTATCAGCCCAAGAAAATGCTTTTCTAGGCAATTTATGGCCGTTCATTTACTTCAACTTGGATCTAGTGGTCCAGGCCTTTCCCTACTATTATAAAGCCGAGAATGGAATGATAAACTTCCATTCATCTTGGCTTTTCTCTTTCTAAAGAGCTAGGGAGAGAGGAGAGCAAGGAAAGAAGGAGGAGAAGGAATCCAATTGTCGGAGGAGCATCAGCATGCCAAATCGAGAGCCGAGTTCAGATTCATGGAGGCAAGGCCGTGGTGGTGATTTCCATCTTTCTAGATTTTCATTGCTCCAAAGCAATCGTCAAGGGTAACGATCTCGTTCTTGGAAAAGTAAAGTCCTCCTTTATGCTTGATCATGGAATCCTCCACCAAGCGGTGGAAAGCATAAGTGATTCTAGTGGGTTGATAGTTGATATCCCCGGTTGAGGCTGCATCTAGAGCCGGAAATGTGTAGTACGGCATAGGCATGCTGTGTGAAGCCCATCCGGACGGTTAGTCGGGATTGGTGATGTGTATGTTGTGATCCGGAGAAGACTCCATGTATTGTGTGGATGCCTATAATTATGAGTACCTAGGAAGCTCTGTATGAGCCCTAATATAGTGTGTGCTGAACTGGAATTCAGCTCTGCGAGAGCTTTGTGCTGATAAGGAAAGGGAAAGCAGACCCGCATCAAGATCTGCGCTATTGACGAATTGAGCAATGGGAAAGGGATTATCTGTACTTGTGTTGTGAAAGATCGATTGGTGGCAATGCAAATGGGGGGCTGCGGGCCAGACCCGGGTTGCTGCACCACAGTGGTGGGTCGATCTGAAATGCTAATGCTCATGTTTGCCGTGAGGTTAACACCTCTGAGTGGGATAGGTGCGTGAGGTCTCCAACATGCATGTTGGGATAAACTTATACCCATAGCCAACAAGTTAAAAGCCTCTGATCGGTGGTGGTGCCAAGGATGATTCGGTACACCGTAAATGTGTCCTGAGTGCACGGAGCGTCTCGCAGAGGTGGGCGCATATGATGCTGTTGTGCTTGAGAGCACTTGTTGTGATATATATATATATATATGTTGTGATTGCGATGCATACAGGGAAGGAACCACTTCCCTGGGTAAGTGGTAGGGTCGTTATAATTGGTTAGCTAATGTTGACCGTTGCTTTGTTTAACACCCTTGAGATGGATGTCCAACTGCAAGTGCTGGCAGGCTGAATTGGATTAAGTGGATTGAATCCCTTGCTGCTTAAAGGACCTTGAAGGCCGTGCGAAGTTTTATATTTCATGTGTGGTCGACCTGCGTGCCGATGTATGAAGCCATATTTATAAAGAGAAACATGTAAGGCCTTAAGGTCATGAGAGTTTGTGTATTTGTATACATTCCTGGTGATATATATATATATAAATGTGAGGTTTATATATTTAGTGGACATTTATTGTGATGAGTTCTTGCAACTTAAAACGCTTTCGCTAGAATGTTCTGAGTTAAGATACGAGTAGAATGTGATTTTGATATTCATATGTGATGCCTCCATTTATTTGTGAAATATGGCGTGGGGCTCGGGCCGGACCCACCGTTATATTCCATATGACAAATGGAGGCGTTACATGCTGAGTCTCAAATAGTTGCAAAATATCATGGAAGATTTGATCTGAGTGGCGGAATGAGTCGATATCGATGTCGGATCCTACATCAAATTTCATTGCAGAGAGAGTCGCCTGAGAAATCTCCATTAGCCTGCAAAATAGAGAGATCAAGTGCACAAGAAATGGGAAATGCGCAATATAGAGTTCGATGAAAACCTAATTATTAGTTTTCAGAAGTTGAAAAGGCGAACTTCGTCCGACGAAAAACAAAGCACCAAACTCTAATTGATGAAAAATTTCACACAAGAAATACCATTCATCGAACTCCGGCCGATGAAAGGTTTGCGAAAGGAATACAATTCAACGAGGTCCGTTCGACGAAACGTTGAAAATCATCGATTGCCGAAAGATTCACAACTCGTCGATCTCCGTTCGACGAAAAGTTTACAATATGTCGATCTCCATTCGACGAAAAGTAGAAGTTCGTCGATCTCATAACAACAATTAATTTATAGACTCACCATCAAACATTCCTAACTGATTTAATAAGAAGTTTTGTTTCTTTTCATCTAAAGGTTTAGTGAAAATATCAGCTCTTTGAAAATCAATAGAAATAAATTCTAGTTTAATTTTATTCTTGTCTACATTGTCTCTTATAAAATGATTTCTAATTTCTATATGCTTAGTCCTACTATAAAGGACTAGATTTTGTGCAATTGATATTGCACTAGTATTATCACAAAATATAGTTGAATTATTTAAGTTATAACCATAATCTAGTAGTTGATTTTGAATCCATAAAATCTGTGAACAACAACTACCTGCTGTAATATATTCAGCCTCAGCAGTTGAAGTAGATACAGATGTTTGCTTTTTGCAAAACCATGACACAAGCCTATCACCAAGAAATTGACAAGTTCCTGATGTGCTTTTTCTATCAATTATGCATTCAGCATAATCAACATCAGTGAATCCAGTTAATTCAAATCCTGACTCAGTAGGATACCAAAGTGCTAGATTAGGCCAACCCTTTATATATCTTAAACTTTTCTTTACTAAAATAAGATGTGATTCCTTAGGGTTAACTTGGAACCTAGCACAAATATAGGTTGCAAACATAATGTCAGGTCTACTTACTGTTAAATATAATAAAGACCCAATAATCATCCTATATTTTTTCTGATCAATAGGTTTTCCCTGTTCATCATTATCAACCACAGCATTAGCAGGCATAGGTGTTTTCATATAGGAGACGTCTGACATCCCAAATCTTTTAATCAGCTCTTTAGCATATTAAGATTGGGATATGAAAATACCATCAGGTGTTTGCTTCACTTGTAAAACAAGGAAGTAGGATAGTTCACCGATGGTACTCACGTCAAACATTGAATGCATTACGTTAGAAAACCTTTTGCAAAGTTTGGAATCAGTAGAGCCAAAAATTATATCATCAACATATATTTGTACTAGTAAAATTTTAAATTTATGTTCTCTAAAAAATAATGTTTTATCTACCATGCCTCTACTAAATTTATTTTTTAAAAGAAAACTATCAAGTGTCTCATACCAAACTCTTGGAGCTTGTTTAAAACCATAAAGGGCTATATTGAGTTTAAAAACATAAGAAGAATGAGTTGGAAAGATAAAACCTGGAGGTTGTTCAGCATAAACTTCATCTTTGTGTTCTCTATTCAGAAATGCACTCTTCACATCCATCTGATATACTTTAAATTTCTTGAATGCTGCAAATGCAAGAAATATTCTGATAGCCTCTAATCTTGCAACTGGAGCAAAAGTCTGATCATAATCTATGCCTTCCTCCTGTGAGTATCCTTGAGCTACCAATCTACCTTTATTTCTTACAATAACTCCTTGAGCATCCAACTTATTATTGAAGACCCATTTGGTTCCAATGATTGGATAGTCTTTGGGTCTTGGAACTTAGTCCTAAAATCTACATCTCTCAAACTAATTGAATTCCTCTTGCATTGCAATGATCTAGTGGGGATCTTGTTCTACATCTTTGATGGATTGAGGTTCAATCTGAGAAAAAAATCGTGCATGCATCTGATCTTGGTTCAGTTGATTCCTTGTTTACACACTTGCTGATATGTCTCCAATCACTTAAGACCTAGGGTGATCTCTAAGTGTGACAAAGTCAATAGGTGGAGTTGGTCCAACTATTTGTGGTGCTAATTCCTCTGGTGGAATTTCATTAGCCACAATATTTTAAGTATAGATTTCTAAATCTTCTACATCACTGACATCATCAGCAATCTGTTGAGAATGATGTAATGTATTCTCTTGTGTTAGGATTAATTCATCCAGTTTCTCACACAGATTTGGTACCTGCAAAGAAAATATGGTAGAAGTGTTCTTCCCCTTGTAAAACATGTTAGTTTCATCAAAAGAGACATGTATAGACTCTTCTATCTTAACGGTAGATTTATTAAAGACCCTATAAGCCTTACTGACAAGAGAATATCCAAGAAATATTCCTTCTACAGCTTAGGCTTCAAATTATCTTAGTTGTTTCTTATCATTATTGTGAATATAACATCTACACCCAAAAACTTTGAAATAATTTACTTTAGGTTTCTTATTTTTAAGTAATTCAAAGAAAGTCTTACCCTTGAGTTTATGAATCAGACTTCTGTTAAGAACATAGTTTGTTGTGCTTATTGCCTCTGCCCAAAAGGATAAGGGTAAATAAGCATCTGCAAGTAATGTTCCAGCAGATTTAATTAGGGTTCTATTTTTCCTTTCAGCTACCCCATTTTGTTGAAGAGTTCTAGGAGTAGAAAAACAATGACTGATACCTTCTATCTCACAGAATGCTTTCATCAAAAGAGATTCAAACTCTATGCCATAATCACTTCTAATCAATACAATCTGAGTAGAGTACACAATCTTGATGTTCCTAAGAAAGTCTGTAAGAACTTTAAAGTTATCTGACTTGTTTTAAGAAAGAACACCCAAGTGAATCTAGAGAAATCATCAACAATCACTAAAGTATAAGACTTTCCTCAAAAACTTTATACTGCAATAGGTCCAAAAATGTCCATATGTAGCAAATACAAAATTCTAGGTGAATCACTTTTAAAAAGGGATTTAAAACTATTTTTTGGTTTGCTTAACTAACTAACAAGCCCTGCAAATTTCTTCCTTCTTATAATAACAAGAAGGCAGTCCTCTAACAAGGTTGTCCTTAGATAATTTAGCTATAGTTTTAAGGTTTATATGTGCTAATCTTTTATGTCAAAGATCATTTGTTTTACTTATTTGATTGAACAGACATATTTCAGATCTAGTAGAATTAAAATTAAGTATATATATATATTACCCTGTCTAACCCTAGTTAAAATAATTTTGTTAGTATTTGATGTAATAGAACATAAAGATTTATTAAAAGATACCTAATAACCTTCATCACATAATTGACTAATGAAAATAAGGTTATGCTTGAAACCTTTCACATAAGATACCTTTCTGAAGGTAAATGCTCCAACCTTGAATTTACCATAGCCTTATGTCTGTCCACAGTTGGAGTCTCCGAAGATATCTTTAGGTCCAAGCTTTTCTTTAAAATCTTTTAGATTAGCCTTTCTCCCTGTCATATGTTTTGAACATCCACTATCCAAATACCATTGTTCCTCTATTGTAGGATAGTTCTTTTCCTGCATTAAAATAAATTAGGTGTTTTTGACCCAGGTTACCTTGGGTCCTAGTTTTCTTTCATAATAATAATTAGAAATATAAGAACATTAGGGTTGATCCTTATACCCAAGTGGATGATATCTCCTAGGAGGAATGATCCACTAAGTAAAAGGATTTATAAATATTTGTGTTTGATTATTCTTTTGAAAAGAATTTAAATTTCTGTATGAGAAATTTGAGTTCGACGAATGATAATGATTTCATCGAGCTGCGTTAGACGAATGGTGATGAGTTTGTCGAGCTCTATTCACAGAATAGTAAAATTCATTTTTGTGTTCCATATTCGTCGATCTCTATTCGACGAATCAATATAAGTTTGTCACGCTCCATTCACAGAATAGTTATACTCAAATCCTATGTTCAGAGTTCGTCGATCGCCATTCAATGAATTATAGTGCTTTCGTCGATCTCGGTTCGACGAATTTTGTTGAACACTATTTTTCTAAAAAAATTTATTTTGTGTTGAAATAGATTTTGATTTTGAACCTCAGTGTATTTATCTGTGATAGCTAATACTTCTTTTCCTTTAGTTGGTATAAATTTTACTAGTGTAGATATAATTTTTTTTCTGAAGTAGGAGAGGTTGAATGGATGAAGCTCCCAAGTCAAGTTTATCATTTAGTCTGGCATTGACTGTGCTTGTGATATCCATCAGTTTGATACTTCTCCCATTAAGGGATTCTTCATACAGCTTAGCCTCATATAACTTGTTTTCTAAGGAAACTATTTATTCACTAGATATTTTCAAATCTTCTTTAAGTTTCATATTTTCTGAGGATAAATTATTAAATTCAGTTAACTTATCTCTGAGAAGTTTTATTTCCTTCTCAGATTTTATCAAATCATTACATAATAATTTAAAATCTATTTTAAACTAATCTGATGTAAAGTCAAAGGTTGAGATTACCTGATCCTCTTCAGACTCATATTCATAATCTGAATTGTTGTATGATGCATTGATTGCCATCAAGCAGACTTCTTTAGCTTTTGCCACTTCTTCAACTTCATTAGTACTTGGTGAAGATTAAATTTCTGTATCACTCCAAGTTTCAGCAACAAATCTTTTCCCCTTATGTCTGTGTTTAGAAGATTTGCTTGAATACTTCTTGGAGTCTTTCTCCTTCTTCCTATCCTTCTTTTGATTTTCAGGACACTTTGGAAGAATTTGTTTTGGTTTCCTACAATCATAACAAACAATTTCTTTAGTTGGTGTTTTGACATACCTTGGTTTGTCTTGGTTACTGGAAAATCTTTTTCTGAAGACATTTCTGGCCATTTTGTAGAATCTTTTAGCCGTTACACTCATGATCTTCTCATTCTCAGGTATTTATTCTTCCTCTTAAGTTGCTTGAAATGTAATGCTCTTTTACTTCTTTACTGAAGATAGAGTTACTTGTTCAGCTTCTGCTATTTTGATGAGCTGCTCATAAGATTTGAGCTTGCCCAACAAAGTCTCTGTTGAAATTTCATTGACACTTCTAGCTTCTCTGATTGGCTAGATTCTTGAATCCCATGAGATATGGAAACACATGAGGATTTTATTATTGACTTCTACCAATGTAATGTCCTTCTCCAAGGTTTTCAACTCATTTATTTTGAGACTGAGTCTTGTGTACATTTCAGCAATAGATTCCATTTCACCCTTTTTGAAATTCTCATATTGAGAAATCAGGTGAGATCTTCTGTCTTTTCTCTCATCTGCTGATCCAACAACCATTGTTGTGAGGGAGTCCCAGATGTCTTTTGCTAAGGTGCATTCAATAATTTTCTGAAAGATGTCATCAGACATGGTTTGGGCTAAAATGTTCATAGCCTTTGCATCAATAACTTTTGCTTTTCTCTAGGCTTTTGTCCACTCTGGAGGTGGTACTATACTTGTGCCTGTTGTTTCAAGTGGTAAAGGTGGACCTGTCAAAATAGAGTTGTAGATATCATCATCAACAGAATTCATATAAAGTCTAATCCTTACTTTCCATAATGCAAACTTATTAAGATTGCATATAGGAGGTCTAATGCTTGCATGCTCTTTATTTTGTGCCATGATAAAATCAAAACTCTAGGTACAATAAGATCTATTATGATCTTGTTGGTTCAGGTGTTAGCCTGTAAAACAACCAACCTCCCTCTGATACCAATTGAAAGTGATGGATAGATCTACTTTACACTAGAGGAGGTGAATAGCGTATATTAAAAACTTTGATTTTATTTAAGAGCTATTTAGAACATAGGTGATATATATAGATAAATAAAATCCACACCACAAGGATAAAAAGGAAATCAAACACAGACGACACAAGGAATTTTGTAGTAGTTCCCCAATAAATCTCAGTACGTCTACTCTTCTACTACCCTGGTAGGAATTCACTACAGGTTTTTGATCTGGTGCCCTGTTGCCAGAAGATCTATTTTCTAAGGGAGATCTAGCAACCCTTTGAACTTTTGATCAGTTGTCCAAAAACCAAGCTTAAGTCTTTTTATCAGGTGACTTAGGAATCAAGAGGTTAACTTTTGAAAGGAGTTATAACTATGTACAGAGTTTAGGAAGTAAACTAAAAAATGTTGTCGTCTTCTCTTTCAAGGATCTCTGAGAAGACTAAGTGGATTGATGTAGAAAAAAGCTTCCCCTATGTTGAATATATTTTGAGATTAAGGGAGATGAGCTTTTCTTCAGTGTGTAGGCCTTCTTGTTGTTCCTCTCCAGAAGATCTTTTAGACAGATAAGAAATTGGTTATCTCTTGAAGAGTTTGAAGCAGAATGAAGGTATCTTTTTTTATCTTTGCGTCTCTGAGTCAGTCTTATAACCCTTTGAAGTAGAAATAATCTAAATATATAATCTCTGAGGAGAATTCAAACATTTGAATTAAATCCATTCTGAAATGTCTGAAGAATCTCTGAGAATTGTAACTTCCCTTGGGAGTTAATTAGAATTAAACTCTGTGATAAAATCTTATTTAATGTTGTCTTAAATGACTATATTCATTAAGAATATTTAGCATTAAATATCACAGTTGAAATTGAAGTAATTAAGCTTTAGTATTCATTCTGCCTTCTGAAATTATGAATTGTCTAAACATCGAACTGAGTAAGGAATTCGTTGACCTAAGCTTGGATGAACTGAGCAATATATTCGTCGAGTTAAGCTCTGCTTTCGTCGAACTGAGCCTGGAGTTCGTCGAACTGAGGTTGGCTTTCGTCGAGCTAAGTTTTTGAGCTGATAACAAAGTTCGTCGAACAAAGCTCAGTGATCATCGAGCTAAACTCAGAATTAGAAATCTGAGTTCATCGAACTGAGCTCGTCATTTGTCGAACTGAGCTCGACGTTCGTCGAACAGAATTCTTTGTTCTTCGATCTGGACTTCTCTGGAATTCTTCTGAAGGAGTAACCCTGAAAATAAACTTATGACCCTAGACTATACATATTGTGTCAAACTAATCATTCGAAACAAATAATAGTAATCATAGCCCAAATTAGTAATAGGGTTGCAACAATGCATACTACCAAAGTGTCCCGCATCCCTTTGGCTATCTTGTAGTGCACCCGATTCTGAAAGGAGGATTCATCTATAGCACTAACAATAGTGTTTTATACAATCTTGTCCCGGGTGGCAAGAATGACCTCATCCTTAGTCATTTTTGAGTATGTCTTTGGTATCTAGACAGTTGTATCCATAGCTGAGACTTTCATAGGGATGTAAGCGTTGGGTTTTGCTAGGAGGGCACAACACTTGTGCACGCAGCGGAAGAATAGAATAAGAAAATCCAAAAGAGTTTGGTTCTAGCGACGAACATTGATCAAGAAGCAAAACTTACTGTAAATAAAATTACATTTGGGATTGAGTCTATACTCAACCTAGATGCTGCCGAAAAATAAGTCAGCCACTCAACCGCTTGAGTCTTAAGCCCATAAAGTATATCTGCGCCTCTACAGGAAATCGACACGATCGGGAGAACCTGCTAAAACAAATTTACGGCACTGTCAGAAACTTTGAAGAAGACATGCCATGGCAGGATCCTGATCTGAAAATTTTTGACTCACACAATCAGAGAGAAGATTAAGAAGTTGAAGAAAAATCTCGATCTGCAAGTCAACTGATCTGAATCTTCTTGAACGAAAGCCCTAGGTGATTTGCACGATGAGGAGCGGTGGCGGCTTCCGTTTAAGAAAAAGAAAAATCTGATTCAGAATTCTTAGAGTATTTCTTTACAGCGCTTGTTGGGGTTAGTCGAAATGACAAGACCTTATATAAGATCTCCCTAACGGTCTTAATTAGCATTAATGACGACCACATGGACCAGTCACGTCAAGTCATTTGAATATCCTGTCAGTTAGGACTTAGCGAAATGTTCTGGAAAAATGACTGAATTACTCGAGCGAAAAGAGAAGTACTCGAGAACTGAGATGAGTTCTCGAGAAGACAACAACAGACTACTCGAGATGAAGTCCTTCAGTGAATTCAAAACAGAATGTATAATTACTCGAGTGGAATAAAGATTACTCGAGTGCTGGAAAGGTTACTCAAGAGATGGAGATGAACTACTCGAGAAAAAGACAGAGAAAATTCTGGGAGTTTAAAACTGATTACTCGAGTACTGGAACTAGACTTCTCGAGAAGTAGATAGACTTCTCAAGTACAAGAACTTTACTACTAGAGTAGGGTAGATTCAACACAGGAATAGTCCTTCTGTAACTCAAGACAAAGGGCTCATCTACTCGAGCGGTTAACTTGACTACTCGAGTATTATACTTAGAATATTACTGAGAGGAAATTCTATCAACTCGAGAAAGAGAAGAAGTCTACTCGAGTAATTGACTTTGTCACTCGAGAACTAGTTTCAATATCTTGAGTACCATTTCCTTTACTCGAATTCCAGACTAGACTTACTCGAGTACATCTAAAGGTTCAACTCGAGTACTTAGAATTCTACTTGAGTGAAATACTTAGAAAAATTCTAGTTCATGAGGATTTTCCTTTCTTCAATGGAATCAACATGTCTTTCACCAACAATCCTAGAGCTGAAAAATGAAGTGTATCCCAATAGAGAGGCTACACATGAGTCAACACCATGGATCACATAATGATGAATTACATTGTATGGTCCTGTGTTTGGTGACCCATTGTAGACTGACATTGTTCTATGCTTGGCAATTTATTCCTGCAAATACATAACTCAAATAATACATTAAATACAACTTAATTCATCTTAGTTCAAGGGTGACTTCACCAAATCTAGGTTATTGTGGATACAATATCCAACAATCTCCCCCTATTTGTAGAAGTCAAAACCCTCTACACTAAGGTGAATTATATAAAAGATATAAGGTGAAAATAACCTTGGTCTGCCTAGAGCACAACCTCACCACCAGACTTAGGGTTTGATCTTGTTGAAATTTATGAAGTGAAAGTGGATGATGGAGCAGGCCGGGCGGTCTGAGCGGTCTGAGTCTGTGGCTTAGGCAGACTGATGTTGTGGCCTGGGTGTCTTGCCTGTTGGACTTGGTGGCTTGGCTGTTCTTATGGACCGGCCTGTGCGGCCTGTCTTTGGCAGTTTGGTGGCGGTGCTATGCTCGACCTGTGGTTCTGCAATTAAGCCGATTCTTGTTATAATCGGGCAGATTGGTGGTTATCCGCGGGATTTGTAGCGGACTTGGTTGAGTCCGCAGTGTTTGCCTTAGCGGGTTATTTCTGGAGATTGACTTTGGTCCTTGCCAAGCTCTCCGGTGATACAGTGGGTGTTGTCCACATTCTTTGTGGCGGACTGTCCTGATTTTGGCGGTCTAGGTCTTTTGTGTCTGACATGCTCGCGCTAGTTGCTTGATGGGATGTTGTACTTGGTTATTTTCTGTGACAAGTCCATGGTGTTCGCAGTGTCCGCAGAGTCCGCTGTTGACCGGGCAGACTTCCTATTGGTCGTGGACTCCTGACGGACTGTGGCATTATTGTCGAGCTGTACGGGCTGCCGCTTTATCCACGTATAGTGTACAGACTGATGCAGTATGGGTTCTGGATGTGTCTGGGTTCTGTGTTGAGTGGCGCACTTGCGCTGTGCTTGCATGTAGTGTGGACTGGCGTAGTGTTTGCATGGTGGCGGTTTGTTTTTGACCTGGCGCCTGGAGGGTTATTTGAAGTCTGGCCAGGTCCTTGGGGACTTGGCGGACTGGGATGTATTAGCCGCGAACTGGGGCGGTGACACTATTCACTAGGGCGGTGACCCCACTCCTCATGCTTCCTATAAATAGACCCCCCACCCCCGACACGTCTACAATAACTATGTGAATAGTAAGTTGAGTCTTGGTTAATTATTACAGTCTAGGTTTTCCTGTCCGCGCGGGTTGAGAAGAGATAACTGATTGTTGTTTGCAGATTGCGATGCTAGCACTGTGGAGCCAGGAGTTTGGCTTTGACTTCGGTCAGGATCAGTGAAGTTTGTGGTTACAATTGGCTATCTCAGCAGGTCACTTCTACGGCTTGTCAGTTTTCTCTGCTTCAGTTTTTCCAAGTTTAATAACATGTCCGCCGGACTCGTGCGGGTAGGCGGTCTGTTCTTCAGTTCGGCAGCAGTCAGTGAATAACGGCTGGTCCGCGCGACCTCGCGGTCTCAACGGACTTCATGTTCTATTCATCTTCTAGAAGCAGCAGTTCAGGTGGGATTGGTGACTTTTGCAGACTAGGCGGTCTCAGAGGTCTCGACAGTCTCCAGTTCTGTCCGCTCGGATTGATTTGATTCTTTCTGTTTTTCCTTGTGTACTGGCGAAATCATGCCTCGCCACGTATACCTTGCCTTGTAAAGAAGTAAATAAATATATGATCTGTTTGTTCCTTCTAATTGAATTTGGTGTTTGAGCTTGCTTTCTTAGTTTTCGCTTGATCAAGGTGTGATCTTGATAGCTCTGAGAATATTAATTTGGTGTTAGACTATCTCGTTGATCAATTTGAGAAAATTCAACATGGTATCAGAGCCAGGTTCAGTTGCTTGAGCAGTAGTCAACTTACGTTGTGCTCTATGCTTCTGAAAGCTTAGTCCAAGGTTGCTGCAATGGAAGGGAGCTATGCAAGAGGTCTGGGTATTGAAATCTTAACCACGAATAACTTTAAAAAGTGCAAGTCGTGCATAAAGAGTTTTCTTCTGAGCGAGGAGCTATGGGAGGTCGTCGGTGGTGACGACAGACAGGAAGTTACAGCTGTGTTTGGGACTGCTGAGCAGGTGAGAGTCTAGAGGAAAACTTACATAATGGCTGAGTTTACCCTCAAGAGGGTTGTATCTCCAGAGGTATTTGATCACATCATTGGATGTGAGTCGGCTGCTGATATTTGGACAACTATTGATGGGTTGTTCAACAGGAAGAATGTGGCGAGGCTACAGTTCCTGGAGAATGAGTTGGCTAGGATGACTCAAGCAGACTTGACCATCTCTAAGTTCTTTCTAAAGATGAAGAGTCTGTATGCTGAGATATCAGTGCTTGATCCTGATGAGCCCATCTCTGAGGCCAAGTTGAAAAGGCATATTATCCACGGCTTGCAGAAGGAGTATATTGCCTTTGTAACCTCTGTTCAAAGTTGGGCCACTCAGCCATCTCTATTGGAGCTTGAGAACCTGCTTGCATCGTAGGAAAGTTTGGCCAGACAGATGGCTGGAATCACTATCTTTGAAGAAGGTAGTGAAGTGATGTTCACAGGTAAGAAGAATAAGAGATGGGAAGAGAAGAAGAAGAACACAGCTGTTGAAAATGAGCCTTAAACCTCTTATCAGCCAGAGAGGAGCGCTGCTCCTAAGAAGGATTGGAAAAAGAACTTGAAGTACTACAGGTGTCATCAGCGGTGACACTTTAAGCGTGATTGCAAGGTCAAACTACAACCTGGGCATGCTGCAGGCAAGGAGGTAGCTTGCTCTAATACCGAGGAAGCTGGATGGGGTGGAGCTTTCATGACAGGCACCTGTGTCCATGCCTTGTCCTCTATCGACTTCAACAACAAGTGGATCGTGGACTCCAGCTGTGGTCATCACCTCACCAAAGACAAGTCAAAGTTCTCCTCACTACAAACTTACTCAGGTAACAAAGCTATCATTACTGGTGATAATACTATTTATGCAGTAGAGAAGGAGGGGGTTGTGTCCTTGGGTAGTGATAAGGGGCCACTCACGTTAAGGAGTTTGTATCATGTACCAGGCACGAAGAAGAACCTCTTCTCTGTGACCAATGCGGTAGATGCAGGTTAT
Source organism: Platanthera guangdongensis (assembly GCA_039583875.1). Classification (NCBI taxonomy): domain Eukaryota; kingdom Viridiplantae; phylum Streptophyta; class Magnoliopsida; order Asparagales; family Orchidaceae; genus Platanthera; species Platanthera guangdongensis. Next base: position 121,349,225 of record CM077167.1, on the reverse strand, counting down.
CACGTTCTGTTTGGGCAAACTGAAGTGAAGTTCCTTCGCAACATATCAGCGGTAAAGGCTGATGTTGTTCACATTGGGAGGAGAGTTAAGAACTTGTTTGTTCTTGCAACAAACTATTACATTGATCAGATGAGGGCTAATGTTAGCACTGCTATATGGCATGAGAGGCTGGGACATGTAGGAATGTTTAAGTTGAAAGCTATGGAAAATAGGAGCCTTGTGAGAGGCTTGCCTAAGCTATCTTCCTTTGGCGATGGTCACGTTTGCGCGGGGTGTCCGTACGGTAAGGCTCATCGCCTTCCATTTGATAAGTCACAAACAAGGAGCAAGAGACCATTGGAGTGTATCCATGGTGACTTGATGGGACCAACCGTCACTGCTAGCCTTGGTGGGAGTAGATACATGCTCGTTCTGATTGATGACTACTCAAGATACACTTGGTATATTTCTTGAAAGAGAAGTCAAAAGCTTTCTGGTTGTTTATGGAGTTTAAGGAGATAGTGGAGGGCCGACTTGGCTTGCGGATTAAGAATTTTAGATCAGACAACAGTGGTGAGTTTGTCTCCTCCGAGTTTTCTAACTTCTGCAGGAAGCATGAGATCTAGAGAGAGCTCACTTATGCTCATAGACCACAACAAAACGGAGTAGTAGAGCGGAAGATCCGTCATCTAACGGAAACCTACAAGTGTTGGCTTCATGTGAAAGACATTCCTAGGTCCTTATGGGCAGAAGGGTTGTCTTGTGCTTCTTATGCCATCAATCAGATGTCGCTCAGTCTGATCAACAAGAAGTCTCCTTTTGAGATGTTGCTAAAGAAGAAGCCAAGCGTGGAACACCTTCGAGTGTTTGGATCAACTTGCTATGTGCATGTCCCGGATGATTCAAGGACAAAGCTTGATGCAAAGGCAAGGAAACTTGTCTTTATAGGCTATGATGAGCGGAAGAATAGATGGAAGTGCATGGATCCTATGATGAAGAAGTTTGTTGTATCAAGGGACATGGTATTTGATGAACTGATGTCATATGGAGGATGCTCGATTGAGCTACCAGAGAGCAAGGTTGATGAAGAGCAGAAGGTGGCTACTGAAGTTCTGGAAGAGGAGCTTGTTGTATCACCAGCAGCTCCTGTTGCTTCAAGCTTTGGGATAGAGGCTTTTGGTTCAGGAAGTCGGGGGAGCATTGCTCAAAGTGTGCCTGGGAATGGCACTGAGCCTGAAGAAGCAATAGAGGTGGTGAACAAGGAGCAGACCCTTCGGATATTAAAGAGGATTATCAAGACACCAGCTCAATACTGTGATGGTAATATAGTGAGTTTTGTCTCCTACTTCTTTGTAGGTCCTCTGGATGAGCGAGAGCCTGCAAAATTCAATGAGTCCACTGGACTAAAGGAGTCGGAAGATGCCATGAAAGAGTAGATTGCTGCTCTCAAGAATAATGAAAACTGGGACCTTGTGCCCAAGGTTGATGACATTACTCCAGTGACTTGCAAATGGGTGTCCAAGTTGAAGAAGAAGGTTGATGGCAGCATTGAAAGATACAAGGCTCGCCTTGTTACTCGAGGATTCTCACAATAGTATGGAGAGGACTATGAGGAGACATTTAGTCCAGTTGCAAAGATGGCTTCGTTTTGGGTGGTGATCGCTTTGGCTGCTTGCCAAGGATGGAGGTTGTGGCAGCTTGACGTAAAGAATGCTTTTCTTTTCTGAGAGTTTGATATGGACATATATATGGATACCACTAGGATTTGTTTCTGAAGTTCGTCCGGACTATGTCTGCAAGCTCAGGAAGGCTCTCTACGGGTGGAAGCTGGATCCAAGAGCTTGGTATGGGAAGATAGCAGAATACCTCCAATTCTGCTGATATCTTTATTCCAACTCGGATTCAAGCTTGTTCATCAAGAAAAAGGGGGAGCTTCAGGTCTTGGTTCTGTTGTATGTTGATGACATGATCATCGCAGGGCATTTTGAAGAAGAGGTAGCTAGGCTCAGGGCTGAGCTAGCTATTCACTTCGAGATGAAAGACTTAGGAGAGCTTCATCACTTTCTTGGTCTTGAAGTGAAGAGGAAAAAAAGCTGGAAGCTCAATATCCAGAAAGGATATACGGATCACATTGTGAATCGATTCTGCATGAAGGAATGAAAGAGTTGCTCTACTCCTCTGGATTTTGGGTTGAAGCTTCGACGAGATGAATGAAGGATTCTTCCCGATCCATTATTGTTCAAAGATCTAGTGGGGAACTTGATCTACTTAACGATTATAAGGCCAGATATTGCTTACACTGTTGGCCGAGTAAGTCGATTTAAGGCTGAGCCAAGGAAGTCTCATCTGTTAGCGGCAAAGAATATCTTGAAGTATGTCAAGGCGGCTTCTGATATGGGACTCCTCTATAGAAGGGACATGAGTTTTTCTTTGCTTGGATACATGGAAGCTGATTATGGTGGTGACTCAGATGATCGAAGATCAACTTCAGGTGATGTTTTCACTTGTGGATCGGCTAGCATCTCGCGGTGTAGCAAGAAGCGGGACTCAGTGTACGTGTCTACTATGGAAGCAAAATACAATGCTTCGGCCTTGGCTGCTCGAGAAGCCATCTGGCTGAGGAGGCTTCTAGAGGATGTTCATGAGGAAGTCAAAGGTCCTACTTTGCTTTGAGGTGACAATGAGAATGCTCTAAAACTGGTGAACAATACAGTTTATCACGCAAGTACCAAGCATATTGAGATCACGCATCACTTCATAAGGGAGAAGGTGTTGGAGGGATCTCTTATGGTCGGGCATGTTCGGTGTGAAGAGAATCTCGCTGACATCTTCACGAAGCCACTATCGAAGGGACCATTTCAACGGTAACGAGGTTTGCTGGGCTTGATCACCACTTCTCACTTCAAGGGGGAGTGTTGAAATTTATGAAGTGAAAGTGGGTGATGGAGCAGGCCGAGCGGTCTAAGCGGTCTGAGTCCGCGGCCTGGGCGGACTGATGTTGCGGCCTGGGTGTCTTGCCTGTTGTACTTAGTGTCTTGGATGTTCTTGTGGAGCGGCCTGTATGGCCTATCTTTGGCGGTCTGGTGGCGGTGCTCTGCTCGACCTGTGGTTCTGCAGCTAAGCCGGTTCTTGTGGTAACCGGGCGGATTGGTGGTTATCCGTGGGAGTTGTAGTGGACTTGGTTGAGTTCGTGTTGTCCGCCTTAGTGGACTGTTTTGGAGATCAGATTTGGTCCTTGTCGAGCTCTCCGGTGATGTAGTGGGTGTTGGCCACATTCTTTGTGGCAGACTGTCCTGATGTTGTGGTTTGGGTGTTTTGTGTCCGCCATGCTCGCGCCAGTTGCTTAATGTACTGCTGGAGTTTGTCATTTTATGTGACAAGGCCATGGTGTTCACAATGTCCATAGAGTCCGTTGTTGACCTAGTGGAATGCCTGTTGGTCGTGGACTCATGGCGGACTGTGGCGTTGTTCTCGAGCTGTGCAGACTGCTGCTTTATCCGCGTATAGTGTGCAGACTGAGGCAGCATGGGTTGTTGCTGTGTCCGCGTGCTGTGTTAAGTGGCGGACTGGCGCTGTGGTTGCGTGCAGTACGGACTGGTGTAGTGTCTGCATGGTGGCGGTCTGTTTTTGACTTGGTTCCTGGCAGGTTGTTTGAAGTCTGGCCAAGTCCTTGTGGACTCAGCGGACTGGGATGTGTTAGCCGCGAACTGGGGCAGTGACTCTATTCACTACGGCGGTGACCACACTCCTCACCCTGCCTATAAATAGACCCCCCCCCCCCCCCAACACGTCTACAGTAACTGAGTGAATAGTAATTTGAGTCTTGGTTAATTATTGCGGTCTGGGTTTTCCAATCCGCGCATGTTGAGAAGAGATAACTGATTGTTATTTGCAGGTTACGCGACTAGCACTGTGGAGCTAGGAGTTTGACTTTGACTTCGGTCAAGATCAGTGAAGTTTGCGGTTACAATCGGCGGTCTCAGCAGGTCGCTTCTGCGGCTTGTCAGTTTTATCTGCTTCAGTTTTTCCAAACTCAATAACCTGTCCGCCGGACTCCGGCGGTTAGCCAGTATGTTCTTCAATTCGGCAGCAGTCAGTGAATAATGACGTATCAGCATGACCTTGCAGTCTCGGCGGACTCCGTGTTCTATTCATCTTCTAGTAGCAGCAGTTTGGGTGGGCTCGGCGACTTTGGCGGACTGTGCAGTCTCGGCGGTCTCCAGTTTTGTTCGCTCATATTGATTTGATTCATTCTATTTTTCCTTGTGTACTGGCTTAATCATGTCTCGCCACGTATACCTCGCCTCGTAAAGAAGTAAATAAATATATGATCTGCTTATTCCTTCTACTTTCATTTGTTGTTTGAGCTTGCTTTCCTGGTTTCCGCTTGATCAAGGTGTGATCTTGATAGCTCTGAGAATATTAATTTGGCATCAGGCTATCTCGTTGACCACTTTGAGAAAATTCAACAGATCTTAGGGTTTCAAATTGACTCCATGACACCACCACAACAACCCTAACCCCATGCGTGGTCCATAGGGTCACTAAGGACCCATTGGAGGGAAATCAAGTGGTCAAGTTGACCAAAGTTCACCCTAATCCTAAATAGGTGAAACTGACCTACATAGGGCCAATTGACCGTCCCTTAGCTAAATGAACACCACCTACACCTTCCTAACCATTAAGGGAGGTCAATGAGTCACCAAAGACCCATTGGGGTCAACCCAAAAGGTCAATTTAACCTAAGTCGACCCTATCCTCAAAGTCGTCATAGTACCCTAATTAAGGGTCAAGTGACCTCCAAGGTGCTAAGCCAACCATACTCAACCCTACGTAAAACTTAGGGGAGGCCAATGGGTCATCAAGCACCCATTGGGTGCCACCCAAATGGGGTCAATTTGACCAAGGTCAACTCCACCGAAGTATTAAGTCAAACCAGCTCAACGAATGTGGTGGTGGCCGGCCGGGAAGATGCGTGGGTGGTCGGGAAATCGCCATTTAAAATGGCCCAGGACGGGCTAATCCTGGCCGTTGGTGCGTTGGAGAAGACGAACAGATCTCGTCAATTCTGCTTCAAGATTCATGCAGAATCTAATAATTTAGTATTTACATATAATTCAATTATGTTACTTAAAAGGCTAAAGAAAATAAATCAAAGAAGGATCGAGAAAAAAAATTTATCAAAAATAAAACTAAGAAGCAAAGAAAAATCTCATCTCAATTCATGGATCCTCATGATCAAATGCTAAAGAAAATTAGTCACGCATATTTAAGAAGGGAACCATGATAAAATAGAGGAATTTCATTTTCATTGCTTGATAAAAAGGAGAGTACAAAATAATAATAGAAGAGATAATATTATTCTACCAAGAAAAGAATTACACTAATAAAAAGATCTTAACAACAAGAAACGAAAAGTACTCTCTCTTGAACTAGCACTCTCACTTGCTCTCAAAATTCCAACTTCTTCAAAGCATGAGGCTAGTGCTCCTTATATAGATGAGGGGGAAGGTTCTAGAGGAAGGTGGAGATGAAGGGGAATAAGAGGGGGCCGCCATGCATGAATGGAGAGATGCATGAATGGTATTAATGAGGGGGAAGGTTCTAGAGGAAGGTGAGAGAGAGAACAAGGTTCAAGGCATGTTATTTATAGAAATAAAAATAGAAAAATAGCAAAATAGAAATAGAAGAATGGGGGATGAATGAGTAATAAAAGAGGGGAGAAAAAATAAAAAAGCAGGTAGAGAGAGGAGGAGGAGGGAGCCGGCCATGCATTGAATGGAGAGCCATGCAAGGTGGCGGGTGGCTACATGACTGATGTGGGCTGCATCAAGGAGGTCGGGCTGGACTTTAAGGGAGGACCGGTTGCATCATGGGCTCGGGTTTCATGGTGGGGCAACATCAAGGGCTCGGGCTGCACTTGAGAAAAGGGGGCCGGCTACACCATGGGCTCGGGATGGACTTGAAGGAGGGTCGGCTGCATCATATGGGTTGCATCAAGGAGGGCCTACAAAAATAAAATAAAATACAACATTTGTTATGTTTTATAACATATTAAAACATAACATCAAAAATAAAATATTAAAACATAATAAACATAAAATGCATAAAAGATATAATTAAACATAGGAGTTTTTTGATGCTAAACTAACCCAAAAATGATGACTAAAACTAGTTATCAAATTCCCCCATGCTTAAGTATTTGCTTGCCCTCAAGCAAATGGAATTAAAAACTAGGGAACAGGAATAAAAGCAAAGAAAGCAATTTTAATTTTCATAATTAAGAAAACCAAAATATGAAAAATTAAACTAACCTAATATCTATGTTAACAACTAGTGGGGTGAGAAGTCCACAATAGAAAACTAGAAAAAGTAGACCAAATAATATCATTGGAACATAAGGAAAAATTAAACATTTCTAAATTCCTAAAACAAGGCATCCAAAATTTTAGGAGAATAAGAAAGATAAAAGTATAGATTCTAAAAAAACGACGCATTGAACGAACTACTGGGTTGCTAGAATAACAATTACCCCAAAATCACCTCAAGATAACCTCCAAAGAAATCCATCAATGATGGTGGCCATAGGCTTGTCCGTTCACACTCTCTCCACTATGCAGGTTTTTGTCACGTTCTAAAGATCAAAAGGGCTTTTATAGGCGTAAAGATTTGGCTTAGATTAATGATTAGGAATAGAAAATCAAGGATAAAATGACGGCTAAAACACACTAAACCAAGGATGAGCTTTAAATAAACATAAAAGCACAAAAATGAGAAATTACAACTACGTCATTTCTCCAATTCAAACTAAAAAACACAAGGTCATGTATTTTTTTTCTTTTCACATAATTGGCCAAAAATAAACTTCTTTTTTTTTTGAGTTCTCATTTTTGGATCATAATTTTTTCTCTTTTCATAGGAGAGCTCCAAATGTAAGTTTATAATTTCCTTTTCATTTTTCAAAGATATAACCCATCACAATAATGAAATTAAATAAAGCTCAAAGTCTAGTGTGAAATAGGAAGGGCATTTTGGCTTTGGTGAAAAATGAAAGGTGGAGCGAAACAAAGAAAAAGGAAAAAAGGCTCAAAATTTGTCTTGCAATGGTGAAATATTTTGGTTGGCAAAAAGGCTCGAACGGGACAAAGGGTGGCCTAAATCATTTCTAAAGTTTGTGAAAATGGTGCAAATGTTTTGAGAGTCGATAGAGACAAGTTCTAGATAACAAGAAAGAATTACCCCAAAATGAAAAAGTGATAACGTTATCTAGCAACCGTTCATACGCAATTAAACTGAATAAAAAGAAAACTACAATTTGCTAACTTACAACGTAAAAAACAGATGTCAATATTTAAGAACTAGAAAATATTAAAACTAAGCTATGTTAAAATAATAGATTTAGAAAACCGATTCAAAGAAGCTCTACTTAGAACTACAGACCGGCAGGGGCATACACACCACTAGAAGAAACATAAAAAATAAAGAAAGAAAATAATTTTTGATTTTGATTTTCAAATAGATTTTAGCAAAAAAATTTTGATTTTTGATTTTTTTGAGTTTTGTATTTTCTAGTTTTTTTTTTTTATTTTTTATAATGTTAAAGAAAAAGTAATACTCCTAAGAGGCTTAATATAACTTTAATAAATTTTGTTTTGTTTTTTGTAAGAAAAAAAGAAAGAAAGAAAGAAAGAAAATAAATGAAACCCTCCCCCATGCTTATATTTTTCATTGCCCTCAATGAAAAAAGGAAAAAAAATGAGAAAGAGAAGGAGAGGAGGGGGGATAGAAAATGCAGTAAAGTAAAAATAAGAAGGAAAAAGAAAAGAACAGGACTTCCCCGGGTTTGTGAGGCCGAAAGTGGATGTCGCTCCCCCATGCTTGCGCTTGAATTCACTTGATCACAAGCATGCGTGACTTGATTCTTCTTGAAATCAGCAACGTTGGAGCGGCAATCAAGAACTTGTACTTGGATGGCCACCGGGAGGAAGAGCAAAATACAAAAATAAAAGCAGACAAATCCATGGGCAGGCTCCTAAGAGTGTTCTTTATTTAATAAAGTTCGAAATAATAATAAAAGTTTTATAAAATAAAAGAAGTCCAGAAACAGAAAGAGTTCCACATGAAAATAATCATTAAGAGACAAAAATAAGATGCTTCTTTGCAGGAGATACCAAATCATTTGAAAAATATAACTTCAGTCTATGACCATTAGCTTTGAAGTCACCCATGTTCAGGGGCGAGAGCAACACAGTTCCATACAGAAAGACTTGCTTGACCGTAAACGGTCCAGACCATTGAGACTTAAGCTTTCCAAGGAAAAGACGTAAGCGTGAATTAAAAAGAACCTGATTGCTCGGTTTAAATATTTTAAGTTGGTGCAGATTCTTATCGTGATGAAATTTCGTGTGTTCTTTATAGATTTTGTTGTACTCATAAGCGCTCGATCACCACACGTCGAGTTCATTTAATTGATTTTTTCTGTGCTCACCGATCGAGTGCGGATCGAAATTAAAAAACTTTAGTGCCCAGTATGCACAGTGCTCTACTTCTACCATGAGATGACACGATTTTCAATAGACCAATCGGAAAGGAGTACAACCGATAGCGATCTTGTACGTTATCTGATATGCACAAAGAGCATCGTCTAACTTTAATGACCAATCTTTACGAGAAGTAGAAACGATTTTTTTCCAAAATTCGTTTAAGTTCGCGATTGACTACCTCGACCTGGTCATTTATTTGGGGGTGATAAGCGGTGGATAGTTTATGCGTAACGCCGTATTTAGTTAAAGCTTTAGCGAGTTGAGCGTTGCAGAAATGACTTCCCCTATCACTAACGATCGCTCGAGGAAAACCAAAACGAGAAAATAATTTTTTTAGAAAAGAAACCACGACTCGAGCATCATTACTGGGTAAAGCTTGGGCCTCCGCCCACCTAGAAACTTAATCTACGATGACTAAAATATATTTATTACCTAAGCTTGAGGGAAACGGGCATACGAAGTCGATGCCCCACAAATCGAAAACTTCACACTCAAGAAAATAATTCTGTTCCATTTCATTTTTATTAGATATGTTTCCAATCTGCTGGCACCGATCACACCCGCTCATAAAGATTTGTGCATCTTTAAATATGTTTGGCCTATAAAAGTCAACACTAAGAACTTTGTGGGCGGTACGGTTTGCTTGAAAATGCCCGCCAGTCGGACCTTCATGAACATGCATCAAAATTTGTTTACCTTCTTCCCGGGAAACACATCTTCTTACCACCTGGTCCGCACAAATGCGGAATAGAAAGGGGTCTACCCAAAAATAATTCTTCAATTCAGAAAAGAATTTCTTATTTTGCTGAGAAGAGTACTCTTTTGGAAGGACCCAGGCCACAAGATAATTGGCCAGATCGGCAAAACAGGGGGTAGAAGAAGAAACGTTTAAAATTCGTTCATCTGAAAAAGAATCATTAATAAAATTTTCATTTAAAACACCGATTGCAGGATTTTCGAGGCGAGAAAGATGATCAGCCGCTTGTTTTTCTGCTCCTTTCTTATCCCAAATCTCCATGTCGAATTCTTGAAGTAAGAGGATCCTGCGAATAAGATGTGTCTTGGCGTCCGGTTTAGAAAGGAGGTACTTCAAAGCAGAATGATCCGTAAAAATGATAACGTTAGAAAAAGTAATGTACGGTCGGAATTTATCAAGTGCGAAAATAATAGCTAAGAGTTCCTTTTCGGTTGTGGTGTAGTTTTCCTGCGCTGAATTAAGTGTTTTGCTCGCGTAATAAATCGGGTGGAAATTCTTAGCTATTTGTTGTTCTAGCACCGCACCGACCACAAAATTACTCGCATCGCACATTATTTCAAAAGGCAAATCCCAAACTGGGGCGATCATAATTGGAGCATTAATAAGTTTAGATTTTATTAATTCAAAAGCAGCTAGACATGATTCATCAAAATTAAAATAGGTGTCTTTTTCCAGAAGTTGGGTTAGAGGCTTGGTGATTTTAGAAAAATCTTTAATGAAGCGCCTATAAAACCCTGCATGGCCTAGAAAACTCCAAATCGCTTTAATATTCATAGGCAGCGGCAGCTTCTCAATCACCTCGATCTTAGCTCGATCGACCTCGATTCCCTTAGCGGAGATTTTATGTCCTAAACCTAGACCTTCTCTCACTATAAAGTGGCATTTTTACCAGTTTAAAACCAGGTTTGTTTCCTCGCATCGTTCTAAAACCTTAGCTAGTTTTGTAAACATAAATAGAAAGAGTCACCAAAAACAGAGAAGTCGTCCATAAAGACTTCCATTATACTCTCAACGTATTTATCAGAAATTGCTAACATGCACCGCCGAAAGGTTGCTGGTGCGTTGCAAAGACCGAAAGGCATCCTACAGTAGCCGAAAGTTCTGAAGGGGCATGTGAATATTGTCTTCTCTTGGTCCTCGGGTGCGATAGGGATTTGGAAATAACTATACCCGGATAAACGTTCTAAAATCTGATCGATAAAGGGGAGGGGGAAGTGATCTTTATGAGTGACATCGTTTAGCTTACGGTAGTCGATGCACATCCTCCATCCCATTACCATCCTAGTTGGAATTAACTCGTTGTTCTCATTCGTCACTACCGTAATCCCACCCTTCTTAGGTACAACCTGAACCGGACTTACCCACTTACTATAGGAAATTGGGAAGATTATCCCCGCGTCTAATAATTTAAGCACCTCTCCTTTCACGACCTCTTTCATGTTCGGATTAAGACGACATTGAGGTTGGACTACACTTTTAGAATTATTTTTGAAAAATATTTTATGGGTGCAAAACGAGGGGCTTATGCCAGAAATATCAGATATTTGCCATGCTATAGCTCGGTGATGCCTTTGTAGTACCTCGATCAATTGATCGTTCTCAGATTGAGAAAGAAAATCCGAAACTATAACGGGCAATTTAGAATTTTTTTCAAGAAAAGCATATTTAAGATGTTCGGAGAGTGGTTTTAATTCAAGGTCTGGTAGTTCATCGTATGAGTTTTTCAATTTTTTTTCTTTTTCAAAAGTAAGATTTTCAAAATTTTTTGTCTAAAAACAGGTTCATTTTCAAAGTTGGCTTCCACGGACATAACCGTGTCTTCAAAAACATTTGAAGAAATTTAAGAAAAAGAAGAGAAAAAATCATTTGAAGAAATATTGGAAAGGGAAAGAGAGGAATCTTCATTTAACACATCAAGAAAAAAACAAGAATCATCATTTTTAAAAAGTTTTTCATAGATTGATTTATAGAGAAAGTAACCTCGTCATTCCCTATAACGCCCCGAAACACAAAAGAGCGACGGGAGGCATTTTGGGATGAATCTGGGATTTGGCAGGAGGCACACGGCCTGGGACACGGGCGTGTCCCAGGGCGTGTCAGGCTGGAGTCAACGATTTGGCTGCGAAGTCGACGGAATTTGGAGTTGACGATCGTCGAGCAGGGAACACGGCCTGAGACACGGGCGTGTCTCAGGGCGTGTCGAGCCCGTATCGACGATCAGCCCGGGGAGTCGACGAATTTCACTCGACGATGTTTCAAGACAGGGCACATGGCCTGAGACACGGGCATGTCTCAGGGCGTGTCGAGCCCGTGTCGACGATCGGCCTGGGGACTCGACGAATTTCTCTCGATCGAGAGAAGGCACGCGGACTAGGACATGGGCGTGTCCAAGGCCGTGTCGTGTGGTCGACGAACTTTGCTCGACGAAGTGTCGAGACCGTGAACATGGCCTGGAGCCCAGGCGTGTTCGAGTAGACACGGGCTAGGACACGGGCGTGTCCAACACCCGTGTGACTCTTGGGTTGTTTTCAGGGCTGTGTCTATGGGGGAACACGGCCGACCACACGGCCGTGTCAGGTGGAACACGGGCATGTCAAGTCAAACACGGGCGTGTCTAATGCCCGTGTATTGTTCAAGACGCGTTCATTTTGACGGCGAATGAGGGACACGGCCCTGGACACCGGCGTGTGCCAGGCCGTGTTTGGCCCAGGTTTTACTTTTCGGCTACGAATCGTAGCCATTCATTTCCTTATTTTGGGATCTGACGGTTGGGGATTGTTCCTACTGAGATATACCCGGGATTGGGCCTTTGAAACCCTCATTTCTTTTGAGTGGTTCTCTTTCTAAGTCAAGAGAGAGAGGAGAGCTAAGGAGGAAGAAGGACCTTAGATCCGGCCATTAGAGGAGCTTCGAAGCTCCAAATCGCGAGCCGACTTCGGATCTACGGAGGCAAAGAGAGTGCGGTGCTTTACATCCACTTACTTTTCCAAGGCGTCAAAGAGGAACGCTAGGGTAACGATTCTCTTCTTGAGCATGTGAAGCTCTCCTTCTTTGCATAGGAAGCCTGCTCTCGCGAGTTTGCGGTGATTTGGAGGCGTTCCTTCGGGTAGATATGTAAATTCCCCGTTGTTTAGAGTCTGTAAGCGAGAACGGACATAGGCATGATGTGTGAAGCCTACCCAGACATGTTGCTCTTGATCGGTGATGTTGCATTGCATAAATGCCGGAGAATACTCCGAGCGATTATTTGTTTTTTTGGTTTTCTACGTGGTAGATTGCAACAAGGAGCCTTGGGGATTAACCGTAAGGTGCACTCGGAAAACTGGGCAGATGCGTGATCTTGCCAACTTGGTGGCCTCGGAGCCAACATGAACATAACTGGGTTATGTGAAGTGTGATGGAAACGGGACTCGGGAGATGTTTGACCCGCGCATATGGCTTAAATTGTCGTTGCGATGTGAGCACGGGTTAGATGGAACCGTACTTGTTCTATGTCGTTCGGTTAGAGTCGTTGGCATAGATGAGGGTCTTTGGCGGTCTATGGCTTAAATTGACGTGACCTATGCCAAGAAGACAAAAGCTCATATATTTGGCCGTCATAGTGGCGGCGGTGAGTTCGGAATATCTATGGCTTAAATTGACGTGACATTGGTCGGTTCATCGAGAATGTGCCTTGAGTGCACGGGGTGTGTGGCCGTGCGAGCCTACGCCTGTGATGTTGTGACATTACTATAATGCCTGTTATACTAATAAAATGCAGGGAAGGAGCATCGCCGCCCCGAATTGGGGGCGGGATCATTATAATTTGGTCAGCATTGCTGACCATTGCCTTTGTTTGCCACCATACGGTGGTTTTGTTGCTTGCAGGTGCTGTTGGACCAAGCAGTCAATAGTGGGCTAAAGCCCAAATTACGAAGCCGTCCCTCGAAGGCCTAATTGGAGTGTTTACTCCGTTTATTCATGTATGAACGTCCTGCGTGCCGTGGTTTGTAAATCATGTAATATTAAGTAAACAATTTTGTAATGTCTTAAGGCCAATACTTGTGTATGTACTACATTCCTATTTGGTATATTAGTGGATATTCGTGCTCTTTGTGCTGGGTTCTTAATTACAACTTATAAACTGCTCCCGCTAGAATGCTCTGTGTAGGACGTTATGATTGGTTGGATATTTTCCATTGCGTAACCACCCGGTCTGTATGTGGTATATGGCGTCGGGCCCCGGCCGGACCAACTGCTATATGCTATGCGACGGATAGGGGGTGTTACAATTTGGTATCAGACTTCTGGTTTTGGTCAGGCTTAAATTGAATTCGTGGGCGAATTCTTTTTAAGGGGTGGTGAGCACATGTGTGTGCATCATTGCTATAACAGTAAAAGAACCCATGAATATCAACTTAGGAATGTAAATACACGTGTTTGGGGAACCTGCGTGTTCCTATAATTGCTGATTGTATTTTTATTTGGTCGCTTAACGGTGTTTTGTACCACTATAGGTGACCAAAAGTAGTGTTGGGCCGTCGGAACGTCGAGTTTTTGAGGCTAGCAGTGCACCAAATGAAGCTCCCGCAACACCTCTATCGGCTGAGACCGCTCCTGCGATGGAGCAGGTACCGCTGCAAGCGGCTGAGCGGCGAAGAGTGGAGCAGGTGGTAGAGGAACCGGTGGTGCCAAGGAGGGCAACCGAGAGACAGCTTAAGCATGTCATGAGCTTTAATCCTCTGGTATTCTTGGGGTTGGGAACCCCATCTCAAGCTAAAGACTGTCTCTCCAGGGTGAAGAGAGTCATGACAGCAACGGAGACGGAGGAGTGGCAAATGACCACCATTGCTACGTTCCTTTTGGACGGTGAAGCGAGAATGTGGTGGGAAAGTTTGGAGCTGCATCTATTGAGAGGTAGGCAACTTGTTGATGTCTTGATGGAGGAGTTCTCGAGATTATTCTTAGCTAGATACCTCCCTTCGGTGCAGAGGATAGCATTAGAGAATGAGTTCCTGAAATTGGTTCAAGGGGTCAATACCGTGGATGAGTATCTCCACGAGTTTACTCGTTTGAGTCGATATGCTAGCTACACCATTGCGGATGAGGAGCGCAATACGAATCGATTCTACGAAGGGTTGAGAGATGATTTGACGTTACTACTCTCGGGGCCGATGATGCAGGGTTTCTTGACCTTGGTCAACACGGCCCGGTCCTTGGAGAAGGACATGCAGAATGTACAATCAAAGAAGAGCATTGGTGATAAGAAATCTGAGTTCAAAGTGCCGACTACTTCAAAGTCCGGCTATCGGAGATTATTTAAGAAGCATAGGACTTCGGTTCCAGCTCCTTCTTCTAGTGCTTCTGGGGCGACTACGGGTCGAACCCCGGGTGCATGTTTCACTTGTGGAAAGTCGGGTCACTTTGCCCGTGATTGTTGGAGCGAACGTCCCAAGTCCAAAAGGAAGCCGGGAGCGACATATGAAGAGAAGGGCAAGGCAGTGGAGTCAATCGCGCCCCACTATGCTCCGGCCCAACCAAGGGTGTATAATCTTGGCCAACAGGAGGCCATCAAACAGGCGGATGTGGTGACAGGTACGGTTTAATTTATAGCAAGTTAATTTCTTTAAATACTTGTTATGCACATGTTACCCTACCACTGCTTGTTTAGGATTTGTTTTGATTTATGAAAATCCGGCGAGAGCACACTTCGATACGGGAGCTTCACACTCCTTCTTGTCCGAAGGATTTATATCATGCATCGGAGTCCCTTCTTCGATGGTGAAGGATAAGTTGGATGTGTTGTTGCCCAATATGTGCTCGATGCGCGCGGATAGAATCTGCGATGTTAAGATTCGCATTGGAAATCAAGAGTTCGATCTGCAGGCGTCGTTACTACCGTTGGTGGAGTTCGACGTTATATTTGGCATGGACTGGCTCTCGGAGCATCAAGCCTATATTGATTGCGGTCGTAAGGAAGTCAAGTTGGGAGCAAGTCGTGAAACGACTTTTACGGGCTTGAAGGGGTCGAGCAAGACATTGATGTCTTCTCTTCAGGTGGTGACGGCGGTTCGTGCCAGTGCAGAACTGTTCTTTACACTAGTGGAGGTTGCAAAGCCGAAGCCCGCGTTGGATAGTATTTTAGTGGTATCGGAGTACCCTGATATGTTCCCTAGAGATCTTCCTGGAGCCCCGCCTCAACGGGAGATAGATTTTGCGATAGAGCTCGTACCAGGTGCAAACCATGTGTCACGCTCTCCATATCGGCTAGCGCCTAAAGAAATGGCGGAGCTGAAGGTTCAACTGCAAGAGTTGTTGGAGCAAGGGTATGTGCGCCCAAGTTCTTCGCCTTGGAGTGCGTCGGTCCTCTTTGTTAAGAAGAAGGACGGAAGCTTGAGTTTATGTATTGATTATCGGGAGCTCAACAAATTGACGGAAAAGAACAAGTACTCGATCCCCCGGATCGATGATCTCTTTGATCAGTTGGTCGGGTCGACAGTGTACTCAAAGATGGACCTCAAGTCCGGGTACTATCAGCTGCGAATAAGGGAGAGTGATATCCCGAAGACAGCATTCAGTACGAGATACGGGCACTACGAGTTTACGGTCATGCCGTTTGGGCTGACTAATACACCGTCAGTGTTCATGGATTTGATGAACAGGACCTTCAGGGAGTACATGGACCATTTTGTGATCGTCTTCATCGATGATATTTTGGTGTACTCGCAGTGTGAGGAAGATCACTTCAAGCATCTTCATTTGGTTTTGGAGACGCTAAGGAGGAATCAATTGTATGTCAAGTTCTCGAAGTGCGAGTTTTGGTTATCCTCAGTGGCGTTCCTCGGTCTTATAGTGAGTGGAGAGGGTATTGCAGTGGATCCGGCGAAGATTGTTGCGATACGGGAGTGGCCTGAGCTTGCTATGGTAGCGGAAGTCCAGTGCTTTCTAGGGCTTGCCGGCTATTATAGGCGCTTTGTAGAGAACTTTTGGAGGATAGCGTTACCTATCACTACTTTTACGGGGAAGAAGCAGAAGTTAGTTTGGACGCCGGAGTGCGCGCGAGCTTTTGAAGAGTTGAAATGTCGCTTGACCACGGCGCCTGTGCTGAGTTCGCCGAGTGGGTCCGAAGGTTATGAGATTTATAGTGATGCTTCAGGCAGCGTTTGGGTTGCGTGTTACTGCAACACGGAAGTGTGATAGCTTATGGCTCGAGACAGCTAAAAGTGCACGAGAGGAATTATCTGGTCCATGACTTGGAGTTAGCGGCTGTGATTTTTTATCTTGAAGCTATGGAGGCATTATTTGTACGGTGTGAAGATTGATATCTAAACCGATCATAAGAGCCTGAAGTATCTGATTGATCAGAAAGATCTAAATATGCGGCAGCGTAGATCGATGGAGTTTCTAGCGGACTATACATTCAAGATCCACTACGTGCCTGGTAAAGGTAATGCGGTTGCATAAGCGTTGAGTCGCCGAGCCCCAGCTCAAGCCAATTGGCTATCGGTGCATAATGAATGGTTGGTGCGGGAGTTGGAGGCGTTGGAGATTGTTTGTGTAGATAAGCAATAAAGTGCTGAAATAGTACTGAATTGGACTGAAGTCCAATATGACCTGGCTGATCGGATTCGTCAGGCTTTGGATATGGATGTCCATATGAAGCAGTTCATGGTAGAGGCTCTGGATGGGTCAAATTCCCAATTCGTTGTGGAGGATGGATTGCTTTGAAAAGATGGTCGTCTGTGCGTCCCAAGTGTGGGCAATTTGCGGGTGGAATTGTTGTACGAGGCACACCATACTAAGTACTCAATTCACCTGGGGAGCACAAAGATGTACCGCGATGTCAAGAAACTGTTTTGGTGGTCGGGTTTGAAAAAGGATGTGGCGCTCTACGTAGCGAAGTGCCAAACTTGCGCCTTGGTGAAGGCAGAATGCCAAAAGCCGGGAGGATTTCTGAAGTCCTTGTCTATTCCGGAGTGGAAATTCGACGACATCTCTATGGACTTTGTGCACGGTTTGCAAAGGTCGCAAAAGGGGAACGACGCCATATGGGTGGTCATAGATCGGATAACGAAGGTGTCGCATTTCATTCCGCATCGGAAGGATGATCCGGTGGAGAAGTTGGTAAAACTATATGTGGATAATATAGTGCGGCTTCACGGTGTGCCCCGCAACATTGTGAGTGACCGAGATGGGTGGTTCACATCCAATGATTGGAGGATAGTGCAGCAAATGTTGGGAACAAAGTTGAAATTCAGCACAACCTTCCATCCGCAAACAGACGGGCAGACCGAAAGGGTCAATAGAACTATGGAAGACATGCTCCGCATATGTGTCTTGGACTTTGGAAAGCAATGGGAAGACCATCTTTATTTGGTGGAGTTTGCGTACAACAATAGCTACCAAGCAAGTATTCAAATAGCGCCCTTCGGGGCCCTATATGGTAGAAAATGTCGCACGCTGTTGTCTTGGCTAGAAACGGATGAGTCGAAGTTGTATAAGCATTTAGAAGTGGAGGATGCTACTTCGTTGGTGCGTACCATTCGGGAGAGGGTGCTTATCGCTCAGGACCGGCAAGCGAAGTACTATAATACCAAGCACATGAACGTGGAGTTCGTTGTGCGATACCATGTATACTTAAAGATCAAGCCGTTCAAGGGTGTCTCGCGGGTGCGGCAATTGAAAAAGCTAAGCCCGAGATACCTTGGGCCGTTTGAGGTTCTGGAGCGAGTTGGTGAAGCAGCCTATCAGTTGAAGCTTTCAGTGGAGCTTAGTGGTTTACATGATGTATTCCATATATCGGTGTTACGGAAGGCGGTGCAAGAGCCTTCGCAAGTGATCGCGGTTGATCAAGTGCCGGTGGATAGTGGGTTGACGACAAAAGTCAAGCCTGTGCGGATTGAGGACTCGGAGGTCAAGCGGCTACGCAATAAAGAGATCAGGATGGTCAAGGTCCGATGGGAAAATTGCAGTCACGAGGAGCTCTCTTGGTAACGAGAGCAAACTATGCTTGACGAGTATCCGGAGTTGTTCCGCTCAGGTACAATTTAATTTTGGTACTTGTCTTTCCTTTATGTAATTTCGTGGATGAAATTCTTTTAAGTGGAGGAGAGTTGTAACGCCCCGGAACTCAAAAGAGCGACGGGAGGCGTTTTGGGCCGAATTTGGGATTTGGCAGGAGGCACAAGGCCTGGGACACAGGCGTGTCCCAGGGCATTTCAGGCTGGAGTCGACGATTTGGCTGCGAAGTCGACGAAATTTGGAGTCGACGATCGTCGAGTAGGGAACACGGCCTGAGACACGGGCGTGTCTCAGGGCGTGTCGAGCCCGTGTCGACGATCGGCCCCGGGAGTCGATGAATTTCGCTCGACGATGTGTCGAGACAGGGCACACGGCATGAGACACGGGCGTGTCTCACGGCGTGTCGAGTCCGTGTCGATGATCGGCCCGGGGAGTCGATGAATTTCGCTCGACGATATGTCGAGAGAAGGCACAGGGCCTAGGATACGGGCGTGTCCAAGGCCGTGTCGTGTGGTCGATGAACTTTGCTCGACGAAGTGTCGAGACCGTGAACACGGCCTGGAGCACAGGCGTTTTCGAGTAGACACGGTCTAGGACACGGGCGTGTCCAATACCCGTGTGACTCTCGAGTTATTTTTGGGGCTGTGTCGATGGGGGCACACGGCCGACCACACGACCGTGTCAGGTGGAACACGGGCGTGTCAGGTCGAACACGGGCGTGTCAGGTCGAACACGGGCGTGTCTAATGCCTGTGTATTGTTCAAGACGCGTCGATTTTCACGGCAAATGAGGGACACGGCACTGGACACGGGCGTGTGCCAGGCCGTGTTCGGCCCACGTTTTACTTTTCGGCTACGAATCGTAGCCATTCGTTTCCTTATTTTTGGGATCCGACGGTTGGTGATTGTTCCTACTGGGATATACCCAGGATTGGGCCTTTTAAAACCTCATTTCTTTTGAGTGGATCTCTTTCTAAGTCAAGAGAGAGAGGAGAGCTAAGGAGGAAGAAGGAGCTTAGATCCGGCCATTGGAGGAGCTTCGAAGCTCCAAATCGCGAGCCGACTTCGGATCTACGGAGGCAAAGAGAGTGTGGTGCTTTACATCTGCTTACTTTTCCATGGAGCCAAAGAGGAATGGTAGGGTAACGATTCTCTTCTTGAGCATGTGAAGCTCTCCTTCTTTGCATAGGAAGCCCGCTCACGCGAGTTTGCGGTGAGTTGGAGGCGTTCCTTTGGGTAGATATGTAAAGTACTCATTGTTTAAAGTCCGTAATCGAGAACGGACATAGGCATGATGTGTGAAGCATACCCGGACATGTTGGTCTGGATTGGTGATGTTGCATTGCATAAATGCCGGAGAAGACTCCGAGCGATTGTTTTTTTTTCGGGTTTTCTACGTGGTAGATTGCAACAGGGAGCCTTGGGGATTAACCCTAAGGTGCACCCGAAAAAATGGGAGGATGCGTGATCTTGCCAACTTGGTGGCCTCGGATCCAACATGAACATAACCGGGTTATGTTAAGTGTGATGGAAACGGGACTCTGGAGATGTTTGACCCGCGCATATGGCTTAAATTGTCGTTGCGATGTGAGCACGGGTTAGATGGAACCGTACCCGTTCTATGTCGTTTGGTAAGAGTTGTTGGCAAAGATGAGGGTCTTCGGTGGTCTATGGCTTAAATTGACGTGACCTATGCCAAGAAGACAAAAGCTCATGTGTTTGGCCGTCATAGTGGCGGTGGTGAGTCTAGAATGTCTATGGCTTAAATTGACATGACATTGGCCGGTTCATCGAGAATATGCCCTGAGTGCACGGGATGTGTGGCCATGCGAGCCTACGCCTGTGATGTTGTGACATTACTATAATGTCTGTTATACTAATAAAATGCAGGGAAGGAGCATCGCCGCCCCGAATTGGGGGCGGGATCGTTATAATTTGGTCAGCATTGCTGACCGTTGCCTTTGTTTGCCACCATGCGGTGGTTTTGTTTCAGGTGCTGCTGGACCAAGCAGTCAATAGAGGGCTAATGCCCAAATTGCGAAGCCGGCCCTCGAATGCCTAATTGGAGTGTTTACTGCTTTTATTCATGTATGACCGGCCTGCGTGTCGTGGTTTGTAAATCATGTAATATTAAGTAAACAATTTTCTAAGGCCTTAAGGCCAGTACTTGTGTATGTACTACATTCTTATTTGGTATAATAATGAACATTCGTGCTCTTTGTGCTGGGTTCTTAATTGCAACTTATAAATTGCTTCCGCTAGAATGCTCTGTCTAGGACGTTATGATTGGTTGGATGGTTTCCATTGCGTAACCACCCGGTCTGTCTGTGGTATATGGCGTCGGGCCCCGGCCGGACCTACTGCTATATGCTATGCGACGGATATGGGGTGTTACATTCCATACACGAAGAAAGAGTTCTCGTTACTCACATCGATGTCCACTCAAGAAGTGGCTAAAAAGAGATGACCAAGGATAAGAGGGACCTCGACGTCCTCTTCAATATCAAGAATAACAAAATCCACCTCGAAGATGTATTTGTCGACCTTCACTAGCACGTCCACTACAATACCTAATATATACTTGATTGGTCGATCAGCTAACAGGATACTCATACGCGTACGGCTGAGAGTGCCCAATCCTAGTTTCTTAAATAGGGAAAATGGCATCAAGTTGATTCTCGCACCTAGATCCGCTAACACGTGCTTTACGAAAAGATTACCAAAATACAAGGAATAGAAAAGCTACTTGCATCATTTATCTTTTTAGGAAGATTAGAATTATTAATGACCGCCAATCACTCTTCATTCAACGTCACATCAGATAGATTTTCCAAATTCTTTTTATTTGTCAACAAATCCTTAAGATATTTAGCATACTTAGGCATTTGACTAATAGCTTCGTGAAACGGCAGATTAATATGGATTTGTTTGAACATCTCGAGAATGCGTTGGTACTGATCATCTAATTTATCTTTCTTAAGCTTAGCGGGAAAGGGAGGTGGCGGAAATTCTTTTATAAACTCTGGAGCATCATTTTGAAAATTATCGTTTTCTTTTTCAAAAACAAAATTTTCTTTTTCTTTGTCAAAATTGTTATCATTCATTTCTGTAACGATGGTTTGTTCATCAACAGGAGGGGCAATCACCTCTAGCTCTTCCCTGGTGGTGGGCTCGTGGATTACTTTACCGCTCCGAAGGGAAAATGCTTTCATGTGCTCCCTTGGGTTGGGTTCAGTATTTGAGGGAATAGTCCCAGGTGGCCTCTCAGAGATAACCTTAGCGAGTTTCCCGACCGTGTTTTCTATATTTTTCATTGACCCTGTTAAATTGTTAATGGTCTCCTCATTTGTGCTTATATATCTAGAAAATATTTCCTCCAGTGAGGGAGGTTTTTGA
This sequence comes from Platanthera guangdongensis, assembly GCA_039583875.1. NCBI lineage: Eukaryota > Viridiplantae > Streptophyta > Magnoliopsida > Asparagales > Orchidaceae > Platanthera > Platanthera guangdongensis. Next base: position 121,327,551 of record CM077167.1, on the reverse strand, counting down.
AAAGTTTGGTTTTGAATTTGAGTTTGATGTGGTGGTGGTGGTGGAGTGAAATCGTGTGGTGGACGTGTGGCATTTGCAGGGTTACTCCACGAAACATTTTGATGGTTACGCCATCCAAGGTGATACGAGTTCGAAGCATTATTAAAACCAGGAGGATCAGAAAAATTAGAAAAATTATTTTGAGCAGGCCGGGGTATGTTCCCCAGATAATCCACCTTCTCGGCAGCAGCATTTGCATTTTCATATACGTGAGGGGCGGAGGCAGCAGTCATCTCCGTTACTTTCTTGCTCAGCATCTCCACTTGAAGCGCCAGTTAGGTCACAGAGTCCACTTCATAGATACCTGCAAGTTTATTTGGGCGAGTCCTAGGCGAGTTCCACTGATAGGTGTTCATCGCCATGTCCTCGATAAGCTCAAGAGCGGCCTCCGGAGTTTTACGGTCCAAAGACCCACCAAAAGTGGCATCTATCATCCGCTTGGTCTCTTGATTTAGCCCGTTGTAGAATGTTTGGACCTGTAACCATACAGGCAGAGCATGATGAGGGCAGCGTCTCAAAAGTTCTTTGAACCTCTCCCAAGTGTCATAGAGGGTCTCAGAAGTAATTTGAGAAAAAGAGGTAATATCAATTCGAAGTTTTGCAGTTTTAGTGGGGGGGGAATATCTAGCGAGAAATTTATTTGTTAAAATATTCCAAGTGGTGATTGATCCTCTTAGAAGAGAACTCAACCACTGTTTGTCTTTTGTTCTTAAGGAGAAGGGGAAGAGTATTTGTAAGACCCCCCTCCCCCTTACCAAGGAGGGCTACCGAATATTATGCCCAGAACTGCCGTCTTACGGTGGCACTAACTCACGGGTTAGCCGACACCGCAACACGCCGATTCTGCCGGCTAGTATGATCATTTAACCTGTAGGCCAATATGAGAAGAAAGCAGTAAAACTGTATATGAAACCATCAGTCCACAAGCCACATAGTACAATCATATAAATGAAATGAAAAGTACATCACAATAGTCCACAGAAGAGTACAAATGAAAGAGTAAAAAGGGCTTATGCCCAGTACATCAAAATCACTCTCTCACAAAATAATAAATGCGGAAGCTATACTAGAACATCAGATCTCGTCCCACCTGAGGATGCACAGTAGTGGTAGTAGCCTGCTGAAGCGGTATCTGCTCCTCATGTCCTGCCTCCTCGACGTGCTGGTGCTCCATCTCCACGGGCTCCTAAAAATAGTTGGTCACCGACCATTAGTCAAAAGACTAAGTTGTTTCCTCCACACCTCGCCCCGCAGCTCCTAGGCACCGAGCGGGAGGACAAAGCGGAGGACAACAAAGGGGTAGCAAAGTGGAAGCAGGTGACAGAATCTAACTAGAGTTGTAATAAATAATGTAGTTCTACTCTAGCAGTTCTAAGTATGGTACAGGTAGTAAGTAAGAGCAGTGCAGTAAAGGAAAGTAAAGAACAGTAGTATGAACAAGTAAATAAACTAAACTACCACTATACTATCATCACAAACGTACCCTAACTTATATAAATGCCCATACAAATATATAAGTTAGGATTTCTAGGAAATTTAACTTATCATATAAAAGATCCCATACTAATTTATATGATAAGGATCTATGAAGTGTATGGCCTAATATGAATGAATGATATGATGCAATTTTATGCGCAGGCAAGTGCAACTCACACACAATGACTCTGTGATCACAGACCTTTAGTTCCCACTTTTTGAGAGCTAGCATCACTCTCGGGTACCACCGCTGTGGCTACGGCAGCAGCGGAGCGGGCGTCTCCGCTTCTAGACCGGTATGCACACTACCAAGCCTTAGACCCCTCTCATATGCCTCTGTACACGTCCAAGGTGCACTCTAGAGTCATGCGTACGTACTTTGCTGACAAACCCGTGAGTCTTGTTGGGTCGGATGTGTGTTATCGGGGATCGTCCTCCAGACCGCAGTGTAAAACAACCCACTGGCCCCTCTAACTCTCACAACCGCCTGGTGCACCAGACTGCCATCGGTGTGACGAACGGCCAGTACCGCATGCCCCGCCACGATATTTATACACATGCAAGTATTTCATTCCGAGCCTCCCGCTCGCAGGACCAAACCCGTCCTGAATCCGTCAAACACAAACCCGAGTGAGAACGCACATTAGTGCCTTTATACCAACTCCCTCAAACCCCAAAACGGGTGAGAATGCACATTAGTGCCTTTATACCAACTCCCTCAAACCCCAAAACTGGTGAGAATGCACATTAGTGCCTTTATACCAACTCCCTCAAACCCCAAAACGGGTGAGCATATATCATGAATCTCTCCAACCCTACACGGGCGAGAAGGTACAACAATGTCCTAACCTATTAGACTACTCTTGTCTACGGGTTATTATACTTAGAGATTTAAGGTTAATCCCAGGACTACCCCGGTATTCCCTGTGAAGGGCTCTCAAGGGGCACTAGGAACTGTGTTGGGATTACGCCCAGCGTTCCCTTTCGCAAGGATATTTATTTTAGTTGATGGCTACCCATGTCTCTTCCCCAGCTCTCTTTATTACTCTAGTACAACCCTAGTTACTTAAGGTATTACCGGGAAACCGATGGTCTTCCGTCGACCCCCACTCCAGTCGCTAACTAAGACTTGCACTTTTGATCCCTCACTAAGACAATTCTACCCACCAGGGTTATTCATGTTGAACTCTCTTATTTCTGCCGATAATCAATCCCCTGGTAACCCTTAAGGCAAGACCTATTTATGTTATATGCAGATCATGTCCTATTATTACCCTAAAAATGTGATCTTCCAAACCTTAAGGCATCTTGGCCCTAAATATTTGTCCTAGGGTGGTATGGACTAAGGGAACTACCCTATGAATTCTCATAATTTTCCTTGGCCAAATAATCCTTCAATTAAATCTTTTAAATTAAATACTAGGTCACTTTACACATGAAGTGGTATACTTTAACATCCACTGACCTAGGTAATTTTGCCTGAGTTGTAATATGATAAAATATTGCTGCCTACAGAGTTTCATAATTTTCCTTTAATTATTTATTCACATTTCTTATTTATACCAAATTCACATAAATTCTATTTTCCAAATGAAGTATAGGCAATATGTAATCAAAAATTCCAGGAAATTTACAGAACATTTATAATACTAATTTATGACTATTGGCAGAGTCTTATCAATTTTTTTTGTGTAATGGCCTATAGAATTCCATTATAACATATTTACCAAAAATGCCATTGTATTAATTTAACAACTAACAATGCATCCATTAATTCTGAGAAATTTATACAAAACTAATAATACCATTTTATAGCAGTAGAATAAATCCCAAATTTTTTTGAGGTGCATATCCATCATTTCAAGAATTAAATGAAATAAGTGTCAAATGGTCAATTTGAGATATCTAATCCAAAAGCTCTTCAAAACAGAGGGATCATATTTTTCCTAAGTCAAATGTAACACTATCTATGCCTTGGAAAAATTGTAGGATTTGTGCTTGAGAAAAACCTATTTTCCAATTTTATTTCCAAAATAGCTATATTTAAAATAAATTCCAATAAATGGAATTTTTGATTCCAAAAATTCTATGATTAATTTTAGGGATGCAATTTACCCTAATGAACCACTGTAAATAATTCCAAGATCTTTGCATGCCACCATTGGGCTGAATACACCATATTTGAATTTTTGTTATTTGCACACCAAGGCAAAACATGAGCTAACACATGCAAGTGGATTCTCCAACATGCAGTGAACCCAAGGTGCTGAAATTTTTACCATGCACCAAGGATGTCCCCTTTGACCTACCACAAAGATTTGGGACCATGGTGAGGTATAAAACTCCATATATTTCACTTATTTATATTTTGATATTTTGGCAAAGCCTATAGGAAACCTTTCTCCAAAAATTCCTACTTTTTGGCAGGGGCTAGGTATGCCTAATCATGCATGTGCCCAAAATTTGGGGCCATGGTGATTATTGGTTTGACCAGGGCATCCAAATTAATTTCTGCCATACTCTAGGACCAGTCCTAGGAGAAATGCCCTACAGGACTGTACACTACACCAAATCACACCTTTAAGGTAGCAAATTACAGATAAGACCATCAGCTACAATTTTTATTGAGAGACTAAGTTCTGGAACTGCCTCTAAGAGGCCTAAAAAGAACATGCAAAATAGCTGTAATTATGTGACAGGAATTTACTATTCATTTCATTTAATTAAATCATATAACTGGATTTGCACGAATCTTAAAGCCTAAACCGACGGGATCGGTTCATCTTCCCTAATGGATCGACGGCTGCGATTGAGTTTTCCTGGATGATGTTGGCTGGCGATTTCCGGCCAGCTGAGCCACCACCACCGCCGGCGGATATCGCCCCCACCTTCGTTAAGGTGGGGGCTAGCGTTTCCCGACAGTGCGGCCGCCGGAGTTGGCTCGTCCGGCGAACCCGAGCTAGATGAAAAAGCCCAGATTTCTCCATTTTCCTCTCATGGCATCGGGCTCGATTGAGCCCGATATCTCCCTAAATGGATCTAGAAATCTAGTACAGGTAGAGGTGAGGTGAAAGGCACCTGAATTGGGGCTTGGCTGCGGGTCAGGCGGCGGTTTGCCGTGGTGGTGGTGCACCGGCGAGCTCCACCCTGAAAGCTTGATTCTCCACCATTTTCCATGATCCAGCACTCTATTTCCACTCCCTTCTATCTCCTGAAGCTGTTGGTGAGGTCTGTTTGGACTGAGGTGGAGTATATGGGGAGGTATTTCCTATGTGAGCTCGGTTGAGCTTTGTTTGCTCCGCCCCTGCCGCCAAGTGGCACACAGCCCCGGTTTTCTGCTGGAAATGGAGAGGGGAGGTCGGCCACCTGGTTTTGGGCAGTTAAAACCAGCTGATGGGGTGGCCATGTGGCCACCATTTCCTCCCTTTCCATTTTCTCTCTCCTCCTACCCTTAAAATCCCAATTTTACCCCCTTGCATGTATTCTCTCTCCTGATTTAGAGGGGTAGGACTGGTCTTGTTCACCTGGGCTGGCCATGGGCCAATTTTGGTGGGCTTGGTCCAAGGGAAAATGGCTTGGTCTTCATTTCACTCCTTTAGGTCAATTTGTTGACTTGTTGACTTGGGGAGTTGACTTGGTCAACCATGGTGGGTGGGCAGACCCTACTTGGTGGAAATGGGTCTAGTGGCACCACCCAACTTGGGTTGGGTCAAGGGGGTGCCCTACTTAGGCTAATTGGGCTTATGAGTGTGGGTTTGACCAAATTAAGCTCAAGGTTGACTTTGGTCAATTGGGGTCAAAGTGTTGACCTAGTGACATGCCCTAGGGTCCACTTAGATTGTCTTTAGGGTTAGGGCAATGTGGTGGGGTCATGGTGTGGCTAGGGTCCCCACTTAGGCTAGTTTGACCTAGTTTGACTATGGTCGTATAGTGGGCCCCACATGGCTACCACCCACTACCTAAGGTCAAACATAGTTGGTCTTCCTTAAATCTCACCCATGTCTAACCCAATCTAAGTTGAGGGGTCCAGAAGTAACATGGGTTGTTACAAATTCCAATAAACAAGAAAATAATTTTGTCCCCGAAATTTAAGTTCGGGTCTACGGGGTTCTATTTGCAAGAATATTTTTAAGAAATTTTAAAACATAACTTGAAAGTACCTGATGCGAATAACTCCGGGTGCTGCTCTAGCATCAGATCCCTCGGCTCCCAGGTGTGCTCCTCCCGTCCATGGTTGGACCACAGCACCTTCACAAGAGGGACCTTCTTCTTCCGCAACACTCGGATGGCTGTATCGTCAATCCGGATCGGCTCCAATCTCATGGATCTGTCAGGCTCTACCGGTCCGGCTGTAGTAGTAATGTGCTGCTCCGGCCGAAGGAGAGCTCTTCGCAAGGAAGAGACATGGAAGACGTCATGTAATGCACCCAACTCCGGTGGAAGCTACAGTCGGTAAGCCAAGGGGTCGATCCGCTCCAGGATCAGGTATGGCCCCATGTATCGTGGACTAAGCTTCTTGTGCCTCCGCACCCGAGAGACACCGTGTACTGGATGTATCTTCAAGAATACTCCGTCTCCAACCTGGAACTCCACCTTCCGGTGTCGAGCATCATAATACTTTGCCTGGCTGCTCTGGGCCTCTAGTAGCCGATCTCTGATCAATCGAATCTGAGCCTCAGTATCCTCTATATAATCAGATCCAAGAGCCCTGGTATCCACATCCTGAACCCATGATAGCGGTGTCCGTCATCTCCTCCCATAAAGTGCCTCGTATGGAGCCATCCCTATGCTAGCCTGGTGGCTGTTATTATACGAGAACTCAATCAATGGCAGCATCCTCTCCTAAGGCTTCCCCGTATCCAATATGCATAGTCTGAGCAGGTCCTCCATGGTCCGGATGGTCCGCTCGGTCTGTCCGTCGGTCTGCGGATGGATGGCGGTACTAAAAGTAAGCCGAGATCCCAAGTAAGCATGCATGGCCCTCCACTCGCTCGAAGTGAACCGACCATCACGGTCTGAAACAATCGTCCTGGGGATGCCATGATATCTGACGTACTGCTCCACAAATAATCTCACCAGAACTGCAACAGGGACATCCTTTCGAACTGGAATAAACCGCGCTACCTTGGTCAATCTATCCACTATAACCCATATAGAATCATGCCCAGAGTGGGAGCGAGGCAATCCGTGTACAAAGTCCATAGCAATGTCCTCGAACTTCCATTCTGGAACTGGCAGTGGCTGTAGTAAACCTCTTAGGCTCTTGCATTCTGCCTTCACACGCTAGCAGGTCTCGCAATGGGTCACAAAATCCGTGATCTCCCTCTTCATCCCGGGCCAATACATAGACCTCCGCAAATCTGCCCACATCTTGGTGATGCCGGGGTGCACTGAATATCTCGAGCAATGTGCCTCTCTGAGTATGTCATCTCGGATACTGCCCCCTGCTGGTATGTAGATGCGCCCACGGAACCGAATAATATCATCCTGTAGCGTGTAGTCCTCGACCTTGCCCCTCTCTAGGGCACTGAAAATCGGCTGTAACGCAGCATCCAGCCTCTGATGTGCTCGGATGCGCTCCTATATATCATCGCCACTGATCACTGAGCTCAAATACTCTCTATACACTACTGGCTCGGTCGCGGACACCATGGTAATGTGCATGTCCTCCATCATCTATAGCAGCTCTATAGACATCAATCGGGGCTCCGGTCCAGAAGTGCCGGCCCACTTGCTCAAAGCATCTGCTACCGTGTTCGCTTTTCCCGGATGATAGTGGATCTTATAATCATAATCACAGAGGAACTCTAGCCACCTCCTCTGTCTCAGGTTTAGGTCCTTCTGTGTATCGATATACTTGAGATTCTTGTGATCTGAAAAGATGTCACAATGAATCCCGTATAAGTAATGCCTCCATATCTTTAGGGCGAAAACCACAGCCCCGAGCTCTAGGTCATGTACTGGATAGTTATGCTCATGCTTCTTCAACTGTCTCGAAGCATAAGCAATAACATGTCCATGCTGCATCAGGACTGCACCCATCCCCTGATAAGAGGCGTCCGTGTAGATCTGGAATCCTTCGCTCCCGGATGGAAGTGCAAGAATGGGGGATGAGATGAGTCGGTCCTTCAGCTCCCGAAAAGCCGTCTCACACCGCTCTGACCAAACAAAATCTGTGTCCTTCTTCGTCAAGGACGTGAGGGTGAGTGCTTTCCTCGAGAACCCCTCCACGAACTTGCGATAATACCCTGCTAGTCCCAAGAAACTGCGGATGTCAGATGCGGTCTTCGGTCGTGGCCAATCCCTCACTGTCTCTATCTTGGCTGGGTCCACTGCTAATCCAGCCCCACTGATCGTGTGCCCTAGGAAAGCCACCTCCTGCAACCAGAACTGGCACTTTGAAAATTTTACGTACATCTGGGTCTCCCTCAGCCTCTGCAAGACCTGCGCCAGGTGCTCCGTATGCTCCTCCTGAGTCCGAGAATATATAAGGATGTCGTCGATGAATATAATCACGAATCAGTCTAAGAAAGGCTCGAATACACGGTTCATTAGAATCATGAATGCGGCAGGAGCATTCATGAGCCCAAAAGGAATCACCGTGAACTCATATAATCCATAGCGTGAACTGAATGCCATCTTCGGTATGTCCTCTTCCCTGATACGGAGCTGGTAGTAGCCGGATCGCAAATCTAGCTTGGAGAACCAGAAGGCTCCATGTAGCTGGTCAAATAACTCATCTATCCGAGGCAGAGGATAGGTATTGCGGACCGTTAACCGGTTCAGCTCCCAGTAATCTATGCATAGTCGCAGTGATCCGTCCTTCTTCTTCACTAAGAGAACTGGCGCTTCCCATGGCGATGAACTGGGCCGCAAATATCCTGACTCGACTAGCTCCTGTAGTTGAGTCCTGAACTCTGCTAACTCCCTGGGAGCCATCCTGTAGGGTGCCCGGGACACCGGCCTCGCTCCCGGTACTAGCTGAATCCTGAAATCCAAGTCTCTAGCAGGTGGTAGCCCGGGCAATTTCTCCGGGAATACGTCGGAGAAATCCCGGACCACCGGAATATCTGAGATAGTCGTCTCTGCTCCCACCATCTCGAAGCAGACAAGATAAACTTCTTCACCCTGCTCATGGGCCTTCACAGCCTGTACAGAAGATAATAGTAGGTGGCTGATAGGCTGGATACCTTCAACGATAACATGAGAGTCGTCATGCCTTAGCGTGATCCTCTTGGACGGACAATCTATCTGAGCATGGTTCTGATGCAACCAGGCCATGCCCAAAATCAAGTCGAAGTCCTGCAGCTTCAGAATAGTTGCCGACGCCTCAAATGCCTTGCCGCCAATCTCGGCCTCCATATCACAATGTGCAGTGGTCCGCAGCTCCGACCCATCGAGTAGACACACCCTCATCTCAAGTCCAGGAAACCTCTCCACGCCTTCGAGTCCGTCGATGAAGGCCTCGGATACGAACGAGTGCGAAGCACCCGTATCAAAGAGAGTATGAGCGGGCTTACCGCTGATCATAACTATGCCTGAGGTTTGTTTACGTGAAAGTTAATTGTTATCCTATAGTTCCAGGTACTATATATATAATTGAAAATTCACGAAAATCAATAATTAACTTTAAGTACCTGTGATAACCTCCTCGGGGTTCCTCAGCTCTGTGAGGTCCAAGGCGTATATCTGCTCCTGCTCACGTCTCCTGCCGTGATATCCCCGGCCTCGGCCTCGTCCTCGGCCTCGTCCTCGGCCCTGCTGTACTGGGGCCACTGGAGGTGGATGAGGAGGAGGGGGATGGAATTGATGCGGGCACTCCGACCTAATGTGCCCGGGCTGGCGGCATCCATAACAAACTACCTGTCGGTGGCCTCGGTCATCCTGTCTCCTCGGATCATGCATCTGTAGAGGTGGGGGAGCCAATGCTGGAGGAGGCCCCTGCTCCTGCCTGAAGTTGGGATGACGACGTCCCCCACCCTTCATGTATCTGATAGTCCTGCCTCTTTGAGAGCCCCTGCTGCTCTCTCCTGATGTCGACCCATCAAATGGTCTCTTCCCTCCAGCTCGCACCATCAGCTAGTTAGACTCCAGCTTCTTCGCCATCTCAATGATCTGCCTAGATGTACCGTGAGAAATAAACAGCAAGGCCTGCCTCAAATAGTCCCTGAGGCCCCGGTAGAACCTCATGGCATACCTCCTATCATCGGTATCCTGAATCCCTGCGAACCTGGCCAAATGAGAGAACTCTTTCTGATACTCTATCACCGATCTAGTCCCCTGCTTGAGGTTCAAAAACCTCTCATCCAAGGCATCTCTGTCCGTGGCAGAGACGAAGTGCTCCAGAAACACATCGCTAAACTCCTCCCATGATATCTCTGACAGCTCAAAGTCCGCATAAGTAGACTCCCGGACTGATTTCCACCATCTCTTCGCATGAGCCTCTAGCACAGAGGTGGCTATATGTACTGCCTCGCCGACTGGGCAGCTGATGCCTGCTAAGATCTCATGTATGGCCTCAAACCATTCTTCCGTCTTCACTGCATCCTCTGTCCCACGGTACGTCGGTGGGGACAGGCTCTTGAATGCACTCAGCCAGCTCGACCCCGGATTTGGCTGTGGAGCCGGGAATTGCTGGGATCTGAAGGCATCCAGAATCGCCGTCAAGGTCTGCCCTATCTCCGTATGTAGGAATAGTGTGGCAGCTGGAGGGGGAGGAGCCACATTTTGCGGCGCGGCGACCTGTGGAGGTTGCATAAAGGTAAGGTTAAAACAAAACTAGCCTAACTCCTTGTACTTTGTGGACCATTTATGTGACTTTACACATGGGCACACCACTACTTCCGCTGCATAGTTTGTCCGCAAACTAATGCTCGGGCGGGGGTGGTCCCATATTGTGGACTTCTTTCTCATATGATCGTTGTTCAAGTGATAGCAGTTTGTAAGACCCCCCTCCCCCTTACCAAGGAGGGCTACCGGATCTTATGCGCAGAACCGCCGTCTTACCGTGGCACTAACTCATGGGTTAGCCGACACCGTAACACGCCGATTCTGCCGGCTAGTACGATCATTTAACCTGTAGGCCAATATGAGAAGAAAGCAGTAAAACTGTATATGAAACCATCGGTCCACAAGCCACATAGTACAATCATATAAATGAAATGAAAAGTACATCAAAATAGTCCACAGAAGAGTACAAATGAAAGAGTAAAAAGGGCTTATGCCCAGTACATCAAAATCACTCTCTCACAAAATAATAAATGCGGAAGCTATAATTGAACATCAAATCTCGTCCCACCTGAGGATGCACAGTAGTGGTAGTAGCCTGCTGAAGCGGTATCTGCTCCTCATGTCCTGCCTCCTCGACGTGCTGGTGCTCCATCTCCACGGGCTCCTAAAAATAGTTGGTCACCGACCATTAGTCAAAAGACTAAGTCGTTTCCTCCGCAACTCGCCCCGCAGCTCCTAGGCACCGAGCGGGAGGACGAAGCGGAGGACAATAAAGGGGTAGCAAAGTGGAAGCAGGTGACAGAATCTAACTAGAGTTGTAATAAATAATGTAGTTCTACTCTAGCAGTTCTAAGTATGGTACAGGTAGTAAGTAAGAGCAGTGCAGTAAAGGAAAGTAAAGAACAGTAGTATGAACGAGTAAATAAACTAAACTACCACTATACTATCATCACAAACGTACCCTAACTTATATAAATGCTCATATAAATATATAAGTTAGGATTTCAAGGAAATTTAACTTATCATATAAAAGAGCCCATACTAATTTATATGATAAGGATCTATGAAGCGTATGGCCTAATATGAATGAATGATATGATGCAATTTTATGCGCAGGCAAGTGCAACTCACACACAACGACTCTTTGATCACAGACCTTTAGTTCCCACTTTTTGAGAGCTAGCATCACTCTCGGGTACCACCGCTGTGGCTACGGAAGCAGCGGAGCGGGCGTCTCCGCTTCTAGACCGGTATGCACACTACCAAGCCTTAGACCCCTCTCATACGCCTCTGTACACGTCCAAGGTGCACTCTAGAGTCTCGCGTACGTACTTTGCTGACAAACCCGTCAGTCTTGTTGGGTCGGATGTGTGTTATCGGGGATCGTCCTCCAGACCGCAGTGTAAAACAACCCACTGGCCCCTCTAACTCTCACAACCGCCTGGTGCACCGTACTGCCATCGGTGTGACGAACGGCCAGTACTGCTTGCCCCGCCACGATATTTATGCACATGCAAGTATTTCATTCTGAGCCTCCCGCTCGCAGGACCAAACCCTTCCTGAATCCCTCAAACCCAAACCCGGGTGAGAAAGCACATTAGTGCCTTTATACCAACTCCCTCAAACCCCAAAACGGGTGAGAATGCACATTAGTGCCTTTATACCAACTCCCTCAAACCCCAAAATGGGTGAGAATGCACATTAGTGCCTTTATACCAACTCCCTCAAACCCCAAAACGGCTGAGCATATATCATGAATCTCTCCAACCCTACACGGGCGAGAAGGTACAACAATGTCCTAACCTATTAGACTACTCTTGTCTACGGGTTATTATACTTAGAGGTTTAAGGTTAATCCCAGGACTGCCCCCGGTATTCCCAGTGAAGGGCTCTCAAGGGGCACTAGGAACTGTGTTGGGATTACACCCAGCGTTCCCTTTCGCAAGGATATTTATTTTAGTTGATGGCTACCCATGTCTCTTCCCCAGCTCTCTTTATTGCTCTAGTACAACCCTAGTGACTTAAGGTATTACCGGGAAACCGATGGTCTTCCGTCGACCCCCACTCTAGTTGCTAACTAAGACTTGCACTTTTGATCCCTCACTAAGATAATTCTACCCACCAGGGTTATTCATGTTGAACTCTCTTATTTCTGCCGATAATCAATCCCCTGGTAACCCCTAAGGCAAGACCTATTTATGTTATATGCAGACCATGTCCTATTATTACCCTAAAAATGTGATCTTCCAAACCTTAAGGCATCTTGGCCCTAAATATTTATCCTAGGGTGGTATGGACTAAGGGAACTACTCTATGAATTCTCATAATTTTCCTTGGCCAAATAATCCTTCAATTAAATCTTTTAAATTAAATACTAGGTCACTTTACACATGAAGTGGTATACTTTAACATCCACTGACCTAGATAATTTTTCCTGAGTTGTAATATGATAAAATATTGCTGCCTACAGAGTTTCATAATTTTCCTTTAATTATTTATTCCCATTTCTTATTTAATACCAAATTCACATAAATTCCATTTTCCAAATGAAGTATAGGCAATATGTAATCACAAATTCTAGGAAGATTACAAAACATTTAGAATACTAATTTATGACTATTGGCAGAGTCTCATCAATTTTTATTGTGTAATGGCCTATAGAATTCCATTATAACATATTTACCAAAAATGTCATTGTATTAATTTAATAACTAACAATGCAACCATTAATTCTGAGAAATTTATACAAAACTAATAATACCATTTTATAGTAGTAGAATAAATCCCAAATTTTGCTGAGGTGCATATCCATCATTTCAAGAATTAAATGAAATAAGGGTAAAATGGGCAATTTGAGATATCTAATCCAAAAGCTCTTCAAAATAGAGGGATCATATTTTTCCTGAGTCAAATGTAACATTATCTATGCCTTGGCAAAATTGTAGGATTTGTGCTTGAGAAAAACCTATTTTCCAATTTTATTTCCAAAATAGCTATATTTAAAATAAATTTCAATAAATGGAATTTTTGATTCCAAAAATTCTATGATTAATTTGAGGGATGAAATTTACCCTAATGAACCACTGTAAATAATTCCAAGATCTTTGCATGCCACCATTGGGCTGAATACACCATATTTGAATTTTTGCTATTTGCACACCAAGGCAAAACATGAGCTAACACATGCAAGTGGATTCTCCAACATGCAGTGAACCCAAGGTGCTGAAATTTTTATCATGCACCAAGGATGTCCCCATTGACCTACCACCAAGATTTGGGACCATGGGGAGGTATAAAACTCTATATATTTCACTTATTTATATTTTGATATTTTGGCAAAAACTATAGGACACCTTTCTCCAAAAATTCCTAATTTTTGGCAGGGGATAAGTATGCCCTAATCATGCATGTGCCCAAAATATGGGGCCATGGTGATTATTGGTTTGACCAGGGCATCCAAATGAATTTCTGCCCTACTCTAGGACCAGTCCTAGGAGAAATGCCCTACAGGAGTGTAAACTACACCAAATCACACCTTTAATGTGGCAAATTAAAGGTAAGACCATCAGCTACAATTTGCATTGAGAGACTAAGTTCTGGAACTGCCTCTAAGAGGCCTAAACACAACATGCAAAATAACTGTAATTATATGATAGGAATTTACTATGCATTTCATTTAATTAAATCATATAACTGGATTTGCACGAATCTTAAAGCATAAACCGACGGGATCGGTTCACCTTCCCCAATGGATTGACGGCTGCGATTGAGTTTTCCTGGAAGATGTTGGCTGGCGATTTCCGGCCAGCTGAGCCACCACCACCGCCGGCGGATATCGCCGCCACCTTCGTTAAGGTGGGGGCTAGCGTTTCCCGGCGGTGGGGCCGCCGGAGTTGGCTCCTCTGGCGAACCCGAGCAAGAAGAAAAAGCCCGGATTTCTCCATTTTCCTCTCATGGCATCGGGCTCGATTGAGCCCGATATCTCCCTAAATGGATCTAGAAATCTAGTACATGTAGAGGTGAGGTGAAACGCACCTGAATTGGGGCTTGGCTGCGGGTCAGGCGGCGGTTTGCCGTGGTGGTGGTGCGCCGGTGAGCTCCACCCCAAAAGCTTAATTCTCCACCATTCTCCATGATACAGCACTCGATTTCCATTCCCTTCTATCTCCTGAAGCTGTTGGTGAGGTCTGTTTGGACTGAGGTGGAGTATATGGGGAGGTATTTCCTATGTGAGCTCGGTTGAGCTTTGTTTGCTCCGCCCCTGCCGCCAAGTGGCACACAGCCCCAGTTTTCTATTGGAAATGGAGAGGGGAGGTCGGCCACCTGGTTTTGGGCAGTTAAAACCAGCTGATGGGGTGGCCATGTGGCCACCATTTCCTCCCTTTCCATTTTCTCTCTCCTCCTACCCTTAAAATCCCAATTTTACCCCCTTGCATGTATTCTCTCTCCTGATTTAGAGGGGTAGGACCGGTCTTGTTCACTTGGGCTGGCCATGGGCCAATTTTGGTGGGCTTGGTCCAAGGGATAATGGCTTGGTCTTCATTTCACTCCTTTAGGTCAATTTGTTGACTTGTTGACTTGGGGAGTTGACTTGGTCAACCATGGTGGGTGGGCTGACCCTACTTGGTGGAAATGTGTCTAGTGGCACCACCCAACTTGGGTTGGGTCAATGGGGTGCCCTACTTAGGCTAATTGGGCTTATGAGTGTGGGTTTGACCAAATTAAGCTCAAGGTTGACTTTGGTCAATTGGGGTCAAAGTGTTGACCTAGTGACATGCCCTAGGGTCCACTTAGATTGTCTTTAGGGTTAGGGCAATGTGGTTGGGTCATGGTGTGGCTAGGGTCCCCACTTAGGCTAGTTTGACCTAGTTTGACTATGGTCCTATAGTGGGCCCCACATGGCTACCACCCACTACCTAGGGTCAAACATAGTTGGTCTTCCTTAAATCTCACCCATGCCTAACCCAATCTAAGTTGAGGGGTCCAGAAGTAACATGGGATGTTACAGTATTAGCCTAATTGCGTCGTCTGAGAGACCATTGATTTTGAATGTATCACAGATCTAGAGAAAACTAGCAATATGCAAGTTCAGATCTTCATCTTGTAATCCGTCGAACTGTACATATTGATGCACCAATTATATGATGCTAGGATTAAGCTCAAAGTTAATGTTCGCAATTACAGGTCGAACAATACTTGTTTCTGTACCCTCCAGGTTGGCTCGATCATAATCGGGCATGGTCCTATACTGGACCCTTTTTGGGTTGGGTTCTCCCATTTCAGAGTTGAAATTACAATCACCGTCAAAATAGTCAACCGTTGTTTGATAAGTGGAACCCCCGAATTGCAAGTTTCTCCGAAAGGAGTGCTCGATTTCTGGGTCCAAGTCAACAAGTAGCGACGGATTCTTGCGGGTCATGCACTAGAAAACAAAATAGAAGGAGAATGTATGAAAGTAATAGCGAAAGCGTTTTCCTAATATTGACGAAAAAGGGTCCCCGGCAATGGCACCAAAAACATGATAAATTGAATGACTATCAACCCGAACAGGCAAGTCTACCTATCAAATTGCAGTACCAAGGTCGTATTAAAAACTCAGGGCTGTCAATTACTATTTCTCATGCTCCTACTATTATCCTATCGTACGATTGTTGTTTGTTTTGGGAATTTCAAAATAAACCAAAAATAATATTAAAACGAAAACTTCAGATTCAAAAGGTAGCATTCGATCAATGATTCACCATGAAAAGAGATAAGAAGTATAAAAAAAATAAAGTTTTATAATTGCAAATCATTCTCGAATGTGGCGGATCTGAAAATAAGAAATAATCTCGCTAGAGCATTAAATCTCCTAACTTCTAGTCATTTTGACTGAAATCTCTTTGCAAATCAAAAGGCCTAAAGTTGCATTATCAAAGTGAACCGCACTATTGGATTTGACTCCAATCTAGAGGATTTACGTGATCCTATCTCTAGGATTGCGTGCAACTCCTTCCTTCTTTGAGCGATCTTTCAAGTCAAAGAGTCTCTCGACTACTATGAAATGAGATCAAATTTCCTACTACCGTATACCGGAAATACGGAGTCGACATGAGGTAAATTAAAGAAGGATCGATAAAACAATTTAGCAAAAATAAAACTAAGAAGAAAAGAAAAATCTCATCTCAATTCATGGATCCTCATGATCAAATGCTAAAGAAAATTAGCCACACATATTCAAGAAGGGAACCATGATAAAATAGAGGAATTTCATTTTCATTGCTTGATAAAAAAGGGGAGTACAAAATAATAATAGAAGAGACAATATTATTCTACCAAGAAAAGGCTTACACAAATAAAATGATCTTAACAACAAGAAACGAAAAGACCTCTCTCTAGAACTAGCACTCTCACTTGCTCTCCAAATTCTAACTTCTTCAAAGCTTGAGGCAAGTGCTCCTTATATAGATGAGGGGGGAGGTTCTAGAGGAAGGTGGAGATGAAGGGGCACAAGGGGGTGGCCATGCATGAATGGAGAGATGCATGAATGGTATTAATGAGGGGGAATGTTCTAGAGGAAGGTGAGAGAGAGAACAAGGTTCAAGGCATGTTATTTAAAGAAATAAAAATAGAAAAATAGCAAAATAGAAATAGAAGAAGGGGGATGAATGAGTAATAAAAGAGGGGAGAAAAAATAAAAAAGGGGGAGAGAGAGGAGGAGGAGGGAGTCGGCCATGCATTGAATGGAGATCCATTCAAGGTGGCGGGTGGCTGCATGAGTGAAGTGGGCTACATCAAGCAGGCCGGGCTGGACTTTAAGGGAGGGCCGGCTGCATCATGGTCTCAGGTTGCATGGTGGGGCAGCATCAAGTGCTCGGGCTGCACTTGAGAAAAGGGGGACGGCTGCACCATGGGCTCGAGATGGACTTGAAGGAGGGCCGGCTGCATCATGTGGGCTGCATCAAGGAGAACCTACAAAAATAAAATAAAATACAACATTAGTTATGTTTTATAACATATTAAAACATAACATCAAAAATAAAATATTAAAACGTAACAAACATAAAATACATAAAATATATAATTAAACCTAGGAGTTTTTTTATGCTAAACTAACCCAAAAACGATGACTAAACCTAGTCATCATGATGTTGCCTCTAATATTTCTCTTCTTTTCTCTGGAAGTACATGAATGGCTTTGGAAAGTACTTGGATGGTTTGGGAGGAGCAGTAGTGTCTTCACGACTATACTTTTTATCATGAAGTCTTCTTAGAGTCATAGATTTTTCATACTGCATCCATTTAGAGTGAGAGTAATAGGTATCCTTGTTCCTACTGAATTCCACCACTAGTCTTAAAGTATCCATAATAATAGATTTAGATGTAGGGCTCCAATCTTCAGCAAGTTCCCTTTCTGCATGTTCTGGAATAGGAGTAAACCTGCTTGTAGAAGCACCTTCACCATACTTTCTTCTCTTGGGTATCTGTACTTCAAGAGGTATTTATTGAGGCACATCATCTTGTTCAAAATTCCAAACTTGTGAATAAGTGACAAGAGGTGGAGCTTCATAAAATTCAGGCCTTAGAGAGAAGGTAGGCCTTTGAACATTGACATCCAGACTGGCAAGAGGGGTTGATGTGGGGTCAACTGAGAAGTCAGGGAAGATCTCATTATGCATCCACACTATAGTATCATAAGTGTAAAGTTTTGTACTCTTAATTTCCTGTGGCACTGATGTTTGAATGTCTTTAATTTGATTGTCCCATAGATCTTTCATCTTTTGGACTCTCTTATCTAGCTATTCCTTTACTTTCTCCCCCCCCCCCCCCTTTCTGACTTCTACAGAGAGGGTGCCTATAGCTTCTTCTTTGAACTTGCCAACTTCTTCACACTTCTTGAAGTTGTGCTCTTGAACTTTCTTTTCCAACTGAATCAGGTTGTTAGCAAGAGTGACAAATTGATTCATTACCTCACCAATACTAGTAATAGTATGGTCTATTGCTTTGCCTTCAATTTGTAATAGCCTTTTAAATTCATCAATATTGATCTGTATTTCTGCAAATCCTCAGCTCATTTGCTTTTCTAAAGCAGAGACCTTATCTGTGACAACTTGAATGGAGGTATCAAAAGACATTCTTTCTTAGCCAACAAGGCTTCTATTTTACTTAAGATATTATCTTCAGTAATGACTTCAGTCTGAGGAGGTGGAGTAAGTAGAATTTGAGCTGTCCACGGAGATATTTCTTCAATGAGCACAATAGATGTGGAGATCTATTTTTTTCTAGCAGTAGTTATTTCAACTTCAGCATCATCACCTATGAAAGTGGGAATGTTGAAGTGTAGGCTTGGGAGAGGTGGTTCAACAACTTCAGGAGATACTTCTTCAGTATTAGAAATTGAAGCTATCTCTTCATCTTGCACACCGTCAACAGTAGACTGGGGCTGAGAAGATTCTTCTTGTGGAGATGGATTTTTTGGTTTAGATGGTTCTATTTGAGAAGATTCTAGTTGAGATGGATTTTCTACTAGAGGGGAGAGAAGTTCTTTATAGGTGAGTTCCTCTATCATCCTGTCAATGTCAGCATCTGTAGATATTACTTGATCATCTACCTAGGCATCAGTAAGAAGTTCTTGATCAGACAGGTCAGCAGCCATAATACCTGAGCCATATTCTTGGACAAAAGTGCCCTTTACAGCAGCAGATGGAGATGTATCTTCTTCTAAGACTGTATGTTTAGCAGTTGGTGGAGTTGTGGCATGGGCTTGAATATCAGTTTGTACTGTGGCTGGAACTTGAGCTGACTGCACTGTCACTTGTACATATGGAGCAGGCTCCCCCTCAATAGCTGGACCATCTGTGACAGTTATTTGATGAGAGAGGGAAGATGAAGTCCTAACTTCATCTACAACTATCCTTGGAGCTGGAGGGGCTTGGTCTGGCTTTAGAAGTTTGATTTCCCATCTCTGGATGGAGGTTATTGAAACCTTCTTCATGTGATGAAGGGACATGCCCTTTTCCAAGTTAAAGATATCTGGACTCAATTGATTTTGATAGAGATAGAATTCTTCCATAATTGGGGCTTTTTATACTTGCTTTGATCTTGTCAAAAATCATCATCCCCCATTGAAATTCATTTATACAGATTACTGCAGTCATCGTGTAAAAGAAATCTATGGTGATATAGCTTATATAACTAGTGCGGCAGAGAAGAACTGTTCCCAGAATATAGGCAAGCAGCTTGCTCTTTGCATCCATGTGTTGTCGGAGAATTGTGAGGGTTGAGTCGAGAAGGCCACAGAAGCTGTAAGCCCTTTCATAGTCTGGCCTTTCTAGGTCATCTTACATGTCAATCACCGGCAGCCGCAAAAATTGAGAAATAGAGGTTGATGTCGTATTGACTTTGATGTTGCATACCTTGGTTTTCAGAACTCTACCATTGCCCTTGACTTTGGCATTCTGGAAAAACTCATCCACATCAGAAATAAGAACTTTGCACGGGTGTTGAAGAACAAAGGTCAGTCCAGCGATGTCGAGCAATATAAGAACATTTCTGAAGTCGTCAGAAATATAGGTGATTCCAGTTGAAATTAGTTCACTATCGATGACTATTTTTGATGTGGGAGCCATTGATTGAGGAACTGAAAGTCTGCCAGTCGGCAAGAAGAGGAACAAGGTTGTTCGCGGGAGGAGCGGCAGAGATGAAGAAGATGAAGGGTTTTCTCGAGAAGGAGATTTTAAATCCGGGATTTGGATTTTTCTGGACTTATTCTATTTATATAAACCCTAAATCTTGATGATTAAGGAAAGAAATAATAATAAATTACTTGGAGTATGGTGGTTGGAGTTCCTGGGTGCCAATATAAAAATTTGAACATTGAGAAAAATTCTGCATCTAATTTCTCGAGTGAAGGACAGTTCTCGAGTTAAAAGCTCACATGTTCTCCATTAGAGATATCATTTCTGAGAAACAAACATTATGTTCTCGAGAATAAACAAAGTACTCGAGTAATGAAGTTGTTCTCGAGAATTGAAGTCCCGACTTTGAATTTTTCTTGATTTTGAAGGGTAATCTGATTCTTGAACTATATTGTGAGGCTCTTTTCTTCAATATTCCCTGTTGAGCATGCCAAGTTCTATTTTGAAGAACGACAACTTGTCCTCATCCAGTGGTTTTGTGAATATGTCTGCAACTTGCATGTCAGTTGGAACATACTGGAGATTAATGTCTCCATGGTCCACATGCTCCCTGATGAAATGGTACCATGGCTCTATGTGCTTTGTTCTGCTGTGAGAGACTAGGTTGTTGGCTATTGCAATTGCAATGGAGGAGTCACAGAACAGTAGGATTTGCTTGACCTTCAAGTTATAGTCTTCAAGTTAATTTTTGATCCAGAGTAATTGTGCACAACAACTGCCGACAAAAATGTATTTTGACTCGACCGTTGAGATTGTAACATAATTTTGCTTCTTGCTGCTCCATGAGATGAGTTTCCTTCCAAGGAATTGGCAAGTCCCGGAAGTGCTCTTTATATCATCATTATTACCTGCAAAATTAGCATCTGAAAATCCAATTAGCTCGCTTTCATTACTTCTTGGGTATCATAAGCCAAGATTTGGTTTGCCCTTAAGGTATCTCGAAATTCACTTTGCAACAGTGTAATGAGATTTCTTAGAGTTCACCTAATATCTAGCACACACATATGTTGAAAACATGATGTATGGCCTACTAGTAGTAAGGTAGAGTAAGGATCTAATTATGCTTCTGTACTTGGTTTTATCAAGAGGTTCCCCTTTCTCATCCTTGTCCAGAGACATAGTTGAATCCATTGGAGTCCTCATAGAGGTTGCATTCTCCATTCTGAATTTCTTAATCAACTCTTTGGTGAACTTCGTCTTAGAGATGAAAATTCCATCCTCAGATTGTTTCACCAGAAGTCCTATGAAATACTTCAGCTCTCTCATATTGCTCATTTCAAACTTCCCTTGCATAAGTTTGGAAAACTTCTTGCAAAGGTTGTCGTCAGTAGAGCCAAAAATGATGTCATCGACATAGATTTGCACTACAAAATCTTGTCTTTTACTTCCCTAAGAAATAATGTCTTGTCTATCTTTCCCCTTATGAACTTGTTCTAAAGAAGAAAGTTAGGAAGTGTTTCATACCATGCTCATGGCGCTTGTTTCAAACCATATAGTGCTTTAAATAATAAATAAATTCAGGATGTTCTGGATCAATAAAACCTGGAGGTTGTTCCACATACACTTCTTCCTTTATGTCACCATTAATGAAGGCTGACTTCACGTCCATTTGGTAGATAGTGAAGCCTTTGAGTGCATCATATGCTAGGAACAACCTGATTGCCTCCAGTCTTGCCACTAGAGCATATGTCTGATCGAAGTCGATCCTTTCTTCTTGTTTGTACCCTTTGGTGACGAGTCTAGCTTTGTTCTTGATTATGTTTCCATCTTCGTCCATATTGTTTCGTTATACCGACTTTGTTCCAATCACATTCTTTCCTTTGGTTCTTGGCACAAGCTTCCAGACTTTGCAACGTTTGAACTGATTTAGTTCTTCTTCCATTGCCATTACCCAAGATGCATCCTTGTTTGCTTGCTCAAACTTCTTTGGTTACACTTGCGAGAGAAAACAAAAATACAAATTCTCATTAGTTGTACCTCTACGAGTTCTGACACCATTACGAGGGTCTCCTATAATTTGATCAATTGGTTGATCCTTCAATTGTCTGAGCTCTAAATTCCTTGTATATGGAGCTTCCTCTATCACAAGAGTGACTTCATCAGCTTGAATGACATCTTCATCATGGTGATCAACCTCTCCAATTGGGGTTGGAGTGGTGATCTAGATGAACTATTGACCTTTTTCTCTAACTAGCTCATCCGAGCTTAATTCCTTTAGTCTTGAACCTGCATCATCCACAAACACACTAGAAGAGCTGCTTTGTAGCAAGCTCGTCTCATCAAATACAACATTAATAGATTCTTCTAAGAAAGGGTTTTCTTTTTAAAAATCAAATATGTCTTACTATGGCTACTATATCCTACGAAAATACCTTAAAAACTCTTTTCACTTAATTTAGTTGTGTGATACTTCCCATTATTAAGTACGAAGCATTTACTACCAAAGATTTTTAAATATGGAATAGTAGGTTTCCTGCCCTTTAGTAGTTCGTAAGGTGTTTTATCATGATTCTTGTTGGGTACATTGGAAATTATGTACCAGATTTGGAGAAGCCTCACCTAACTCAATGATATTCATCAAGTTGTATTTGATGGTGTGTTGAGTTTCAATGTGCAGGTTAAGGAAATGTAGAAAAAGTTTCTAAATACAAGTGTCGACACCTGAGAAGAATTGTGTCGACAATTGGGAAAGGCTATGTCGACACCAGGAGCCAGATTGTGTCGACACATAGGATTTGTGCCGACACACAGAAAATCTGTCGACAACAACTGTGTCAACAAGAAGGACTTGTGTCGACACATTCAAGAATTCTGTCGACAAAACTTGTGTGGACACACAGGACTTGTGTCAACACATTACAGAATTATATCGACAAAACTTATGTCGACACATAGGATTTGTGTCGACACAATCCAGAATTCTGTCGACATCAACTTTGTCGAGACTAGAAGCTATTGTGTCGACACATAGGACTTGTGTCGACACATTTCACATAAGCTGTGTCAAGAATAAAAAGAAGAGTTGTGTCGATATTAGGTGAGCTATGTCGACATCACCAAGGATTGTGTCGACACATGATCTATTTGTGTCGACACATTTGAAGTATTATCTCGACACTTTGCTACTGAGTTAAAACATCAATGAATTATCAGATGTCTTGACTAAAGACTTGACAGCTGTCATAGCCAACAAAGTTGTTGCATTTGTCAGAGCTGTCAGAAGGTTGGTATGAATCGGATCAGCCAGTAACCTCGGATGGAGCCTATATAAAGACATGTTCTATCATCAGATAGACAGTGCTGGAAGTATCCAAGAGAGTGGAACAACTAAGAAGAAGAAGAGAAGTCTTCATCCAGAAATCAAAAAGTATCTGGCAGATCTTGAACAAGTCTTCAAGAAGAATTCAGAGTCACATCTGAAAAGGAGAAGGAAGCTGGATTGTAGATCATCTCCAACTTCATAAGAAGATCAACCTTACTTTGTTCAAATTCAAGAAGCTTTGAAGAAGCTAAGGCAGGTTGGATCTAAAGCAGTCAGATCTATCAATAAATGGCCAAGAAACCTTCTAACCATTCCCTCTCTACTTGGGTGAATGAATTATTCCTTTTACTATCAATTTTTCTGTAGGATCTTTTACAGATCTGATTGTAGGAGGGTTACCTCTCTGAGTTGTAAGCCTAAATCTATAAAGGCTGAGGTAGGTCTAAGTGTCTGAGGTATGAGAGTTTTCTCTCTGAGTTGTAAGCCTTGTGGAAGAGGCTGAGGTAGGGCTTGATTGCCTGAGTTGTAGGCCTTGTGGAAGAAGCTGAGGTAGGGCTTGATTGTCTGAGTTGTAGGCCTGGGAAAAGACTGACGTAGAGCTTAATTGCCTGAGTTGTAGGAGTGTGGACTCACTCTGAGGTAGGGTTCTCTGGAAGAATCTGAGTTATAGGACTTGCTGAAGTCTGAGCTGTAGGGACCTTTCAAGGTTCTGAGTTGTAAGATCTGAGGATCTGAGAAGAAAGAAGGGAGTTAGGCCGAATCTAGTACACTGCTAGATAGGCGAAGGGGGAAAGTCGATGTACCCATCACTTGGGGAACCACTATAAATCTATGTGCACTCTGTGATTGGCTGTGATTTCTTTTATACTGTGTTGTGTAAATTGCTGAATAAGTGATCTAACAATAAAAATATTATCTTCCTTAAGGAAAAAGAATTGAACCTATTCACCCCCCCCCCCCTCTAGGTGTTTAGGATATCTTGAAAACCAATTCTTTCAAGTCGTATCAGAGGGAGGTTGCTCAAGAATAGACTTAACAGTCTCAGTGGATCTATAAGGCAGTTATCAGTTAGACAGAATGGGTTCAGCTGAGAATCAGAAGGAATTTGGATCTATGAAACTTCCTATCTGTAAGAAAGAAAATTTTGGCATATGGAAAGAAAGGATCAGATTGTTCATGGAAGCATCTGATCCAAGAATTTGCATTACAATGCTAGAAGGGCCATTTATTCCTATAAACATATCAGTTCTTGACGCTAAACCCAAGACTCCAAAGAGTTATTCAGAAATGACTAAGAAAGAGATCATTCTAGCAACCTTAGACAAGAGGGCACAGAACATAATTGTGAGTGATATAGATGACTCAACATTCCAGAATATGGTCCATTGCAAAACCTCCAAGGAAATGTGGGACACCTTGATTGTCTACATGGGTGGGGACAGAATCAGGAGAAGAGACTGAAGTTGAAGCTTATATAGGATTGTTCAATACTGAAGAGGATTCAGTAGAATCTGAGTTCTTACAACTTCCAGACTCAATAAATGGGGTTGAAGATCATCATTGCAAAGGGCTGATGGATTTGAATGAGGAAGATTAGTGTCAGGATCAGCCTGGACCCAGTAAGGTAAACAATCTTTCTTCAGTTTCTAATTATTATACTAGATCTGAATCAGAAGCATCTACATCAAGAGATGTGGATGGTTCTGAATTTGAAGGGGATGTTCATCAGCTTATTGATGAGTATGGTGATTTTTTGCAAGCTCTTAAGAGAAGCAGAATTATTAACAAGGAAAAGGCTAAGGAAATTGCATCTCTTAAACTGGCTGCATTAGATTCAGCAAAAATTCTGGATTTGAAGTTGAATGAAATTGCCAAACTAAAAAGTATAACTTTTATTCAGATGGGTATAATTACATTCAAAAATGATCAAATCAAGAGTCTGGAAGTCAGACTTCAAAGAGAGAGGGAACTTGTGGATAAATTCTCAAAGCCAAAGTTAGTCTTACCCTTGATTGATGACTTCACTCTCCAAAAGGGTAAGACGGGATTAGGCTTTAAGGGAAGAACTACGGCAGCTAATTCCAAAAGAAAAGGCAAAGCCCCAGTTCATCCACTAGCCTTCAAACCCCCTATTACTTTCAGGAAAGTGATGCAGCCCACTAATAAGTATGACCATAACATTACACATGGTAACAGTAAGCCGTATAATCTAAATGACAAGGGTGTAATTGCCAATAGGGCATCCCATGTACAAACACATTATTATCATCAGGAATCATTAATATTTGATACATCATCCCCAACACTCAAGAAATGGACTATTGTACCTACAGTTTTAAGGTATGCTGACAACAATATTGTTAAGCATGTATCTAAGAAAAGATACAATAGATATGAGTACTGGTGTTGTGGAAAATTGGGACATTATGCCCTAGATTGTTGGCACAACACTACTGTCAGGAAGAATGCTAGCTTACCTGTCAGAAAGGCTGCAGGCAAGTATGACAAGTTTCAGTCTAACCTGAACCTAGAACCCAATAATTATTGGGGTTATAAGGTTAAGTAATTTTATTTGATGTAGTGAGTCCAAGTGGCCATACGCCAATATGGTACTTGGACAGTGGATGTTCCAGGGACATGACTGGAACAAGAAGGATATTGAAGGATTATATGTAACATCCCATTTCCAACTAAACCCCTAAGAGTGGTTTTGGCCATGACTAGGTCATGACAAAACCCTAGGAAGCCAGAAATGGGCCAAGAGATAGGGGACAGAATGTGGAAGATCATCATGGTCTGCAAATAGTAGAACTCTGAGCATGGTTTAGGATGACCATGGACCGCACCCTAACCCCAAGACCCTACCACAACACCCCTAATACTTTGGGAGGCCCATTAGAGCCAAAAGGACTCATTAGGGTCAACCTAAGAGGCTCAGTTGACCAAGGTCAACCCTAGCCCTAAATGGGTCAAACTAGCCTACTTAGGGTCAATTGACCTACTCCTAGACTAGGGGACCCCACCTATGCCCTCCTAACCCTAAAGTGAGGTCAATGGGTCACTAAGGACACATTGGGGTCAGCCCTAGAGGCCAGGTTGACCCAAGTCAACTCAAGCCCCTAATCTGGTCAAAGTACCCTTACTAAGGGTATGTGACCTCCAAAGTGCAGGGTAACCCTACATAACCCTACCTAGACCCTAGGGAAAGCCAATGGGTCACCCAGGACCCATAGGGGTCAACCCAATTGGTCATGTTGACCCAAGTCAACTCTAGCCCTAAAATGGTCAAAGTGCCCTTGCCAAGGGGCATGTGACCACCAAGATGCCCAACCAACCCTATTCTAGTAACCCTAGACCTTAAGGGAGTCCAATGGGCCACTAAAAACCCAATGGAGTCAACCCAGATGGTCAAATTGGCCCAGGTCAACCCTCATTTGGGTCAAGTCAAACCTAGCCCAAAAGGGCTAACCCAAGCCCAAGCCACTTCCTCCTTAGGCTAACCCCATTCCCATGACCATCATAACCAAGTGGGTTGCAATTAGCTTGTGAGGTTGACTAGTCAACCAGAGGTGACTAGAAAAGAGAAAGGAGCTCCCCTCCATGATAATGGAGGAGAGAGAAATTGAGGAAGAGGAAAGGGAGAGTGGAAGGCCGGCCAAGGGAGGCTAACAGCCACCATTTATGGCTGCAATCAACTCCTCTAGGGGAGAGGAGTTGATTCCAGCCGTTTCCCGGCCACCAAGGGATGGATTCAGCCCCCCTCCACTCTACCCGAGCCAAACCTTTAATGGTGTTAATGGCCATTGAAGAACCAGCCTCCCCTCTTCCCCATTTGCCATTTAAACACCATCAGGGGGCCAAGGGGAATATTTTAGAGCGTTTACCTGGAGGAGACGAGCCATCTCACTGTGCCGTTGCAGAAGCCGAGCGCCGCCACCGTCGTCAATGGCATCCCGCCGCTCTTCTCGCATCCAGGCCGCCAGGAAGGTCCTCCCCCTCTCCTTAACTCATGATTAGATCATAGCAATCAATAGGTCCAAGGTTCGGGCTCAATTGAGCCCGATCCAATTCGGCTTCTCATGGATTTTTCTGAAAAACTTCACCTCTCGGGATCGCCGGAAAATGGGTTTCCGGCGGCCAAGCCGCCGCCTGGGGATGGCCACCACCTCAACGGAGGTGGTGGTGCCGGTGGCCGGCCGGGGAGGTGGCCGGGTCGCCGGCAGTGGCGTTTGGAAATCGCTCCAGGCAGGAAGAATCGCAGCCATCGGCTCAACGAAGAAGATGACCGGATGCCGTTGATCCCTGCGCCAAGATTCGTGCTGCATCAGGGTTAAACCATAGGAAATTATTTCTAATTATTTCATTCTGTCACACTTTTGTCATTTAATGTTTTAAATATTTACAAATAGTTAGAAGCTCTGTATGAGGAAATGATCAACACATGATTTGTAGCCCTTTCTGTCTACTTTATTTTAAAATTGGTTTGAACCAATTTAGGCTCTTGGTTTGACCAGGGCACCCATTTTGGTGGGACATATCCTTAGGGCTAGGCAGTCATTAAACTGAATGCCCACACTTCATCCCTAGTCCAAATCAGTTGACATTTTTACAGGGAGTCTACCCTAGCTATACCTAGAGCTGGTCCGAAAATGGGAATTTTTGGAGAAAATATTTCTATACTTTTTATAAAAATTTAATAATTATTAAATAAATTAAATAGGTGCCCTAAACATCTCCAAACCATCCCAAATTTTGGTGAGTGGTCCTTGGGCTCATGTTAGGTATCTGTATAGAGTTTCACCTAATTTGGATATGTTTTGAATAGGTTTGGACCCAGCCCTAACTATACTTTAATAAGGGTATTTTTGTCAAAAAGTGCATTTCTGATTTTGAGTGACCAAATCACCTCAACAGAGGCTGAAATTTGGGCCACTGACTTGTTATGACACTTAGCATCTCCCCTTGGAATGTGGGGTAGAGTGGAGTTGATTTGCCCTAAGTCCCTAGGCCAAACCTTAAGGAGGGACCTTTTTGCCTTGTGAAGGGCATGAGTCCTAAACACCTTGGATGAACTCCAAATTTTGCAAGGAGGTTCCTAGGATATATAAAACCCTCTGTTAGAAATATTAGCTAATTTTGAAAAGGGTAGGGGCCCCAAAGCCCTAACCCTAGCTTAGGACCTAAAACTTGTAGTGTCGGTTTAGGGTAGTTAAACATTTTGAATCTTAACCAAATTTGGGTAGTGAGGGGATTAGGTTATTTTGAGCCTCTGATAATTTACTTGAGGAATTTTGATCAATATTTGTAGCACTTCATTTGTAACCAATAGGATTGCCCTAATTAATAATTTGGCTATTATGGTCTCACTGCCCATTGAAAGGGCATGAAACATTGGCAGAGGTAGTTTTAGGCTATCTAATCATGTATGAATTTTGATAGAATTTTTGGATAACTAGTTAGGGCATCTACTTCACAAGTGCTTTATTTTGATTACGTACTAAATAATCTTTGCAAGAGCCCATTACTTATTGAAAAATCATGAAACTTGCTACTTAGTGTTTTTAGCTCAATATTATCATGTGGGAATTTTTGTGGAAATATTTGATGGCTAATTAGAGTACTTTGTTCATTAACCCTTAAATTTGAAAGTTCATGAGAAAATCAAGTATAGCCTTATTTTTAAATGATAAATTATGAAACTTTTTCTAGGGTATTTGTAGGCCATCACAATCATCCCTGAAGTTTCTCTGAATTTTTGGAGGCATTATTACTGTAAAAGCTTTTAAATAGACCTTTTATGAGGCAACTTTGAAATTAAATTTAAGGGCCCAAACCTTGCTGGAAAATTTGAAGACTTAGGACTTAGAGTTGATTATGCATTTTGTAATTACCATAAATTTATTGGAATATTATCTTGTCTGACATTGCTACTTCATGTTCAAACTTGGGCTTTTTGGATACTAGAATAAATAAATTAATTATCAGACAAATTAGGAAAATTATGGGTTTCTGGATTTATGCTTCAAATGTCATTTTAGCCCTATAATAATTATCATAGGGATACTGGATGAGTATTTCATGTACTTCCCTTTTTACGGGTCATGTAGCTTAAGTGGTCTGCATATAGCAAAATTGCAGGAAATCATTTTGGATATGAATTAGAGCACGTGTGATGGGTCTTGATGATTTGCTTGAAAGATAAGTAGAGTGGGTTGCACCTATGGAAGATGAGTGAGTAGGGTGTGATTTTGTCTAGGGTTTTGAGGCGTTCGGGTCCGACGAAAGATCGTCCTACCCAAGGAGAGTTGGAGTCAAATCACCCTAGGATTAGCATATCGGAACATGAGAAAATAATGGGTAAGGGAATCAACCAATAACAAAATAAGTACCTTGCGAAAGGGAACGCTGGGCGTAATCCCAACACAGTTCCTAGTGCCCCTTGAGAGCCCTTCACAGGGAATACCGGGGGCAGTCCTGGGTTAACGTAAACTGTTTTAACAGGCTGAAAAGAGTAACTTAGTAATTAGGGTTGCACATTTCACAAACACTGATGGCACTGGATGTTAGCTAGGAGCTTCAGCTCGGATGGTTAAAAGGCGGACTTTGGGTCCGGGGAGCTTCGGCTCGATTGTTTGAGACGGACGTGTTGGTCCGGGGAGCTTCGGCTCGGTTCTTGATTACGCTAATTTGCATGTGCATAACAGGAAAGGAAATTAAGGTGGTGGGTCTTCGGTATAGGAGGGTCGATGCACCAACGCCAATACGTTGACTCGGCAAGTGTGGTTAGCACTTCGCCAACAGAAGTCCGGTGCGCCAGCCGGCAAGAGTACGCAGGAGTCCGCTTCGTGCACCAAGTGTTGAGGCATACGATAGGTCTGACCGGAAGTGCTTTACTGGTTTGGAGGTGGGCGAGGCCCAACCCACCGCTTCCGTCTGCCACTACGGAGGTATCCTGGGAGGTTACGGCTCTAGAAAGGGGGAACTAAAGGTCTATGTGCACAGAGTCGGGTGTGTGTGTTGCACTTGCATGTCCATCATACCCACTTGCATGTCATAGCATAATCGTTACCTTTAACCTTGACACCTAAAGTATAAGTGGAATGGGACGCTTATACTTTAGGACCTGCAAAACGACCCCTTGGTCTATAAGCTTGTGTGGGCAAATTTATAAATTAAGGTTAATTTTGATATATATAGTTACTGTTGTTTGATAACCGACACCCCAACGTATAAATTGGTATGAGACTTTTTATGCGATGGGAGCCTTGCAGAAGACCCCTTGGCTTATGTGTTTTCACATAAGTAAAGGTTACTTTTCATATTTCAGCTTATTGTCTTTACATGCTATGGAATTTACTAGTATAGGACCGCTGCCATCTGCTTTTGATATTCTCCACCTTCAAGTCCTCCCCTTTCTTCCTCTCCGCTCGGTGCCTAGGAGCCGTGGGGGAAGGGGTGGGGGATGATAGGACTTAGTCTTTTAGACTAACGGTTTTCGAACCGCATCATTTAGGGGATCGTGGAGACCAGCATGGAGGAGCAGCCCCAGAGACCGGTGCGCTTGGAGGTGGGGCAGTCTAGCTTCGGAGTTCATACAGCCGGGACCGTGAGTCTCGACCTTGAGTAGTTTTTCTGCTTCCACATGAGTGATCTTTTGTAGTGAGGATATGATGTACCGGGCATAAGCCCGTTTTTGCTACTCTGATGTATTATTCTGTGGACACTCCCTTCGTGGAGTTATATTTATTATGACATGTGATCTTCTGTGGACAGTTAGTTTTCATGACTTCTTTATGATACTTTTCTGTGATCGAATTGGCCGGCAGAATCGGCGCTTTGTGGTGATGACCCTTCAGGGCGTGAAGGAGTCACCGCAAAACGGCGGTTCTGGGCCTAATACCCTGGTGTTGTAAAAAAAAGGAGGTCATACAAGTGGTATCAGAGCGGACCTCGATCGAAAAGTAGCAGTCCACAACCCTGGGTCACCCCCGTACGAGTTTAGTTTGGGGACAAACTAAGCAGCGGAAGCAGTGGTGTGCCCATATGGGGGGAATCACACATAAATTGTCCACTTTCATTAGGTATTGAGTCGATTACCTACTAATGTAGTTCGTTTTGCAGCCCCCAGCTCAGCCTACCCCACAAGGTGGAGCTCAGCAGACCCCAGATATTGCACCACCTCCCATGGTCCCCACACCTTTCCTCCAGTCAGACATGGGGCAGACCCTTACAGCTATTCTTGAGGCCTTCCGGGCTCAGCAGGCTCCAGCCCAGCAGCCAAACCCAGGGGCCAACTGGATGAGCACCTTCCGAGGACTCTCTCCCCCATCATACTTGGGGACAGAGTCGGCAGTGCGGACAGAGGAGTGGCTGAATGTTATGTACGAGATGTTGACTGGGATACGATGCCCTTGGGAGGAGAGGGTGGCCCTGGTGGTATCTTGCTTGGAGTCCCATGCTAAGAGGTGGTGGAAGACGCTGTTGGACACGACATATGCTGATAGGGAGATTGCAGAAATCACTTGGGAGGAATTCAGGGACACGCTGCTGGAGCACTTTGTTCCGCAGTCGGCCAAGGATGAGTTGGAGGAGCGGTTCTTGCAGCTGAGGCAGGGCACCAGGACGGTGGTGGAGTACCACCGAGAGTTCGATCATTTGGCCCGATATGCGGGCTCTTACCAGCTGGACGAAGCAGGTTACGTCAAGAGGTTTTATAAGGGCCTAAAAGAGGAGTTGAGTGTGTTAAATTTTCTCAACGTGGTCAGCAAGATAGCCCAAACACCAAATTAATATCTTCGAAACTACTGTAACGCCCCGAAACTCAAAGGAGCAGAGGGGAATAATTTGGGCCAGTTTGAGTTCTGGCTGCAGGCACACGGCCTGGGACACGGGCGTGTCCCAGGGCGTGTCAAGCCTGTGTCGACACTAAGGCGTGAAGTCGACACTTTGGTCTCGACATTGTGTCGAGACTGGGCACACGGCCTGCGACACGGGCGTGTCGCAGGGCGTGTCGACCCGTGTCGACACTTAGCCGTGAAGTCGACACAGTGCTTCGACGTTGTGTCGAGACACGGCACACGGCCTGCGACACGGGCGTGTCGCAGGGCGTGTCAACCCGTGTCGACACTCGTCCCGCGAAGTCGACACTTTGGTGTCGACAGTGTGTCGAGACATGGCACACGGCCTGCGACACGGGCGTGTCGCAGGGCGTGTCGACCCGTGTCGACACTTAGCCGCGAAGTGCCGAGACCTTGTACACGGCCTGGAGCCCAGGCGTGTCAAGGTGACACGGGCAAGGACACGGGCGTGTCCTAGAACCCGTGCAGTGCTCGGGTTGAAAACGGGAGAAAATCATGGGGTACACGGCCAGATACACTGTAACACCCCCCTATCCGTCGCATAGCATATAGCAGTAGGTCCGGCCGGGGCCCGACGCCATATACCACAGACAGACCGGGTGGTTACTTATGGAAACCATCCAACCAATCTTAACGTCCTACACAGAGCATTCTAGCGGAAGCAGTTTATAAAAGTTGCAAAACAAGAACCCAGCAATAAGCATGAATGTCCACTAACAAGATAACAGGAATGTTATTACAAAATACTCAAAAGTCGGCCTTAAGGCCTTACAAAATGTTTCACTTGTCTTTTACATGGTTTACAAACCTCGGCGCGCAGGCCGGCCATACATGAATAAAACATAAAACATTTCCACTTGGGCCTTCGAGGGCCAGCTTCGCAAAAAGGGCTTTAGCCCGCTATTGACCGCTTGGTCCAGCTGCACCTGCAAGCAAACAAACCACCGCACGGTGGCAAACAAGGCAACGGTCAGCAATGCTGACCAAATTATAACGATCCCGCCCCCAACTCGGGGCGGCGATGCTCCTTCCCTGCATTTCATTAGCATAAGCGAGCAATTTATAACCATAGCCATATCATCACAGGCGTTGGCTCGCACGGCCACACGCCCCGTGCACTCAGGGCACATTCTCGGTGAACCGGTCGATGTCACGACAATTAAAGCCATTAACATTCCGGATTCACCACCGCCACTTTGACGGCCATTCCTATGAGCAATTCGTCTTCATGGTATTGGTCACGTCAATTTAAGCCATTGACCACCGAAGACCCCCATCTATGCCAACGGCGAGTGCCATGTACCTTTAGGTCTCTCTAACCCGAACGACATAAAGCGGGTACGGCTCCATCTAACCCGTGCTCACATCGCAACGGCAATTTAAGCCATTTGCGCGGGTCAAACTTTCACCGATTCCCATTCTACCGCAAGACACATAACCCCGTTATGTTCATGTTGGCACTCAGGCCACCAAGTTGGCAAGACCTCGTGTCCGCCCAGTTTTCCGGGTGCACCTTTGGGTTAGTCCCCAAGGCTCCCTGCTGCAATCTACCGCGTAGAAAACCCGAAAACACCAAATAGCACGGAGTCTTCTCCGGCCTTATGCAATGCAACATCACCGATCCGAACTAACATGTTCGGGTAGGCTTCAACCAAAATGCCTATGTCCGTTCTCGCATACGGACTCTAAACAACGGGGACTTTACATATCTACCCGAAGGAACGCCTCCAACTCTTCGCAAACTCGCGAGAGCGGGCTTCCTATGCAAAGAGAAGAGCGACTCATGCTCAAGATGAGGATCGTTACCCTTGCGGTCCTCTTTGGCGCCATCGAAAAGTAATCGGATGGAAATCACCGCACTTGCGTTGCCTCCGTGGATCCGGAGTCGGCTTGCGATTCGGAGCTCCGAAGCTCCTCCAATGGCGGATCTAGCTCCTCTTCTTCTTGCCTTAGCTCTTCTTTCTCCAAGGGTTTGGAGAGAGAACAAGTGGAAAAAGTGAGGGTTTTCTAAGTCAAAACCCGGGTATATCCCTTCAGGAACAACCCCCAGCCGTTGGATCTTCAGTCAAAGAAATGAACGGCTTCGATTCGGGACTGAAATGCCCAATCTGGACCGAACACGGCCTGGCACACGCCCGTGTCCAGGGCCGTGTGCCTCATTCGCCGTCAAATTCGAATCACCTGGAACCTCACACGGGTATCGAACACGCTCGTGTTCGAGCTGACACGCCCGTGTTCCACCTGACACGGCCGTGTAGCTGGCCGTGTACCCCATGATTTTCTCCCGTT
Organism: Platanthera guangdongensis; assembly: GCA_039583875.1. Lineage (NCBI taxonomy): Eukaryota > Viridiplantae > Streptophyta > Magnoliopsida > Asparagales > Orchidaceae > Platanthera > Platanthera guangdongensis. Next base: position 121,293,220 of record CM077167.1, on the reverse strand, counting down.
TTCAACCCGAGCACTGCACGGGTTCTAGGACACGCCCGTGTCCTTGCCCGTGTCACCTTGACACGCCTGGGCTCCAGGCCGTGTACAAGGTCTCGGCACTTCGCGGCTAAGTGTCGACACGGGTCGACACGCCCTGCGACACGCCCGTGTCGCAGGCCGTGTGCCATGTCTCGACACACTGTCGACACCAAAGTGTCGACTTCGCGGGACGAGTGTCGACACGGGTTGACACGCCCTGCGACACGCCCGTGTCGCAGGCCGTGTGCCGTGTCTCGACACAACGTCGAAGCACTGTGTCGACTGCACGGCTAAGTGTCGACACGGGTCGACACGCCCTGCGACACGCCCGTGTCGCAGGCCGTGTGCCCAGTCTCGACACAATGTCGAGACCAAAGTGTCGACTTCACGCCTTAGTGTCGACACAGGCTTGACACGCCCTGGGACACGCCCGTGTCCCAGGCCGTGTGCCTGCAGCCAGAACTCAAATTGGCCCAAAATATTCCCCTTTTGCTCCTTTGAGTTTCGGGGCGTTACAACTCTACCCCTCTTAAAAGAATTTCGCCCACGAAATTACATAAAGGGAAAAACATGTACCAAAACTAAAATTTGTACCTGAGCGGAACAACTCCGGATATTCATCAAGCATCGTCTGCTCTCGCTCCCAAGAGAGCTCCTCACGACCGCAATTGTCCCACCGGACTTTGACCATCCTGATCTCTTTATTGCGTAGCCGCTTGACCTCCGAGTCCTCAATCCGCATGGGCTTGACTTTTGTCGTTAGCCCACTATCCACCGGCACTTGATTGGCCGCGATCACTTGCGTAGGCTCTTGCACCGCCTTCCGAAGTACCGAAATATGGAATACATCATGTAAACCACTTAGCTCCACTGAAAGCTTCAGCTGATAGGCCGCTTCTCCTACTCGCTCCAGAACCTCGAACGGTCCAAGGTACCTCGGGCTTAGATTTTTCAATCGCCGCACCCGCGAGACACCCTTGAACGGCTTGATCTTCAAGTATACATAATCGCCCACAGCGAACTCCACGTTCCTGTGCTTGGCATTATAGTACTTTGCTTGCCGGTCCTGAGCGATGAGTAAACTCTCCCGAACGGTTCTCACCAAAGAAGTAGCATCATCCACTTCCGATCGCTTATACAACTTCGACTCGCCCGTTTCTAACCAAGACAACGGCGTGCGACATCTTCTACCATATAGGGCCTCGAAAGGCGCCATCTGAATACTTGCTTGGTAGCTGTTGTTGTATGCGAACTCCACCAAATAAAGGTGGTCCTCCCATTGCTTTCCAAAGTCCAAGACACACATGCGAAGCATGTCTTCCATCGTTTTATTGACCCTCTCGGTCTGCCCATCCGTTTGCGGATGGAAGGCTGTGCTAAACTTCAGCTTTGTTCCCAACATTTGCTGCACCAGCCTCCAATCATTGGACGTGAACCGCCCATCTCGGTCACTCACGATGCTGCGGGGCACACCATGAAGCCGCACTATGTTATCCACATAAAGCTTCGCCAGCTTCTCCACCGGATCATCCTTCCTATGCGGAATAAAATGCGACACCTTTGTTAATCGATCGACCACCACCCAAATGGCGTCGTTCCCCTTCTGCGACCTTGGCAAACCATGCACAAAGTCCATAGAGATGTCGTCGAATTTCCACTCCGGAATAGGCAAGGACTTAAGAAATCCTCCCGGCTTTTGGCACTCCGCCTTTACCAAGGCGCAAGTTTGGCACTTCGCTACATATAGCGCCACATCCTTTTTCAAGCCCGGCCACCAAAATAGCTTCTTAACATCACGGTACATCTTCGTGCTCCCCGGGTGAATCGAGTACTTGGTATGGTGCGCCTCGTACAACAACTCCGCCCGTAAACTGCCCACACTTGGGACGCACAAACGACCGTCTTTCCACAACAATCCGTCCTCCACAACGAATTGGGAATTTGACCCATCCAGAGCCTCTATCATGAACTGCTTCATATGAGCATCCATATCCAAAGCCTGCCGAATCCGATCAGCCAGGTCATATTGGACTTCAGTCCAGTTCAGCACTGCTTCAGCACTAGATTGACTATCCACACAAACAAACTCCAACGCCTTCAGCTCCTGCACCAACCGCTCATCATGCACTGATAGCCAATTCGCTTGAGCTGGGGCTCGGCGACTCAACGCGTCCGCAACCGCATTCCCTTTGCCAGGCACGTAGTGGATCTTAAAAGTATAGTCCCCCAGGAACTCCATCCACCTACGCTGCCGCATATTCAGATCTTTCTGATCAATCAGGTACTTTAGGCTCTTATGATCGGTGTAGATATCAATCTTCACACCGTACAAATAGTGTCTCCACAGCTTCAAGGCAAAAATCACGGCCGCTAACTCCAAGTCATGGACCGGATAATTCCTCTCGTGCACTTTTAGCTGTCTCGAGCCATAAGCTATCACGCTTCCGTGCTGCAGTAGCACACAACCCAAACCGCTGCCTGAAGCATCGCTATATATCTCATAGCCTTCGGTTCCAACCGGCGAACTCAGCACAGGCGCCGTGGTCAACCGACACTTTAACTCCTCAAAAGCTCGCGCGCACTCCGGCGTCCAAACGAACTTATGATCCTTCCTCGTCAAAGTAGTGAGAGGTAACGCTATCCGCGAGAAGTCCTCTACGAAGCGCCTATAATAGCCGGCAAGCCCCAAAAAGCTCCGGACTTCTGCTACCGTAGCAAGCTCAGGCCACTCCCATATCGCAACAATCTTCGCCGGATCCACAGCAATACCCTCTCCACTCACTATATGCCCGAGGAACGCCACTGAGGATAGCCAAAACTCGCACTTCGAGAACTTGGCATACAACTGATTTCTCCTAAGTGTCTCCAACACCAAATGGAGATGCTTGAAGTGATCCTCCTCACTTTGCGAGTACACCAAAATATCGTCGATGAAGACGATCACGAAATGGTCTAGGTACTCCCTGAACGTCCTGTTCATCAAATCCATGAATACTGACGGCGCATTAGTCAGCCCAAACGGCATGACCGTAAACTCATAATGCCCGTATCTCGTACTAAACGCTGTCTTTGGGATATCACTCTCCCTTATTCGCAGCTGATAGTACCCAGACTTGAGATCTAACTTCGAGTACACCGTCGACCCGACTAACTGATCGAAGAGATCATCAATCCGGGGGATCGGGTACTTGTTCTTCTCGGTCAGCTTGTTTAGCTCCCGATAATCAATACATAACCTCAAGCTTCCGTCCTTCTTCTTAACAAAGAGGACCGGTGCGCTCCAAGGCGAAGAACTCGGGCGCACATACCCTTGCTCCAACAACTCTTGCAGTTGAACTTTCAGCTCCGCCATTTCCTTAGGCGCTAGCCGATACGGAGATCGTGACACAGGCTTTGCACCTGGCACTAGCTCGATCGTAAAATCTATCTCCCGCTGAGGCGGGGCTCCAGGAAGATCTGCGGGGAACACATCAGGGTATTCTGATACCACTGAAATACAATCCATCGCGGGCTTCGGCTTTGCAACCTCCACTAGTGTAAAGAACAGCTCTGCTCCGGCACGAACCGCCTTCACCACCTGAAGAGCAGACATCAACGTCTTGCTCGACCCCTTTAAGCCCGTAAAAGTCGTCTCACGACTTGCTCCCAGCTTTACTTCCTTGCTACCGCAATCTATATGGGCCTGCTGCTCCGAGAGCCAGTCCATTCCAAATATGACGTCGAACTCCACCAACGGAAGTAAGGACGCCCGCAGGTCGAACTCCTGCTCTCCAATACGAATCTTAACCTCGCAGATTCTATCCGCTCGCATCGAACACCCATTTGGCAACAACACATCCAACTTACCCTTCGCCATCAAAGAAGGGACTCCGATGCGTAATATAAATCCTTCGGACAAGAAGGAGTGTGAAGCTCCCATATCAAAGAGTGCTCGTGCCGGATTTTCACAAATCAACACAAATCCTAAACAAGTAGTGGTAAGGTAACATGTGCATAACAAGCATATAAAGGAATTGACTTGCTATAAATTAAACCGTACCTGTCACCACATCAGCTTGTTTAATGGCCTCCTGTTGGCCAAGATTGTAGACCCTTGGTTGGGCCGGAGCATAATGGGATGCGGTCGACTCCACCGCCTTTCCCTTTTCTTCATAAGTGGCTCCCGGCCTCCTCTCGGACTTAGGACGTCCGCTCCAACAATCACGGGCGAAATGCCCCGTCTTGCCACAAGTAAAGCACGCGCCCGGGGTCCGACTCGTAGTCGCCCCAGAAGCACCAGAAGGAGCTGGACCCGAAGTCCTATGCTTCTTGAAAGCTCTCCGATAGCCAGACTTCGAAGTAGTCGGCACTTTAAACTCAGATTTCTTTTCAACCAAGCCTTTCTTCGCTTGCACACTCTTCATGTCCTTCTCCAAGGACCGGGCAGTATTGACCAAGGTTAAGAAACCCTGCGTCATTGGCCCCGACAGTAACAATCTCAGCTCATCCCTCAAGCCTTCATAAAAACGATTAGTCTTGCGCTCCTCATCCATGATGGTGGAGCTAGCATAACGACTCAACCGCGTAAACTCGTGGAGATATTCATCCACGTTCCTCTCACCCTGCACCAACTTCAGGAATTCATTCTCCATCGAGATCCTCTGAGTAGAAGGGAGGTATCTTGCCAAGAACAATCCCGAGAACTCATCCATCGGAACGTCTATCAGTTGTCTACCTCGCAGATGATGCAGCTCCAAACCTTCCCACCACATCCTTGCTTCACCGTCCAGCAGGAACGTAGCAATGGTGGTCATCTGCCACTCCTCCGTCTCCGTCGCTGTCATGACTCTCTTCACCCTAGAGAGCCAGTCTTCAGCCTGAGATGGGGTTCCCAACCCCGAGAATAACGGAGGGTTAAAGCTCATTACATGCTTCAACTGCCTCTCAGTCGCCCTCCTTGGCACTATTTGTTCTACAACCACTTGCTCCATCCTCCTCGGCTCAGCCTCTTGAAGAGGTACTTGCTCCATCACAGGAGCGGGCTGCTGCGCTTGCCTCCCAGGCTGCGCATTGATCACGGCCAACACCGCTTCAGCCACCAATCTTATATTTTCAGCCGACAAAGGTGTTGCGGGAGCAACTTCCGGTGCACTACTTGCCTCAGAAACTCGGCGTTCTGACGGCCCAATGCCACTTCGAGTCACCTATAGTGGTACAAAACACCGTTAAGCGACCAAATAAATTGCAAACAGCAATTATAGGAACACGCAGGTTCCTCAAACACGAGTATTTTCATTCCTAAGTGGACATTCATGGGTTCTTTTTACGGTTATAACGATGACGCACACAATGTGCTCACCACCCCTTAAAAAAAATTCGCCCACGAATTCAATTCAAGCCCAACCAAAACCAGTAGTCTGATACCAAATTGTAACACCCCCCTATCCGTCGCATAGCATATAGCAGTAGGTCCGGCCGGGGCCCGACACCATATACCACAGACAGACCGGGTGGTTACTTATGGAAACCATCCAACCAATCTTAACGTCCTACACAGAGCATTCTAGCGGAAGCAGTTTATAAAAGTTGCAAAACAAGAACCCAGCAATAAGCATGAATGTCCACTAACAAGATAACAGGAATGTTATTACAAAATACTCAAAAGTCGGCCTTAAGGCCTTACAAAATGTTTCACTTGTCTTTTACATGGTTTACAAACCTCGGCGCGCAGGCCGGCCATACATGAATAAAACATAAAACATTTCCACTTGGGCCTTCGAGGGCCAGCTTCGCAAAAAGGGCTTTAGCCCGCTATTGACCGCTTGGTCCAGCTGCACCTGCAAGCAAACAAACCACCGCACGGTGGCAAACAAGGCAACGGTCAGCAATGCTGACCAAATTATAACGATCCCGCCCCCAACTCGGGGCGGCGATGCTCCTTCCCTGCATTTCATTAGCATAAGCGAGCAATTTATAACCATAGCCATATCATCACAGGCGTTGGCTCGCACGGCCACACGCCCCGTGCACTCAGGGCACATTCTCGGTGAACCGGTCGATGTCACGACAATTAAAGCCATTAACATTCCGGATTCACCACCGCCACTTTGACGGCCATTCCTATGAGCAATTCGTCTTCATGGTATTGGTCACGTCAATTTAAGCCATTGACCACCGAAGACCCCCATCTATGTCAACGGCGAGTGCCATGTACCTTTAGGTCTCTCTAACCCGAACGACATAAAGCGGGTACGGCTCCATCTAACTCGTGCTCACATCGCAACGGCAATTTAAGTCATTTGCGCGGGTCAAACTTTCACCGATTCCCATTCTACCGCAAGACACATAACCCCGTTATGTTCATGTTGGCACTCAGGCCACCAAGTTGGCAAGACCTCGTGTCCGCCCAGTTTTCCGGGTGCACCTTTGGGTTAGACCCCAAGGCTCCCTGCTGCAATCTACCGCGTAGAAAACCCGAAAACACCAAATAGCACGGAGTCTTCTCCGGTCTTATGCAATGCAACATCACCGATCCGAACTAACATGTCCGGGTAGGCTTCAACCAAAATGCCTATGTCCGTTCTCGCATACGGACTCTAAACAACGGGGACTTTACATATCTACCCGAAGGAACGCCTCCAACTCTTCGCAAACTCGTGAGAGCGGGCTTCCTATGCAAAGAGAAGAGCGACTCATGCTCAAGATGAGGATCGTTACCCTTGCGGTCCTCTTTGGCGCCATCGAAAAGTAATCGGATGGAAATCACCGCACTTGCGTTGCCTCCGTGGATCCGGAGTCGGCTTGCGATTCGGAGCTCCGAAGCTCCTCCAATGGCGGATCTAGCTCCTCTTCTTCTTGCCTTAGCTCTTCTTTCTCCAAGGGTTTGGAGAGAGAACAAGTGGAAAAAGTGAGGGTTTTCTAAGTCAAAACCCGGGTATATCCCTTCAGGAACAACCCCCAGCCGTTGGATCTTCAGTCAAAGAAATGAACGGCTTCGATTCGGGACTGAAATGCCCAATCTGGACCGAACACGGCCTGGCACACGCCCGTGTCCAGGGCCGTGTGCCTCATTCGCTGTCAAAATCGAATCACCTGGAACCTCACACGGGTATCGAACATGCCCGTGTTCGAGCTGACACGCCCGTGGTCCACCTGACACGGCCGTGTAGCTGGCCGTGTACCCCATGATTTTCTCCCGTTTTCAACCCGAGCACCGCACGGGTTCTAGGACACGCCCGTGTCCTTGCCCGTGTCACCTTGACACGCCTGGGCTCCAGGCCGTGTACAAGGTCTCGGCACTTCGCGGCTAAGTGTCGACACGGGTCGACACGCCCTGCGACACGCCCGTGTCGCAGGCCGTGTGCCATGTCTCGACACACTGTCGACACCAAAGTGTCGACTTCGCGGGACGAGTGTCGACACGGGTTGACACGCCCTGCGACACGCCCGTGTCGCAGGCCGTGTGCCGTGTCTCGACACAACGTCGAAGCACTGTGTCGACTTCACGGCTAAGTGTCGACACGGGTCGACACGCCCTGCGACACGCCCGTGTCGCAGGCCGTGTGCCCAGTCTCGACACAATGTCGAGACCAAAGTGTCGACTTCACGCCTTAGTGTCGACACAGGCTTGACACGCCCTGGGACACGCCCGTGTCCCAGGCCGTGTGCCTGCAGCCAGAACTCAAATTGGCCCAAAATATTCCCCTTTTGCTCCTTTGAGTTTCGGGGCGTTACATACACGGCCGTGTCAGGTTGAACACGGGCATGTCAGCTCGAACACGGGCGTGTTCGATACCCGTGTGAGGTTCCAGGTGATTCGATTTTGACGGTGAATGAGGCACACGGCCCTGGACACGGGCGTGTGCCAGGCCGTGTTCGGTCCAGATTGGGCATTTCAGTCCCGAATCGAAGCCGTTCATTTCTTTGACTGAAGATCCAACGGCTGGGGGTTGTTCCTGAAGGGATATACCCGGGTTTTGACTTAGAAAACCCTCACTTTTTCCACTTGTTCTCTCTCCAAACCCTTGGAGAGAGAAGAGCTAAGGCAAGAAGAAGAGGAGCTAGATCCGCCATTGGAGGAGCTTCGGAGCTCCGAATCGCAAGCCGACTCCGGATCCACGGAGGCAACGCAAGTGCGGTGATTTCCATCCGATTACTTTTCGATGGCGCCGAAGAGGACCGCAAGGGTAACGATCCTCAACTTGAGCATGAGTCGCTCTCTTTCTTTGCATAGGAAGCCCGCTCTCGCGAGTTTGCGGAGAGTTGGAGGCGTTCCTTCGGGTAGATATGTGAAGTCCCCGTTGTTTAGAGTCCGTATGCGAGAACGGACATAGGCATTTTGGTTGAAGCCTACCCGGACATGTTAGTCCGGATCGGTGATGTTGCATTGCATAAAGCCGGAGAAGACTCCGTGCTATTGGGTGTTTTTCGGGTTTTCTACGCGGTAGATTGCAGCAGGGAGCCTTGGGGACTAACCCAAAGGTGCACCCGGAAAACTGGGCGGACACGAGGTCTTGCCAACTTGGTGGCCTGAGAGCCAACTTGAACATAACGGGGTTATGTGACTTGTGTTAGAATGGTACTCGGTGAAAGTTTGACCCGCGCATATGGCTTAAATTGCCGTTGCGATGTGAGCACGGGTTAGATGGAGCCGTACCCGCTTTATGTCGTTCGGGTTAGAGAGACCTAAAGTTACATGGCACTCGCCGTTGGCATAAATGGGGGTCTTCGGTGGTCGATGGCTTAAATTGACGTGACCAATACCATGAAGACGAATTGCTCATAGGAATGGCCGTCTAAGTGGCGGTGGTGAGTCCGTAATGTTAATGGCTTTAATTGACGTGACATCGACCGGTTCACCGAGAATGTGCCCTGAGTGCACGGGGCGTGTGGCCGTGCGAGCCAACGCCTGTGATGAAATGGCTATGGTTTTAATTGCTCGCTTATGCTAATGAAATGCAGGAAAGGAGCATCGCCGCCCCGAATTGGGGGCGGGATCGTTATAATTTGGTCAGCATTGCTGATCATTGCCTTGTTTGCCACCGTGCGGTGGTTTGTTTGCTTGCAGGTGCAGCTGGACCAAGCGGTCAATAGCGGGCTAAAGCCCTTTTTGCGAAGCTGGCCCTCGAAGGCCCAAGTGGAAATGTTTTATGTTTTATTCATGTATGGCCGGCCTGCGAGCCGAGGTTTGTAAATCATGTAAAAGACAAGTGAAACATTTTGTAAGGCCTTAAGGCCGACTTTTGAGTATTTTGTAATAACATTCCTATTATCATGTTAGTGGACATTCATGCTTGTTGCTGGGTTCTTATTTTGCAACTTTTATAAACTGCTTCCGCTAGAATGCTCTGTGTAGGACGTTGAGATTGGTTGGATGGTTTCCATAAGTAACCACCCGGTCTGTCTGTGGCATATGGCGTCGGGCCCCGGCCGGACCTACTGTTATATGCTATGCGACGGATAGGGGGTGTTACAATTTGGTATCAGACTACTGGTTTTGGTTGGGCTTGAATTGAATTCGTGGGCGAATTCTTTTTTAAGGGGTGGTGAGCACATTGTGTGCGTCATCGTTATAACCGTAAAAAGAACCCATGAATGTCCACTTAGGAATGAAAATACTCGTGTTTGAGGTACCTGCGTGTTTCTATAATTGTTGTTTGCAATTTATTTGGTCGCTTAACGGTGTTTTGTACCACTATAGGTGACTCGAAGTGGCATTGGGCCGTCAGAACGCCGAGTTTCTGAGGCAAGTAGTGCACCGGAAGTTGCTCCCGCAACACCTTTGTCGGCTGAAAATATACGATTGGTGGCTGAAGCGGTGTTGGCCGTGATCAATGCGCAGCCTGGGAGGCAAGCGCAGCAGCCCGCTCCTGTGATGGAGCAAGTACCTCTTCAAGAGGCTGAGCCGAGGAGGATGGAGCAAGTGGTTGTAGAACCAATAGTGCCAAGGAGGGCGACTGAGAGGCAGTTGAAGCATGTAATGAGCTTTAACCCTCCGTTATTCTCGGGGTTGGGAACCCCATCTCAAGCTGAAGACTGGCTCTCTAGGGTGAAGAGAGTCATGACAGCGACGGAGACGGAGGAGTGGCAGATGACCACCATTGCTACGTTCCTGCTGGACGGTGAAGCAAGGATGTGGTGGGAAGGTTTGGAACTGCATCATCTGCGAGGGAGACAACTGATAGACGTTCCGATGGAAGAGTTCTCGGAATTGTTCTTGGCAAGATACCTCCCTTCGACTCAGAGGATTTCAATGGAGAATGAATTCCTGAAGTTGGTGCAGGGTGAGAGGAACGTGGATGAATATCTCCACGAGTTTACGCGGTTGAGTCGTTATGCTAGCTCTACCATCATGGATGAGGAGCGCAAGACTAATCGTTTTTATGAAGGCTTGAGGGATGAGCTGAGACTGTTACTGTCGGGGCCAATGACGCAGGGTTTCTTAACCTTGGTCAATACTGCCCGGTCCTTGGAGAAGGACATGAAGAGTGTACAAGCGAAGAAAAGCTTGGGTGAAAAGAAATATGAGTTCAGAGTGCCGACTACTTCAAAGTCAGGCTATCGGAGGACTTTCAAGAAGCATAGGACTTCGGGTCCAGCTCCTTCTGGCGCTTCTGGGGCGACTACGGGTCGAACCCCGGGTGCGTGTTTTACTTGTGGCAAGACGGGGCATTTTGCCCGTGATTGTTGGAGCGGACGTCCTAAGTCCGAAAGGAGGCCTGGAGCTACTTATGAAGAGAAGGGCAAGGCGGTGGAATCGACCGCATCCCATCATGCTCCGGCCCAACCAAGGGTTTACAATCTTGGCCAACAGGAGGCCATTAAACAAGCTGACGTGGTGACAGGTACGGTTTAATTTATAGCAAGTCAATTCCTTTATATGCTTGTTATGCACATGTTACCTTACCACTACTTGTTTAGGATTTGTGTTGATTTGTGAAAATCCGGCACGAGCACTCTTTGATACGGGAGCTTCACACTCCTTCTTGTCCGAAGGATTTATATTACGCATCGGAGTCCCTTCTTCGATGGCGAAGGATAAGTTGGATGTGTTGTTGCCAAATGGGTGTTCGATGCGAGCGGATAGAATCTGCGAGGTTAAGACTCGTATTGGAGAGCAGGAGTTTGACCTGCGGGCGTCCTTACTTCCGTTGGTGGAGTTCGACGTCATATTTGGAATGGACTGGCTCTCGGAGCAGCAGGCCCATATAGATTGCGGTAGCAAGGAAGTAAAGCTGGGAGCAAGTCGTGAGACGACTTTTACGGGCTTAAAGGGGTCGAGCAAGACGTTGATGTCTGCTCTTCAGGTGGTGAAGGCGGTTCGTGCCGGAGCAGAACTGTTCTTTACACTAGTGGAGGTTGCAAAGCCGAAGCCCGCGATGGATTGTATTTCAGTGGTATCGGAATACCCTGATGTGTTCCCCGCAGATCTTCCTGGAGCCCCGCCACAACGGGAGATAGATTTTACCATCGAGCTAGTGCCAGGTGCAAAGCCTGTGTCACGATCTCCGTATCGGCTAGCGCCTAAGGAAATGGCAGAGCTGAAAGTTCAACTACAAGAGTTGCTGGAGCAAGGGTATGTGCGCCCGAGTTCTTCGCCTTGGAGCGCACCGGTCCTCTTTGTTAAGAAGAAGGACGGAAGCTTGAGGTTATGTATTGATTATCGGGAGCTAAACAAGCTGACCGAGAAGAACAAGTACCCGATCCCCCAGATTGATGATCTCTTCGATCAGTTAGTCGGGTCGACGGTGTACTCGAAGTTAGATCTCAAGTCTGGGTACTATCAGCTGCGGATAAGGGAGAGTGATATCCCGAAGACAGGGTTTAGTACGAGATACGGGCATTATGAGTTTACGGTCATGCCGTTTGGGCTGACTAATGCGCCGTCAGTGTTCATGGATTTGATGAACAGAACGTTCAGGGAGTACCTAGACCATTTCGTGATCGTCTTCATCGACGATATTTTTGTGTACTCGCAAAGTGAGGAGGATCACTTCAAGCATCTCCATTTGGTGTTGGAGACACTCAGGAGAAACCAGTTGTATGCCAAGTTCTCGAAGTGCGAGTTTTGGCTATCCTCAGTGGCGTTCCTCGGGCATATAGTGAGTGGAGAGGGTATTGCTGTGGATCCGGCGAAGATTGTTGCGATACGAGAGTGGCCTGAGCTTGCTACGGTAGCAGAAGTCCGGAGCTTTTTGGGGCTTGCCGGCTATTATAGGCGCTTCGTAGAGAACTTCTCGCGGATAGCGTTACCTCTCACTACTTTGACGAGGAAGGATCATAAGTTCATTTGGACGCCGGAGTGCGCGCGAGCTTTTGAGGAGTTAAAGTGTCGGTTGACCACGGCGCCTGTGCTGAGTTCGCCGGTTGGAACCGAAGGCTATGAGATATATAGCGATGCTTCGGGCAGCGGTTTGGGTTGCGTGCTATTGCAGCACGGCAGCGTGATAGCTTATGGCTCGAGACAGCTAAAAGTGCACGAGAGGAATTATCCGGTCCACGACTTGGAGTTGGCGGCCGTGATTTTTGCCCTGAAGCTGTGGAGACACTATTTGTACGGTGTGAAGATTGATATCTACACCGATCACAAGAGTCTAAAGTACCTGATTGATCAGAAAGATCTGAATATGCGGCAGCGTAGGTGGATGGAGTTCCTGGGGGACTATACTTTCAAGATCCACTACGTGCCTGGCAAAGGGAATGCGGTTGCGGACGCGTTGAGTCGCCGAGCCCCAGCTCAAGCGAATTGGCTATCAGTGCATGATGAGCGGTTGGTGCAGGAGCTGGAGGCGTTGGAGATTGTTTGTGTGGATAGACAATCTAGTGCTGAAGCAGTGCTGAATTGGACTGAAGTCCAATATGACCTGGCTGATCGGATTCGGCAGGCTTTGGATATGGATGCTCATATGAAGCAGTTCATGATAGAGGCTCTGGATGGGTCAAATTCCCAATTCGTTGTGGAGGACGGATTGCTGTGGAAAGACGGTCGTTTGTGCGTCCCAAGTGTGGGCAGTTTACGGGTGGAGTTGTTGTACGAGGCGCACCATACCAAGTACTCGATTCACCCGGGGAGCACGAAGATGTACCGTGATGTTAAGAAGCTATTTTGGTGGCCGGGTTTGAAAAAGGATGTGGCGCTATATGTAGCGAAGTGCCAAACTTGCGCCTTGGTAAAGGCGGAGTGCCAAAAGCCGGGAGGATTTCTTAAGTCCTTGCCTATTCCGGAGTGGAAATTCGACGACATCTCTATGGACTTTGTGCATGGTTTGCCAAGGTCGCAGAAGGGGAACGACGCCATTTGGGTGGTGGTCGATCGATTAACAAAGGTGTCGCATTTTATTCCGCATAGGAAGGATGATCCGGTGGAGAAGCTGGCAAAGCTTTATGTGGATAACATAGTGCGGCTTCATGGTGTGACCCGTAGCATCGTGAGTGACCGTGATGGGCGGTTCACGTCCAATGATTGGAGGCTGGTGCAGCAAATGTTGGGAACAAAGCTGAATTTTAGCACAGCCTTCCATCCGCAAACTGATGGGCAGACCGAGAGGGTCAATAGAACCATGGAAGACATGCTTCGCATGTGTGTCTTGGACTTTGGAAAGCAATGGGAGGACCACCTTTATTTGGTGGAGTTCGCATACAACAATAGCTACCAAGCAAGTATTCAGATGGCGCCTTTCGAGGCCCTTTATGGTAGACGATGTCGCACGCCGTTGTCTTGGTTAGAAACGGGCGAGTCGAAGTTGTATAAGCGATCGGAAGTGGAGGATGCTACTTCTTTGGTAAGGACAATTCGGGAGAGGTTGCTTATCGCTCAGGACCGGCAAGCAAAGTACTATAATGCCAAGCACAGGAACGTGGAGTTCGCTGTGGGCGATTATGTATACTTGAAGATCAAGCCGTTCAAGGGTGTCTCGCGGGTGCGACGATTGAAAAAGCTAAGCCCGAGGTACCTTGGACCGTTCGAGGTTCTGGAGCGAGTAGGAGAAGCGGCCTATCGGCTGAAGCTTTCAGTGGAGCTAAGTGGTTTACATGATGTATTCCATATTTCGGTGCTTCGGAAGGCGGTGCAAGAGCCTACGCAAGTGATCGCGGTCGATCAAGTGCCGGTGGATAGTGGGCTAACGACAAAAGTCAAGCCCGTGCGGATTGAGGACTCGGAGGTCAAGCGGCTACGCAATAAAGAGATCAGGATGGTCAAAGTCCGGTGGGACAATTGCGGTCGTGAGGAGCTCTCTTGGGAGCGAGAGCAGACGATGCTTGACGAATATCCGGAGTTGTTCCGCTCAGGTACAAATTTTGTTTTGTACATGTTTTTCCCTTTATGTAATTTCGTGGGCGAAATTCTTTTAAGAGGGTGTAGAGTTGTAACGCCCCGAAACTCAAAGGAGCAGAGGGGAATAATTTGGGCCAGTTTGAGTTCTGGCTGCAGGCACACGGCCTGGGACACGGGCGTGTCCCAGGGCGTGTCAAGCCTGTGTCGACACTAAGGCGTGAAGTCGACACTTTGGTCTCGACATTGTGTCGAGACTGGGCACACGGCCTGCGACACGGGCGTGTCGCAGGGCGTGTCGACCCGTGTCGACACTTAGCCGTGAAGTCGACACAGTGCTTCGACGTTGTGTCGAGACACGGCACACGGCCTGCGACACGGGCGTGTCGCAGGGCGTGTCAACCCGTGTCGACACTCGTCCCGCGAAGTCGACACTTTGGTGTCGACAGTGTGTCGAGACATGGCACACGGCCTGCGACACGGGCGTGTCGCAGGGCGTGTCGACCCGTGTCGACACTTAGCCGCGAAGTGCCGAGACCTTGTACACGGCCTGGAGCCCAGGCGTGTCAAGGTGACACGGGCAAGGACACGGGCGTGTCCTAGAACCCGTGCAGTGCTCGGGTTGAAAACGGGAGAAAATCATGGGGTACACGGCCAGATACACGGCCGTGTCAGGTTGAACACGGGCGTGTCAGCTCGAACACGGGCGTGTTCGATACCCGTGTGAGGTTCCAGGTGATTCGATTTTGACGGCGAATGAGGCACACGGCCCTGGACACGGGCGTGTGCCAGGCCGTGTTCGGTCCAGATTGGGCATTTCAGTCCCGAATCGAAGCCGTTCATTTCTTTGACTGAAGATCCAACGGCTGGGGTTGTTCCTGAAGGGATATACCCGGGTTTTGACTTAGAAAACCCTCACTTTTTCCACTTGTTCTCTCTCCAAACCCTTGGAGAAAGAAGAGCTAAGGCAAGAAGAAGAGGAGCTAGATCCGCCATTGGAGGAGCTTCGGAGCTCCGAATCGCAAGCCGACTCCGGATCCACGGAGGCAACGCAAGTGCGGTGATTTCCATCCGATTACTTTTCGATGGCGCCGAAGAGGACCGCAAGGGTAACGATCCTCAACTTGAGCATGAGTCGCTCTCTTTCTTTGCATAGGAAGCCCGCTCTCGCGAGTTTGCGGAGAGTTGGAGGCGTTCCTTCGGGTAGATATGTGAAGTCCCCGTTGTTTAGAGTCCGTATGCGAGAACGGACATAGGCATTTTGGTTGAAGCCTACCCGGACATGTTAGTCCGGATCGGTGATGTTGCATTGCATAAAGCCGGAGAAGACTCCGTGCTATTGGGTGTTTTTCGGGTTTTCTACGCGGTAGATTGCAGCAGGGAGCCTTGGGGACTAACCCAAAGGTGCACCCGGAAAACTGGGCGGACACGAGGTCTTGCCAACTTGGTGGCCTGAGAGCCAACTTGAACATAACGGGGTTATGTGACTTGTGTTAGAATGGGACTCGGTGAAAGTTTGACCCGCGCATATGGCTTAAATTGCCGTTGCGATGTGAGCACGGGTTAGATGGAGCCGTACCCGCTTTATGTCGTTCGGGTTAGAGAGACCTAAAGTTACATGGCACTCGCCGTTGGCATAAATGGGGGTCTTCGGTGGTCGATGGCTTAAATTGACGTGACCAATACCATGAAGACGAATTGCTCATAGGAATGGCCGTCTAAGTGGCGGTGGTGAGTCCGGAATGTTAATGGCTTTAATTGACGTGACATCGACCGGTTCACCGAGAATGTGCCCTGAGTGCACGGGGCGTGTGGCCGTGCGAGCCAACGCCTGTGATGAAATGGCTATGGTTTTAATTGCTCGCTTATGCTAATGAAATGCAGGAAAGGAGCATCGCCGCCCCGAATTGGGGGCGGGATCGTTATAATTTGGTCAGCATTGCTGATCGTTGCCTTGTTTGCCACCGTGCGGTGGTTTGTTTGCTTGCAGGTGCAGCTGGACCAAGCGGTCAATAGCGGGCTAAAGCCCTTTTTGCGAAGCTGGCCCTCGAAGGCCCAAGTGGAAATGTTTTATGTTTTATTCATGTATGGCCGGCCTGCGAGCCGAGGTTTGTAAATCATGTAAAAGACAAGTGAAACATTTTGTAAGGCCTTAAGGCCGACTTTTGAGTATTTTGTAATAACATTCCTATTATCATGTTAGTGGACATTCATGCTTGTTGCTGGGTTCTTATTTTGCAACTTTTATAAACTGCTTCCGCTAGAATGCTCTGTGTAGGACGTTGAGATTGGTTGGATGGTTTCCATAAGTAACCACCCGGTCTGTCTGTGGCATATGGCGTCGGGCCCCGGCCGGACCTACTGTTATATGCTATGCGACGGATAGGGGGTGTTACAACTACCCAGTTCGCACGCTGAACCTGCGGAAACCCAAGGACTAGAGGTTGCACCCAACAAAACAATGGAAGCACAAGAAGGTCTTATTATGCAATCACTTCTTTACAATCCGAGGCATACATAGCGAGACATGATTTCGCTAGTATTACAGCTGTAAACAGAAGAAACCAAAAAACAAGCCGGGCGGACAGCACTCCAGTCCGCCGAGACCGCGAGGTCGCCGAGACCGCCGAGACCGCCGAGACCGCTGAGCTCGCCCAAGCTATGCTGCAATCCGCCGAATACCACGGAGTCCGCCGAGACCGCGAGGCCGCGCGGACAGACCGTTATTCGCCTCCTGCTGAACCCGAACTGAGGAACTCCCCTACCCGCCTGAAGCCGGCGGACAGGTTATTGAAGCTGGGAAAGTTGAAACAGAACTGACAAGCCGCAGAGCGACCTCCTGCTGAGTCCGCAGAGACCGCACACTTCCAAGCACTGACCGAAGTCACAGCCAAACTCCTGGCTCCTTGAAGTTATCCGCGCGACCTGCACACAGCAAACCGTCAGCCTGAAACAATCCGCGCGGACTGGAAAACACAGACCGCAGCACTCGCCCAACCCAATTTACTGTTCACTCACGTTACTTAGGTTACTGTAGATGTGCCAGGGGGGTCCTATTTATAGGCCAGGTGAGGAGTGTGGTCACCGCCCAAGAGATAGCGACACCGCCCCAGTCCGTGCGAATACAAACGACCGTCCGCTCAGTCCGCGAGGACTTAGCCAGTCACCAAGGGAAACCGCCAGGAGCAAGGCAACCATTGACGAACCCTCTCCAGTCCGCCCAAGCTAAGCGGACAAGGCACCAGCCCGCAAAGCTCCAACTGCTTCAGGACAGCACCCTCTTCAATGGCAGTTCGCACCAACCCGAGGCAGTCCGCAAGACCCACACCTCAATCCGCCACAAGTCCACGACCAAAGGCAAACAGCAACAGTCCGCCCGGTCACAGCGGACTTGGCGGATACAGCGGACACCATGAACTTGGCACAATGTGTGACCAAGTCCAAAACCATCAAGGGCCAATGCGAGCATGGCGGACACAAAGTCCCGTCCGCCAAACACCCTAGCACAGACCGCAACCAGTCTGCGAGCTCCTCGCACTTGTCCAACGCAGTAGCACCAAGCCGGACTCCAAACACCAGTCCGCCAACCGGTCTCCACAGCAAGACCTGCTGTAACACCTGAGCTCGACAAAGCCTCAGCCAAGCTCAAGGCCCAGTCCGCAACAGCCCCAACCGCGGACACACCAGTCCACAAGGCTTCCCGCGAACTCGAACCAACCCGCCAACAGCGCAAGCATGCACCCGCGGCCACTGAGCAATGCACCAGTCCGCAAGCCTCTCTATCCGCAGATACCAGGCCGCACCAAACCGCGGACTCCATGCAACAACCCACTCAGAACACAGCCGGCTTCCACCAGACTTTTCACCAGGCCGCAACCTCAGTCCGCCCAGTCCGCCCAGTCTGCCAAAGCTGTCCGCACAGGCCGCGCGGCCTGTCCCGTCACCCACTTTCACTTCACAAATTTCAACACTCCCCCTTGAAGTGAGAAGTGGTGACCAAGCCCAGCAAGCTGCGCAAGCGTTCAAAGGGACCCTTCGACAGCGGCTTCGTGAAGATGTCAGCAAGATTATCTTCACTCCGAACATGCCCGACCAACAGAGACCCCTCCAACACCTTCTCCCCGATGAAGTGGTGATCAATCTCTATATGCTTGGTCCTGGCGTGACACACTGGATTGTTTACCAGTTTGAGAGCACTCTCATTGTCACCCCGGAGTAAAGTAGGCCCTTGCACTTCTTCATGAACATCCTCTATGAGCCTCCTCAACCAAACGGCTTCCCGAGCAGCCAAGGCCGAAGCCTTATACTCCGCCTCCGTGGTTGAAACCGACACCGAGTCCTGCTTCTTGCTACACCACGAGATGCTAGCTGAACCGCAAGTGAACACATAACCTGAAGTAGACCTTCGATCATCCGAATCACCGCCATAGTCAGCATCTGTGTACCCGAGCAACGCAAACTCTGCATCCCTTCCATAGAGAAGTCCCATCTCAGAAGTCACCTTGACATACTTCAGAATTCCCTTTGCCGCCACTAGATGAGATTGCCTTGGTTCAGCCATATATCGACTCACTCGGCCAACAGCATAAGTTATATCCGGCCTTGTAATCGTCAGATAGATCAAGCTCCCAATAAGAGCCCTGAACACCAAGGGATCATGAAGAACCCTTCCCTCATCCCGTCGAAGCTTCAGCCCAGATTCCAGTGGAGTAGAGCACTTCTTCCCTTCGCCCATGCCAAACCGCTTCACAATACGATCAGCATACCCTTTCTGGCTAATGAGAATCCCGCACTCCTTCCTCTCCACTTCCAGACCAAGAAAGTGATGCAACTCTCCCAAGTCTTTCATCTCGAAGCGTATAGCAAGCTCTCCCCTGAGCCTTGCTACTTCCTCCTCCGAGTTCCCTGTGATGATCATATCATCCACATACAGCAGGACCAAGACTCTTAACTCTCCCTTCTTCTTGACGAACAAGCTTGAATCCGAGTTAGAAGCCAGGTATCCACAGAACTGCAGGTACTCTGCAATCTTCCCATACCACGCTCGAGGAGCTTGCTTCAACCCATAGAGAGCCTTCCTGAGTTTGCAGACATAGTCTGGATGCTTTTCAGAGACAAAACCAAGCGGCTGATCCATGAAGATGTCCTTGTCAATCTCTCCGTAAAGAAAGGCATTCTTCACATCGAGTTGCCACAACCTCCATCCCTTGCTAGCAGCCAAGGCGATCACCATTCTTACAGACGTCATCTTCGCAACTGGACTGAATGTCTCCTCATAGTCTTCTCCATACTGCTGTGAGAATCCTCTTGCGACCAGGCGAGCCTTGAACCGATCAATGCTCCCATCAGCCTTCTTCTTCAACTTATACACCCACTTGCAAGTAACCGGAGTAACGCCATCAACCTTGGGCACAAGGTCTCAGGTTTCATTCTTCTTCAGAGCATCAATCTCTTCCTTCATGGCACCTTCCCACTCCTTCACTCCAGTGGCCTCGTTGAAGTTTGCAGGCTCTCGCTCATCCAGAGGACCTGCAAAGAAGCAGTAGACAAAGCTCACTGCATTCCCATCACAGTACCGAGCCGGTGGCTTAACCACCCTCTTCGATCTCCGAAGACACGGCTCCTTGCTCACGGCTTCCATTGCTTCTTCCGGCTCCACTCCTACCTGGGGCAAGCATTGAGCAGTGCTCCCCCTGCTTCCTGAGCCAGAAGGCTCAGCCTCGGAGTTCGAAGCAACAGGAGCTGCTGGTGAAACAGCAAGCTTCTCTTCCAAGCCTTCAGCAGCCTCCACCGGTGCTTCCTCAACCTTGCTACTTCCGGTAAGCTCCACCGAGTCACCTCCATATGACGTCAGCTCGTCAAAGACAACGTCTCTTGACACCACGAACTTCTTCGTCACAGGGTCCATGCACTTCCATCCCTTCTTCCGCTCAGCATAGCCAACAAAGACAAGTTTCCTTGCCTTCGCATCCAGCTTTGTCCGTGAAGCATCCGGGACATGCACGTAGCAAGTTGAACCGAACACCCTAAGGTGTCCAACACTCGGCTTCTCCTTCAGCAACAGCTCAATGGGAGTCTTCATGTTGATAGGGCTGAGTGGCATCCGGTTGATAACATAAGCAGCACAAGACATTCCCTCCGCCCAAAAGGACCTCGGGATATCTTTCGCATGCAGCCAGCATTTGCAGGTTTCCGTCAAATGACGGATCTTCCGCTCCGCTACCCCCATTTTGTTGTGGAGTGTGAGCACAAGTAAGCTCCCGTTGGACCCCGTGCTTCCTGCAGAAGTTAGAAAACTCGGAAGAGACAAACTCTCCCCCGTTATCAGTTCTAAACTTCTTAATCCGCAAGCCAAGCCGGCCTTCTAACAACTCCTTGAACTCCACGAACAAACGGAAGACTTCCGACTTCTCCTTTAAGAAGTACACCCAAGTATACCTTGAGTAGTCATCAACCAAGACAAGCATGTATTTGCTTCCACCAAGGCTGGCAGTAACAGTCGGTCCCATCAGGTCGCCATGAATACACTCCAATGGTTTCTTGCTCCTTGTTTGAGATTTATCAAACGGAAGGCGATGTGCCTTACCGTATTGACAGCCCGCACAAACATGCCCATCACCAAAGGAGGACAACATCGGCAACCCCCTCACCAGACTTCTACTCGCCATTGCCTTCAGCTTGTCCATGCCAACATGCCCCAGCCTCTCATGCCAGATAGCCGCACTATCATTGGCCCTCATCCTATCAACATAGGCACTGGTGGAAAGAACAAACAAGTTCTTCACCCTCCTCCCAACATGAGCAACATCAGCCTTTACTGCTGATACGTTGCAAAGGAACCTCACGTCTGTTGGCCCAAACAGAACGTGATACCCAGCGTCCACCGCGTTGGTCACCGAGAAGAGGTTCTTCTTCATGCCCGGCACGTGATACACACTCCTTAACGTGAGTGGCCCCTGATCACTACCCAAAGACACGACCCCCTCCTTCTCTACTGCATAAACAGTATTAGCAGCAGTGATAATAGCTTCATTACCTGAGTAAGCCTGCATGGAGGTGAACTTCGACTTGTCTCCGGTGAGGTGATGACCACACCCGGAGTTGATGATCCACTCGCTGTTGAAGTCCTCAGCAGATAAGGCCCGGACACAAGTGCCCGTCATGAAAGCTCCTCCCCATTCTGCTTCTTCACTTCGCGAGCAAGCTTCCTCCTTTTCCGCAGCATGCCCAGGCTGCAGTTTGACCTTGCAGTCCCGCTTGAAGTGCCCTCGCTGATGACACCGGTAGCACTTCAGATTCTTCTTCCAGTCCTTAGGAGCATTGCTCCTCTCCGGTGGATATGAAGTTGAAGTCTCCTTCACAACAGCGGCCTGCACCTTCTTCTTCTTCTTCCCTTCCCATCCCTTCTTCTTGCCTGAGAAGAGAGCCTCGCTGCCTTCCTGATTCAGATTCACTCCAGCCATCTGCCTTGCTAAGCTCTCCTGCGAGGCAAGCAGATTCTCCTGCTCCAGCAGAGATGGCTGAGTAGCCCACCCTTGAACAGATGTAACAATGGCCACATACTCCTTCCGCAAGCCGCGGAAAATGTGTCTTTTCATCTTTGCCTCAGAGATAGGCTCATCAGGATCCAGTGCCGACAGCTCAGCACACAAGCTCTTCATCTTTAAGAAGTACCTGGAGATGGAAAGGTCTCCCTGAGTTGCCCTGGCCAACTCATTTTCCAGGAACTGAAGCCGCGCCACATTCTTCCTATTGAACAACTCATCAATGGTTGTCCAAATATCAGCAGCCGACTCACATCCAATGATGTGATCAAACAGTTCCGGAGAGACAGCTCTCTTCAGAACGAACTCTGCCTTAGCATTAGTTCTTCTCCAGAGCCTCACCTGGTCAGCAGTACCGAAAGCAGCAGTAACTTCCTGTCTGTCGTCTCCACCGACGACTTCCCACAGCTCCTCGCCTAGAAGATAACTCTTCATGCACGACTTCCACTTTTTATAGTTAGTCGGCGTTAAGAGTTCAATGCCCAGACCTCTTGCTAAGCTTCCTTCCATTGCAATCACCTGTTGGACCCTTCAGCAGCTCCGAGCAACAACACAGGTTGAACACCACTCAATCCCTGAGTAACAACGCTGGTTGACCTCCGCTCACGCAACTGAACCTCCGCAACCTCAGAAACCTCGCTTTGATACCATGTTAAATTTTCTCAACGTGGTCAGCAAGATAGCCCAAACACCAAATTAATATCTTCGGAACTACCCAGTTCGCATGCTGAACCTGCGGAAACCCAAGGACTAGAGGTTGCACCCAACAAAATAATGGAAGCACAAGAAGGTCTTATTATGCAATCACTTCTTTACAATCCGAGGCATACATAGCGAGACATGATTTCGCTAGTATTACAGCTGTAAACAGAAGAAACCAAAAAACAAGCCGGGCGGACAGCACTCCAGTCCGCCGAGACCGCGAGGTCGCCGAGACCGCCGAGACCGCTGAGCTTGCCCAAGCTATGCTGCAATCCGCCGAATACCACGGAGTCCGCCGAGACCGCGAGGCCGCGCGGACAGACCGTTATTCGCCTCCTGCTGAACCCGAACTGAGGAACTCCCCTACCCGCCTGAAGCCGGCGGACAGGTTATTGAAGCTGGGAAAGTTGAAACAGAACTGACAAGCCGCAGAGCGACCTCCTGCTGAGTCCGCAGAGACCGCACACTTCCAAGCACTGACCGAAGTCACAGCCAAACTCCTGGCTCCTTGAAGTTATCCGCGCGACCTGCACACAGCAAACCGTCAGCCTGAAACAATCCGCGCGGAATGGAAAACACAGACCGCAGCACTCGCCCAACCCAATTTACTGTTCACTCACGTTACTTAGGTTACTGTAGATGTGCCAGGGGGGTCCTATTTATAGGCCAGGTGAGGAGTGTGGTCACCGCCCAAGAGATAGCGACACCGCCCCAGTCCGCGCGAATACAAACGACCGTCCGCTCAGTCCGCGAGGACTTAGCCAGTCACCAAGGGAAACCGCCAGGAGCAAGGCAACCATTGACGAACCCTCTCCAGTCCGCCCAAGCTAAGCGGACAAGGCACCAGCCCGCAAAGCTCCAACTGCTTCAGGACAGCACCCTCTTCAATGGCAGTTCGCACCAACCCGAGGCAGTCTGCAAGACCCACACCTCAATCCGCCACAAGTCCACGACCAAAGGCAAATAGCAACAGTCCGACCGGTCACAGCGGACTTGGCGGATACAGCGGACACCATGAACTTGGCACAATGTGTGACCAAGTCCAAAACCATCAAGGGCCAATGCGAGCATGGCGGACACAAAGTCCCGTCCGCCAAACACCCTAGCACAGACCGCAACCAGTCCGCGAGCTCCTCGCACTTGTCCAACGCAGTAGCACCAAGCCGGACTCCAAACACCAGTCCGCCAACCGGTCTCCACAGCAAGACCTGCTGTAACACCTGAGCTCGACAAAGCCTTAGCTAAGCTCAAGGCCCAGTCCGCAACAGCCCCAACCGCGGACACACCAGTCCGCAAGGCTTCCCGCGAACTCGAACCAACCCGCCAACAGCGCAAGCATGCACCCGCGGCCACTGAGCAATGCACCAGTCCGCAAGCCTCTCTATCCGCAGATACCAGGCCGCACCAAACCGCGGACTCCATGCAACAACCCACTCAGAACACAGCCGGCTTCCACCAGACTTTTCACCAGGCCGCAACCTCAGTCCGCCCAGTCCGCCAAAGCTGTCCGCACAGGCCGCACGGCCTGTCCCGTCACCCACTTTCACTTCACAAATTTCAACAGAGTGAGGCCTTGCTGTTTGTCTCTGACGGGCCTATCTCCCGGATCTTGGAGATGGCGAAGAGGATTGAGGCCGATTGGCACGCCACTCGGGGCCGGAAGCGGCAAGCGGAGGATCAGGGCCGGAGGGCCCGAAATGATCAGCGGAGAGGCACCATACCAGATGGAAGGAGGATAGAGGAGCATCCTCGTCAGGAGGTGAGGCAGGAGCCGAGAGAGCAGGTGGTTTTGGCCCCTCAACCTCTCCGGATTCAGGAGATGCCGAGACCCGGGGGTATGGCATATCCCCCGCCGGAGTGTTTCCATTGTCACCAGGTGGGACATCTCTGGAGACACTGCCCTATGAGGCGGGCACCACCTCCAGCACCACAGGGTGGCCCACCTGCCCAGCATTTCGGAGGCCGAGGACGCGGCCGAGGACGTGGTAATCAGGGAGGAGACCGAAGACAGAATGGGGAGCAGATTTACGCTTTGGACTTAGCACAGCCCCGGAACCCTGACAGGGTTATTGCAGGTATGAGAGTAATTTTAGTTTTGAATCTATTCCCTGCTCATATTAAGTATTGATAGAACTACTACACAACCTAGGTTAGAAAACCTTACACCAAAGTTCTTTTTAAAACTGATTTAGGAATGGTGATGGTATGCGGCAAGCCTGCCCATACCCTGTTCGACACGGGGGCATCGCACAACTTTGTGTCGGAGGATTTCGTCAAGGATCTGGACCAGATTCGATATTATAAGGGATTATCCAGGAGGGTGCGTCTCCCCAATGGGATGGAGATCCAGTCCACAGAGAAGTGCCTCCTGGAGGTTACCATAGACGGGTTGACACTCGAGCCCCCGGCGATGATCCTGAGAATGCCGGACTTCGACCTTGTCTTGGGCATGACATGGCTTGTCTGGAACCATGCCCAGATTGACTGCCCGGCGAGGAGGGTCGTGCTGCGCCACGGCGATACTTATGCGACATTCGAAGGTACTACTCCGGTTTCCCACCGCCTGCTTTCATCTATTCAGGCCGTTAAGGCTCACATGCAAGGAGACGAGGTATATCAGGTATTATTCGAGATGACTGAGGGGAAGGACCTGATTGCTAGCATTCCGGTGGTTCGTGACTACGCCGATATTTTCCAGATAAGCTGCCAGGACTGCCTCCGCATAGGGAGAAGGACTTTCATATTCAGTTGGTACCAGGGGCAAGCCGGTATCCAAGGCCCCTTATCGGATGGCCCCGAAGGAGTTGGCGGAGTTTCGGACACAGTTGCAGGAGCTGGTGGAAGCAGGATTTGTTAGGCCGAGCTCCTCATCATGGGTAGCTCCGGTCCTATTCGTGAAGAAGAAGGATGGCACTCTTCGCCTGTGCATCGACTATCGAGCACTAAACAGGCTGACCGTCCGAAATACCTATCCGCTCCCCAGGATAGACGAGTTGTTCGATCAGCTGGAGGGAGCCCATTATTTCTCGAAGCTGGACTTGAGGTCAGGCTACTACCAGCTGCGGATCCAGGAGGAGGATATTCTGAAGACGGCCTTTAGTAGCATATATGGATTGTATGAGTTCATCGTGATACCCTTCGGGCTCACGAATGCTCCGTCGGCATTCATGAGCCTCATGAACCGGGTCTTCGAGGCTTATTTGGATGTGTTCATCATAGTATTCATAGACGACATCCTTATCTATTCTAAGACGGAGGAGGAGCACACACGACATCTGGCACTGACCTTGGAGAGACTACGGGAGCATCACCTTTATGCGAAGTTCAGCAAGTGTCAGTTCTGGTTGAAGGAGGTGGCTTTCTTAGGCCACATTATCAGCGGAGCCGGGCTGGCGGTGGACCCGGCAAAGATTCAGGCAGTCAGGTATTGGCCGCCGCTGAAGACGGCCACGGACGTACGGAGTTTTCTAGGACTTGCCGGTTATTACCGGAAGTTCGTGGAGGGATTCTCTCGAATCGCCCTCCCGCTCACATCCTTGACGAAGAAGGAGGTACCGTTCGTGTGGACCCCGCAGTGCCAGACAGCTTTCCAGGAGCTGAAGGATCGGCTAACCTCGGCTCCCATTCTTACTCTCCCCTCGTGGAGGGAGGGATTTCAGGTCTACACCGACGCATCATATCAGGGGATGGGAGCGGTGCTGATGCAGAACGGACACGGCATAGCTTATGCCTCCTGCCAGCTGAAGACCCATGAGAAGAACTATCCAGTGCATGACCTGAAGATGGGAGCAGTTGTATTCGCACTGAAGATATGGCGACACTACCTTTATGGAGTCCACTGTGATATATACTCCGATCATAAGAACCTTAAGTACGTGGACACGCAGAAGGAACTGAACATCAGGCAGAGGCGGTGGGTGGAGTTTCTATCTGACTATCAGTATGAGATGCACTACCACTCGGGGAAGGCGAACGTGGTAGCGGATGCACTGAGTAGGAGAGCCGCCACAGCAGGAGCAGAGCCTCAGTTGATGTCTATGGAGCTGCTGCAGAGACTATAGGACATGCACATTACTCTGGTGTCGTCTGACGATCCTGAGCTCTATGAGGAGTACTTGGCCGCGATGGGCGTTACCGATGACATCAGGGACCGAGTCAGAGAAGGACAGAGGCAGGATGCCAAGTTAGAGCCCATCTTCCATGCTCTGGACGCAGGCACTGCAGGAGATTACACACTGAGGGATGACGTGGTGTGCTTCAGAGGACGGGTGTATATACCGGAGGGAGGCCAGATCCGGGAGGATATTATGACGGAGGCACACTGCAGCCGGTATTCTGTACACCCGGGGATCACAAAGATGACGGCTGATTTGAAGAAGACTATGTTCTGGCCGGGCATGAAGAAGGATGTCTCTTACTTCGTGACCCATTGTGAGGCATGTCAGCTAGTGAAGGCGGAGTGCAGGAACCCCACAGGATTATTGCAGCCACTCCCGGTGCCGGAGTGGAAGTTTGATGACATAGCCATGGACTTCATACATGGGCTTCCCCGGTCTTGGACAGGGAATGACTCGATCTGCGTAATCGTTGATCGGTTGACCAAGGTGGCTCGATTTATACTGATCAGGAAGGACGATTCAGTAGGAGTACTGGTGCGGAAGTTTGTGGAGCAGTTAATTCGTTATCATGGCGTGCCCAGGACGATAGTGTCAGATCGTGATGGGCGGTTTACATCCACGGAGTGGCGATCAGTTCAAGCTTACTTAGGCACGCGATTGACCTTCAGCACTGCATTTCATCCCCAGACAGACGGGCAGACAGAACGCACCAACCGGACGCTGGAAGACCTTTTGAGGCTATGCATTTTGGACCGCGGGGAACTGTGGGAGAAACTCTTACCCCTGGTCGAGTTCTCCTATAACAACAGCCACCAGTCCAGCATCAGGATGGCGCCTTACGAAGCCTTGTACGGGAGGAGATGCCGGACCCCGCTTTCTTGGGTTCAGAATGAAGATCCAAAGGTGTTGGGATCAGAGTTTGTAGAAGACACCGAGGCACAGGTGAGGCTGATCAAAGACAGGATGCTAGAGGCACAGAGTAGACAGGCTAAGTACTATGACGCCCGGCATCGCCAGGTGGAGTTCCAGGTCGGAGACCGGGTGTTTCTGAAGATCCGGCCCATGCATGGAGCCTCGCGGGTGTGTGGTCGGAGGAGGAAGCTCAGCCCTAGGTACATGGGCCCTTACAGGATCCTGGAGCGGATCGGACCCCTAGCCTACCGGCTGGAGTTACCACCAGAGCTGGAAGCGCTGCACGACGTCTTCCATATTTCTTCGCTGAGGAGGGCTCTGCTACACCCGGAGCAGCAGATCTTGACCACCGAAGGGTCGGTAGCTTCAGACCGGTCAGTTCGTTTAGAGCCGATTAGGATCGACGACCGAGGAGTACGAGTCCTACGTCGCAAGAAGGTCCCATTAGTCAAAGTCCTGTGGAGGAACCACGGCCAGGAGGAGCATACCTGGGAGCCGCAGGACCTGATGCGACAAAGATACCCAGAGCTATTCAGTCAGGTATACCTCTCAGACCCCTCAAGATGTTAAATTATTCTCCTGCTTTAATTTACTAAGGGCTGCTCTAGGCAGATAGAGGCTTATCTTTTGTTTATTGGGGGCATATCCTTGTTTATTGGGATCTTGGTCTGCCGATTGGGCGAAATGGTCATAGATCTAGGTTTCCCTTTAAACCTATTTTAGCAAACAAGGCGCCATGCTGGGATGTTACAAGGTTCTTTTCTTCGGTAGTAAGTCCCGTAGACTCAACCTTGATTTCGGGGACGAAATCTTTGTTTTGTTTATTGGGATTTATAACATCTCATTTCCAACTAGACCCCTAAGAGTGGTTTTGGCCATGACTAGGTCATGACAAAACCCTAGGAAGCCAGAAATGGGCCAAGAGATAGGGGACAGAATGTGGAAGATCATCATGGTCTGCAAATAGTAGAACTCTGAGCATGGTTTAGGATGACCATGGACCACACCCTAACCCCAAGACCCTACCACAACACCCCTAATACTTTGGGAGGCCCATTAGAGCCAAAAGGACCCATTAGGGTCAACCTAAGAGACTCAGTTGACCAAGGTCAACCCTAGCCCTAAATGGGTCAAACTAGCCTACTTAGGGTCAATTGACCTACTCCTAGCCTAGGGGACCCCACCTATGCCATCCTAACCCTAAAGTGAGGTCAATGGGTCACTAAGGACACATTGGGGTCAGCCCTAGAGGCCAGGTTGACCCAAGTCAACTCAAGCCCCTAATCTGGTCAAAGTACCCTTACTAAGGGTATGTGACCTCCAAAGTGCAGGGTAACCCTACATAACCCTACCTAGACCCTAGGGGAAGCCAATGGGTCACCCAGGACCCATAGGGGTCAACACAATTGGTCATGTTGAACCAAGTCAACTCTAGCCCTAAAATGGTCAAAGTGCCCTTGCCAAGGGGCCTGTGACCCCCAAGATGCCCAAGCAACCCTATTCTAGTAACCCTAGACCGTAAGGGAGTCCAATGGGCCACTAAAAACCCAATGGAGTCAACCCAGATGGTCAAATTGGCCCAGGTCAACCCTCATTTGGGTCAAGTCAAACCTAGCCCAAAAGGGCTAACCCAACCCCAAGCCACTTCCTCCTTAGGCTAACCCCATTCCCATGACCATCATAACCAAGTGGGCTGCAATTAGCTTGTGAGGTTGACTAGTCAACCAGAGGTGACTAGGAAAGAGAAAGGAGCTCCCCTCCATGATAATGGAGGAGGGAGAAATTGAGGAAGAGGATAGGGAGAGTGGAAGGCCGGCCAAGGGAGGCTAACAGCCACCATTTATGGCTGCAATCAACTCCTCTAGGGGAGAGGAGTTGATTCCAGCCGTTTCCCGGCCACCAAGGGATGGATTCACCCCCCCTCCACTCTACCCGAGCCACACCTTTGATGGTGTTAATGGCCATTGAAGAACCAGCCTCCCCTCTTCCCTATTTGCCATTTAAACACCATCAGGGGGCCAAGGGGAATATTTTAGAGCGTTTACCTGGAGGAGACGAGCCATCCCACTGTGTCGTTGCAGAAGCCGAGCGCCGCCGCCGTCGTCAATGGCATCCCGCCGCTCTTCTCGCATCCAGGCCGCCAGGAAGGTCCTCCCCCTCTCCTTAACTCATGATTAGATCATAGCAATCAATAGGTCCAAGGTTCGGGCTCAATTGAGCCCGATCCAATTCGGCTTCTCATGGATTTTTCTGAAAAACTTCACCTCTCGGGATCGCCGGAAAAGGGGTTTCCGGCGGCCAAGCCGCCGCCTGGGAATGGCCACCACCTCAACGGAGGTGGTGGTGCCGGTGGCCGGCCGGGGAGGTGGCCGGGTCGCCGGCAGTGGCGTTTGGAAATCGCTCCAGGCGGGACGAATCGCAGCCGTCGGCTCAACGAAGAAGATGACCGGATGTCGTTGATCCCTGCGCCAAGATTCGTGCTGCATTAGGGTTAAACCATAGGAAATTATTTCTAATTATTTCATTCTGTCACACTTTTGTCATTTAATGTTTTAAATATTTAAAAATAGTTAGAGGCTCTGGATGAGGAAATGATCAACACATGATTTGTAGCCCTTTCTGTCTACTGTATTTTAAAATTGGTATGAACCAATTTAGGCTCCTGGTTTGACTAGGGCACCCATTTTGGTGGGACATACCCTTAGGTCTAGGCAGTCATTAAACTGAGTGCCCACACTTCATCCCTACTCCAAATTAGTTGAAATGTTTACAGGGAGTCTACCCTAGCTATACCTAGAGCTGGTCCAAAAATGGGAATTTTTGGAGAAAATATTTCTATAGTTTTTATAAAAATTTAATAATTATTAAATAAATTAAATAGGTGCCCTAAACATCTCCAAACCATCCCAAATTTTGGTGAGTGGTCCCTGGGCTCATGTTAGGTATCTGTATAGAGTTTCACCTAATTTGGATATGTTTTGAATATGTTTGGACCCAACCCTAACTATACCTTAATAAGGGTATTTTTGTCAAAAAGTGCATTTCTGATTTTAAGGGACCAAATCACCTCAACATAGGCTGAAATTTGGGCCACTGACTTGTTATGGCACTTAGCACCTCCCCTTGGAATGTGGGGTAGAGTGGAGTTGATTTGCCCTAAGTCCCTAGGCCAAACCTTAAGGAGGGACTTTTTTGCCTTGTGAAGGGCATGGGTCCTAAACACCTTGGATGAACTCCAAATTTTGCAAGGCGGTTCCTAGGATATATAAAACCCTCTGTTAGAAATATTAGCTAATTTTGAAAAGGGTAGGGGCCCCAAATCCCTAACCCTAGCTTAGGACCTAAAACTTGTAGTGTAGGTTTAGGTTAGTTAAACATTTTGAATCTTAACCAAATTTGGGTAGTGAGGGGATTAGGATATTTTGAGCCTCTGCTAATTTACTTGAGGAATTTTGATCAATATTTGTAGCACTTCATTTGTAACTAATAGGATTGCCCTAATTAATAATTTGGCTATTGTGGTCTCACTGCCCATTGAAAGGGCATGAAACAGTGGCAGAGGTAGTTTTTGGCTATGCTAATCATGTATGAAGTTTGATAGAATTTTTAGATAACTAGTTAGGTCATCTACTTCACAAGTGCTTTATTTTGATTACGTACTAAATAATCCTTGCAATAGCCCATTACTTATTGAAAAATCATGAAACTTGCTACTTAGTGTTTTTAGCTCAATATTATCATGTGGGAATTTTTATGGAAATATTTGATGGCTAATTAGAGTACTTTGTTCATTAACCCTTAAATTTGAAAGTTCATGTGAAAATCAAATATAGCCTTATTTTTAAATGATAAATTATGAAACTTTTTCTAGGGTATTTGTAGGCTATCACAATCATCCCTCAATTTTCTCTGAATTTTCGGAGGCATTATTACTGTAAAAGCTTTTAAATTGACCTTTTATGAGGCAACTTTGAAATTAAATTTAAGGGCACAAACCTTGCTGGCAAATTTGAAGACTTAGGCCTTAGAGTTGATTATGCATTTTGTAATTACCATAAATTTATTGGAATATTATCTTGTCTGACATTGCTACTTCATGTTCAAACTTGGGCTTTTTGGATACTAGAATAAATAAATTAATTATCAGACAAATTAGGAAAATTATGGGTTTCTGGATTTATGCTTCAAATGTCATTTGAGCCCTCTAATAATTATCATAGGGATACTGGATGAGTATTTCATGTACTTCCTTTTTTACGGGTCATGTAGCTTAAGTGGTCTGCATATAGCAAAATTGCAGGAAATCATTTTGGATATGAATTAGAGCACGTGTGATGGGTCTTGATGATTTGCTGGAAAGATAAGTAGAGTGGGTTGCACCTATGGAAGATGAGTGAGTAGGGTGTGATTTTGTCTAGGGTTTAGAGGCGTTCGGGTCCGACGAAAGATCGTCCTACCCAAGGAGAGTTGGAGTCAAATCACCCTAGGATTAGCATATCGGAACATGAGAAAATAATGGGTAAGGGAATCAACCAATAACAAAATAAGTATCTTGCGAAAGGGAACGCTGGGCGTAATCCCAACACAGTTCTTAGTGCCCCTTGAGAGCCCTTCACAGGGAATACCGGGGGCAGTCCTGGGTTAACGTAAACTGTTTTAACAAGCTGAAAAGAGTAACTTAGTAATTAGGGTTGCACATTTCACAAACACTGATGGCACCGGATGTTAGCTGGGAGCTTCGGCTCGGATGGTTAAAAGGCGGACTTTGGGTCCGGGGAGCTTCGGCTCAATTGTTTGAGACGAACGTGTTGGTGCGGGGAGCTTCGGCTCGGTTCTTGATTACACTAATTTGCATGTTCATAACAGGAAAGGAAATTAAGGTGGTGGGTCTTCGGTATTGGAGGGTCGATGCACCGATGCCAATACGTTGACTCGGCAAGTGTGGTTAGCACTTCGCCAACAGAAGTCCGGTGCGCCAGCCGGCAAGAGTATGCTGGAGTCCGCTTCATGCACCAAGCGTTGAGGCGTACGATAGGTCTGACCGGTAGTGCTTTACTGGTTTAGAGGTGGGCGAGGCCCAACCCACCGCTTCCGTCTGCCACTACGGAGGTATCCTGGGAGGTTACGGCTCCAGAAAGGGGGAACTAAAGGTCTGTGTGCACAGAGTCGGGTGTGTGTGTTGCACTTGCATGTCCATCATACCCACTTGCATGTCATAGCATAATCGTTACCTTTAACCTTGACACCTAAAGTATAAGTGGAATGGGACGCTTATACTTTAGGACCTGCAAAACGACCCCTTGGTCTATAAGCTTGTGTGGGCAAGTTTATAAATTAAGGTTAATTTTGATATATATAGTTACTGCTGTTTGATAACCGACACCCCAACGTATAAATTGGTATGAGACTTTTTATGCAATGGGAGCCTTGCAAAAGACCCCTTGGCTTATGTGTTTTCACATAAGTAAAGGTTACTTTTCATATTTCAGCTTATTGTCTTTACATGCTATGGAATTTACTAGTATAGGACCGCTGCCATCTGCTTTTGATATTCTCCACCTTCAAGTCCTCCCCTTTCTTGCTCTCCGCTCGGTGCCTAGGAGCCGTGGGGGAAGGGGCGTGGGATGATAGGACTTAGTCTTTTAGACTAACGGTTTTCGAACTGCATCATTTAGGGGATCGTGGAGACTAGCATGGAGGAGCAGCCCCAGAGACCGGTGCGCTTGGAGGTGGGGCAGTCTAGCTCCGGAGTTCATACAGCCGGGACCGTGAGTCTCGACCTTGAGTAGTTTTTCTGCTTCCGCATGAGTGATCCTTTGTAGTGAGGATATGATGTACCGGGCATAAGCCCGTTTTTGCTACTCTGATGTATTATTTTGTGGACACTCCCTTCGTGGAGTTATATTTATTATGGCATGTGATCTTCTGTAGACAGTTAGTTTTCATGACTTCTTTATGCTACTTTTCTGTGATCGAATTGGCCGGCAGAATCGGCGCTTTGTGGTGATGACCCTTCAGGGCGTGAAGGAGTCACCGCAAAACGGCGGTTCAGGGCCTAAGACCCCGGTGTTGTAAAAAAAAAAGGGGTCTTACATTACACTCCTATAGAGAATGGACCCAAAGTGATCTTTGGTTGTTCTGAAAAAGGGGTCATCAAAGGGTTTGGTAACATTTCCAATAGCTCAATCACTATCACCCAAGTGGCTTATGTAAAAGGTATGAAACATAACCTAATAAGCATAAGCCAACTAAGTGATCTTGGTTATGATACTTCTTTTATTAATAATGGGTGTCAGATTAGAAAGACAAGTGAACAAAAGGTCATCTTGTTAGGTTATAGAAAATGAAATGTTTATTGTCTAAGTTTTGTGAGTGAGAATATAGATTCTCCTGTTTGTCCTGTTGTAGATGAGAAAGCTTCTTATTGTGTCAAATGGCACAAGAGGCTAGCTCACCTCAACAATAAGACTATAGGTCAACTCTTTAGTAAAGAGTTAGTGAGAAATGGACCTCAGGTCAAGTGCATCAAGGAGGGTGTGTGTTCAGCTTGTCAAAAAGGCAAACATACCAAAACCTCCTTCCATAGTCTTGATACCAAAGACTTAGTGAAGTGTTTGTACCTCCTGCATATGGATCTATTTGGTCCTATGCCAGTTCATAGTCTAGGTAGGAAAGTCTACATATTTATGGTTGTGGATAACTATTTTAGATTTACATGAGTTTTCTTCCTGAGGCAGAAATCTGAAACCCCTACTGTCTTCCATAATTTTGTTAGACAAATTCAGAATGAACTTAATAGTTCAGTGGTCAAAATCAGAAGTGACCATGGGACTGAATTTCAGTCTGAATGCATGACAAGATTTTGTGAAGAACTAGGGATTCATCAAGAGTTCTCCTCACCTAGAACTCCCCAGCAAAATGGTATTGCTGAAAGAAAGAATAGGACTCTTAATGAGGCTGGTAGAACCCTACTAAGTGACACTTCTCTCCCAGAATATTTCTGGGCTGAGTCAGTAAACACTGCATGTCATGTTCTCAATAGAGCATCAATCACTAAAAGGCACAAAAAGACACCCTATAAGATTATGAAAGGCAGAAAACCAAACATATCCTATTTTGGGAACTTTGGTAGGAAGTGTTTTGTTCTTAATAATGGCAAGCACTATTTAACTAAGTTTGCTGCCAAATCCCAAGAAGGGATATTTGTTGGGTACAACAACAGTAGTAGGGCTTACAGAGTCTACAACTTGACTACTTAAGTTATAGAAGAGTCTGTACATGTAGTTTTTGATGCAACTAAACTAATAAACTGTGAGCTGTCTAGTATTTCTTGTAGATCTATAGGTCTGAAGGAAAAGATGGACAAGCTAACCATTAGTGAAGACCAACCTGAAAGGTAAGATGAAGAAAATGATGGATGCTGTCCAGGGGGAGTACAAGACCCACAAGCTGATGATGAAGAAAATGTAGTACAACTTGATGGGGAGACTGAAGGAAATCAAGGTGTAGATAGATTTCCTCCAGCAATAAGACATCTAAAGGATCATCCAGCACACCAAATTATTGATGATCTAAGTCATGGTGTTCAGACAAGGAGTAAGAACATGAACACAGTCCTTTGCTCAAGTTTCCTGTCCCAAATAGAACCCAAGAAATTTGAAGAAGCCATAGAAGACACAAACTGGATTGATGTCACACAGGAGGAGCTGAATCAATTCAGAAGATGTAAAGTTTAGAAATTGGTTTCTAAACCAAAGAATCACAATGTCATAGGGACTAAGTGGATCTACAGGAACAAGTTAGATAAAAATGGCATCATAGTCAAGAATAAAGCAAGAATGGTAGAAAAAGGCTACAGGCAAGAAGAAGGAATAGACTTTGATCAGACATTTGCTCCAGTGGCAAGGTTGGAAGCAATAAGGATATTCCTTGCCTATGCAGCATACCAAGGGTTCAAAGTTTTTCAGATGGATGTAAAATCAGCATTTCTGAATGGTAACTTAAAAGAGGAAGTCTATGTTTAACAACCCTCGGGTTTTGTAGATCCTCTCTATCCTAATTATGTGTATATGCTTAAGAAAGCACTATATGGTTTGAAACAAGCCCCTAGGGCTTGGTATGAAATATTGCCTACATTCCTCATTGAGAACAAATTCTCAAGAGGGAAAATAGACAAAAGTCTATTCCTTAGGGAATCAAAAGGCAAGATGATCCTAGTCCAGATATATGTTGATGACATTATCTTTGGATCAACAGAAAATAACCTTTGTAGAAAGTTTGCTAAACTTATGCAAGGGAAGTTTGAGATGAGCAGTATGGGTGAGCTGAAATTCTTCTTGGGACTCCAAGTTAGACAGACTGATGATGGCTTGTCCATATCCCAGTCTAAGTTCACCAAGGAGTTGATTAAGAAATATGGTATGGAGTCATCCTCCACCATGAGAACTCCAATGGGGTCAAGTATGCCTATAAGCAAAGATGATGCATGGAAACCTGTAGATGAGTCTTTATATAGAGGGATAATTGGCTCCCTTTTATGCTTAATTACTAGTAGAGCAGACATCATGTATGATACATGTGTCTGTGCAAGGTATCAAGCCTGCCGTAAAGATTCTCATTATACTGCAGTCAAAAGAATTTTGAGATAACTTAAGGGAACACCAAATCTTGGCCTTTGGTACCCTAAGAATAGAGATTTTCTACTAACTGGGTATTCAGATGCAGACTTTGCAGGATGCAAAGAAGATATGTAAAGTACAACTTGCACATGTTAGTTTTTAGGAGGAAGATTGGTGTCATGGAATAGTAAAAAGCAGACAAGTGTGGCTATCTCCACTGTTGAGTCTGAATATGTTGCTGCAAGCAGCTGCTGTGCTCAGCTATTATGGATTCAACATCAACTTGAAGATTATGGAATCCAGGTAAGTAGAACTCAATTATTTTGTGATTCTACTAGTGTCATTTCTATTACTAGAAATCATGTTTCATATAGCAGAACTAAGTACATAGAAATAAGATTTCATTTCCTTGTAGATCATGTTGAAAAGGAATATATAAGTTTAGAATTTGTCAATACTAATTTTCAAATTGCTGAAATGTTCACCAAACCACTGGATGAAACTAAATTCAATTATTTTAAAATTGAATTAGGCATGCTGAATTTAGAATAAGAATGAAAAATTTAACTAAGTAAATGTGTGTCGACACTTAAATACAAAGGCATCGACACTTAGTAGATGGTGTCGACACATCCAGAAGATTGTGTCGACACTCAGAATTTGGTGTCGACACATAGCTATCCTGACACTTAAATGTTGGTGTCGACACATACAGTCGTCTGTGATGACACGCGGAGATTAGTGTATGCTCCTAAGATTATTTGTGTCGACACAACGCAATTGGTGTCAACACATAGAATAGTAATACTCTGTCGAGACTTTAGTAGTTTGTATCAACACAATCCCAACAGTGTCGAGATAATAGGTTTATTTCTACCCCTCAGAAACAATCAAAGCAGATTCAGCACAAGAAGAAAATACCCTCAAAGACCACTGAATCTTCCAGTGATTCAGAAGAAATGGTTGTTTTCAGCTCAGATGAAGGAGCAGAAAGGACTAGAATGTCACCTGCTCTACAGACTATAACTGAATTACCAATGTAGGGGGAGCAGATTCCTGCAGTCAACATCCAACTGGATCAAGTCCAGGAAGTGCCGCATCAAGGGTGAGCCAATGAGCTTTCTACAGTTTCAGCTCAACAAGAAGCATTACTCTCATGGGGAGCTAATGAGAAACAACCACCTGTCCACACAGCTGCACTGGACAGTGAAGCAGCTACATAATCTATACTTGAGATTAACCAAGACAATGTCCCTGAGGATGTCATTACCAGGGAAGAAACTTTGGAATTTGAAGGAGAACCTTCTGCTAAAGAGACAGTTATACCTCCAGTACAAATGGAACAAGAAGTTATTTTAGAAGAACTTTTTCCTGATTTATTAGATGCAAGAACTGAGGGGGAGCTGCAAAAGACTGAGAAGGAGATGGTCATTATAACATCTAGTCCAAAAGATACAGTGGATATAGTAAGCTCATCTGAGTCCTCAGAAGATAAAGAAGCCTCTCGGGCAAAGAAGAGAAAGCTTATGGAGCTAAGGAAGAGAAGCTCTGGCTACAAGAAAGCCTTCATACTGTCTCATCAACTCCAGCTCCAGCAGTAGACTTCAGTCCACTCCTTGTACAACTGCAAGTCAAGTTGGAAGAACAAAGAGCAGCTCTTGAGAAATATGTGGATGAGAGCCATAAAGAACTGCAATCTACATTGGCCCAAGATATCAAATCCATCAGATTTGAGGTTAATTTGCATAAAATGGAAATGACTGAGTGCTTTCAAAAGGGAAGACATGTTGTTGTCTACCTGGTCAAACAACAACATGAAGCCAGAACTCAAATAGATGATTTATCAGTGAAACAGGGCTATGTTTTGGAAAATCCAATAAGAATGAATGATAATCTATCAGAATCCTACAATGTAATTGTCACAGAACTTAACAATACAACAACTGCTTTCACTGCAAACATTGCTAAAGAATAGTCTGAATTTGATAACCAACTCAAAGCAAATTTGACTGATATTAGCACTGCTATTCAAGACTCTCAAAAGGTAATTGTTGTTTAGCTGCTGAAGTTCAGATCATTCTACAAAGAAGGAACAAATTATCGAGCTAATCAAATAAGGTTTCAAAAGGATGATCTAAGAGACCATGTTGCACGAGAAGTCATAAAGGGGGAGAGAGTGTTAGTCAATGCAGGCTCTGAACATACTAAATGGAAAACTAATGCTATCAGAGCCACTCATGGTTATCAACCCAAAGGAGGTACAGAATATAATTATTGAAAAAGTAGAAATGTCTGAAGCTACTTTGAAAAGAGAGCAAGAAGCTCAACTTTCCAAGAAAAGGTTTAGAGAGTAGGCTGAATTAAAGCTTGATTTTGAAAGATGGAGTACCACCTCCAGAAACATTATTCTCACTGCCCGGCAAGCTGTTAAAGATAACATGCCTGATAGGGGCAAGTGGAACTCTGAATAAGAATAGAGCAAGTATCAGAAATGGCAAGATGTCATACATCAATTTAGAAGAGATCTCAAAGCTGGTAAGATACCTACTACTTCTGTGAAGCATATCAAGTACTTTCCAAAGCCTTATCACTATCTTGAAAGGCAAAAGGTTAAGGATAAAGAACTCAAGAAAAAGGATCTTAAAGGAAAGAAGTCGGCTGAAGACACTGAAGCTAATGTTCAAGCAAGAATTAAGTCTGGCAAAGACATTATCATCAAGGAGCCTGATCAGTCCTAGATTAGATTGACTAGATTTTACAACCATGTAATCTTTTGTTTAAAAATCTATGTAGTCTGTTGTTTTAAACATTCTTGTTATTCAACAAAGACTGAATCATGTTCACTATATTTTGTGATGATACTATATGCTGGTTTTGTTTATATATTACCCTGTCAAATAATGCTTTTATACATCAAATTATGTGTTTTATTATAAATTGATGTATGTCATTGACTAAGGGTTATGACTTATCCAAATAGGGGGAGATTGTTGGGTACATTGGAAAATGTGTACCAGATTTGGAGAAGCCTCACTTAACTCAATGATATTCATCAAGGTGTATTTGATGGTGTGTTGAGTTTCAATGTGCAGGTTAAGGAAATGCAGAAAAAATTTCTAAATACAAGTGTCGACACCTGAGAAGAATTGTGTCGACACTTGGGAAAGGTTGTGTCGACACCAGGAGCCAGATTGTGTCGACACATAGGATTTGTGTCGACAAACAGGAAATGTGTCGACAATAACTGTGTCGACAAGGACTTGTGTCGACAAATTCCAGAATTCTGTCGACAACACTTGTGTCGACACACAGGACTTTTGTCGACACATTCCAGAATTCTATCAACAACACTTGTGTGGACACACAGGACTTATGTCGACACACTCCAGAATTCTGTCGACATCAACTTTGTCGAGACTAGAAGCTGTTGTGTCAACACAGGACTTGTGTCGACACATTTCACAGAAGCTATGTCAAGAAGAAAAAGAAGAGCTGTGTCGATATTATGTGAGCTGTGTCTGTTGGATCCCTAGTTGATTTGGGCTATATTCACTGACTTAGGATGTGACCCATCATGTATAGTCTGGGTCAAGTTTGTGTCTTAGAGTCTAGGACTGTCCTCTATCTCAACTTCAGATGGACCAGCCTTCTTCAAGACTATCAGGAACTCCAGATCTATCAGATTTTCAGACTAAGTGAAATAAGTTCGACGTTCGTCGAACTCAGCTCGACGAAGGAAGTTGTGTGCTCGACGATCGTGAGACAATTCACAGTGCTCGACGAACTTTATTCTTTGCTCGACGAACACCAGGTTTTCTATTTCAAGCTTCTCAGGTCGATGAATGCTAATCTCTACTCGACGATTTTTGTGCTCAGAGAATCTGTGTCGACACTTAGGGCTTGTGTCGACACCAGACGATTTGTGTCGACACCCAGGATTTCAGTCGACACCAGCTTATGTCGACACCAGAGGAGTTGTGTCGACACCTAGACCAATCTGTCGACACCAGAGGAGTTGTGTCGACACCAAGATCAATCTGTCGACACCAATTTGTGTCGACACAGCATTTCAGTAGATGTAGAGTATTTCGTCCAAGTCCAGAACTTTTCTCAGGTCGACAAAGTTCATTCTCAGCTCGACGAATTTGGTTCTCTGCTCAACGAATAATGTTTGTCTGATATTGAAGATTGTTTATTCAATGAATGAAGACTGTCAGCTCGACAAACTCAGCTTAGCTCGACGAACTCTTAACTCTGTTCGACGAATTCTGTTCTTCGGTCGACGATTCCAGACTAGGTCTTCTTCTGTTCCCATCTCATTCCATGGCGCTGATTCCTGGACAATTAATGGCAGTTCCTCACAGTATACTACCGTTAGGATGCGCAGTTAATTCATGATTATTTCATGTTGTTTTCCCATGGAAACAGTTGGGGAAATAATTAATTGTTGCTTCCTTTTCCAGGCCGTCTGTCATTACTGCTCGACATTTCAAAAATTCGAAGGCTCTCCATGATAGAAGAATATATACAAAAACAAGAAGCAATACAATAAGAACACAGTACAGAACATCAGACAACAACAAGTAGAATATAGACAGTGATTCAGACAACACAAGAAAAGTAATTCATTCGTTCTTGGCCAAGAGAGAAATTGATTCAGAAGAAGAAGAAGAACATTACATCAATATCAAGAGTCTTCTTCATCTGCTTTCACTCAGGAGAACTTCAAAACAATACATTCATATCAGTTGCAAGAAGTTCCTGAAGACTTGCTCTGGACCTGGAATTCTAGGTCTTTGAAGACCTATCACCCTGAAGCAGTGCTCCAGTATTCTTCCTGAACCATTCTACATCTCAGGGGGAGCAAAGCTGCTAAACAATATTCCACAAGTCTTCTCATCTGACTTGAGAAATAGAAGACCTCATCACCCTCACACTCCACCTCTGTACAGGGTTTTAATTCCCTCCAAAATTATTCTGGTTGCAAGTCTCCCACCAAAAGACTTGAGGGTTTGGTTTTTGGGAACCTGATCAAAACCCCATTGGTGCCAGGACACCTGATCAACCCCTTCCTGCAGTGGATTCCTACCAGGGTGGTAGAAGAGTGGACTACCCAGATTTGGGGAACCACTATAAAATTCTTGTGTCATCTGGTTGTTTTCTTCTCCTTTTGTTTTCTGGCCTTGCACTGTGATTGTTCTGTGATTGTGTTGTGATTAGTCCATTGCTGCTTTCTGGTTTATTGTGTTTGCTGCACACACACATACACACACACACCTAATTTACAACAGCAGTTGTAAAAGTTTCAAAATCACCATATACTCTATTCACCCCCCCCCCCTCTAGAGTATATCAGATCTAGCTACACTTTCAGTGTCGACATCGCCAAGGATTATGTTGACACATGATCTATTGGTGTCAACACATTTGAAGTATTGTCTCGACACTTTGCTACTGAGTTAAAAAATCAATGAAGTATCAGATGTCTTGACTGGAGACTTGACAGCTGTCATAACCAACAAAGTTGTTGCATCTGTCAGAGCTATCAGAAGGTTGTTATGAACCGGATCAGTCGTAACCTCGGATGGAGCCTATATAAAGACATGTTCTAT
The DNA here is from genome assembly GCA_039583875.1 of Platanthera guangdongensis. Lineage (NCBI taxonomy): Eukaryota > Viridiplantae > Streptophyta > Magnoliopsida > Asparagales > Orchidaceae > Platanthera > Platanthera guangdongensis. Next base: position 121,251,445 of record CM077167.1, on the reverse strand, counting down.
AATCTGATAGACAGTGCTGGAAGTATCCAAAAGAGAGGAACAACTAAGAAAACGAAGAGAAGTCTTCATCCAGAAATCAAAAAGTATCTGGCAGATCCTGAATAAGTCTGCAAGAAGAATTCAGAGTCAAATCTAAAAAGGTGAAGGAAGCTCAAACAGATCAAACTTACTTTGTTTAAATTTAAGAAGCTTTGAAGAAGCTAAGATAGGTTGGATCTAAAGCAGTCAGATCTATCAAGAACTGACCAAGAAACCTTCTACCCATTCTCTCTCTACTTGGGTGAAGGAATTATTCTTTTTACTATCAATTTTTCTCTATGATCTTTTACAGATCTGAGTGTAGGAGGGTTACCTCTCTGAGTTGTAAGCCTAAATCTATAAAGGATAAGGTAGGGCTGAGTGCCTGAGGTAAGAGAGTTTTCTCTCTGAGTTGTAGGCCTTGTAAAAGAAGCTGAGGTAGGGCTTGATTGCCTGAGTTGTAGGCCTTGTGGAAGAGGCTGAGGTATGGCTTGATTGCCTGAGTTGTAGACCTAGGAAAAGGCTGAGGTGGGGCTTAATTGCCTGAGTTGTAGGAGTGTGGACTCACTCTGAGGTAGGCTTCTCTGGAATAATCTGAGTTGTAGGAGTTGTTGAAGTCTGAGCTGTAGGGACCTTTTAAGGTTCTGAGGTGTAAGATCTGCGGATCTGAGAAGAAAGAAGGGAGTTAGGCCGAATTTAGTACACTGCTAGATAGGCGAAGGGAGAAAGTGGATGTACCCATCACTTGAGGAACCACTATAAATCTATGTGCACTTTGTGAGTGGCTGTGATTTATTTTATACTGTGCTGTGTAAATTGCAAAATAAGTGATTTAATAGTAAAAATATTATCTGTCTTAAGGAAAAATAATTGAACATATTCACCCCCCCCCCCACATCTAGGTGTTTAGGATATCTTGAAAACCCATTCTTTCAGTTCTTATTTATGAGTGCTCTATTTTGCACGTGACAAGCAGTGTTTACGGCTTTAGTCCAGAAGTATTCTGGCAGTGAGACATCACTCAACATGGTTCTGCAGGACTCTATGAGTGTTTTATTCCTTCTCTCAGCGACTCCATTCTATTGAGCAATACGAGGAGAGGAAAACTCATGAAAGATACCTAGGCTTTCACAGAATTCTGTCATGACCCTAGATTTGAACTCTGTTCGATTGTCACTTCTGATTTTGACAACTGAACAGTTGTGTTCATTTTGGATCTGCCTGATAAAATTAGTGAAATTATTAAAGGAACCTGACTTGTGTTTTAGAAAGAACACCCATGCAAAACGAGAGTTGTCATCTACAATAACCAGTGTATAATCCTTAACTCCCAAACTTCTAATTTGCAGGCGATCGAACAAGTCCATATGGAGTAGGTGTAAACACCTATTAGATTCTTTGCCAATAATTCTTTTAAAGGTAGCCCTTATTTGCTTGCCTTTTACGCATGCATCACAAGACCTATCTCTAATGCACTTAACATTGGGTGTATCACGTACTAAATTAAGAGAAAAATAATTTATTAATAGTTTTGTAATTTATATATGCTAGTCTCTTGTGTCGTTGGTCACCTAAGAGACGCACTATCTTTTGCCAAAAAGCACACTGATGTATAATAGTCTATGTAAATAAAATTTAAACAAAATATATTTCTACTATGAGTGTCTGATAGAATCGTTTCTAAGTTATCTGCCGATTTTATCAAGCACTTGTCTGCATGAAATTCTACTATGTATCCTTTATCACAGAGCTAGCTTATGCTCAAAAGATTTTGTTTTAATCCTTCAACATAAGCCACATCTAAGAAGGATACACTACCATTAGTGATCTTACCGTAACCTTTTGTGATTCCCCTGTCAGAACCCCAAAGATAACCTTTGGCCCATTCATAACTAGAGATTAGTTTTGAATAAGGCTTCTTATCCCGATCATGTGCCGAGAGAATCCACTGTCTAAATACCAGATAGGTGATTTGTTGGCCTTTGGACATAACTGAAAAAATAGAATCAATTTACCTTAGGAAACCAAACGTGTTTGGGTCCTTGGTTATTTGTCAGCATGCTCCCCATAGGAGTGTTAACATTACGAGTGGTCTGCCTCATATGATTAACTAGATAAGTTTTAAAACTTCTGGGATTAAACTAGCAATCTATAGCAAAGTGACAAACTTTGCTGCAACACCAACAGTCAAACCTGTTGTACCTTTTCCAAGTCTCCTGCTTGACCTTTTGAACGTGTGGTCTTGCAGGGGCAGCTATTCTGGAGGTAGAAGCCTCATGATGATGGCATTCACAAGCCTTTTTCACCTAATTTTCCTTGGGTACAACTGGCTAGGCCTTAAGTTCCTTCTTAATATTATGGCCATGAACGTATGGACCATAGTATTTCATTTGTATTTCTCCTAAAGTGCCTTGAATACACTTTCACCAAAGTTTCAGGGACGGGTCCATCCTTGGTATCGTGACTTAGGCTATACATAAGTATTCTTGGCAAAATGATCGTAGGATGAAACAAAATCAAACTCGTTTGTTGGGAAGATGACCTTCTTAAACGAAGTTTGATCTATAGGAGCTTTCCCATTCTCCTTGGCTAAAGATTTCTTGGCAGCCTTATTTCTTCTTTGATCTTTATTCCTCCTAGAAGATTTACTAGGAGCAGCCTGATGGCCTAAGCCAGCTCCTTTGGCCTGAGCGGAGAATTCAGCAACAAATGGAAGGACTGTCTCGGGTTTTGAGAAACTTTCGACCAGTTTCTTTTCAGTGGAAAGTTGTTCTTCCAATTTCTCGATGATTTCCTCTTTCAGGTTTATGTGCTCGAGAGCTTTATTGTATTCTTCAATCACGGCATGGAATTTCTTTCTGAGTGTGTCCATCTTTGCGACTTCCTCTCTTAGATTGCTCTCCTCAGCCTTAAGTAATTTGATCTCCCTGGCTTGAGTTCTCGTGACTCTTCGGCATTTGTCGTGAGCCTTGATTACTTCCTTGTATTGATTCATGAGTTCAGACTCATCATTAGAAGAGCAGTCCTCATGATCATGGTCTGAAGCATCAGATTCTGAGAGAGGGATGTGAAACTTTACCTTCCCAGTGTACTGGGGTTCTTCTTCCTCGTCTATCTCTACCATCAGCCCAAAGTAGGCTTCCTCTTCCTCACTTGACTCAGATGAGTCAGTGTCACTTAGAGTCTTGTCATTCTTAGCTGCTAGGATTCTTTCAGATTTATTTTTATTATAAGAAGACTTCTTTTCTTCTCTTTTTCCACCCTCTTTCTTCTTGTGCAGGCAATCATCAATTACGTGCCCTGGCTTATTACAATAGTAACAAACAATGTCCGTAGAAATATGTTTGTTCGGTTTGGAGTTATACCTATCATGGCTACTTGAGCCTTTCTTATGACGATCACCATCATGATGTGATCTTCTGGAGGAAAAGTCTTTGCCTTTCCATTGCTTCTTCTTTCTCAGGAACCTTTTGAACTGTCTAGAGAGTAGGGAGAACTCTCCATCTGATAGTTCTGAGCCCGAGGTGCTCGGCTCCGAATTTTATTCTTCACTTTCTTTCTGTGCAGGTGCAGGAGACATAGTTTTAACCTTCCTTGAGCTATCTGCCTTCAGTGCAATAGACTTCTCCTTCGATGAGGATCTGCTTCCCTCTTCTTCCGCTTTTCTTGTATTTATTTGAAGCTCATATGACATCAGCTTCCTGAAGAGTTTTTGAGGATCAGTCTCAGCTAGCTTTCCAAACTCCCTTATGGCATATATTTTGTTATCCCATTCCTTTGTTAAGGATCTTACGAGCTTATCATTTAATTCTCCGTTAGTGAAGACTCGGCCATAGTTCCTCAAACTGTTGACGATCTTGAAAAAGTTTTCATAAGTGTCTGCTATAGTGTCGTTAGGGCCTTTCCTAAAGGCCTCATAGTTCAAGTTCAAAAGGAATCTTCTATCATCCCTTACTTCTTTGGTGCCCTCCATCAACAGGATCAGTGACTGCCAAATCTCTTTGGTAGAATGGCAGTGAATGAGATTTTGTAGCATCTAATCATCGACTGCACTTGCGATGATATTTTTAGTCTTCTTGTCTAGAAAGACAAGTGCAATCTCATCTTTTTCTAGATCCATCAGCTTCTTTGGTACTTTCTTTGAGGAATCAATAGTGGAGGCTGTCATAGTAATATAGGGGTCTTCTTCCACTGTCATGAAAATCCTTGGATCCGCTGCTTCCATGAAGAACTTCACCCTTTCTTTCCACATGGGGAAGTTTTCCTTAATTCATACGAGGAGCTTAGCAAAATCCTTGACTCTGTCCATGCTTGTACACTCTTAAGACAGCTAGGAGCAGATCTGTTCAAGGTGTTAACCTTTTGATGAACAACCTCCCTCTGGTACAAATTGAAAATGTCTAGTTGACTACCTAAATCACCTAGATGGGGTTGAATAGGTGAGTTCTACATCTTTTTGCAGAATAAAAATTGTACTAAAGATGCGCATAAAATAAACAAACAATCTATAGACGACACCAAAGATTATAGTGGTTCCTCAATCTTGGGTACATCCAATCTCCACCTCACCGATCTAGCACCATGCTAGACACGGCTACTTCAATATTATCTCGGATTGGAAAACAATCCTACAACTCGGAACAAAGTTCCTATAACTTGAAGTAAAACCACTCCTACAACAACTAGGAGAACAACTCCTATAAACTCGGAGAATAACTACTACAATCTCGGAGATTAACTCCTACAAGAATAAAATGAATTTATAATGAAATACACATACATGCCTTCACAGATCTGACTGATTCTCTGCCTCTTCCTTCTTGAAAAATTGCAAAGCTCTGTCAAAAAACTCGGGGAAGAAATCTGAGAACTCTTCAATCTGAGAGCGTAGGATCACAACGATCAAGGAGAAAATTTGCAGATGTTGAAAAGCTTGATCGGTTGATTCCATCTTGTCTGAATTTCGGGATCGAGAATTTTGATGATGAAGAATACGTCTTGTCGTCGACGGCGCTTCCCGATTTAGAATCTTGAAAATGATTCAGAATTCTTTAAAATTCTTCTTCTTAGGGTTTGTCGATTCTGACATGACCTTTTACAGGCCTTACATAATTGTCTGATTTCATTAATAACAATCCACATGGACCAATCAAGAGCTAATCATATTTGAAATCAAAAACTGTCATACACTTGGCGAAATTCAGATTCAGAACTCCGTTTCTCGAGATAAATAAGAATTACTCGAGTGTGAGTTCTATTTCTAGAGAAAGGATATAAAATTCTCGAGAAGATACACTTATGGAAAATATAGAAGATAGAGTTCTAGTTTCTCGAAAATGGATATACTTACTCAAGAAAAACAAATTTCTGTTACTCAAGAACAAGAAAGCACCTCGAGAAAAGTTTTCTGTATCTCGAGTAGGACATTTGGTTCTCGAGAACTAATCTTGGCCTTCTCGAGAAATGTCTTTGGCTTTCTCGAGAAAAAGACTTAGAAAAATTCTGAGCTTAATGTTAAGGTAACTCGAGAAAGTTAAGACCTACTCGAGAACTTCATAGCTTTCTCGAGAACTACACTAGTCAATCTCGAGAAAAAGACTTAGGAAAAAATTGTTGATCTGAAAAATGATTTTCTTCTAGTAAACCCCCAACCAGCCTTTTCCCATAACTTTAGTACTTGAAAATGAAGAGTGTGCCAATAGAGAAGTTACACATGAGTGTACACCATAGATCACACAATGAGAGATTGCATTGTATGGTTCTGTTTTTGGTGACCCATTGTAAACTGACATTGGTCTACACTTAGCAATTATAACCTACAAGCACTCAACTTGAAAAGACATCAAATACAATCTTAATTCATCTTAGTTCAATGGTGACTTCATACAAATCTCGGTTATTGTGGATAGAATACCAAACAACACTCAACACCTCCATTCGATGAGTTAACGCTTAACTCGACAAAGGCATTGAGTGGTCACAATGCACTTGACGCTTTCTCAGCTAGTTTGAGCTAAGTCTTTTCCACTCATCATATGAGCTATATCATACTAATCCAATCTCCCAATTTCTCCACAATCTTATGTGCAACCCTGATAGGCTCATGTTGCATTGGCAGTGAGGCTACATACTTGATCACTTCCAGATCATAATGGTAATACCAATTGAAAGGTCCCCCTTTGACTGTGACAAAGATCCTTGGGTCAGATGCCTCCATGAATAGTCTGACCCTTTCCTTCCAAATTCCAAAGCCTTCCTTTCTATAGATAGGAAGCTTCATGGAACCAAGCTACTTATGGTTCTCTCTTGAACCCCATAAGTATACTCTGACTGCTACCCTTGGAGATCTACTCAGACTGTTAAGCCTTTCTTGAATAACCTCCCTCTGATACAACTTGAATGTCTGAAAGTGATACCTCAGATACTAATGGAAAGTGAGAGATTGATCTAACTAACTCTAGAGTGGGGTGGGGTGAATATAGTATTTTAAAAAGTTTAATTTGTTTTTACAGCGTATTAAAATAGGTTATATATATGTACATATAAGTAAAGAAAATATCATAGCACAGCAAAAAAAAGTAGAATACAACCAAACGACATAAGGAAATTTATAGTGATTCCCCAATAAACCTGGGTACATCTACTCTTCTACCATCATGGTAGGAATCCACTACAAGTTTTTGATCAGGTGCCCAGCCACCATAGGTTTTTGATATGGTGCTCTGTCACCACAAGATCTATTTTCTAAGGGAGATCTAGCAACCCTTTGAGCTTTTGATCAGGTGCCCAAAAACCAAACCAAGTCTTTTGATCAAGAGATTTGAGAACCAAAAGGTTTAACTTTTGAAGGGAGTTATAACAATGTATATAGTGAAAGAAAAAAAATATGTTGCCTTCTCTGTCTCAAACCTCTGAGAAGACTAATGGATTAGTTGATGTTGTCAAATCTCCCCCTGAGTTATATAAATCTGGTCAGGAGAGGAAACTTTGCTTCATGGTGTAGGCCTTCAAAGATGAACCCTTCTTCTTCCAATAAATATCACTGAGAGATTGAGCTTTTGGTCTCAGATTGAATATTGTGTTGCTGGAAGAAAAGGTTTGAAGAAGAAGGTGATGAACAAGATGTTCCTTTTCTCAGTTTCTTGTTCTCTGGTTGCAGATGTTCTCTTTCATCTTCTGATTGATAATTCTATCTATTATGGATTGTCAAACTAGGCAATCTTCTGAAAATTTCTTTTATATATTGATTGCTAATTTGAATTTCGAATTCATTGAAGTCCTCTGCATATAGGTTTGGGAATTGAAACAGCTGTTTTTGTCATCAATGTACTGTAACGTCCCGAATCGTTCTAGGCCCCTAGTGTGTGTTTTTGAGTCAGGAGGGTTGACTCGAGTCCTGAGAAGTGCAGGGAATTGGACTGCACTTGTGGAGAAGTGGAGAAATCAGTGCAGAGAGATACGGGTAATGACACGGGTAGTGACACGGGTAGTGACACGGGTAGTGACACGGGTAGTGACACGGGTAGTGACACGGGTAGTGACACGGGTAGTGACACGGGTAGTGACGCGGTTAGTGACACGGGTAGTGACACGGGTAGCGACACGGGCGTGTCCCTACCCGTGTGTGTCGAGTCGCACTCGACACGCCGTTTCAAGTCTGACGAGCTGTGTCGACATCATGTGACACGGGTAGCGACACGACCGTGTCCCTACCCGTGTGTGTCGAGTCGCACTCGACACGCCGTGTCGAGACTGACGAGTTGTGTCGACATCATGTGACACGGGTAGCGACACGGCCGTGTCCCTACCCGTGTGTGCCGAGTCGACAATTTTTGGTAGATCGTCGAGATGCAACCCGAGAAGGACACGGCCAGGAACACGGCCGTGTCAAATATTGAACCGACATGGAAACTGTCGTTGCCGCTTCGCCAGGAAGGACACGGGTAAGGACACGGCCGTGTCCCTACCCGTGTCACCTTTTATATATAAGGGGGACAGAAAACCCTAGCCGTTTTCTTGCTCATTTCATCCCCAAATTCCTGTGAGAACTCCTGGTGAGAGGAAAAACTGCTGGAGCAAGTTCTGCCGGAGGAGATCCGCCATCGCCGTGAAAGAGAAGATGCCGCCAAGGAGAACTACGAGATCCATGGCCGGAAATGGTGGTACCGCTGGAGCCAATGTGAGTTTCCTACCCTCTCCCTTGGTACTAGATCTATAGTTATTTTCCTAGGAGAGACATCGGCTCAAAAGAGTCTTGATGGAGAGAAGAAGTCTTCTAGGTTTGGCCATGCTAGGACTTGTGTTCTAGATTTTAGATCTCTTCAACCACTCTCTTCTTCTATGTGATGATGGAGGATGGTTTCGTGAAGGGTATTGGCCTCATGAGGTTGAATAAGGGTGGAGGAAATTCTCGAATGATTTGGAATGATCGCATTGAGGAGGAAGACGAACCGATGCCGTTCATTCCGCCTTAAGATGCGCGCAGAATCTGTATTCTGCGCGCAGCGAACTTCGTGGCCATTTTTAAGTACGCTATGTCCAGATCTGGGCTTTCAGCTTAACACGAAAGTTGAAGCCCTTGAAAATACCTTTCCAACGAATGGTTGCACGACGTCTGGCGAAGTCTGTAGCCACAGGAAAGTCTAAACGAAAATGTTGTTCAATAAATCTTGTATGCAGAAACTGTGTTCTGTACGCAGCGGACTTCATGTCCGATTTCAAATAGGATAATGTCAAATCTGGGTTGAGGTCTGAATACGAGAGTTGTAGACCTCGGAAAGACATTTCCATCGTGGGGTTACACGTCTTCACCGGATTCCTGTAGCTTCGGAAATCTCTAGTCGAAGTTGCTGTCCAGATTCAACCTGCACCTAAAATCTGGGCTTAATGGAAAATGGATTTTGATTCGGTGGAATTAATAATGCAAGATACTTGGCTTGGCTGAACACTTATGAGTATTCATTTGTTGCATGATTGAAGTAGCTTATTAATCAGATTTCATATTATCAAATTGTGAAGCAATCTTATTTAAACGAATTGAATTAGTAGAAATTGAAAGATGGATAATTGGGCACTTCATGTTTATATTATGACATTATCAAATGGAAAGTGTGTTAGATCTTCATATGCCCACCATATTTATATTACATTATCATCATTTGGAAAGTCATATAGATGTATAGATTATGGACATGGGTATGATTGGTTAATGAAATGAGTCTAGTAGTCCAATACCTAGAGCGTCGTCTCCCTACGGGTAGTATTGTGAAGGGATGTAAGTGCGGTGTTGGCCGTCACTTGTTTTGGTTGTGTTGAGATAAGGTGTAGATGGATGGTTGGGATGTGTCCTCGTGTTTACTTCCGAGGCCCCTTCCATGATATGTTGATATGGTATTTGCATGTGGTGTGAGTCGACACGCGGTGTCGTAATCCTGGGTTAAGGATAGTGTGGCAGGTCTACGGGCTCGACAGTCGTCACACCGACGGGAGTTGGCAGTTAGACTTGGTCGGTTTGGGCTGTGTCCTCGGTGTTCACGTCCCGAGGCCCCTCCGGCCATGTGAACGGTTGGGCTGTGTCCTCGTGCTTTCTTCCGAGGCCCCTTCTGGGTCACACAAGGCCAGTTCGGGCTGTGTTTTTGGTGCACATCTACCCAAGACCCCGCCGGGCCATAGTACGCATGTGCTCCGTTGTTGTGTTCTTAGCGTTGAGGCGTACGGAGGCCTAGGTGAAGTAGTGTGATACCCGCCTATTAGTAGAAGTGCTCGTTCTACTATCACTGCCTGGACACGGCGGCTGATGCCTGAGAGGTTAGCTACCTGCTCGAAAAGTGGGAACTATAGTCTGTGTCGACATAGCAATTGCATGGGTGTGCATGGGTGAGTCATTGCATAGCATACATAGCATTTCATAACATTGCACAACAAGATCCTCATCGTATAAGTTTGTATGGGCACTCCTATACGATGAGTTACTTTATGTAACTCGATCCTTAACTTATAAGTTTGTATGGGCATTTATATAAGTTAAGTTACTTTCCTGCTGTAGATTTCCTTACACCTGTTGTTATATGATGTTAGCTTGTAGAACTGCTAAATTATACATTATATTCATGTACCTTGCCGCATGCTTATACTCCTTTACTTGAATACTTGTTATATACTATACTCTTGTTCCTTTTCTCCGCCCGGTGCCGAGGAGTCGCCGGGGGAGCGGATGTGAAACCACTTAGTCGTTTCGACTAACGGTTGCTACGTCTTCCTTTTTAGGAGGTCACGCCGCAGGTGGAGCAGCCGTAGACTACGCAGCAGGACAGCCAGGCCAGGACGACAGGGCCTGAATTGACGGTGTCGTCGATACCGTCGGTTACTGATGTTAGTATTTTGATTACTCTGATGTAGCCCGTTTGGGCAATGATTAGCTGTACTCTGATATTTTGTAGAAGCATGTTTAGCTTCTCATTATTTCATGTTTTGGGCATTATATACTTAGTGTGGATTTTGACTTCTCTTACTCATGTTTTTGGTTGGGTTGGCATGTTTTATTGATATTGTTGTAGCCGGCGGAATAGGCGTCTTGTGCTACAGGTTAGCCCGTGTGTTAATGCTACCGCAAGGCGGCTGTTCCGGGCATAAGACTCCCCCTTCGTGATGTGTTTTGGGATCCGGGGAGGAGGGGTCTTACAAATGGTATCAGTTTGCCACGATCCTCAACTAAGGAAGTCATTCAACAATGGTGCCACCCCCGTTTGGTTATTCAGTTTGGGGACAAACTGACTTAGCGGAAGCAGTGGTGTGCCCATATGTAATTCACATTAAGTTTGTCCAACTTCGACCTTAAGTTTAGCCAACCTGACCACAAATTTGTCGTGTATGTGTAGGTTCCACTGCATGTTGAGCCGATGGGGGGTACTCCTACCCCTCCCATACCCACTCAGTTCGAACAGTCTGAGTTGGGGCAGACGCTCACCGCCATTCTTGATGCTTTTAAGGCACAGTAGGCTCCGGTGCAACAACAGGCCCCGAGCTCCAACTGGCTGAGCACCTTCCGGGCTCTCTCCCCTCCCGTCTACCTTGGGACGGAGTCAGCCGTACGTACAAAGGAATGGCTAGACACGATACAGGAGTTGTTGGCCGGTATCCGTTGCCCAGCCAACATGGCAGTGACATTGGCAGTGTCCGTCTTGGACTTACATGCGAAGAGGTGGTGGAAGTCCCTCATGGGCTCTACCTTCCAAGGCCGGATCTACACTGAGATAAGTTGGAGTGAATTCTTGGGTGTTTTCTTGGAGCACTTTATCCCTACATCGGCCCGAGATGAGCTTGAGCAGAGGTTCCTTTTACTAAAGCAGGGATCAAAGTCGGTTACAGAATACCAGCGGGAATTCCAGCATCTCGCAAGGTTTGCGGATTCTTATGAGTTGGATGACAGAGGTTATGCCAAGCGCTTCTATAAAGGGCTGCGAGATCCCCTAAGGCAGTCCCTTTTGTTTATAGTGGATGGTAGCTTGGCGGAGATCATTGATATGGCGAAAAGATTGGAGGCGGACCACCTGGGATGTAGTAAGAGGCCTGCGGAGGACGTGATGGAAGCCGGCCCAAGTAATAGAAGGAGACGGGACTTCAGAGGAGGAAGAGGTTATCAAAGAGGTGGAGGGCGTGTCCACCGAAACTATAGGGTGGAGCATCCAGTTTCGCAGCCGCCTGCGTTACCTCCACCCCCACATCCTCAGCGATTTCAACAACCTGAAGGGCGTCGTGGTCTGGTGTGCTTCGAATGCAACCAGCCAGGCCACATCCGGCATTTTTGCCCGCAGCTATATGGGAACGCCCCTCCTGCTCTCCCTCCTGCTCTCCCTCCTGCTCTCCCTCCAGCAGCTCCACGAGGGCGGGGATATATGCGTGGTCGAGGACGAGGACCGCCAAGAGGAAACCCCGGACCGGTCCGGGATCCGGTGTACGCGCTTGACATGGCGCAGGAACGAAACCCACAAGATGTGATTGCAGGTATGATTTAATTAATTTACATATTTGCATGGTTTAACTTGAATTGATTAGAACTTACTAGCCACTAGCAATAAGTTTTGGTTGTTGGTACTTAGGCACCGTGATTATTGGCGGGAAGACAGCCTATGCGTTGTTCGATACCGGTGCCTCACACTCATTTGTGTCTGAGGATTTCATAAAAGACGTGGAGGGTGTACAGTACTTCACTGGCATAGCCCGACGTGTACGCCTTCCGGATGGCTCGGAGATGATCGCAACCGCCAAGTGCGAGTTGGAGTTATTTATTGATGGGAAGGCCTTTGATACGCCAGCCACGGTTCTGAGAATGCCGGAGTTTGACATCATTTTGGGCATGGTATGGCTGGATTGGCACTTCGCGAGGATTGACTGCGCGGAGAAGCGGATCTATTTGAGACATGGAGACTCTGACGTCATCTTCCAAGGTATTGGCTTCGCGCCTCGCATGATGTTATCTTCCGTCCATGTTGTAAATGTAACATCTCATTTCCAACTAGACCCCTAAGAATGGTTTTAGCCATGACTAGGTCATGACAAACCCTAGGAAGCCAGAAATGGGCCAGGAGATAGGGGACAAAAAGGTGGAGACCATCATGGTCTGCAAATAGTAGAACTCTAAACAATGGCTTAGGATGACCATGGGCTACACCTTAACCCCAAGACCCTACCACAACACCCCTAATGCTTGGGAGACCCATTAGAGCCAAAAGGACCCATTAGGGTCAACCCAAGAGGCCCAGTTGACCAAGGTCAACCCTAGCCCTAAAAGGGTCAAACTAGCCTACTTAGGGCCAACTGACCTACTCCTAGCCAAAAGGACCCCTCCTATGCCCTCCTAACCCTAAAGTGAGGTCAAATGGTCACTAAGGACACATTGGGGTCAGCCCTAGAGGCCAGGTTGACCCAAGTCAACTCAAGCCCTAACCTGGTCAAAGTACCCTTACTAAGGGTATGTGACCTCCAAAGTACAGGGTAACCCTACATAACCCTACCTAGACCCTAAGGGAAGCCAATTGGTCACCCAGGACCCAATGGGGTCAACCTAGATGGTCAAATTGACCAGGTCAACCCTCATTTGGGTCAAGTCAAACTTAGCCCAAAAAGGGCTAACCCAAGCCCAAGCCACTTCTCCCTTAGGCTAAACCCATTCCCATGACCATCATAATCAAGTGGGCTGCATTTAGTTTGTGAGGCTGACTAGTCAACCAAAGGTGACTAGGAGTGAGAAAGGAGCTCCTCTCCATGATAATGGAGGAGAGAGAAAATGAGGAAGAAGAAGGGGGAAGTGAGAGGCCGGCCAAGGGAGACTAACAGCCACCAATTATGGCTGCAATCAACTCCTCTAGGAGAGAGAAGTTGAATCCAGCCGTTTCCCGGCCACCAAGGGGTGGGTTCAGCCCCCCTCCACACAACCCGAGCCACACCTTTAATGGTGTTAATGGCCATTGAAGAACCAGCCTCCCCTCTCCCCCATTTGTCATTTAAACACCTTCAGGGAGCCGAGGGGATCATTTTAGAGCGTTTACCTGGAGGAGACGAGCCATTCCACTGTGCAGTTGCAGAAGCCGAGCGCCGCCGCCGTCGTCAATGGCATCCCGCCGCTCCTCTCGCATCCAGGCCGCCAGGAAGGTCCTCCTCCTCTCCTTAACCCGCGGGTAGATCTTAGGATTTATTAGGCTTGAGTTTCGGGCTCAATTGAGCCCGATCCAATCCGGGATTTTTCCTGGTTTCGGCAAGAAAACCTCTTGCTATATCCGCCGGAAAACGCCTCTCCGGCGGCGGAGCCGCCGCCTGGCGATTGCCACCACCTCAACGGAGGTGTTGGTGGCGGTGGCCGGCCGGGGAAGGGGCTGGATCGCCGGCGGCAGGGCTTGGAAATCGCTCCAGGCGGGACGAATCTCAGCCGTCGGCTCAATGAAGACGATGACCAGATGCCGTTGATCCTTGCGCCAAGATTCGCGCTGCATCAATATTAAACTATAGGAAATTAATGTTATTTATTTCATTCTGTCACACTTTTGACATATAATGTATTAAATTTTTAAAAATAGTTAGAAGCTCTGTATGAGAAAATGATCAACACATGATTTGTATCCCTTCCTGTCTACTTTATTTTAAAATTGGTTTGAAACCATTTAGGCTTCTGGTTTGACCAGGGCACCCATTTTGGTGGGACATACCCTTAGGGCTAGGCAGTCATTAAATTGAGTGCTCACTCTTCCCCCCTAGCCCAAATTAGCTGAAACTTTGGCAGAGAGTCTATCTTAGATATACCTAGGGCCTTCCCAAAAATGGGAATTTTTGGAGAAAATATTTCTATAGTTTTTGTAAATATTTAATAATTATTAGATAAATTAAATAGGTGCCCTAAACACCTCCAAACCCTCTCAAATCTTGGTGAGTGGTCCCTGGGTTCCAATTAGGTATCTGTATAAAATTTCATTCAATTTGGATGTGTTTTGAATAGGTTTTGACCCAACCCTAGCTATACCTTAAAAAGGGCATTTTGGTCAAAAGTTGCACTTTTGATTTTGAGTGACCAAATCACCTCAACAGAGGCTAAAAATTTGGGCCACTGACTTGTTAGGGCACTCATCACCTCCCCATGGAATATGGGATAGGGAGGAATAGATTTGCCCTAAGTTCCTAGGTCAAACCCTAAGGAGGGACCTGTTGGCCTTGTGAAGGGTATGAGTCCTAAACACCTTGGATGAACTTCAATTTTTGCAAGGAGGTTCCTAGGATATATATAACCCTCTGTTAAAAATATTAGCTAACTTTGAAAATGGTAGAGCCCCCAAAACTCTAACCCTAGCTTAGGACCTAAAACTTGTAGTGTAGGTTTAGGTTAGCTAAACATCTTGAACCTTAACCAAATTTGGGTAGTGAAGGGGCTAGGGTATTTTGAGCCTCTGACAATTTACTTGAGGAATTTTGGACAATAGTTTTAGCACTTCATTTGTGATCAATAGTAATGCCCTAATAATTATTTTGGCTATTGTGGTCTCACTGCTCATAGAGAGGGTATGAAACATGAGCAGAGTTGGTTTTAGGTTATAATAAGCTTGTATAAATTTTGTTAGAATTTTTGGGTATCTATTTAGGGCATCTACTTCACAAGTGCTTTATTTTGATTACATATTAATAATTCTTGTCAGAGGCCATTACTTACTGAAAAATCATGAAACCTCCTGCATAGTGTTTTGAGCTCAATGTTATCATATGGAATTTTTTGTGGAATTATTTGATGACTGATTAGCATACTTTGTTCATTAACCCTTAAATTAGAGAGTTCATAAGAAAATCAAATATAGCTTTATTTCCAAATGATAAATTATGAAACTTTTGCTAGGGTACTTGTAGTCCATCACAATCATCCCTGAATTTTCTCTGAATTTTTGGAGGTGTTATTACTATAGAATCTTTTAATATGACTTTTTATGGGGCATCTTTGAAATTAAATTTAAAGGCCTAAACCTTGCTGAAAAATTGGGAGACTTAGGATTTAGAGTTGATTAGGCATTTTGTATTTATCATAAATTTAGTGGAATAATATCATGTCTGATTATGGTACTTCATGTTCAAACCTGGGCCTTTTGGGACATTAGAATAAATAAATTAATTATCCGACAAATTAGGAAAATTATGGATTTCTGGATTTATGCTTCAAATGTCCTTTTAGACCTCTAATAATTATTATAAGGGTACTGGATGAGTATTTCATGTACTTCCCTTTTTACGGGTCATGTAGCTTAAGTGGTCTGCATATAGCAAAACTGCAGGATTTCATTTGGATGTGAATTAGGGCAAGTATGATGAGTCCTGATGGTTTGTTGTAAGGACAAGTGGAATGGGCTGCGTCTTTGGAAGATGAGTGAGCAAGGTGTGGTTCTGTCTAGGGTTATAGGCGTTCGGGTCCGACGAAAGATCGTCCTACCCAAGGAGAGATGGAGTCAAATTACCCTAGGATTAGCATATCGAAATATGAGAAAATAAAGGGTAAGGGAATCAACCAATAATAAAATAAGTACCTTGCGAAAGGGAACGTTGGGCGTAATCCCAACATAGTTCCTAGTGCCCCTTGAGAGCCCTTCACAGGGAATACCGGGGGCAGTCCTGGGTTAACGTAAACTGTTTAACAAGCTGAAAAGAGTAACTTAGTAATTAGGGTTGCACATTCCACAACACTGATGGCACCAGAGGTTGGTTAGGAGCTTCGGCTCGGATGGTTAAAAGGCGAACTTTGGGTCCGGGGAGCTTCGGCTCGATTGCTTGAGTCGGACGTGTTGGTCCGGGGAGCTTCGGCTCGATTCTTGATTACGCTAATTTGCATGTGCATAACAGGAAAGGAAATTAAGGTGGTGGGTCTTCGGTATTGGATGGTCGATGCACCGACGCCAATACGTTGACTCGGCAAGTGTGGTTAGCACTTCGCCAACAGAAGTCCGGTGCGCCAGCCGGCAAGAGTACGCAGGAGTCCGCTTCGTGCACCAAGCGTTGAGGCGTACGATAGGTCTGACCAGTAGTGCTTTACTGGTTTAGAGGTGGGCGAGGCCCAACCCACCGCTTCCGTCTGCCACTACGGAGGTATCCTGGGAGGTTACGGCTCCAGAAAGGGGGAACTAAAGGTCTGTGTGCACAGAGTCGGGTGTGTGTGTTGCACTTGCATGTCCATCATACCCACTTGCATGTCATAGCATAATCGTTACCTTAAACCTTGACACCTAAAGTACAAGTGGAATGGGACGCTTATACTTTAGGACCTGCAAAATGACCCCTTAGTCTATAAGCTTGTGTGGGCAAGTTTATAAATTAAGGTTAATTTTGATATATTTAGTTACTGCTGTTTGACCACCGACACCCCAACGTATAAATCGGTATGGGACTTTTTATACGATGGGAGCCTTGCAAAAGACCCCTTGGCTTATGTGTTTTTCACATAAGTGAAGGTTACATTTCATATTACAGCTTATTGTCTTTATATGCTATAGAACTTGCTAGAATAGGACCGCTGCCATCTGCTTTTGATATTCTCCACCTTCAAGTCCTCCCCTTTCTTCCTCTCCGCTCGGTGCCTAGGAGCCGTGGGGGAAGGGGTGGGGGATGATAGGACTTAGTCTTTTAGACTAACGGTTTTCGAACCGCATCATTTAGGGGATCGCGGAGACCAGCATGGAGGAGCAGCCCCAGAGACCTGTGCGCTTGGAGGTGGGGCAGTCTAGCTCCGGAGTTCACACAGCCGGGACCGTGAGTCTCGACCCTGAGCAGTTTTCTACTTTTGTTTCTGCATGAGAGATCTTGTAGTGAGGATTTGATGTACTGGGCATAAGCCCGTTTTGCTACTCTGATGTTATTTTCTGTGGACACTCCCTTCGTGGAGTTATATTTATTATGTCATGTGATTCTCTGTGGACAGATAGTTTACATTTACTTCATTATGTTGCTACTTTTATGTGATCGAAATGGCCGGCAGAACCGGTGCTTTGTGGTGATGACTCTTCAGGGCGTGAAGGAGTCACCGCAAAACGGCGGTTCTGGGCCTAAGACCCCGGTGTCCGAAAAGAAAAAAAAAGGGGCGTCTTACAAGTGGTATCAGATCCAGGTTCGATCGAAAAGTAGCCGTCCACAACCCTGGGTCACCCCCGCGCTGGTTTAGTTTGGGGACAAACTAAGCAGCGGAAGCAGTGGTGTGCCCATATGGGGGGAATCACATGTAAATTGTCCACTTTCATTAGGCATTGAGTCGATTACCTACTAATGTAGTTCGTTTTGCAGCCCCCAGCTCAGCCCACCCCACAAGGTGGAGCTCAGCAGACTCCAGACATTGCACCACCTCCCATGGTCCCCACACCTTTCCTCCAGTCAGACATGGGGCAGACCCTTACAGCTATCCTTGAGGCCTTCCGGGGTCAGCAAGCTCCAGCCCAGCAGCCAAACCCAGGGGCCAACTGGATGAGCACCTTCCGAGGACTCTCTCCCCCATCATACTTAGGGACAAAGTCGGCAGTACGGACAGAGGAGTGGCTGGATGTTATGTACGAGATGTTGACTGGGATACGATGCCCTTGGGAGGAGAGGGTGGCCCTAGTGGTATCTTGCTTGGAGTCACATGCTAAGCGGTGGTGGAAGACGCTGTTGGACACGACTTTTGCTGATAGGGAGATTGCAGAAATCACTTGGGAAGAATTCAGGGCCACGCTGCTGGAGCACTTTGTTCCTCAGTCGGCCAGGGACGAGTTGGAGGAGCGGTTCTTGCAGTTGAGGCAGGGCACCAGGACAGTGGTGGAGTACCACCGAGAGTTCGATCATTTGGCCCGATATGCGGGCTCCTATCAGCTGGACGAAGCAGGTTACGTCAAGAGGTTTTATAAGGGCCTAAAAGAGGAGTTGAGGGAGGCCTTGCTTTTTGTCTCTGACGGGCCCATCTCCCGGATTTTAGAGATGGCGAAGAGGATTGAGGCCGACTGGTACACCACTCGGGGCCGGAAACGGCAAGCGGAGGACCAGGGCCGGAGGGCCCGAAATGACCAGCGGCGAGGCACCATACCAGATGGGAGGAGGGCAGAGGAGCAGCCTCGTCAGGAGTTGAGGCAGGAGCCGAGAGAGCAGGTGGTTTTGGCCCCTCAACCTTTCCGGATCCAGGAGATGCAGAGACCCCGGGGTATGGCGTATCCCCCGCCGGAGTGCTTCCATTGTCACCAGGTGGGACATCTCCAGAGAGACTGCCCTATGAGGGGGGCACCACCTCCAGCACCACAGGGTGGCCCACCGGCCCAGCATTTCGGAGGACGAGGACGCGGCCGAGGACGTGGTTACCAGGGAGGCGACCGCAGGCAGAATGGGGAGCAGATTTACGCTTTGGACTTAGCACAGCCCCGGAACCCGGACAGGGTTATTGCAGGTATGAGAGTAATCTTAATTTTGGATTCATTCATTACTCATATTAAGTGTTAATAGAACTACTAAACGACCTAGGTTAGAAAACCTTACACCAGAGTTTCTTTCAAACTGATTTAGGAATGGTGATGGTGTGCGGCAAGCCTGCCCATACCCTGTTCGACACGGGGGCATCGCACAACTTTGTGTCGGAGGATTTCGTCAAGGACCTGGATCAGATTCGTTGTTATACGGGACTACCCAGGAGGGTGCGCCTCCCCAATGGGATGGAGATCCAGTCCACAGAAAAGTGCCTCCTGGAGGTTACCATAGACGGGTTGACACTCGAGGCCCCGGCGACGATCCTGAGGATGCCGGACTTTGATCTCGTCTTGGGCATGACATGGCTTGTCTGGAACCATGCCCAGATTGATTGCCCAGCAAGGAGGGTCATGCTGAGCCACGGCGATACTTATGCGACATTCGAAGGTACTACACCGGTCTCTCGTCGCCTGCTTTCATCTATTCAGGCCGTTAAGGCTCATATGCAAGGGGACGAGGTATATCAAGTATTATTCGAGATGACGGAGGAGAAGGACCTGATTGCTAACATTCCGGTGGTTCGTGACTACGTCGATATTTTTCCGGATAAGCTGCCAGGACTACCTCCGCATAGGGAGAAGGACTTCCAGATTCAGTTGGTACCAGGGGCTAAGCCGGTATCCAAGGCCCCTTATCGGATGGCCCCAAAGGAGTTGGCGGAGTTTCGGACACAGTTGCAGGAGCTGGTGGAAGCAGGATTTGTTAGGCCGAGCTCCTCATCATGGGGAGCTCCTGTCCTATTCGTGAAGAAGAAGGACGGCACTTTACGCTTGTGTATCGACTATTGAGCACTAAACAGGCTGACCGTCCGAAATACCTATCCGCTCCCCAGGATAGACGAGTTGTTCGATCAGCTGGAGGGAGCCCATTATTTTTCGAAGCTGGACTTGAGGTCAGGCTACTACCAGCTGCGAATCCAGGAGGAGGATATTCCGAAGACGGCCTTTAGTAGCCGATATGGATTGTATGAGTTCATCGTGATGCCCTTCGGGCTCACGAATGCTCCGTCGGCGTTTATGAGCCTCATGAACCGGGTCTTCGAGGCTTATTTGGATGTGTTCGTCATAGTGTTCATAGACAACATCCTTATCTATTCTAAGACGGAGGAGGAGCACACACGACATCTGGCACTGACCTTGGAGAGACTGCGGAAGCATCGCCTTTATGCGAAGTTCAGTAAGTGTCAGTTCTGGCTGAAGGAGGTGGCTTTCTTAGGCCACATTATCAGCGGAGCCGGGCTGGCAGTGGACCCGGCAAAGATTCAAGCTATTTCGGAGTGGCCGCAGCTGAAAACAGCCACTGACGTACGGAGTTTTCTAGGACTTGCCGGTTACTATCGGAAGTTCGTGGAGGGATTCTCTCGAATCGCCCTCCCGCTCACATCCTTGACGAAGAAGGAGGCACCGTTCGTGTGGACCCCGCAGTGCCAGACAGCTTTCCAGGAGCTGAAGGATCGTCTGACCTCGGCTCCCATGCTAACTCTCCCCTCGGGGAGGGAGGGATTTCAGGTCTACACCGACGCATCATATCAGGGGATGGGAGCAGTATTGATGCAGAACGGACACGTCATAGCTTATGCTTCCCGCCAGCTGAAGACCCATGAGAAGAACTACCCAGTGCACGACCTGGAGATGGGAGCAGTTGTATTCGCACTAAAAATATGGTGGCACTACCTTTATGGAGTCCATTGTGACATATACTCCGATCATAAGGACCTTAAGTACGTGGACACGCAGAAGGAACTAAACATCAGGCAGAGGCGGTGGGTGGAGTTCCTTTCTGACTATCAGTATGAGATGCATTACCACCCGGGGAAGGCGAACGTGGTAGCGGATGCACTGAGTAGGAGAGCTGCCACAGCAGGAGCAGAGCCTCAGTTGATGTCTATGGAGCTGCTGCAGAGACTAGAGGACATGCACATTACTCTGGTATCGTCTGATGATCCTGAGCTCTATGAGGAGTACTTGGCCGCGATAAGCGCTACCGATGACATCAGAGACCGGGTCAGAGGGGGACAGAGGCAGGATGCCAAGTTGGAACCCATCTTCCAAGCTCTGGAGGCAGGCACTGCAGGAGACTACACACTGAGGGACGACCTGGTGTGCTTCAGAGGACGGGTGTACATACCGGAGGGAGGCCAGATCCGGGAGGATATTATGACGGAGGCGCACTGCAGCCGGTATTCTGTACACCCGGGGATCACAAAGATGACGGCTGATTTGAAGAAGACGATGTACTGGCCGGGCATGAAGAAGGATGTCTCACACTTCGTGACCCATTGTGAGGCATGTCAGCTAGTGAAGGCGGAGTGCAGGAACCCCGCAGGATTATTGCAGCCACTCCCGGTGCCGGAGTGGAAGTTTGATGACATAGCCATGGACTTCATACATGGGTTTCCCCGGTCTCGGACAGGGAATGACTCGATCTGGGTAATCGTTGATTGGTTGACCAAGGTGGCTCGATTTATACCGATCAGGAAGGATGATTCAGTAGGAGTACTGGTGTGGAAGTTTGTGGAACAGTTCATTCGTTATCATGGCGTGCCCAGGACGATAGTGTCGGATCGGGATGGCCGGTTCACCTCCAGGGAGCGAAGATCCGTGCAAGCTTACTTAGGCACGTGATTGACCTTCAGCACTGCATTCCACCCCCAGACAGACGGGCAGACAGAACGCACCAACCGGACGCTGGAGGACCTTTTGAGGCTATGCATCTTGGACCGCGGGGAACCGTGGGAGAAACTCTTACCCCTGGTCGAGTTCTCCTATAACAACAGCCACCAGTCCAGCATCAGGATGGCGACTTACGAAGCCTTGTACGGGAGGAGATGCCGGACCCCGCTTTCCTGGGTTCAGAACAAAGATCCGAAGGTCTTGGGGTCAGAGTTTGTTGAAGACACCGAGGCACATGTGAGGCTGATCAGAGACAGGATGCTAGAGGCGCAGAGCAGACAGGCTAAGTACTATGACGCCCGGCATCGGCAGGTGGAGTTCCAGGTGGGAGACCGGGTGTTTCTGAAGATCCGACCCATGCATGGAGTCTCGCGGGTGCGTGGTCGGAGGAAGAAGCTCAGCCCTAGGTACATGGGTCCTTACAGGATCCTGGAGCGGATCGGACCCCTAGCCTACTGGCTGGAGTTACCACCAGAGTTGGAAGCGCTGCACGACGTCTTCCATATTTCTTCGCTGAGGAGGGCTCTGCTACGCCCGGAACAGCAGATTTTGACCCCCGAAGGGCCGGTAGCTTCAGACCGGTAAGTTCGTTTGGAGCCTGTGAGGATCGACGACCGAGGAGTGCGAGTCTTGCGACGCAAGAAGGTCCCACTAGTCAAGGTCCTGTGGAGGAACCACGGCCAGGAGGAGCATACCTGGGAGCCACAGGACCTGATGCGACAAAGATACCCCGAGCTATTCAGTCAGGTATACCTCTCAGACCCCTCAAGATGTTAATTTATTTTTCCTGCTTTAAGTATACTAAGGGCTGCTCTAGGCAGATAGAGGCTTATCTTTTGTTTATTGGGGGCTTATCCTTGTTTATTGGGATTTTGGTTTGCCGATTGGGCGAAAGGGTCTTAGATCTAAGTTTTCCCGTAAAATCTAATTTAACAAACAAGGCATCATAATGGGATGTTACAAGACTCTTTCCTTCGGTAGTTAGACCCGTAGGCCCAACCTTGATTTCGGGGACGAAATCTTTGTTTTGTTTATTGGGATTTGTAACATCCCATTTCCAACTAGACCCCTAAGAATGGTTTTAGCCATGACTAGGTCATGACAAACCCTAGGAAGCCAGAAATGGGCCAGGAGATAGGGGACAAAAAGGTGGAGACCATCATGGTCTGCAAATAGTAGAACTCTAAACAATGGCTTAGGATGACCATGGGCTACACCTTAACCCCAAGACCCTACCACAACACCCCTAATGCTTGGGAGACCCATTAGAGCCAAAAGGACCCATTAGGGTCAACCCAAGAGGCCCAGTTGACCAAGGTCAACCATAGCCCTAAAAGGGTCAAACTAGCCTACTTAGGGCCAACTGACCTACTCCTAGCCAAAAGGACCCCTCCTATGCCCTCCTAACCCTAAAGTGAGGTCAAATGGTCATTAAGGACACATTGGGGTCAGCCCTAGAGGCCAGGTTGACCCAAGTCAACTCAAGCCCTAACCTGGTCAAAGTACCCTTACTAAGGGTATGTGACCTCCAAAGTACAGGGTAACCCTACATAACCCTACCTAGACCCTAAGGGAAGCCAATGGGTCACCCAGGACCCAATGGGGTCAACCTAGATGGTCAAATTGACCAGGTCAACCCTCATTTGGGTCAAGTCAAACTTAGCCCCAAAAGGGCTAACCCAAGCCCAAGCCACTTCTCCCTTAGGTTAAACCCATTCCCATGACCATCATAATCAAGTGGGCTGCATTTAGTTTGTGAGGCTGACTAGTCAACCAGAGGTGACTAGGAGAGAGAAAGGAGCTCCTCTCCATGATAATGGAGGAGGGAGAAAATGAGGAAGAAGAAGGGGGAAGTGAGAGGCCGGCCAAGGGAGACTAACAGCCACCAATTATGGCTGCAATCAACTCCTCTAGGAGAGAGGAGTTGATTCCAGCCGTTTCCCGGCCACCAAGGGGTGGGTTCAGCCCCCCTCCACACAACCCGAGCCACACCTTTAATGGTGTTAATGGCCATTGAAGAACCAGCCTCCCCTCTCCCCCATTTGCCATTTAAACACCTTCAGGGAGCCGAGGGGATCATTTTAGAGCGTTTACCTGGAGGAGACGAGCCATTCCACTGTGCAGTTGCAGAAGCTGAGCGCCGCCGCCGTCGTCAATGGCATCCCGCCGCTCCTCTCGCATCCAGGCCGCCAGGAAGGTCCTCCTCCTCTCCTTAACTCGCGGGTAGATCTTAGGATTTATTAGGCTAGAGTTTCGGGCTCAATTGAGCCCGATCCAATCCGGGATTTTTCCTGGTTTCGGCAAGAAAACCTCTTGCTATATCCGCCGGAAAACGCCTCTCCGGCGGCGGAGCCGCCGCCTGGCGATTGCCACCACCTCAACGGAGGTGTTGGTGGCGGTGGTCGGCCGGGGAAGGGGCTGGATCGCCGGCGGCAGGGCTTGGAAATCGCTCCACGCGGGACGAATCTCAGCCGTCGGCTCAATGAAGACGATGACCAGATGTCGTTGATCCTTGCGCCAAGATTCGCGCTGCATCAATATTAAACTATAGGAAATTAATGTTATTTATTTCATTCTGTCACACTTTTGACATTTAATGTTTTAAATTTTTAAAAATAGTTAGAGGCTCTGTATGAGAAAATGATCAACACATGATTTGTAGCCCTTCCTGTCTACTTTATTTTAAAATTGGGTTGAACCCATTTAGGCTTCTGGTTTGACCAGGGCACCCATTTTGGTTGGACATACCCTTAGGGCTAGGCAGTCATTAAATTGAGTGCCCACTCTTCACCCCTAGCCCAAATTAGCTGAAATTTTGGCAGAGAGCCTATCTTAGATATACCTAGTGCCTGCCCAAAAATGGGAATTTTTGGATAAAATATTTCTATAGTTTTTGTAAATATTTAATAATTATTAGATAAATTAAATAGGTGCCATAAACACCTCCAAACCCTCTCAAATCTTGGTGAGTGGTCCCTGGGTTCCAATTAGGTATCTGTATAAAATTTCATTCAATTTGGATGTGTTTTGAATAGGTTTTGACCCAACCCTAGCTATACCTTAAAAAGGGCATTTTGGTCAAAAGTTGCACTTTTGATTTTGAGTGACCAAATCACCTCAACAGAGGCTGAAAATTTGGGCCACTGACTTGTTAGGGCACTCATCATCTCCCCATGGAATATGGGATAGGGAGGAATAGATTTGCTCTAAGTTCCTAGGTCAAACCCTAAGGAGGGACCTGTTGGCCTTGTGAAGGGTATGAGTCCTAAACACCTTGGATGAACTTCAATTTTTTCAAGGAGGTTCCTAGGACAAATGTAACCCTCTGTTAAAAATATTAGCTAACTTTGAAAATGGTAGAGCCCCCAAAACTCTAACCCTAGCTTAGGACCTAAAACTTGTAGTGTAGGTTTAGGTTAGCTAAACATCTTGAACCTTAACCAAATTTGGGTAGTGAAGGGGCTACGGTATTTTGAGCCTCTGACAATTTACTTGAGGAATTTTGGACAATGGTTTTAGCACTTCATTTGTGATCAATAGTAATGCCCTAATAATTATTTTGGCTATTGTGGTCTCACTGCCCATAGAGAGGGTATGAAACATGAGCTTGTATGAATTTTGTTAGAATTTTTGGGTATCTATTTAGGGCATCTACTTCACAAGTGCTTTATTTTGATTACATATTAATAATTCTTGTCAGAGGCCATTACTTACTGAAAAATCATGAAACTTCCTGCATAGTGTTTTTAGCTCAATGTTATCATATGGAAATTTTTGTGGAATTATTTGATGAATGATTAGCATACTTTGTTCATTAACCCTTAAATTAGAGAGTTCATAAGAAAATCAAATATAGCTTTATTTCCAAATGATAAATTATGAAACTTTTTCTAGGGTACTTGTAGTCCAACACAATCATCCCTGAATTTTCTCTGATTTTGTGGAGGTGTTATTACTATAGAATCTTTTAATATGACTTTTTATGGGGCATCTTTGAAATTAAATTTAAAGGCCTAAAACTTTCTGAAAAATTGGGAGACTTAGGATTTAGAGTTGATTAGGCATTTTGTATTTATCATAAATTTAGTGGAATAATATCATGTCTGATTATGGTACTTCATGTTCAAACCTGGGCCTTTTGGGACATTAGAATAAATAAATTAATTATCCGACAAATTAGGAAAATTATGGATTTCTGGATTTATGCTTCAAATGTCCTTTTAGACCTCTAATAATTATCATAAGGGTACTGGATGAGTATTTCATGTACTTCCCTTTTTACGGGTCATGTAGCTTAAGTGGTCTGCATATAGCAAAACTGCAGGATTTCATTTGGATGTGAATTAGGGCAAGTATGATGAGTCCTGATGGTTTGTTGTAAGGACAAGTGGAATGGGCTGCGTCTTTGGAAGATGAGTGAGCAAGGTGTGGTTCTGTCTAGGGTTATAGGCGTTCGGGTCCGACGAAAGATCGTCCTACCCAAGGAGAGATGGAGTCAAATTACCCTAGGATTAGCATATCGAAATATGAGAAAATAAAGGGTAAGGGAATCAACCAATAATAAAATAAGTACCTTGCGAAAGGGAACGTTGGGCGTAATCCCAACATAGTTCCTAGTGCACCTTGAGAGCCCTTCACAGGGAATACCGGGGGCAGTCCTGGGTTAACGTAAACTGTTTAACAAGCTGAAAAGAGTAACTTAGTAATTAGGGTTGCACATTCCACAACACTGATGGCACCAGAGGTTGGTTAGGAGCTTCGGCTCGGATGGTTAAAAGGCGGACTTTGGGTCCGGGGAGCTTCGGCTCGATTGCTTGAGTCGGACGTGTTGGTCCGGGGAGCTTCGGCTTGATTCTTGATTATGCTAATTTGCATGTGCATAACAGGAAAGGAAATTAAGGTGGTGGGTCTTCGGTATTGGAGGGTCGATGCACCGACGCCAATACGTTGACTCGGCAAGTGTGGTTAGCACTTCGCCAACAGAAGTCCGGTGCGCCAGCCGACAAGAGTACGCAGGAGTCCGCTTCGTGCACCAAGCGTTGAGGCGTACGATAGGTCTGACCAGTAGTGCTTTACTGGTTTAGAGGTGGGCGAGGCCCAACCCACCGCTTCCGTCTGCCACTACGAAGGTATCCTGGGAGGTTACGGCTCCAGAAAGGGGGAACTAAAGGTCTGTGTGCACAGAGTCGGGTGTGTGTGTTGCACTTGCATGTCCAACATACCCACTTGCATGTCATAGCATAATCGTTACCTTAAACCTTGACACCTAAAGTATAAGTGGAATGGGACGCTTATACTTTAGGACCTGCAAAACGACCCCTTAGTATATAAGCTTGTGTGGGCAATTTTATAAATTAAGGTTAATTTTGATATATTTAGTTACTGCTGTTTGACCACCGACACCCCAACGTATAAATCGGTATGGGACTTTTTATATGATGGGAGCCTTGCAAAAGACCCCTTGGCTTATGTGTTTTTCACATAAGTGAAGGTTACATTTCATATTACAGCTTATTGTCTTTATATGCTATAGAACTTGCTAGAATAGGACCGCTGCCATCTGCTTTTGATATTCTCCACCTTCAAGTCCTCCCCTTTATTCCTCTCCGCTCGGTTCCTAGGAGCCGTGGGGGAAGGGGTGGGGGATGATAGGTCTTAGTCTTTTAGACTAACGGTTTTCGAACCGCATCATTTAGGGGATCGCGGAGACCAGCATGGAGGAGAAGCCCCAGAGACCTGTGCGCTTGGAGGTGGGGCAGTCTAGCTCCGGAGTTCACACAGTAGGGACCGTGAGTCTCGACCCTGAGCAGTTTTCTACTTTTGTTTCTGCATGAGAGATCTTGTAGTGAAGATTTGATGTACCGGGCATAAGCCCGTTTTGCTACTCTGATGTTATTTTCTGTGGACACTCCCTTCGTGGAGTTATATTTATTATGTCATGTGATTTTCTGTGGACAGATAGTTTACATTTACTTCATTATTTTGCTACTTTTATGTGATCGAAATGGCCGGCAGAACCGGCGCTTTGTGGTGATGACTCTTCAGGGCGTGAAGGAGTCACCGCAAAACGGCGGTTCTGGGCCTAAGACCCCGGTGTCCGAAAAGAAAAAAAAAGGGGTCTTACAGTAAAAGCTCATATGAAGGGGGACGAGGTCTTCATGATCTGGTTCGAGTTGAAGGAGGAAGCGTTGGAATTAAAGGATGTACGGGTTGTGCGGGATTTTCCCGAGGTATTTCCTGAGAAGCTACCAGGATTACCTCCGCATAGAGAGGTTGACTTCCAGATCAATCTAGTACCCGGTGCCAAGCCAGTATCCAAGGCTCCGTACAGATGGCTCCGAAAGAACTCGCGGAGTTTAGAGTTCAATTGCAAGAACTGGTGGATTCAGGGTTCGTTCGCCCTAGTTCATCACCATGGGGAGCCCCTGTGCTGTTCGTAAAGAAGAAGGATGGAACCCTGCGATTGTGCATAGATTATCGGGAACTCAATCGGTTGACGGTACGGAACACTTATCCACTACCTCGGATCGATGAGTTGTTCGATCAACTAGTGGGAGCACATTGGTTTTCTAAATTGGATTTGCGCTCCGGATACTATCAATTGAGGATACAAGAAGGGGACATCCAGAAAGCCGCCTTCAGTTCGAGATATGGTTTGTATGAGTTCACAGTAATGTCGTTTGGGCTCACAAATGCCCCTTCGGACTTCATGAGCTTGATGAACAAGGTGTTTGAACCGTATTTGGACATCTTCGTCATTGTTTTCATCGACGACATCTTGGTCTACTCAAAGACGGAGGAGGATCATGTCGAGCACCTGACCTTGGTTTTGAAGAAATTGAAGGAGCACGCCTTGTATGCCAAGTTTAGTAAGTGTGAATTCTGGCTTAAGGAGGTTGCCTTCTTGGGGCATGTGATCAGTGGAGCAGGATTAGCGGTGGATCCAGCAAAGGTGCGATCCGTGAAGGAGTGGTCGCCCTTGAAGTCGGCGGCCGATGTACGAAGCTTTCTTGTACTTGCTGGGTACTACCGCAAGTTCGTGAAAGGATTTTCCAAGATTTCCCTTCCTCTTACCTCCTTGACGAAGAAGGGTATGCCATTTGAGTGGACACCTCAATGTGAAGCGGCATTTCAAGAGCTGAAGGATAGGCTTACCTCCGCCCCCATCCTTGCACTTTCGTCGGGGAAGGAAGGATTCCAAGTTTACACAGACGCATCATATCAAGGGATGGGAGCGGTATTGATGCAACACGGGCACGTGATCGCATATGCTTCAAGACAGTTAAAGAAACATGAAATTAATTACCCGGTCCATGATTTGGAGTTGGGAGCAGTGGTGTTCGCTTTGAAGGTTTGGAGGCATTACCTATATGGCGTACACTGCGAGATCTTTTCCGATCACAAGAACTTGAAGTATGTCCACACTCAGAAGGAGTTGAACCTAAGACAATGACGGTGGTTGGAATTTCTATGCGACTATGAGTTCACCATGAACTACCACCCCGGGAAAGCGAACTCGGTAGCCGATGCCTTGAGCAGAAAAGCGCCAGGCTCTAGCCCAGAGTCTCGGTTGATGAATATGGAGTTGGCTCGGTTGATCGAGGAGATGGAAATTACTCTAGTATTCAAGGCTCTTTCGGCAGAGTATGCGGAGTATTTGGCCAACATGAGCATAGTTTGTGATATCCGAGACCGGATTCGGGTGGAGCAAGGAATGGATGCGGCATTGGCCCCAGCAATCAAGGCAATTGAAGATGGGACCACCGATGAGTACACACTCAAAGACGGCCTCGTTTATTTTCGTGGCCGACTCTATATTCGCAAGGGTGGCAAAATTCGGGAGGATATCTTGAGAGAGGCACATTCCTCTCAATATTCAGTGCACCTGGGTATTGCTAAGATGTACGCCGGATTGCGAAAGACCATGTGTTGGCCGGGAATGAAGAAGGATGTTCGCTATTATGTTACACATTGCGAAGCTTGCCAAAGAGTGAAGGCTGAATGCAGGAGTCCCAGTGGTTTGTTGCAGTCATTGCCTATCCCCGAATTGAAGTTCGAGGATATCTCCATGGACTTTGTTCATGGGTTACCTCGTTCCCGCTCTGGGAATGATTCAGTGTGGGTTATTGTTGATCGACTGACAAAGGTGACCCGGTTCATACCAATGAAGAAGGAAGCACACGTGGATGTTTTGGTACGCCTTTTTGTGGAGCAATTTGTACGGTATCATGGCGTGCCCAAGACAATTGTTTCGGATCGGGATGGTAGGTTTACATCTAATGAGTGGAAGGCGGTACAGTCATATTTGGGCTCGCGCCTAACCTTTAGTACTGCATTCCACCCACAGACGGACGGGCAGTCTGAAAGGACCATCAGGACACTGGAAGATTTATTGAGGTTATGTGTGCTGGACAGAGGAGAGCCATGGGAAAGGCTCTTGCCACTAGTGGAATTCTCCTATAATAATAGCCATCAGGCGAGCATCGGCATGACGCCCCATGAAGCCCTTTACGGAAGAAGGTGCAGGACTCCATTGTCTTGGGTGCAAGATGAAGATCCGAAGGCATTTGGAAACGAATACATAGATGATACTGATGCGGCGGTCAGATTGATACGGGATCGCATGTTGGAGGCTCAAAGTTGACAGGCAAAATATTACAATAAAAAGCACCGGATGGTGGAGTTCCAAGTGGGCGAAAAAGTGTTTCTCAAGATTCGGCCGATGCATGGTGTGTCGCGGGTACGTGGGGTGAAAAAGCTCAGCCCAAGATATGTTGGGCCTTATATTATACTAGAAAGGATCGGCCCGTTGGCCTATCGGTTGGAGTTACCACCAGAACTAGAAAATCTCCATGACGTGTTCCATGTGTCGTCGCTTCGAAAAGCACTGTTGCGGCCCGACCAGTATATTCCCACTACTGATGGTGCAGTGGCATCAGATAGGTCTGTGCGACTAGAGCCGGTGCGGATTGTTGACAGCGAGACAAGAACTTTGCGCCGCAAAAGTGTACCCTTGGTGAAGGTACTATGGTCGAATCATGGGAAAGAGGAGTACACGTGGGAGCCAATGGATTTGATGCAGCAACGCTACCCGGAGTTTTTTGCTCAAGGTAATCTTATTTAAAAGAATATGTTAAATTTCCTGTTATGCATTTCTCCCCTCAGCCTAAGCCTGATTTCGGGGACGAAATCTTTTAATTTGTTTATAGGATTTGTAACGTCCCGAATCGTTCTAGGCCCCTAGTGTGTGTTTTTGAGTCGGGAGGGTTGACTTGAGTCCTTAGAAGTGCAGGGAATTGGACTGCACTTGTGGAGAAGTGGAGAAATCAGTGCAGAGAGACACGGGTAATGACACGGGTAGTGACACGGGTAGTGACACGGGTAGTGACACGGGTAGTGACACGGGTAGTGACACGGGTAGTGACACGGGTAGTGACACGGGTAGTGACACGGGTAGTGACACGGGTAGTGACACGGGTAGTGACACGGGTAGTGACACGGGTATCGACACGGGCGTGTCCCTACCCGTGTGTGTCGAGTCGCACTCGACACGCCGTGTCGAGTCTGACGAGCTGTGTCGACATCATGTCATACGGGTAGTGACACGGCCGTGTCCCTACCCGTGTGTGTCGAGTCGCACTCGACACGCCGTGTCGAGTCGCACTCGACACGCCGTGTCGAGTCTGACGAGTTGTGTCGACATCATGTGACACGGGTAGCGACACGGCCGTGTCCCTACCCGTGTGTGCCGAGTCGACAATTTTTGGTAGATCGTCGAGATGCAACCCGAGAAGGACACGGCCAAGGACACGGCCAGGAACACGGCCGTGTCAAATATTGAACCGACATGGAAACTGTCGTTGCCGCTTCGCCAGGAAGGACACGGGTAAGGACACGGCCGTGTCTCTACCCGTGTCACCTTTTATATATAAGGGGGACAGAAAACCCTAGCCGTTTTCTTGCTCATTTCATCCCCAAATTCCTGTGAGAACTCCTGGTGAGAGGAAAAACTGCTGGAGCAAGTTCTGCCGGAGGAGATCCGCCATCGCCGTGAAAGAGAAGATGCCGCCAAGGAGAACTACGAGATCCATGGCCGGAAATGGTGGTACCGCTGGAGCCAATGTGAGTTTCCTACCCTCTCCCTTGGTGCTAGATCTATAGTTATTTTTCTAGGAGAGACATCGGCTCAAAAGAGTTTTGATGGAGAGAAGGAGTCTTCTAGGTTTGGCCATGCTAGGACTTGTGTTCTACATTTTAGATCTCTTCAACCACTCTCTTCTTCTATGTGATGATGGAGGATGGTTTCGTGAAGGGTATTGGCCTCATGAGGTTGAATAAGGGTGGAGGAAATTCTGGAATGATTTGGAATGATCGCATTGAGGAGGAAGACGAACCGATGCCGTTCATTCCGCCTTAAGATGCGCGCAGAATCTATATTCTGCGCGCAGCGAACTTCATGGCCATTTTTAAGTACGCTATGGCCAGATCTGGGCTTTCGGCTTAACACGAAAGTTGAAGCCCTTGAAAATACCTTTCCAACGAATGGTTGCACGACTTCTGGCGAAGTCTGTAGCCACAGGAAAGTCTAAACGAAAATGGTGTTCAATAAATCTTGTATGCAGAAACTGTGTTCTGTACGCAGCGGACTTCATGTCCGATTTCATATAGGATAATGTCAAATCTGGGTTGAGGTCTGAATACGAGAGTTGTAGACCTCGGAAAGACCTTTCCATCGTGGGGTTACACGTCTTCACCGGATTCCTGTAGCTTCGGGAATCTCCGGTCGAAGTTGCTGTCCAGATTCAACCTGCACCTAAAATCTGGGCTTAATGGAAAATGGATTTTGATTCGGTGGAATTAATAATGCAAGATACTTGGCTTGGCTGAACACTTATGAGTATTCATTTGTTGCATGATTGATGTAGCTTATTAATCAGATTTCATATTATCAAATTGTGAAGCAATCTTATTTAAACGAATTGAATTGGTAGAAATTGAAAGATGGATAATTGGGCACTTCATGTTTATATTATGACATTATCAAATGGAAAGTGTGTTAGATCTTCATATGCCCACCATATTTATATTACATTATCATCATTTGGAAAGTCATATAGATGTATAGATTATGGACATGGGTATGATTGGTTATTGAAATGAGTCTAGTAGTCCAATACCTATAGCGTCGTCTCCCTACGGGTAGTATTGTGAAGGGATGTAAGTGCGGTGTTGGCCGTCACTTGTTTTGGTTGTGTTGAGATAAGGTGTGGATGGATGGTTGGGCTGTGTCCTCGTGTTTACTTCCGAGGCCCCTTCCATGATATGTTGATGTGGTATTTGCATGTGGTGTGAGTCGACACGCGGTGTCGTAATCCTGGGTTAAGGATAGTGTGGCAGGTCTACGGGCTCGCCAGTCGTCACACCGACGGGAGTTGGCAGTTAGACTTGGTCGGTTTGGGCTGTGTCCTCGGTGTTCACGTCCCGAGGCCCCTCCGGCCATGTGAACGGTTGGGCTGTGTCCTCGTGCTTTCTTCCGAGGCCCCTTCCGGGTCACACAAGGCCAGTTCGGGTTGTGTTCTTGGTGCACATCTACCCAAGACCCCGCTGGGCCATAGTACGCATGGGCTCCACTGTTGTGTTCTTAGCGTTGAGGCGTACGGAGGCCTAGGTGAAGTAGTGTGATACCCGCCTAGTAGTAGAAGTGCCCGTTCTACTATCACTGCCTGGCCACGGCGGCTGATGCCTGAGAGGTTAGCTACCTGCTCGAAAAGTGGGAACTATAGTCTGTGTCGACATAGCAATTGCATGGGTGTGCATGGGTGAGTCATTGCATAACATACATAGCATTTCATAACATTGCACAACAAGATCCTCATCGTATAAGTTTGTATGGGCACTCCTATACGATGAGTTACTTTATGTAACTCGATCCTTAACTTATAAGTTTGTATGGGCATTTATATAAGTTAAGTTACTTTCCTGCTGTAGATTTCCTTACACCTGTTGTTATATGATGTTAGCTTGTAGAACTGCTAAATTATACATTATATTCATGTACCTTGCCGTCTGCTTATACTCCTTTACTTGAATACTTGTTATATACTATACTCTTGTTCCTTTTCTCCGCCCGGTGCCGAGGTGTCGCCGGGGGAGCGGATGTGAAACCACTTAGTCGTTTCGACTAACGGTTGCTACGTCTTCCTTTTTAGGAGGTCACGCCGCAGGTGGAGCAGCCGCAGACTACGCAGCAGGACAGCCAGGCCAGGACGACAGGGTCTGAAGTGACGGTGTCGTCGATACCGTCGGTTACTGATGTTAGTATTTTGATTACTCTGATGTAGCCCGTTTGGGCAATGATTAGCTGTACTCTGATATTTTGTAGAAGCATGTTTAGCTTCTCATTATTTCATGTTTTTGGGCATTATATACTTAGTGTGGATTTTGACTTCTCTTGCTCATGTTTTTGGTTGGGTTGGCATGTTTTATTGATATTGTTGTAGCCGGCGGAATAGGCGTCTTGTGCTACAGGTTAGCCCGTGTGTTAATGCTACCGCAAGGCGGCTGTTCCGGGCATAAGACTCCCCCTTCGTGACGTGTTTTGGGATCCGGGGAGGAGGGGTCTTACAAATGGTATCAGTTTGCCACGATCCTCAACTAAGGAAGTCATTCAACAATGGTGCCACCCCCGTTTGGTTAGTCAGTTTGGGGACAAACTGACTTAGCGGAAGTAGTGGTGTGCCCATATGTAATTCACATTAAGTTTGTCCAACTTCGACCTTAAGTTTAGCCAACCTGACCACAAATTTGTCGTGTATGTGTAGGTTCCACTGCATGTTGAGCCAATGGGGGGTACTCCTACCCCTCCCATACCCACTCAGTTCGAACAGTCTGAGTTGGGGCAGACGCTCACCGCCATTCTTGATGCTTTTAAGGCACAGCAGGCTCCGGTGCAACAACAGGCCCCGAGCTCCAACTGGCTGAGCACCTTCCGGGCTCTCTCCCCTCCCGTCTACCTTGGGACGGAGTCAGCCGTACGTACAAAGGAATGGCTAGACACGATACAGGAGTTGTTGGCCGGTATCCGTTGCCCAGCCAACATGGCAGTGACATTGGCAGTGTCCGTCTTGGACTTACATGCGAAGAGGTGGTGGAAGTCCCTCATGGGCTCTACCTTCCAAGGCCGGATCTACACTGAGATAAGTTGGAGTGAATTCTCGGGTGTTTTCTTGGAGCACTTTATCCCTACATCGGCCCGAGATGAGCTTGAGCAGAGGTTCCTTCTACTAAAGCAGGGATCAAAGTCGGTTACAGAATACCAGCGGGAATTCCAGCATCTCGCAAGGTTTGCGGATTCTTATGAGTTGGATGACAGAGGTTATGCCAAGCGCTTCTATAAAGGGCTGCGAGATCCCCTAAGGCAGTCCCTTTTGTTTATAGCGGATGGTAGCTTGGCGTAGATCATTGATATGGCGAAAAGATTGCAGGCGGACCACTTGGGATGTAGTAAGAGGCCTGCGGAGGACGTGATGGAAGCCGGCCCAAGTAATAGAAGGAGACGGGACTTCAGAGGAGGAAGTGGTTATCAAAGAGGTGGAGGGCGTGTCCACCGAAACTATAGGGTGGAGCATCCAGTTCCGCAGCCGCCTGCGTTGCCTCCACCCCCACAGCCTCAGTGATTTCAACAACCTGAAGGGCGTCGTGGTCTGGTGTGCTTCGAATGCAACCAGCCGGGCCACATCCGGCATTTTTGCCCGCAGCTATATGGGAACGCCCCTCCTGCTCTCCCTCCTACTCTCCCTCCTGCTCTCCCTCCAGCAGCTCCACGAGGGCGGGGATATATGCGTGGTCGAGGACGAGGACCGCCAAGAGGAAACCCCGGACCGGTCCGGGATCAGGTTTACGCGCTTGACATGGCGCAGGAACGAAACCCACAAGATGTGATTGCAGGTATGATTTAATTAATTTACATATTTGCATGGTCTAACTTGAATTGATTAGAACTTACTAGCCACTAGCAATAAGTTTTGGTTGTTGGTACTTAGGCACCGTGATTATTGGCGGGAAGACAGCCTATGCGCTGTTCGATACCGGTGCCTCACACTCATTTGTGTCCGAGGATTTCATAAAAGACGTGGAGGGTTTACAGTACTTCACTGGCATAGCCCGACGTGTACGCCTTCCGGATGGCTCGGAGATGATCGCAACCGCCAAGTGCGAGTTGGAGTTATTTATTGATGGGAAGGCCTTTGATACGCCGGCCACGGTTCTGAGAATGCCGGAGTTTGACATCATTTTGGGCATGGTATGGCTGGATTGGCACTTCGCGAGGATCGACTGCGCGGAGAAGCGGATCTATTTAAGACATGGAGACTCTGACGTCATCTTCCAAGGTATTGGCTTCGCGCCTCGCATGATGTTATCTTCCGTCCAGGTTGTAAAAGCTCATATGAAGGGGGACGAGGTCTTCATGATCTGGTTCGAGTTGAAGGAGGAAGCGTTGGAATTAAAGGATGTACGGGTTGTGCGGGATTTTCCCGAGGTATTTCCTGAGAAGCTACCAGGATTACCTCCGCATAGAGAGGTTGACTTCCAGATCAATCTAGTACCCGGTGTCAAGCCAGTATCCAAGGCTCCGTACAGATGGCTCCGAAAGAACTCGCGGAGTTTAGAGTTCAATTGCAAGAACTGGTGGATTCAGGGTTCGTTCGCCCTAGTTCATCACCATGGGGAGCCCCTATGCTGTTCGTAAAGAAGAAGGATGGAACCCTGCGATTGTGCATAGATTATCGGTAACTCAATCGGTTGACGGTACGGAACACTTATACACTACCTCGGATCGATGAGTTGTTCGATCAACTAGTGGGAGCACATTGGTTTTCTAAATTGGATTTGCGCTCCGGATACTATCAGTTGAGGATACAAGAAGGGGACATCCAGAAAGCCGCCTTCAGTTCGAGATATGGTTTGTATGAGTTCACAGTAATGTCGTTTGGGCTCACAAATGCCCCTTCGGCCTTCATGAGCTTGATGAACAAGGTGTTTGAACCGTATTTGGACATCTTCGTCATTATTTTCATCGACGACATCTTGGTCTACTCAAAGACGGAGGAGGAGCATGTCGA
The DNA here is from genome assembly GCA_039583875.1 of Platanthera guangdongensis. Lineage (NCBI taxonomy): Eukaryota > Viridiplantae > Streptophyta > Magnoliopsida > Asparagales > Orchidaceae > Platanthera > Platanthera guangdongensis. The sequence continues at coordinate 121,214,634 of CM077167.1, read as the reverse complement.
GCACCTGACCTTGGTTTTGAAGAAATTGAAGGAGCACGCCTTGTATGCCAAGTTTAGTAAGTGTGAATTCTAGCTTAAGGAGGTTGTCTTCTTGGGGCATGTGATCAGTGGAGCAGGATTAGCGGTGGATCCAGCAAAGGTGCGAGCCATGAAGGAGTGGTCGCCCTTGAAGTCGGCGGCCGATGTACGAAGCTTTCTTGGACTTGCTGGGTACTACCGCAAGTTCGTGAAAGGATTTTCCAAGATTTCCCTTCCTCTTACCTCCTTGACGAAGAAGGGTGTGCCATTTGAGTGGACACCTCAATGTGAAGCGGCATTTCAAGAGCTGAAGGATAGGCTTACCTCCGCCCCCATCCTTGCACTTCCGTCGGGGAAGGAAGGATTCCAAGTTTACACAGACGCATCATATCAAGGGATGGGAGCGGTATTGATGCAGCACGGGCATGTGATCGCATATGCTTCAAGACAGTTAAAGAAACATGAAATTAATTACCCGGTCCATGATTTGGAGTTGGGAGCAGTGGTGTTCGCTTTGAAGGTTTGGAGGCATTACCTATATGGCGTACACTGCGAGATCTTTTCCGATCACAAGAACTTGAAGTATGTCCACACTCAGAAGGAGTTGAACCTGAGACAACGACGGTGGTTGGAATTTCTATGCGACTATGAGTTCACCATGAACTACCACCCCGGGAAAGCGAACTCGGTAGCCGATGCCTTGAGCAGAAAAGCGCCAGGCTCTAGCCCAGAGTCTCGGTTGATGAATATGGAGTTGGCTCGGATGATCGAGGAGATGGAAATTACTCTAGTATTCAAGGCTCTTTCGGCAGAGTATGCGGAGTATTTGGCCAACATGAGCATAGTTTGTGATATCCGAGACCGGATTCGGGTGGAGCAAGGAATGGATGCGGCATTGGCCCCAGCAATCAAGGCAATTGAAGATGGGACCACAGATGAGTACACACTCAAAGACGGCCTCGTTTATTTTCGTGGCCGACTCTATATTCCCAAGGGTGGCAAAATTCAGGAGGATATCTTGAGAGAGGCACATTCCTCTCAATATTCAGTGCACCCGGGTATTGCTAAGATGTACGCCGGATTGCGAAAGACCATGTGTTGGCCGGGAATGAAGAAGGATGTTCGCTATTATGTTACACATTGCGAAGCTTGCCAAAGAGTGAAGGCTGAATGCAGGAGTCCCAGTGATTTGTTGCAGTCATTGCCTATCCCCGAATGGAAGTTCGAGGATATCTCCATGGACTTTGTTCATGGGTTACCTCGTTCCCGCTCTGGGAATGATTCAGTGTGGGTTATTGTTGATCGACTGACAAAGGTGACCCGGTTCATACCAATGAAGAAGGAAGCACACGTGGATGTTTTGGTACGCCTTTTTGTGGAGCAATTTGTACGGTATCATGGCGTGCCCAAGAAAATTGTTTCAGATCGGGATGGTAGGTTTACATCCAATGAGTGGAAGGCGGTACAGTCGTATTTGGGCTCGCGCCTAACCTTTAGTACTGCATTCCACCCACAGACGGACGGGCAGTCTGAAAGGACCATCAGGACACTGGAAGATTTATTGAGGTTATGTGTGCTGGACAGAGGAGAGCCATGGGAAAGGCTCTTGCCACTAGTGGAATTCTCCTATAATAATAGCCATCAGGCGAGCATCGGCATGGCGCCCCATGAAGCCCTTTACGGAAGAAGGTGCAGGACTCCATTGTCTTGGGTGCAAGATGAAGATCCGAAGGCATTTGGAAACGAATACATAGATGATACTGATGCGGCGGTCAGATTGATACGGGATCGCATGTTGGAGGCTCAAAGTTGACAGGCGAAATATTACAATAAAAAGCACCGGATGGTGGAGTTCCAAGTGGGCGAAAAAGTGTTTCTCAAGATTCGGCCGATGCATGGTGTGTCGCGGGTACGTGGGGTGAAAAAGCTCAGCCCAAGATATGTTGGGCCTTATATTATACTAGAAAGGATCGGCCCGTTGGCCTGTCGGTTGGAGTTACCACCAGAACTATAAAATCTCCAAGACGTGTTCCATGTGTCGTCGCTTCGAAAAGCACTGTTGCGGCCCGACCAGTATATTCCCACTAATGATGGTGCAGTGGCATCAGATAGGTCTGTGCGACTAGAGCCGGTGCGGATTGTTGACAGCGAGACAAGAACTTTGCGCCGCAAAAGTGTACCCTTGGTGAAGGTACTATGGTCGAATCATGGGAAAGAGGAGTACACGTGGGAGCCAATGGATTTGATGCAGCAACGCTAACCGGAGTTTTTTGCTCAAGGTAATCTTATTTAAAAGAATATGTTAAATTTCCTGTTATGCATTTCTCCCCTCAGCCTAAGCCTGATTTCGGGGACGAAATCTTTTATTTTGTTTATAGGATTTGTAACGTCCCGAATCGTTCTAGGCCCCTAGTGTGTGTTTTTGAGTCAGGAGGGTTGACTCGAGTCCTTAGAAGTACAGGGAATTGGACTGCACTTGTGGAGAAGTGGAGAAATTAGTGCAGAGAGACACGGGTAATGACACGGGTAGTGACACGGGTAGTGACACGGGTAGTGACACGGGTAGTGACACGGGTAGTGACACGGGTAGTGACACGGGTAGTGACACGGGTAGTGACACGGGTAGTGACACGGGTAGTGACACGGGTATCGACACGGGTATCGACACGGGCGTGTCCCTACCCGTGTGTGTCGAGTCGCACTCGACACGCCGTGTCGAGTCTGACGAGCTGTGTCGACATCATGTGACACGGGTAGCGACACGGCAGTGTCCCTACCCGTGTGTGTCGAGTCGCACTCGACACGCCGTGTCGAGTCTGACGAGTTGTGTCGACATCATGTGACACGGGTAGCGACACGGCCGTGTCCCTACCCGTGTGTGCCGAGTCGACAATTTTTGGTAGATCGTCGAGATGCAACCCGAGAAGGACACGGCCAAGGACACGGCCAGGTACACCGCCGTGTCAAATATTGAACCGACATGGAAACTGTCGTTGCCGCTTCGCCAGGAAGGACACGGGTAAGGACACGGCCGTGTCCCTACCCGTGTCACCTTTTATATATAAGGGGGACAAAAAACCCTAGCTGTTTTCTTGCTCATTTCATCCCCAAATTCCTGTGAGAACTCCTGGTGAGAGGAAAAACTGCTGGAGCAAGTTCTGCCGGAGGAGATCCGCCATCGCCGTGAAAGAGAAGATGCCGCCAAGGAGAACTACGAGATCCATGGCCGGAAATGGTGGTACCGCTGGAGCCAATGTGAGTTTCCTACCCTCTCCCTTGGTGCTAGATCTATAGTTATTTTCCTAGGAGAGACATCGTCTCAAAAGATTCTTGATGGAGAGAAGAAGTCTTCTAGGTTTGGCCATGCTAGGACTTGTGTTCTAGATTTTAGATCTCTTCAACCACTTTCTTCTTCTATGTGATGATGGAGGATGGTTTCGTGAAGGGTATTGGCCTCATGAGGTTGAATAAGGGTGGAGGAAATTCTGGAATGATTTGGAATGATCGCATTGAGGAGGAAGACGAACCGATGTCGTTCATTCCGCCTTAAGATGCGCGCAGAATCTGTATTCTGCGCGCAGCGAACTTCGTGGCCATTTCTAAGTATGCTATGTCAAGATCTGGGCTTTCGGCTTAACACGAACATTGAAGCCCTTGAAAATACCTTTCCAACGAATGGTTGCACGACTTCTGGCGAAGTCTGTAGTCACAGGAAAGTCTAAACGAAAATGGTGTTCAATAAATCTTGTATGCAGAAACTGTGTTCTGTACGCAGCGGACTTCATGTCCGATTTCAAATAGGATAATGTCAAATCTGGGTTGAGGTCTGAATACGAGAGTTGTAGACCTCGGAAAGACCTTTCCATCGTGGGGTTACACGTCTTCACCGGATTCCTGTAGCTTCGGAAATCTCCGGTCGAAGTTGCTGTCCAGATTCAACTTGCACCTAAAATCTGGGCTTAATGGAAAATGGATTTTGATTCGGTGGAATTAATAATGCAAGATACTTGGCTTGGCTGAACACTTATGAGTATTCATTTCTTGCATGATTGAAGTAGCTTATTAATTAGATTTCATATTATCAAATTGTGAAGCAATCTTATTTAAACGAATTGAATTGGTAGAAATTGAAAGATGGATAATTGGGCACTTCATGTTTATATTATGACATTATCAAATGGAAAGTGTGTTAGATCTTCATATACCCACCATGTTTATATTACATTATCATCATTTGGAAAGTCATATAGATGTATAGATTATGGACATGGGTATGATTGGTTAATGAAATGAGTCTAGTAGTCCAATACCTAGAGCGTTGTCTCCCTACGGGTAGTATTGTGAAGGGATGTAAGTGCGGTGTTGGCCGTCACTTGTTTTGGTTGTGTTTAGATAAGGTGTGGATGGATGGTTGGGTTGTGTCCTCGTGTTTACTTCTGAGGCCCCTTCCATGATATGTTGATGTGGTATTTGCATGTGGTGTAAGTAGACACGCGGTGTCGTAATCCTGGGTTAAGGATAGTGTGGCAGGTCTACGGGCTCGCCAGTCATCACACCGACGGGAGTTGGCAGTTAGACTTGGTCGGTTTGGGCTGTGTCCTCGGTGTTCACGTCCCGAGGCCCCTCCGGCCATGTGAACGGTTGGTCTGTGTCCTCGTGCTTTCTTCCGAGGCCCCTTCCGGGTCACACAAGGCCAGTTCGGGTTGTGTTCTTGGTGCACCTCTACCCAAGACCCCGCTGGGCCATAGTACGCATGGGCTCCGCTGTTGTGTTCTTAGCTTTGAGGCGTACGGAGGCCTAGGTGAAGTAGTGTGATACCCGCCTAGTAGTAGAAGTGCCCGTTCTACTGTCACTGCCTGGCCACGGCGACTGATGCCTGAGAGGTTAGCTACCTGCTCGAAAAGTGGGAACTATAGTCTGTGTCGACATAGCAATTGCATGGGTGTGCATGGGTGAGTCATTGCATAGCATACATAGCATTTCATAACATTGCACAACAAGATCCTCATCGTATTAGTTTGTATGGGCACTCCTATACGATGAGTTACTTTATGTAACTCGATCCTTAACTTATAAGTTTGTATGGGCATTCTTATAAGTTAAGTTACTTTCCCGCTGTAGATTTCCTTACACCTGTTATTATATGATGTTAGCTTGTAGAACTGCTAAATTATACATTATATTCATGTACCTTGCCGCATGCTTATACTCCTTTACTTGCATACTTGTTATATACTATACTCTTGTTCCTTTTCTCCGCCCGGTGCCGAGGAGTCGCCGGGGGAGCGGATGTGAAACCACTTAGTCGTTTCGACTAACGGTTGCTACGTCTTCCTTTTTAGGAGGTCACGACGCAGGTGGAGCAGCCGCAGACTACGCAGCAGGACAACCAGGCCAGGACGACAGGGCCTGAAGTGACGGTGCCGTCGATACCGTCGGTTACTAATGTTAGTATTTTGATTACTCTGATGTAGCCCGTTTGGGCAATGATTAGCTGTACTCTGATATTTTGTAGAAGCATGTTTAGCTTCTCATTATTTCATGTTTTTGGACATTATATACTTAGTGTGGATTTTGACTTCTCTTGCTCATGTTTTTGGTTGGGTTGGCATGTTTTATTGATATTGTTGTAGCCGGCGGAATAGGCGTCTTGTGGTACAGGTTAGCCCGTGTGTTAATGCTACTGCAAGGCGGCTGTTCCGGGCATAAGACTCCCCCTTCGTGACGTGTTTTGGGATCCGGGGAGGAGGGGTCTTACAAATGGTATCAGTTTGCCACGATCCTCAACTAAGGAAGTCATTCAACAATGGTGTCACCCCCGTTTGGTTAGTCAGTTTGGGGACAAACTGACTTAGCGGAAGCAGTGGTGTGCCCATATGTAATTCACATTAAGTTTGTCCAACTTCGACCTTAAGTTTAGCCAACCTGACCACAAATTTGTCGTGTATGTGTAGGTTCCACTGCATGTTGAGCCGATGGGGGGTACTCCTACCCCTCCCATACCCACTCAGTTCGAACAGTCTGAGTTGGGGCAGACGCTCACCGCCATTCTTGATGCTTTTAAGGCACAGCAGGCTCCGGTGCAACAACAGGCCCCGAGCTCCAACTGGCTGAGCACCTTCCGGGCTCTCTCCCCTCCCGTCTACCTTGGGACAGAGTCAGCCATACGTACAGAGGAATGGCTAGACACGATACAGGAGTTGTTGGCTTGTATCCGTTGCCCAGCCAACATGGCAGTGACATTGGCAGTGTCCGTCTTGGACTTACATGCGAAGAGGTGGTGGAAGTCCCTCATGGGCTCTACCTTCCAAGCCCGGATCTACACTGAGATAAGTTGGAGTGAATTCTCGGGTGTTTTCTTGGAGCACTTTATCCCTACATCGGCCCGAGATGAGCTTGAGTAGAGGTTCCTTCTACTAAAGCAGGGATCAAAGTCGGTTATAGAATACCAGCGGGAATTCCAGCATCTCGCAAGGTTTGCGGATTCTTATGAGTTGGATGACAGAGGTTATGCCAAGCGCTTCTATAAAGGGCTGCGAGATCCCCTAAGGCAGTCCCTTTTGTTTATAGCGGATGGTAGCTTGGCGGAGATCATTGATATGGCGAAAAGATTGGAAGCGGACCACCTGGGATGTAGTAAGAGGCCTGCGGAGGACGTGATGGAAGCCGGCCCAAGTAATAGAAGGAGACGGGACTTCAGAGGAGGAAGAGGTTATCAAAGAGGTGGAGGGCGTGTCCACCGAAACTATAGGGTGGAGCATCCAGTTCCGCAGCCGCCTGCGTTGCCTCCACCCCCACAGCCTCAGCGATTTCAACAACCTGAAGGGCGTCGTGGTCTGGTGTGCTTCGAATGCAACCAGCCGGGCCACATCCGGTGTTTTTGCCCGCAGCTATATGGGAACGCCCCTCCTGCTCTCCCTCCTGCTCTCCCTCCTGCTCTCCCTCCAGCAGCTCCACGAGGTCGGGGATATATGTGTGGTCGAGGACGAGGACCGCCAAGAGGAAACCCCGGACCGGTCCGGGATCAGGTGTACGCGCTTGACATGGCGCAGGAACGAAACCCACAAGATGTGATTGCAGGTATGATTTAATTAATTTACATATTTGCATGGTCTAACTTGAATTGATTAGAACTTACTAGCCACTAGCAATAAGTTTTGGTTGTTGGTACTTAGGCACCGTGATTATTGGCGGGAAGACAGCTTATGCGATGTTCGATACCGGTGCCTCACACTCATTTGTGTCCGAGGATTTCATAAAAGACGTGGAGGGTATACAGTACTTCACTGGCATAGCCCGACGTGTACGCCTTCCGGATGGCTCGGAGATGATCGCAACCGCCAAGTGCGAGTTGGAGTTATTTATTGATGGGAAGGCCTTTGATATGCCGGCCACGGTTCTGAGAATGCCGGAGTTTGACATCATTTTGTGCATGGTATGGCTGGATTGGCACTTCGCGAGGATCGACTGCGCGGAGAAGCGGATCTATTTGAGACATGGAGACTCTGACGTCATCTTCCAAGGTATTGGCTTCGCGCCTCGCATGATGTTATCTTCCGTCCAGGTTGTAAAAGCTCATATGAAGGGGGACGAGGTCTTCATGATCTGATTCGAGTTGAAGGAGGAAGCGTTGGAATTAAAGGATGTACGGGTTGTGCGGGATTTTCCCGAGGTATTTCCTGAGAAGCTACCAGGATTACCTCCGCATAGAGAGGTTGACTTCCAGATCAATCTAGTACCCGGTGCCAAGCCAGTATCCAAGGCTCCGTACAGATGGCTCTGAAAGAACTCACGGAGTTTAGAGTTCAATTGCAAGAACTGGTGGATTCAGGGTTCGTTCGCCCTAGTTCATCACCATGGGGAGCCCCAGTGTTGTTCGTAAAGAAGAAGGATGGAACCCTGCGATTGTGCATAGATTATCGGGAACTCAATCGGTTGACGGTACGGAACACTTATCCACTACCTCGGATCGATGAGTTGTTCGATCAACTAGTGGGAGCACATTGGTTTTCTAAATTGGATTTGCGCTCCGGATACTATCAGTTGAGGATACAAGAAGGGGACATCCAGAAAGCCGCCTTCAGTTCGAGATATGGTTTGTATGAGTTCACAGTAATGCCGTTTGGGCTCACAAATGCCTCTTCGGCGTTCATGAGCTTGATGAACAAGGTGTTTGAACCGTATTTGGACATCTTCGTCATTGTTTTCATCGACGATATCTTGGTCTACTCAAAGACGGAGGAGGAGCATGTCGAGCACCTGACCTTGGTTTTGAAGAAATTGAAGGAGCACGCCTTGTATGCCAAGTTTAGTAAGTGTGAATTCTGGCTTAAGGAGGTTGCCTTCTTGGGGCATGTGATCAGTGGAGCAGGATTAGCGGTGGATCCAGCAAAGGTGCGAGCTGTGAAGGAGTGGTCGCCCTTGAAGTCGGCGGCCGATGTACGAAGCTTTCTTGGACTTGCTGGGTACTACCGCAAGTTCGTGAAAGGATTTTCCAAGATTTCCCTTCCTCTTACCTCCTTGACGAAGAAGGGTGTGCCATTTGAGTGGACACCTCAATGTGAAGCGGCATTTCAAGAGCTGAAGGATAGGCTTACCTCCGCCCCCATCCTTGCACTTCCGTCGGGGAAGGAAGGATTCCAAGTTTACACAGACGCATCATATCAAGGGATGGGAGCGGTATTGATGCAGCACGGGCACGTGATCGCATATGCTTCAAGACAGTTAAAGAAACATGAAATTAATTACCCGGTCCATGATTTGGAGTTGGGAGCAGTGGTGTTCGCTTTGAAGGTTTGGAGGCATTACCTATATGGCGTACACTGCGAGATCTTTTCCGATCACAAGAACTTGAAGTATGTCCACACTCAGAAGGAGTTGAACCTGAGACAACGACGGTGGTTGGAATTTCTATGCGACTATGAGTTCACCATGAACTACCACCTCGGGAAAGCGAACTCGGTAGCCGATGCCTTGAGCAGAAAAGCGCCAGGCTCTAGCCCAGAGTCTCGGTTGATGAATATGGAGTTGGCTCGGATGATCGAGGAGATGGAAATTACTCTAGTATTCAAGGCTCTTTCGGTAGAGTATGCGGAGTATTTGGCCAACATGAGCATAGTTTGTGATATCCGAGACCGGATTCGGGTGGAGCAAGGAATGGATGCGGCATTGGCCCCAGCAATCAAGGTAATTGAAGATGGGACCACCAATGAGTACACACTCAAAGACGGCCTCGTTTATTTTCGTGGCCGACTCTATATTCCGAAGGGTGGCAAAATTCGGGAGGATATCTTGAGAGAGGCACATTCCTCTCAATATTCAGTGCACCCGGGTATTGTTAAGATGTACGCCGGATTGCGAAAGACCATGTGTTGGCCGGGAATGAAGAAGGATGTTTGCTATTATGTTACACATTGCGAAGCTTGCCAAAGAGTGAAGGCTGAATGCAGGAGTCCCAGTGGTTTGTTGCAGTCATTGCCTATCCCCGAATGGAAGTTCGAGGATATCTCCATGGACTTTGTTCATGGGTTACCTCGTTCCCGCTCTGGGAATGATTCAGTGTGGGTTATTGTTGATCGACTGACAAAGGTGGCCCGGTTCATACCAATGAAGAAGGAAGCACACGTGGATGTTTTGGTACGTCTTTTTGTGGAGCAATTTGTACGGTATCATGACGTGCCCAAGACAATTGTTTCGGATCGGGATGGTAGGTTTACATCCAATGAGTGGAAGGCGGTACAGTCGTATTTGGGCTCGCGCCTAACCTTTAGTACTGCATTCCACCCACAGACGGACGGGCAGTCTGAAAGGACCATCAGGACACTGGAAGATTTATTGAGGTTATGTGTGCTGGACAGAGGAGAGCCATGGGAAAGGCTCTTGCCACTAGTGGAATTCTCCTATAATAATAGCCATCAGGCGAGCATCGGCATGGCGCCCTATGAAGCCCTTTACGGAAGAAGGTGCAGGACTCCATTGTCTTGGGTGCAAGATGAAGATCCGAAGGCATTTGGAAACGAATACATAGATGATACTTATGCGGCGGTCAGATTGATACGGGATCGCATGTTGGAGGCTCAAAGTCGACAGGCGAAATATTACAATAAAAAACACCGGATGGTGGAGTTCCAAGTGGGCGAAAAAGTGTTTCTCAAGATTCGGCCGATGCATGGTGTGTCGCGGGTACGTGGGGTGAAAAAGCTCAGCCCAAGATATGTTGGGCCTTATCTTATACTAGAAAGGATCGGCCCGTTGGCCTATCGGTTGGAGTTACCACCAGAACTAGAAAATCTCCACGACGTGTTCCATGTGTCGTCGCTTCGAAAAGCACTGTTGCAGCCCGACCAGTATATTCCCACTACTGATGGTGCAGTGGCATCAGATAGGTCTGTGCGACTAGAGCCGGTGCGGATTGTTGACAGCGAGACAAGAACTTTGCGCCGCAAAAGTGTACCCTTGGTGAAGGTACTATGGTCGAATCATGGGAAAGAGGAGTACACGTGGGAGCCAATGGATTTGATGCAGCAACGCTACCCGGAGTTGTTTGCTCAAGGTAATCTTATTTAAAAGAATATGTTAAATTTCCTGTTATGCATTTCTCCCCTCAGCCTAAGCCTGATTTCAGGGACGAAATCTTTTATTTTGTTTATAGGATTTGTAACGTCCCGAATCGTTCTAGGCCCCTAGTGTGTGTTTTTGAGTCAGGAGGGTTGACTCGAGTCCTGAGAAGTGCACGGAATTGGACTGCACTTGTGGAGAAGTGGAGAAATCAGTGCAGAGAGACACGGGTAATGACACGGGTAGTGACACGGGTAGTGACACGGGTAGTGACACGGGTAGTGACACGGGTAGTGACACGGGTAGTGACACGGGTAGTGACACGGGTAGTGACACGGGTAGCGACACGGGCGTGTTGTTGGGTTTCTCTATAGGGTTGGCACAACGCTTGTGCATGCAACGGAAAAATAAACATCAAGAAAAACCCAAAGAGATATGGATCGGGCTATGAACGTTGAATCAAGAAGTTAGCAAAAACTAGGCAAAAATTACCTCGGTGGCATTGAGTCACAACCCAACGGAGATGCTCCAAACTTTATCTGCTTGCTAGTGGCGAGTTCTACGTGGAATAGTGTCCACGTTTCTGCAGAAGTCCACACGAGCGGGAGAACACCGATCTATCCGTCGCACGGATTATCGGGAATGAGAAGACCGCACCTCGGCTATTCCACGGACTGCTAGGTCCGCGCCAGGAAGAGCAGCACCGGCGACAGTCGCTGGAGAAGAGGCGGTCGACGGAGCAAACACGGCGGCGGCGGAACTCTTCCGTCGGCGGCGAGGATCGGGATCGAATCAGTGAAAGGCGGAACGGCTTCCGTCGGGTTCGATTCGCTACAGGAGAAAATCGCGAGCGCGTGTCGTCCCGAAAACCCTAAGTGTCCTATTTATACCAAAGGTATAAATAAACCCAGGAAAAACGCTATCCGCAGACCACCCGAAAATAGGGTTCAGAATCGGCGAGTATCAATCGGTGAGAATCGGCGACAATCGGCGAGAATCACTGAGCAGGTTCGGCGAGAATCAGTCGACGAGTATCATACAGGATCGGCGAGAATCAGAGTACAATACTCGACGATTCTCGCCGATCGTCGAGCCGCGCTCGACGATACACAACGATACTCGACGATCGTCGAGCCGCGGTCGACGACAATTGTCGAAGTAGTCGATCGTCGAGAATCAACAATTGATTCTCGACGATTCTCGTCGATCGGCGAGAATCAGAGAGACGATTCTCGCCAATCGGCGGGAATCAGAAGACGATTCTCGGCTAATGTCATCAACCCTCGGACGACAATCCCAACCAGCCCTTCAAGGCAACATTTGCCCAACCCGATGATCCTATAAGGCAACACTTTGCCCATAACCCTATTCAGGTCGGTGATTGGTAACCTTTACCAACACAGTCAGTCAACCAACTTCTCCACATCTCTTATGTGCGACCCTGCAGGCTCATATCGCGTTGGCAGTGAGATTACATGTTTGATCACTTCCAGATCATCATGGTGACTCCAACAGACTCCCACTTGATCTCAAAAGTATCAAAGCAAAAACCTCACAAACAATGAGCGGCATCTAGCAATGCATCATTGCTCCCCAAGCAATAAGAGTTTATAACTCATAAGCCTTTATGACCAATGTATCAGCGTTGTCTTTGTCCCTTTGTCCCTTACATCCAGAAAGAACTAGAGGCATGGACCGTGTCACCCTCGTAATAGCTCAATCCAAGTTTCTTGATCCAGGGCGGACTTCCAGAGAATGGTGAGTCCAATATCACATATTGACTCAACCAAGCATGGCCATGCATTTCTCAGTCCAGTTCCATCAAGGGGCCCATGGATGCAACTCATGTCATACAGGAGGACAAATCCCATATCTGCTCACACATAAACACCCAAATGATTCGTAACATGCCCAACAACCACCCTTATCATCAACCTTTCTCAAGGAAGACTTTAGATGGCATCAAAGCACGCTCTTCCTCACTTGATGAATGCTGGACTTCAAGTCAAAGGATCACAACACCATTGTCAATTGAGACCTACTCGTGACATGATTGGATAACAATCCACAGAGTAGTCTCAGGTTGGGTCTGTCCAGTACAACTTATTCACTAACAAGTACCCACGTGATGACTTGATATCACAATATCATAACTTGTGAGAACCAGTCATCAGTCAACGCATGTGCTAGCCTTCATGTACCATCATCACCCTTAGCTTCTATGATGATACTCGACCGGGGACCTTTAAGAATGAAGCTTCAAATAAATCATGGGCTCTCACATTCAAGTCACGTACTTGATGTCCCATGGAAGCGAACATTCTAAGGGTATCTATTATGTTGACATTTAACTATCATATAGAAAAAGACATAATAAAAGAACTTGCCATTAATTGTAAAATAAAAACTAGGTACACAGTTCATCATATGATCAAACAGCCAACAAAATACAAGATTACATGCAACCCACAAGATTCTCGCTAGAGTTGATCATTTAGGTATCGTATACCCATCGATCTAGTATGACCATCATGCTTTCTCTGCGCGAGAGGCTTTGTCAGCGGATCCGCAATATTTTCCTCAGTCGGCACTCTGCAAATGTTTACATCTCCTCGTTCGACAATCTCACGAATAAGATGAAAACGCCGGAATATGTGCTTGGAGCGCTGATGAGATCTAGGTTCCTTAGATTGTGCAATTGCACCATTGTTATCACAGTAGAGAACTACGGGACCAACAATGCTAGGAACTACATCAAGCTCGCCGATGAATTTCCTAATCCATACAGCCTCCTTCGCCACATTAGCTGCTGCGATATACTCGGCCTCTGTTGTAGAATCAGCAATTGTCTCTTGCTTGGAACTCTTCCAGCTCACAGCTCCTCCATTCAGGCAAAATACAAAACCTGACTGAGACTTGGAGTCGTCTCGATCAGTTTGGAAGCTAGTATCCGTGTAACCACTTACAACGAGCTCTTCCTCTCCACCATACACCAAGAACACGTCCTTAGTCCTTCTCAAGTACTTCAGGATATTCTTGACTGCAATCCAGTGACACTCACCGGGGTCTGACTGATACCTGCTAGTCATGCTCAAAGCAAAGGAGACATCGGGTCGAGTACATAACATCGCGTACATAATTGATCCAATTGCCGAAGCATATGGAATCAACTTCATGCGGTCCTTATCTTCACAAGACTTTGGACACTGGTCCTTAGAGAGATTCACACCATGAGACATGGGCAAAAATCCTTTCTTGGACTCAAGCATGTTGAACCGCTTCAACACCTTTTCGATGTACGTACTCTGGGTCAAACCCAGCAACTTCTTCGATCTATCTCTATAGATCTTAATACCGAGTATATAAGTCGCTTCACCCAAATCCTTCATTGAAAAGCAGTTCCCTAGGTTGTTCTTAACAACTTTCAGGGTAGGAATGTCATTCCCAATCAACAGTATGTCATCTACATACAATATCAGGAAGACAACAATGCTCCCACTGATTCGCTTGTAAACACAAGGCTCATCTTCATTCTTGATGAAACCAAACTCTTTGATTTTCTCATCAAAACGAAGATTCCAACTTTGAGAGGCCTGTTTCAGTCCATAAATGGACTTATTCAGCTTGCATATTTTAGTGGCTTCATCTGGGGATACAAAACCCTCAGGTTGTGTCATATACACTTCCTCAAGGAGGTTTCCATTAAGGAAAGCCGTTTTGACATCCATCTGCCAGATCTCGTAGTCATAATACGCAGCAATAGCAAGCAATATCCTAATGGACTTTACCATGGCAACAGGGGAAAAGGTCTCATCATAGTCAATACCATGAATTTGCTTGAAACCCTTAGCCACCAGTCGCCCTTTGAATGTCTGTACATTCCCATCCATATCGGTCTTCTTCTTGAAGACCCACTTGAACCCTATGGGTCGTACCCCTTCAGGTGGTTCCACCAAGTTCCAGACTTGGTTTGCATACATGGAGTCCATTTCGGATTTCATAGCCTCAAGCCATTTGTCGGAGTCCGGTCCATTCATAGCCTCTTGGTAGGTTGCTGGTTCATCATCATGATCCATAAGCAACACATTACCTATTTGAGACACGAGAAATCCATATCTCTCAGGCTCAAACCTCGGTCTACCAGATCTACGTAGGACTTGTGTTCCCTGAGCAGGTTCTCTAGCTACAACATCTTGTAGTCCTGTCTCAGAATCCAATTCTGGTTCATTCACTACATGTGGTTCTTGAACTTCTTCAAGCTCTACCTTTTCAGTCTTTCTTGATAAGAACTCCTTCTCCAAGAAGACACCAGTCCTTGCGACAAACACTTTGCCCTCAGACGGTAGGTAAAAGTAATACCCTTTCGTTTCCTTAGGATATCCCACCAGATAACATTTATCCGATTTGGGTTCCAGCTTGTCAGGCATTTGACGTCTCATGTATGCCTCACAGCCCTAAATTTTAATGAATGACATACTAGGACGCTTCCCAGTCCATATCTCATATGGTGTCTTCAGAACCGTTTTAGTTGGAGCGCGATTCAATGTCATTGCAGCAGTCTCTAAAGCAAAACCCCAAAAGGAAACAGGCAAGTCTGCATGACTCATCATCGAACGTACCATGTCTAACAGAGTACGATTTCTCCTCTCAGACACACCATTATGTTGTGGTGTTCTAGGTGGAGTGAGCTGTGATAAAATACCACACTCTTTCAGATGATCACGGAACTCATGACTCAGGTATTCGCCACCTCGATCAGATCGGAGTGCTTTAACCCTTTTACCCAATTGGTTTTCTACTTCATTCTTGAACTCTTTGAACTTTTCAATGGTCTCGGATTTGCACTTCATAAGATACATATATCTGTATCTACTGAAATCATCAGTAAATGTAACAAAGTAGAAATACCCTCCTCTAGCCATGGAACTCATGGGTCCGCATACATCGCTATGTACAACACCCAAAAGATCCTCAGCCCTCTCAGTATAACCAGTGAAAGGAGCTTTAGTCATCTTGCCTAACAAACAAGATTCGCATCGCTCAAATGATTCATAATCAAATGAGTCCAAAAGTCCATCTCTATGGAGCTTGGATATGCGCTTCTCATTGATATGGCCCAAACGACAATGCCAGAGAAAAGTAGGGTTTGAGTCATTTGTTCTTAGTCTTTTATTGTTTTCTACATTACAGATCAGATGGTCCAAGTTCAAAACATAAAGACCATTAAACAATTGGGCTACAGCATAACAAACATCATTCTTAAATATAGAACAACAATTGTTCTTAATTATAAAAGAAAATCCAATCATGTCCAAACATGAAATAGATATAATGTTTCTAGTTATAGCCGGAACAAAATAACAATTATCAAGTTCTATTACAAGCCCACTGGGCAAAGAAAGACGATAAACCCCTACGGCTACAGCAGCAACTCTTGCTCCATTGCCGACGCGGAGGTCCACCTCCCCTTTACTCAGCAATCTTCTCCTTCCCAGTTCCTGCACATTTGTACAAATGTGAGAACCACATCTGGTATCCAATACCCAAGATGAAGGAGCAGAAAGGTTTATCTCTATAACGTAAACATTAGAAGCGGAAGTCATACCTCCCCTCAATTTCTGCAGACCCTCAATGTATGAAGGACAGTTCCTCCTCCAATGACCAGCCTTGCCACAGTGGTGGCATTTCCCTTCCTTCACCGTGCTCTTCTTTTTCATCAGTGCTGAAGACTTGGGCTCAAGATATGACTTAGGTCCTACCTTCGTCTTCTTGGGGCCCTTGGCTTTGCCCTTGCCCTTATGCACCATCAGTATGGGGCTGGCAGGCTTGGCCTTCTTCATGTTGATTTTGGCAGTTCTCAACATGCCTAGGAGTTCGGGCAGTGTCTTGTCTATCTCATTCATGTTGTAGTTCAAGACAAACTGCTCATAATTGTCCGGCAACGATTGCAGGATCAGATCCGTGGCCAACTCTTGACCAAGAGGAAAACCCAGCCTTTCAAGGTTCTCTATATACCCAATCGTCTTGAGTATGTGAGTCCCTACTGAGTCTCGAACTCCCATCTTGCACTGAAACAATGCTTTCGTGATGTCGAACCTCTCTTGACGAGCCTGCCCTTGAAACATTTTCTTGAGATGCTCGTCAATCTCCTTGCACCCCATGTTCTCATGTTGCTTCTGAAGCTCAGAGTTCATGGTGGCAAGCATAAGGCACTCGACATCCAAAGCATCGTCAGTATACTTCTTATAAGTATCTTTCTCAGCACGGGAAGAATTCCCGGTTGGCACCTCGGGGGCTTCTTCTTCCAAGACATAGAGCTTTCGCTCTTGCCTGAGAACAATTCTCAGGTTCCTATACCAGTCCATATAATTTGTCCCACTGAGCTTATCCTTCTCAAGGATGGCTCTCAGAGACAACGTGGAGTGCGCAACGCTTGCCATGGAATTCTACAAGAATTTATGCAGAATAAAATCAGTACCTAAATTTCCATTACAATTTATTCTAATTAGGACTTCAATTAAAATACTCCCACTATTTTATTCGAAAAGATAGCCCTCACTAGCAATTCGGAGAGTTCATGCGAGCTACTCTCTTAGTGGACAAGATCCGTATTTCACCAACACTATGAGTCCGCTTTGGCGTTCCTCTCACGATGTGGTTATTTAGGTAGGCAACGCTTGCCAATTGCATCCTCATGCAATTCTTGTATGGTTGGTGAATAACTCCTTATTCGAATCCATCATATGGTGCATGCCAACCCTATGCCTCTAGGCACTCAACCTTTGAGGTCACCTAGTTAAGCTGGACCCGATGTCGACAGTGGGATATCACAACTATCCGCTCGCACCCTTACCAAGATAGATTAATGCACCTTGCTTTGGCAAGCCCACACTTCATCGATCGAGGCAGGAAGAGTGTCATCCATCGGAAGGCATCCGAACACTTAATATTTGATGAAGGGATTTCAAATATAGGTTAACAATTAACCATGATCAACATTTGATCGACGTGCACATCCAAAGAAAAACAATTCTTCTAAAACCACATGCATCTCTTATGTTCACATCCTGACACCATCAACATTTGATAGAAGGAAGGGCTAAATCTGAACATCCGGAAATTTCCAAATCCTCAGATTTACATGCATTGGACAAAGGCAAAGACAGCTCAACTTAAAGCAGTAGACAAGCTCATCTCTCTTTGTTGGATTCAAAATCCAAAACAAAATCGAGGGATGGTTACTGCTAAGGAGATCACAATTTCTAACACTTAGAAATCCACTGAAATTCCAATCGTTCTTGGCGAGGTACCAAGACTAAATCTAGACATTTAGAACACTTCTAAATCTCTACATTTACACGCACTGGAATAACAAACTTCCAAAACAACGATCATGGTCGCAACCTGGCTCTGATACCACTGTTGGGTTTCTCTATAGGGTTGGCACAACGCTTGTGCACGCAGCGGAAAAATAAACATCAAGAAAAACCCAAAGAGATGTGGATCGGGCTATGAACGTTGAATCAAGAAGTTAGCAAAAACTAGGCAAAAATTACCTCGGTGGCGTTGAGTCACAACCCAACGGAGATGCTCCAAACTTTATCTGCTTGCTAGTGGCGAGTTCTACGTGGAATAGTGTCCACGTTTCTACAGAAGTCCACACGAGCGGGAGAACACCGATCTATCCATCGCACGGATTATCGGGAAGGAGAATACCGCACCTCGGCTATTCCACGGACTGCTAGGTCCGCGCCAGGAAGAGCAGCACCAGCGACAGTCGCTGGAGAAGAGGCGATTGACAGAGCAAACACGGCGGCGGCGGAACACTTCCGTCGGCGGCGGGGATCGGGATCGACGCAGCGAAAGGCGGAACGGCTTCCGTCGGGTTCGATTCGCTACAGGAGAAAATCGCGAGCGCGTGTCATCCCGAAAACCCTAAGTGTCCTATTTATACCAAAGGTATAAATAAACCCAGGAAAATCGCTATCCGCAGATCACCCGAAAATAGGGTTCAGAATCAGCGAGTATCAATCGGTGAGAATCGGCGACAATCGACGAGAATCACTGAGCAGCTTCGGCGAGAATCAGTCGACGAGTATCATACAGGATCGGCGAGAATCAGAGTACAATACTCGACGATTCTCGCCGATCATCGAGCCGCGCTCGACGATACACAACGATACTCGACGATCGTCGAGCTGCGGTCGACGACAATTGTCGAAGTAGTTGATCGTCGAGAATCAACAATTGATTCTCGATGATTCTCGTCGATCAGCGAGAATCAGAGAGACGATTCTCGCCGATCGGCTGGAATCAGAAGACGATTCTCGACTAATGTCATCGACCCTCGGACGACAATCCCAACCAGCCCTTCAAGGCAACATTTGCCCAACCCGATGATCCTATAAGGCAACACTTTGCCCATAACCCTATTCAGGTCGGTGATTGGTAACCTTTACCAACACAGTCAGTCAACCAACTTCTCCACATCTCTTATGTGCGACCCTGCAGGCTCATATCGCGTTGGCAGTGAGATTACATGTTTGATCACTTCCAGATCATCATGGTGACTCCAACACGTGTCCCTACCCGTGTATGTCGAGTCGCACTCGACACGCCGTGTCGAGTCTGACGAGCTGTGTCGACATCATGTGACACGGGTAGCGACACGGCCGTGTCCCTACCCGTGTGTGTCGAGTCGCACTCGACACGCCGTGTCGAGTCTGACGAGTTGTGTCGACATCATGTGACACGGGTAGCGACACGGCCGTGTCCCTACCCGTGTGTGCTGAGTCGACAATTTTTGGTAGATCGTCGAGATGCAACCCGAGAAGGACACGGCCAAGGACACGGCCAGGAACACAGCCGTGTCAAATATTGAACCGACATGGAAACTGTCGTTGCCGCTTCGCCAGAAAGGACACGGGTAAGGACAAGGCCGTGTCCCTACCCGTGTCACCTTTTATATATAAGGGGGACAGAAAACCCTAGCCGTTTTCTTGCTCATTTCATCCCCAAATTTTTGTGAGAACTCCTGGTGAGAGGAAAAACTGCTGGAGCAAGTTCTGCCGGAGGAGATCCGCCATCGCCGTGAAAGAGAAGATGCCGCCAAGGAGAACTACGAGATCCATGGCCGGAAATGGTGGTACCGCTGGAGCCAATGTGAGTTTCCTACCCTCTCCCTTGGTGCTAGATCTATAGTTATTTTCCTAGTAGAGACATCGGCTCAAAAGAGTCTTGATGGAGAGAAGAAGTCTTGTAGGTTTGGCCATGCTAGGACTTGTGTTCTAGATTTTAGATCTCTTCAACCACTCTCTTCTTCTATGTGATGATGGAGGATGGTTTCGTGAAGGGTATTGGCCTCATGAGGTTGAATAAGGGTGGAGGAAATTCTGGAATGATTTGGAATGATCGCATTGAGGAGGAAGACGAACCGATGCCGTTCATTCCGCCTTAAGATGCGCGCAGAATCTGTATTCTACGCGCAACGAACTTCGTGGCCATTTTTAAGTACGCTATTGCCAGATCTGGGCTTTCGGCTTAACACGAAAGTTGAAGCCCTTGAAAATACATTTCCAACGAATGGTTGCATGACTTCTGGCGAAGTCTGTAGCCACAGGAAAATCTAAACGAAAATGGTGTTCAATAAATCTTGTATGCAGAAACTGTGTTCTGTACGCAGCGGACTTCATGTCCGATTTCAAATAGGATAATTTCAAATCTGGGTTGAGGTCTGAATACGATAGTTGTAGAACTCGGAAAGACCTTTCCATCGTGGGGTTACACGTCTTCACCGGATTCCTGTAGCTTCGGGAATCTCCGGTCGAAGTTGCTGTCCAGATTCAACCTGCACCTAAAATCTGGGCTTAATGAAAAATGGATTTTGATTCGGTGGAATTAATAATGCAAGATACTTGGCTTGGCTGAACACTTATGAGTATTCATTTGTTGCATGATTGAAGTAGCTTATTAATCAGATTTCATATTATCAAATTGTGAAGCAATCTTATTTAAACGAATTGAATTGGTAGAAATTGAAAGATGGATAATTGGGCACTTCATGTTTATATTATGACATTATCAAATGGAAAGTGTGTTAGATCTTCATATGCCCACCATATTTATATTACATTATCATCATTTGGAAAGTCATATAGATGTATAGATTATGGCCATGGGTATGATTGGTTAATGAAATGAGTCTAGTAGTCCAATACCTAGAGCGTCGTCTCCCTACGGGTAGTATTGTGAAGGGATGTAAGTGCGGTGTTGGCCGTCACTTGTTTTGGTTATGTTGAGATAAGGTGTGGATGGATGGTTGGACTGTGTCCTCGTGTTTACTTCCGAGGCCCCTTCCATGATATGTTGATGTGGTATTTGCATGTGGTGTGAGTCGACACGCGGTGTCGTAATCCTGGGTTAAGGATAGTGTGGCAGGTCTACGGGCTCGCCAGTCGTCACACCGACGGGAGTTGGCAGTTAGACTTGGTCGGTTTGGGCTGTGTCCTCGGTGTTCACGTCCCGAGGCCCCTCCGACCATGTGAACGGTTGGGCTGTGTCCTCGTGCTTTCTTCCGAGGCCCCTTCCGGGTCACACAAGGCCAGTTCGGGCTGTGTTCTTGGTGCACATCTACCCAAGACCCCGCTGGGCCATAGTACGCATGGGCTCTGCTGTTGTGTTCTTAGCGTTGAGGCGTACGGAGGCCTAGGTGAAGTAGTGTGATAACCACCTAGTAGTAGAAGTGCTCGTTCTACTGTCACTGCCTGGCCACGGCGGCTGATGCCTGAGAGGTTAGCTACCTGCTCGAAAAGTGGGAACTATAGTCTGTGTCGACATAGCAATTGCATGGGTGTGCATGGGTGAGTCATTGCATAGCATACATAGCATTTCATAACATTGCACAACAAGATCCTCATCGTATAAGTTTGTATGGGCACTCCTATACGATGAGTTACTTTATGTAACCCGATCCTTAACTTATAAGTTTGTATGGGCATTCTTATAAGTTAAGTTACTTTCCTGCTGTAGATTTCCTTACACCTGTTGTTATATGATGTTAGCTTGTAGAACTGCTAAATTATACATTATATTCATGTACCTTGCCGCCTGCTTATACTCCTTTACTTGCATACTTGTTATATACTATACTCTTGTTCCTTTTCTCCGCCCGGTGCCGAGGAGTCGCCGGGGGAGCGGATGTGAAACCACTTAGTCGTTTCGACTAACGGTTGCTACGTCTTCCTTTTTAGGAGGTCACGCCGCAGGTGGAGCAGCCGCAGACTACGCAGCAGGACAGCCAGGCCAGGACGACAGGGCCTGAAGTGACGGTGTCGTCGATACCGTCGGTTACTGATGTTAGTATTTTGATTACTCTGATGTAGCCCGTTTGGGCAATGATTAGCTGTACTCTGATATTTTGTAAAAGCATGTTTAGCTTCTCATTATTTCATGTTTTTGGACATTATATACTTAGTGTGGATTTTGACTTCTCTTGCTCATGTTTTTGGTTGGGTTGGCATATTTTATTGATATTGTTGTAGCCGGTGGAATAGGCGTCTTGTGGTACAGGTTAGCCCGTGTGCTAATGCTACCGCAAGGTGGCTGTTCCGGGCATAAGACTCCCCCTTCGTGACGTGTTTTGGGATCCGGGGAGGAGGGGTCTTACATGTACTTCCCCAACTGTCCCAGTAAATATTGTAGAGTAATATCTTTATGAAATCCATAATTAATGCTGCCAAGAAAAGGCTATATTCTTGAGAATATTAAACATTAATTAAGAGAGTATTTCTGTCTTAATATTTGTAATTAAACTGCTTTAGTCAATCTGAGACACTGTAGAGAAGTTTAGTCTAGCAGAACATGGATGGAGTTAGTCGAACTCAGTAAAGTTTTCGTCGACATGAACTCCACGTTCGTCGAGCTGATAATTCTCCTTCGTTGAGCTGATAATTCTCCTTCGTCGAGCTGAGCTCCAAGATCGTCGAACAAAAAATATACTTGCCAATCTGAGCTCCTAGTTCGGCGAGCTGAGAAGGCACTTCATCGAGCTGAGCTTCTGATATAAGCACACAGTTCGTCGATCTCAGCTAGACCTTCATCGAGCTCAACTCTGAGAAGGAACTATGAGTTCGTCGATCTGAGATCGACGATCGTCGAGCTGAGTTCAGCTATTGTCGAATGACTTTTCTGCAATCTTCAAAACTGTCTTGTCTCTTAATTCTTGAGTCTCTAAAGTCTTCTGAAGGTAGGTTTCAGTAATCTAACCTTATGTGATTGACCTTAATCCTGGAACTAACTTATGACCCTAGACTATACATGGTGGGTCATCAATCCTAATAGTGAACCTAGCCCAAATCACAAGTAGGGTTCCAACAATCTCCCCCTATTTGGGTGAGGTCACTATACAAAATAAAAATAAATAAAATCACAAAGCAATAAAAATATCGGAAAAAATTATAAAACATTCAGACGATATGAACAGATGTGCCTTGTGAATTATATAATAATTAATAAAGCTCAAAATGCAAAATTAGAAAGTTATGACTGTTTATTTGAAGCATCTGAAGAAGGAGCAGGTTTTGTGAAAATCATTTTTCTTTTGGGATCCTCTGCTTCTCTCTATGTCATCTTCATGTCTTCAGCACCTAGAATCTTTACTGATGCAGCTGTGTGCACTACTGCTTTTCGATGCAAACTCATATATGTATCAACATTGAAAAGATTCTTTACCTGATATTTGTCCAATTCCTTCTTCCTATATGATGACATGGTAGAAAATTGAGAGGAATCTTTTCCTTCTTCCCTGGCCTTCCTTATCTGTGAGAGAGCAATCAACTCATTAAAACTGGTCATTCTATAATTAGGATCCAATTCTGGATCATATGTTGGAGAGGGAGGTCTTTCTAAACTTGATTTTTCTTTCTGACTTACTTTAGATGTCTGCTGCTGACTGTTGTGCTTCTTATGTTGTTGTTTACTACCCTGTGAGCTGTGCTGCTGTCTACTGCTACTGTAAGATGGTCTGGTAGAATGAGAAGATGTAGACCTTTGTATTTGAGAAATGTTTCCTGCTGATCCTGCTATAGGAGGAGGAGGAGGAGGAGGATGACCTCTCCTGAATTGTGGAGATGGAGAGTATCTTCTGCTCTTCTTCCTAGCTTCCATTTCATTCTTTGTGTACCTCATCCAGTGAGGAGTATCTGGTGTGAGAGTAATGTTATGTAGAATATAGTAGGGTGTATTCGTAGTAGGATAGGGTTTAGGAGCAGCCCTGGGTGGAACCTTCTTCTTGATTTTCCCCTTTTTAGAACTGGAATCTTCTTAGTCATCTAACTCTTAATCATCATCATCAGATTCATCTACAAAATTATCATAAAGAGCATTAATTTGTTTAAGCATTTCCTCAAAAAGTACTGGATGAGCCAGTGGTTTTATAATTGTATCTATTATCTCAGCATGTGGCTGTTCAGCTACAATTTCTTCCTGAGCCTGAGACTGTACTTGAAATTCTGGCTCTATAATTTCTGTATTTATATCCTAAAACATGAAATCATCCAGATTGGGCATTGGCGATTCAACCCAGCCAAATGTTGGAGGAGAGAAAGCTTTTGGCTCCAGAGTATTTATTTGCTCTATAATACTCTCTTTAAGTACAAAACTAGTCCTTTGTTGTTCCAATACTTCAGGACTTATTGGTGTTGTATAACTGACTATTGCTTTAAAATAAGTATCAAAAACTGGAAGATTGTTGTTGGAAATGTATCAAAAGAATAAAGTACTGAGGAAATATCAACTGTGGGATTAAGAATAAAATCACCAACAGTGATTACTTTTGGAATGAAAAAATCTGGTGCTTCTTCTTCTGTACAGACTAGAATCATTTATGCATCCTCTTTTGCTGGAATTATTGTCGTTGATGGACTTGTTGTTACTAGAGTTGCTGTTGGAGGTTCTTCATAAATTGCTAGAGCATCTTCAGTGAACATCTCCCCCTTCCTGGTTTCAAAGATACCTGAACCCAGGACCCAGAAGAAGGGATAATGGAGAAAGAAGCTAGCCGTGAAGAGAGTGTAGTGATGGAAGCAATAAGTGGAGCAATGGCCTCAACTATAATTATCTTGAGTTTAGGGGTAATAAGCTCAAGAATGCTTGCTGATATAACAGAAGATGGCATGGAGCAGGTTGGATAGATAGGGAATGCGTGTGGAATGGATGGTGTTGGAATGTCTGTTGGAAAGTTGGATGGAATGTTGGATGTTGAGATATCAGGGAGGACAGTATCTTACTGAATAGGGGAATGTTATGAAGATGTTTGTGGAGATAGAGATGATAATAGATCAAAATTGAGAGATGATAGTAGTGGATCTATATCATCAATATGTGATGGTAGATGTGGTGGTGGAGGTGATTGAGGAGGTGGAGATGGTGTTTCCTCAGGAATGTGGATTGGTGAGGGTGGTCTGGATGGTGAGACAGAAGGGATGAAAGTAGAAGGTTGTTGAAGTGTAGAAACATCAACTAGGGGAGTTGATGAAGGAAATATTGGACGATGTGGAGATGGAGGTTACTTGATGAAGGAAATATGAGGTGCGGGAGCTTCTTCAGGGGTCGGTGAAGTGGCTGTTGCAGCACAGGTGTCGTCTATATCTATCATGAAAGAGGAAGCCCTGGAAGGCTTGGTATTAACCCTCTACCATCTGCAAAGAGGGCAGAGGTAAGCCTCTTAGAAGCATTTATGAAGATAGTCTGCGATACTAATAGTTCGGGAACCTTAGCCTGTAGGACGATTCCCATAATTCTGCCAAAACTCACATCCTTTTTACTAATTTTATTCTTAATCAAATCAAATACAATTTCTCCTAAGTTCACAGATTTTTGATTAACCAAGGAACACATCAAAAGGAATTGGTGTCTGGTAATGTAGTTGTAACACCCCCTATCCGTCTCATAGCATAGCAGTAGGTCCAACCGGGGCCCGACGCCATATACCACAGACAGACCGGAAGGTTACTCAATGGAAAATATCCTGCCAATAGCCAACGTCCTACAAAGAGTACATTCTAGCAAAAGCAATTTAAAAGTTGCAATTAAAAGAACACAGCCATAAGCATGAATGTCCACGAAAAAACCCAATAGGAATGAACGTACAATACATAAGTACAATGAACTTAAGGACTTATAATTGTTTACTCAAATTACAGTGTTTTCCAAACCTCGGCACGCAGGCCGGTCACACATGAATAAATCAAGTAAACACTCATAATTAGGCCTTCGAGGGCCGGCTCAGCAACGTGGGCTTTTACCCGCTATTTAACACTTGGCTCCGCAATACCTGCAAATAATAATCCACCGCACGGTGGCAAACAAAAGCAACGGTCAGCTATGCTGACCAAATTATAACGATCTCGCCCCCATAATTGGGGCGGCGATGCTCCTTCCTTGCACTTTGTTAGCATAACCAAGCAGTATAGTGAATAAACACTTCATCACATGCGTGGTCACACACATCCACACACCCCGTGCTCTCAGGGCACATTCTTGGTGAACACGGTCAAAGTCTGCTGACTCACCACCATCCCTTGGATGTCAATAACTCGTGAGCATTTGGTCTTTCTGGCCACTGCCTATGACCCACCATCTATGCTAATGGCGAGTACCACGTAACTTAGGTCTCTCTAACCGAACCACATAGAGCGGGTACGGTTTTGCCTAACCCGTTGCTCACACCGCCTTGTCACCTTAAGACATGGGCGCGGGTCAAACTTCCTCGAGTCACAATCCGATCACACACTTCACATAACCCGGTTATGTGCAAGTTGGCTCCCAGGCCACCATGTTGGCAGAATCACGCATC
Organism: Platanthera guangdongensis; assembly: GCA_039583875.1. Classification (NCBI taxonomy): domain Eukaryota; kingdom Viridiplantae; phylum Streptophyta; class Magnoliopsida; order Asparagales; family Orchidaceae; genus Platanthera; species Platanthera guangdongensis. Next base: position 121,188,206 of record CM077167.1, on the reverse strand, counting down.
TGCCCAGTTTTCCAGGTGCACCTTGAAGTTAATCCCCAAGGCTCCATATTGCAATCTACCACGTAGAAAACCCGAAAAACAATCAATTGAGCGGAGTCTTCTCCGGCCGTTCATGCAATGCAACATCACCGATCAAAACCAACTTGTCCGGGTAGGCTTCACACATCATTCCTATGTCCGTTTCTCGATTACGGACTCTATATGTTAAACAACGGGGACTATTCATGTCTACCCGAAGGAACACCTAAAACTCACCGTAAACTCTCTAGAGCGGGCTTCCTATGCAAAGAAAAGAGGGCTTCACATGTCCTAGGATGATAATCATTACCCTAGCATTTTTCCTTGGCACCATGGAAATTTATGCGGATGAAAAACACCGCGTTGTCCTCGCCTCCGTAGATCCGAAGTCGGCTTGAGATTTGGAGCTCTGAATCTCCACCAGTGACCGGATCTAGCCTACTTCTTCTTCCTTGCTCTCCCCTCTCTCTAGAACTTTAGAAATAGATTGAGTAAGAGAAATGAGGGCTTTGAAACCCTATTCCCGGGTAAAACCCAGTAGGAACACCCCCAGCCGTCGGATCCCAAAATAAGGAAACGGACGGCCATGATCCGGAATTGAAATCCAAAATCTGGGCCGAACACGACATGTGACACGCCCGTTTCCAGGGCCGTGTTCCCCCTTCACCATCAAAACTGACACGTCCCTAAAAGTACACGGGTTCTCGACATGCCTGTGTCCGACTTGACATGATCGTGTCATCCAGTACATGGTCGTATAGCGTGTTGTGTTCCTCCAACGACATAGGATAAACACCAACTCATGAAGGACACGGGTATTGGACATGCCCGTGTCCCAAATGACATGCCCGTGTCACACCCGACATGGCCCGTGTGCTACACCGTATGTATCCCATGACACGGCCTGACCTTCACCCCGAGAAGGACACAGCCTGGGATACGCCTATGACTCAGGCTGTGTTCACTGCTCGACGATCGTCGACTCTAAATTCGTCGACCTATCGGCCAGATCGTCGACCTGAGCATGACACGCCGCTGGGACACGCCCGTGTCCCAGGTCGTGTGACCCCTACCAAGTTATAAACTTGGCTCAAAATGTCACCCGTCGCTCTTTTGAGTTTCAGGGCATTACAACACTCTCTTTTAAAAGAATTTCATCCCAAAATTACATAAAGAAAAGATAAACCCAAAACTTAAACGGTACCTGAGTGGAATAACTCCGGGTACTCCTTAAACATGGTCTGCTCTGGCTCCTAGGAGAGCTCCTCCCGACCGCAATTGTCCCAATGAACTTTGACCATTCTGATCTCTTTGTTGCGTAGCCGCTTGACTTCCGAGTCCTCAATGTGGATGGGCTCGACCTTCATCGTCACATCATTATCGACCGACACTTGGTCGACCGCAATCACTTGTGAAGGCTCTTACACTGCCTTCCACAGTACCGATATGTGGAATACATCGTGTAGACCACTTAGCTCCACTAATAGCCTCAATCGATAAGCTTCCTCGCCAATCCGCTCAAGAGCCTCAAACAGTCCAAGGTACCTCGGGCTTAGCTTCTTCAAATGCCGGACCCGCGAGACTCCATTGAACGGCTTGATCTTCAAGTACACCCAATCGCCGACAGCGAACTCCACATTCCTATGCTTGGCGTTATAGTACTTCTCTTGGCGTTCCTGAGTGATTAGCAATCTCTCTCGAATCGTTCGAACCAACGACATTGCATCTTCCACCTCTTGTCGCTTGTACAACTTTGACTCACCCGTTTCCAACCAAGACAGCGACGTGCGACATCTTCTACCATAAAGGGCCCCGAAGGGCACCATTTGTATGCTTGCCTGATAGCTATTGTTGTAAGCGAATTCCAACAAGTATAGGTGATCTTTCCACTGCTTCCCAAAGTCCAGGATGCACATGCGAAGCATGTCTTCCATTATCCTATTGACCCTCTCGGTCTGACCATCTGTCTGCAGATGAAAGGCTGTGCTGAAACTCAGCTTTGTTCCCAACATCTGCTGCAACAGCCTCCAATCATTGGACGTGAACAGCCCATCTCGGTCAATTACGATGCTACGGGGCACACCATGAAGCCGTACTATGTTCTCCACATATAACTTTGCCAATTTCTCAATAGAATCGTCCTTCCTATGCGGAATGAAGTGTGACACCTTCGTCAAACAATCCATGACCACCCATATGGCATCGTTTCCTTTCTGCGACCTTGGCAAACCATACACAAAGTCCATAGTAATATAGTCAAACTTCCACTCTGAAATAGGCAAGGACTTCAAGAATCCTCCCAGCTTTTGGCATTCTACCTTTACCAAGGCGCATGTTTGAAACTTAGCCACGTATAATGCCACATCCTTCTTAAGTCCTGGCCACTAGAACAATTTATTCACATCGCGGTACATCTTCGTGCTCCCCGGGTGAATCGAGTACTTGGTATGATGCGCCTCGTACAACAATTCCACCTGAAAATTACCCACATTTGGGACACACAGACGACCGTCTTTCCATAGCAAACCATCCACAACAACAAATTGTAAATTTGACCCATCCAAAGCCTCCACCATGATTTGCTTCATGCGCTCATCCAAATCCAAACACTGCCGAATCCGATCAGCCAGGTCATACTGAACTTCCGCCTAGTTCAACAGTGTGCTTCAGCACTTGACTGCTTGTCTACGCAAGAAATCTCCAATGCCTCCAACTCCCGAACCAACCGCTTGTCATGGATCGATAACCAATTGGCTTGAGTTGGGGCCCTACGGCTCAACGCGTCCGCAACTGTATTGCCTTTCCCAGGCACATAGTGAATTTTGAGCATGTAGTCCCCCAGGAACTCCATCCATCTCCGATGTCGCATGTTTAGATCTTTCTGATCCAACAAGTATTTTAGGCTCTTGTGGTCGATATAGATATCGACCTTCACCCCGTACAAGTAGTGTCTCCACAACTTCAAGGCAAAAATCACGGCCGCTAACTCCAAGACATGGACCGGATAATTCCTCTAGTGCACATTCAGCTGTCGCGAGCCGTATGCTATCGTGCTTCCATGCTGCAGTAGCACACAACTTAGTCCACTGCCCGAAGCATCGCTGTAGATCTCAAAACCTTCGGTCCCACTCGGCGAACTTAGCACAGGCGCCGTGGTCAACCGACTCTTCAACTCCTCAAAAGCTCGTGCGCACCCCGGCGTCCAAACAAACTTCTGATCTTTTCTCGTCAGATTCATGAGGGGTAACACTATCCGCGAGAAGTTCTCCACGAAGCGCTTGTAATAGCCGGCAAGCCCCAGAGAACTCTTGACATCTGCTACCATAGACAACACAATCCACTCTCGTATCGCAACAATCTTCGTAGGATTCACCGCAATTCCCTCTCCACTGACTATGTGACCATGGAATGCTAATGAGGACAACCAAAACTCGTATTTGGAGAACTTGGCGTACAATTGATTCCTCCTCAGCATCTCCAACACCAAATGTAGATGCTTAAAGTCATCCTCCTCACTTTGCGAGTACACCAATATGTCATCGACAAAGACGATCATAAAGTGGTTCAGGTACTTCTTGAAAGTCCTGTTCATCAAATCAATAAACACTGACGGCGCATTCGTCAGCCCAAACGACATGACCGTAAACTCGTAATGCTCGTATCTCATACTAAAAGCTATCTTGGGGATATCACTCTCCTTTATCCTCAGCTGGTAATACCCAGACTTGAGATCTAATTTTGAGTACACCGTTGACCCGACTAACTGATCGAACAGATCATCAATCCTCGGGATCGAGTACTTGTTCTTCTCTGTTAGCTTGTTCAACTCCCGATAATCGATACAAAGTCTCAAGCTTCCGTCCTTCTTCTTTACAAAAAGGACCGATACACTCCAAGACGATGAACTTGGATGCACATACCCATGCTCCAACAACTCTTGAAGTTGAACCTTCAGCTCCGCCATCTCCTTAGGCGCTAGCTTATACGGCGAGCGTGACACAGGTTTCAGACCTGACACTAGCTCGATGGTGAAATCAATCTCCTGTTGAGGCGAGGCTCCACGAAGATCACCAGGGAACACATCAGGGTACTCGGATACCACTGAAATACTGCCCAACGTAGGCTTAGGCTTTGCAACCTCCACTAGCGTAAAGAACAGCTCTGCACAGCACGAACCGCCGTCACCACCTGAAGAGCAGACATCAAATTCTTGCTCGACCCTTTCAAGCCCGTAAAAGTCATCTCACGACCTGTTCCCAACTTGACTTTCTTGCGACCGCAATCAATATAAGCTTGTTGCTCCGAGAGCAGTCCATGCCAAATATCACGTCGAACTCCACCAGTTGTAGTAACGACGCTCGCAAATCGAACTCTTGACCCCTAATATGAATCTTAATGCCACAGATTCTATCCGCGTGCATCGAACACCCATTCGGCAACAACACATCCAGTTTGTCCTTCGCCATCAAAGAAGGTACTCTGATGCGCAATATGAATCCTTCGGACAAAAAGGAGTGTGAAGCTCCCGTATCAAAGAGTGCTCTTGCCGGATTATCACAAATCAAAACAAATCCTATACAAGCAGTGGTAAGGTAACACATGCATAACAAGTATTTAAAACTTAACTTGCTATAAATTTAAACCATACCGGTCACCACATCTACTTGCTTGATGGCCTCCTGCTAGACAATATTATAAGCTCTAGGTTGAGCCGAAGCATAATGGGGTGTGGTTGACTCCACTACCTTGCCCTTTTCCTCATATGTTGCTCCCGGCTTCCTCTCGGACTTTGGGCGTCCGCTCCGGCAGTCTCTAGCAAAATGTCTCGTCTTCCCACAAGTGAAGCATGTGTCCAGGGTCCGACCCGTAGTCTCCCCAAAATCACTGGAAGAAGGGGCTGGACCCAAAGTCCTAGCCTTCTTAGACCACCTACGGTACGCAGGCTTTGAGTTAGCCGCCACCTTGAACTCCATCTTCTTATCACCAGAGCTTTTCTTTGCTTGCACATTCTTCAAGTCCTTCTCCAAAGACTGGGCCATATTGACCAGGGTCAAGAAGCCCTGCGTCATAGGCCCCGAGAGCAGTAGCCTCAAGTCATCTCTCAAACCTTCATAGAATCAGTTTATCTTGCGTTCCTCATCCGCAAATGTGGAGCTAGCGTACCGACCCAATCGAGTGAACTCGTGGAGATACTAATCCACGCTACTCTCTCCTTACACCAATTTGAGGAACTCATTCTCCAACGCAATCTTCTGAGCCGAAGGGAGGTACCTAGACAAAAATAATCTCAAAAACTCTTCCATCGAGACATTCATGAGTTGCCTTCCTCTCAAGTGATGCAACTTTAGACCTTCACACCACAGTCTCGCATCCCCGTCTAACAGGAATGTAGCTATAGTGGTCATCTACCACTCCTCCATTTTAGTAGCTGTCAGGACTCTCTTCACTCGGGAGAGCCAGTCTTTAGCTTGAGATGGGGTTCCCAACCCCGAGAACATAGGAGGAATAAAGCTCATAACGTGCTTGAGCTGCCTTTCAGTTGCTCTCCTCGGCACCAAAGGTTCCACCACTACCTGCTCCACTCTTCTCGGTTCATCCCTTTGAAGCGGTACGTGCTCCATCGTAGGAGCGGGCTGCTGCATTTGCCTTGCAGGTTGCGCATTGATCATGGCAAACACTACTTCGGCAACCAATTGTATGGTTTCAGCCGAGGGAGGTGTTGCAGGAGCATCATTTGGTGCGCTACTAGCCTCAGAAATCGGGCATTCTGACGGCCCTGCACCACTTCTGGTCACCTATAGTTGTACAAAACACCGTTAAGCAACCAAACAAAATTGCAAAAAGCAATTATAGGAACACGTAGGTTCCTCGAACACGTGTATTTTCATTCCTAAGTGGACATTCATGGGTTATTTTTATGTTATAACGATGACGCACGCACATGTGCTTACCACCCCTTAAAAGAATTCGTCCACGAATTGTAACACCCCCTATCCATCGCATAACATATAGCAGTAGGTCTGGCCGGGGCCTTACGTCATATACCGCAGACAGACCGAAAGGTTACTCAATGGAATCCATCCTGCTAATAACCAACGTCGTACACAGAGTACATTCTTGCGGAAGTAATTTAAAAGTTGTAATTAAAAGAACCCATCCATAAGCATGAATGTCCACTACAGACCCCAATAGGAATGAACATACAATACACAAGTACAATGACATTAAGGCCTTATAATTGTTTACTCAAATTACAGTGTTTCCAAACCTCGGCACGCAGGCCAGTCACACATGAATAAAGCAAGTAAACACTCATAATTAGGCCTTCGAGTGCCGGCTCAACAACGTGGGCTTTTGCCCGCTATTGACCACTTGGTTCCGCAGCACCTGCAAACAATAATCCACCGTACGGTGGCAAAAAAAAAGCAACGGTCAGCTATGCTGACCAAATTATAACGATCTCGCCCCCTTAATGGGGGTGGCGATGCTCCTTCCCTGTACTTTGTTAACATAACCAAGTAGTATAGGGAATAAACACTTCATCACAGGCATGGGCACACACAGACACACACCCGGTGCTCTCAGGGCACATTCTCGGTGAACATGGTCAAAGTCCGCTGACTCACCACCATCCCTTGGATGACAATAACTCGTGAGCATTTGGTCTTTCTGGCCACTGCCTAAGACCCTCCATCTATGCCAACGGAGAGTACCACGTACCTTAGCTCTCTCTAACCGAACCACATAGAGCGGGTACGATTCTGCCTAACCCGTTGCTCACACCGCCTTATCACCTTAAGACATGGGCGTGGGTCAAACTTCCCCGAGTCCCAATCTGATCACACACTTCACATAACCTGATTATGTGCAAGTTGGCTCCCAGGCCACCATGTTGGCAGAATCACGCATCTGCCCAGTTTTCCGGGTGCACCTTGGAGTTAATCCCCAAGGCTCCCTATTGCAATCTAGCGCGTAGAAAACCCGAAAAACAATCAATTGCGCGGAGTCTTCTCCGGCCATTCATGCAATGCAACATCACCGATCCAGACCAACTTATCCGGGTAGGCTTTACACATCATGTCTATATCTGTTTCTCGATTACGGACTCTACATGCTAAACAACAGGGACTATTCAAGTCTACCCGAAGGAACGCCTTAAACTCACAGCAAACTCACTAGAGCGGGCTTCCTATGCAAAGAAAAGAGGACTTCACATATCCTGCGATGAGAATCGTTACCCTAGAATTTTTCCTTTGCTCCATGGAAATCTATGCGGATGAAAAGCACCGCGTTGTCCTCGCCTCCGTAGATCCGAAATCAGCTTGCGATTTGGAGCTCCGAAGCTCCGCTGGTGACCGGATCTAGCCTCCTTCTTCTTTCTTGCTCTCCCCTCTCTTTAGAACTTTATAAAGAGATTGAGTAAGAGAAATGAGATCTTTGAAACCCTATTCCTGGGTATAACCCAGCAGTAACACCCCCCAACCGTCGGATCCCAAAATAATGAAACGGACGGCCACGATCCGGACTTGAAATCCAAAATATGTGTCGAACAAGGCCTGTGACAAGCCCGTGTTTAGGGTCATGTTCCCCCTTTGCCGTTGAAACTGACACATCCCGAAAAGTACACGGGTTTTTGACATGCCCGTGTCCGACTTGACATGCCCGTGTCATCCAGTACACGGTCGTATAGTGTGTCGCGTTCCTCCAACGACACAGGACCAACACCAACCCGTGAACGACACGGGTATTGGACACGCCAATGTCCCAAATGATACACCCGTGTCACACCTGACACGGACCATGTGCTACACCATGTGCCTCCCACTACCCGACCCGACCTTCACCTCGAGAAGGACAAGGCCTAGGACTTGCCCGTGTCTCAGGCCGAGTTCGCTGCTCGATGATCGTCGACTCCAAATTCGTAGACCTCTAGGCCAGATCGTCTACCCGAGCATGACACGCCCCTGGGATACACCCGTGTCCCAGGCCGTGTGACCCCTACCAAGTTCCAAACTTGGCTCAAAATGCCACCCGTCGCTTTTTTGAGTTTCGAGGCGTTACAGTAGTCATGGGTTAAGTGTTTGCCCAAGATTACCTTACCAACTACATCTGCCAGAAACTTGTATTCCAAAAGTTTCCTCAAACTCAGTGCTAGATAGTTCAAAATCATCTTCTCTATTGATAAATTCAAAAAATTCAGTTAGAACAGCAGGGGAAAGATAAACCTCGTGTCCAGAAATTGATCCAGAAATGGATGTTTGATCTTGAAAGGTTGCTGTGAATACCCATTCCTTGATTTCCTATGCTAAATGTTTGATCCTCAAAGTCATGAACTGTCTCAACTGTGGTGCCTCAAATAATTGAAGTATGTTCTTGAAGATTTGATCAGAATGGCTGAACAAATCAATGTCGTTGTCAAATCCTGCATCAAATTTCAAGCTAGAAAGGGTCACAGACGAAATCGTCATGCCTGCAAAAACAAAATATCAAGTGCACAAGAACTGGAAAGCATGGGATGGAGTTCGATGAAAACCCTATTATAATTTTTCAGAAGATGAAAAGACAAACTCCGTCCGATGAAACATTAAAAACTTCAAACTCAGTTCGACGAAAAATCTCATAAAGAAATAAAACTGCCGATCTAAGTCTGAAGAGGGGGAAAATATTTTGTCGTTCTCCGTTCGATGAAAACATTTTCTGAAATAAAATTTGTCGATCTCAGTTCGACGAAAATTTTTTTGAAACAAATTCGTCGATCTTCGTTCAACGAAAAAGTTTTGTAAAGGAAGGTTCGTCAATCTCTGTTCGACGAACACTCAACGAAGATTTCGTAGTTCGTCGATCTCCGCTCGACGAAACATGAAAAGTTCATCGACCACAGACAAAAATTAAATTAAAGCCTTTCCATTAATCATACCTAGCTGATTTAGGAAGAACAGATGTCTCTTTTCATCTAGGGGTTTAGTGAAAATATCTGCTCTTTGTAAATTAGTAGAGATAAAGACAAGTTTAATTTTATTTTTGTCCACACAATCTATAATGAAATGATGTCTAATCTCTATGTGTTTTGTCCTACTATGATGTACTGGATTTTGTGCATTAGAAATTGTACTGGTGTTATCACAATAGATAGTTGAATTATTTAAGTTGAAACCATAATCTAGGTGCTAATTTTGAATCCACAAAATTTGTGAACAACAATTACCTGCTGCTATGTATTAATATTCAGCAGTTGATGTTGACACATAAGTTTGCTTTTTGCAAAACAAGGACACTAGCCTATCACCAAGGAACTGACAAGTTCCTGATGTGCTTTTCCTATCAACTCTTCATCCAGCAAAGTCAGCATCTAAAAATCCATATAAATCAAATTCTGACTCGGTAGGATACCAGAGTCTAAGATTAGGACAACCCTTTATATATCTTAAAATCCTTTTTAATAAAATAAGATGTGATTCTTTAGGACGGACTTGATATCTAGCACAAATGCAAGTTGCAAACATGATATCTGCCCTACTAGATGTATGATACAATAAGGACCCAATAATATCCCTATGTTTGAACACCCTATTACTGATTTGGGCAAGGATCACTATGTCCTTTAGGAAATTTATTTTGACCTCCTTGTATAGATCTAAAGGTCAATTAGATTGAGTCTAAGGGTTAGTATTTAGGTTTGAAAGCTGCCCTCAAGACCATCAAGACCAGATATTTCAGTTCAGGAGACTAAGTCATTTCGTCGAGCTCAGGTAGACGAATCGTCGAACTCTATTCGACGATCTCTGAGCTTACTTCGACGAATCGTCGAACTCTATTCGACAATATCTGAGCTTACATCGATGAATCGTCGAACTCCATTCGACGATCTCTGAGCTTACTTCAATGAGTCGTCGTACTCCATTCGACGATCTTCGAGCTCAGATCGACGTTCCTGTCTCTAGTTTGTTTCCCTATCTTTGAGCTCAGTTCGACGATAGTTGAGCTCAGATCGACGATTTCTACTTCAGTCTAAGTCCAGTCGCTGAGCTCAGTTCAACGATAGTTGAGCTCAGGTCGACGTTTTTCTGGAGAGATTGATGTTTTTCAAGATTCAAATTCAGACAGTTATGGAATTATTCCCAGCATTTATTTCAAGGATCTCATAGCCGTTTCAATTAATCTGGAGCAAGTTTCAAGGGAATTTTAAAGGAATGTTTTATTTGTACTTTCCTCCATAAGACAAAATGCAGTTAAGGAAGTCATTTATGACAGGCTAACGACTATCTTGGACAGAGAATCATTTCTATTCAGATCTAAGGAATAAAAGATTCAATTTTTCATTCAGCTGAACAAGAACAATAACAACAACAAGAAAGAGAGAAAAAGTTGCAGATATTCACAGTCATAGAATTCTTCAGGAACACACCTCACAAAAGGAGATCAATATACTGAAATTTCTAGATCCCCTTTGATTCCAGTGTTCAAAGGCCTTATCATTCAAGACTCCAGACACCAAATATTTCAGCTGCTGCTGGAATTATCTTTTGCTGGAGATCAAATCTTCTGAAGGCCTATCAGCCTATTACAAAGCTTCACTTCCTAAATAACTCAAGAACTCAGGGGGAGCTTTGACAACATCCACTATCTTCTCTCTGATTGTTGACAGAGAAGATCATCTCACCCCTCTCTCTCTCTCTCTGCTATAAAGGTTTTATCAAACTCACTTCAAAAGTTTGTGTTGGTTTTTGAGACCTTGTCAAAACTCAGTGGTGGCAAGACACCTGATCAAAAAATCTGGTCTGGTTTTGAGCACCTTATCAAAATCTCATTGGTGCCCAGGACACCTGATCAACTCATCCTGCAGTGGATTCCTACCTAGGGTGGTAGAAGAGTGGATGTACCCAGATTGGTTGGAGAACCACTATAGCTCCTTGTGTCTTCTGGTTGTTTATTTTCTTTTATTTTCTGGCTGTGGTTTGTGATTGTTCTGTGATTGCTTTGTGATTAGATAGTTGTTGTGATTGCATTATTTCATTTTCTTCCCTGTTCACTTAAGAATACAACAAAAGTTGTAAAAAGTTTTTAGAAAGCACCATACTTTATTCACCCCCCCCCCCTCTAGAGTATATCATATCTAACCTGCACTTTCAATTGGTATCAGAGGGAGGTTGGTTAAAATACCACACCTTAGTAGTTGCACAAGCTAACACCTAAACCCCAAGATCCCTCTAGTTAGATCTGTTTGTTTTAAGTTTGTTACTAGATTTATTTCTTCATAGAACATGGCCCAAAACAAAGATTATGCTAACACCAGACCTCCAGTGTGCAATCTATCTAAGTTTGCACTTTGGAAAGCAAGGATTAGATTGTACATGAACTCTATTGATGAAGATATTTTTAATTCTGTTTTGACAGTGTGTCCAAAACCCCTGGAAAATACAAGTACAAGTGCTGTTCCACCTCCTTCAGGAACAGATGCAGAAATCAAGAAATGGAAAGTGGCAGATGCTAAGGCAATGAATATTTTAACCCAAACTATGTCTGATGAAATATTTCAAAAAGTAGTTGAATGCAACTCAGCAAAGGACATCTGGGACAAGTTATCTGAGATAGTCTCAGGATCTGCTGATGAGAGAAAAGATAGAAGATCACATCTCATAACCCAATATGAGAACTTCAAGAAAGGAGAAGCTGAGTCAGTAGCAGATATGTATAATAGACTCAGTCTCATAGTCAATGAGCTGAAAACAAGGGACAAAGAGATCTCATTGACTGAGCTCAATGATAAAATCCTAATGTGCTTCCCAAGCACTTGGGACTCAAGGAACTGGCCAATCAGGGATGCCAGAAGCCTAAATGAGATCACAACTGAAGCTCTTTTGGGAAATCTCAAGTCTTATGAGCTGCTCATCAACAATAGAGAAGAAGAGGAGAAGGCTGCCTCACCATCTATAAGAAAAGAGAAATCAATAGCAATTAAAGCTATTGAAGATCAGCCTGAAGACAAGGTCACAGGCAATGAAGAGCTGCTAAGCCTACTGGCCAAAAGGTTTTGCAAAATGGCCAGGAAAGATTTCAGGAAAAAGTCCTCCAGAGGGCATGACAAGCCAAGGTATGACAAATCAAATAACAAAGAGATTATTTGTTTTAGATGCAGGAAACCAGGCCACATTATGCCTGACTGTCCAGAAAATCAGCATAAGGAGAAAAAGGACAGGAAAGAAAGAAGAAAAGAAAAAGACTTCAAGAAAAATAGCAATGACAAACCCTCCTCCAGCAAGAACAAAAATACAAGGAAGGGGTTTGTTGCTGAAACTTGGAGTGAGATAGAAGAAGAATCTGAAGCTTCATCCATCTCAAGTGATGATGATGATGATGCTGATGAATAGAATTCTGCATGATGGCTATCAATGCCTCACAATAAAATTCTGATGCAGAAGAGTCAGAGTCAGAATCAGAGACTTAATCTGAAGAGGACCAGGTAATAAGTTCTTTTGATTTTAATTCTGAGGACTTCAAGTGTGAGTTTAAAGCACTGTGTTTAGATTTATTAAAATCTGAGAAGGAAATCATTTCTCTCAGAAATCAGCTATCTGAACACAGTACTTTAAAATCAGAAAACCTCAAACTCTCTGAGGAGTTGGAATGTTGTAGGGAGAAGATAGCTTCACTGAAAAGTGAGCTATCAGAGGCCAAAAAGTTTGAAGAATCACTTAATGGGAGAAGTATCAAACTAATGGACACCACAAGCACAGTGAACTCAAGATTCAATAGTACACTGAGCTTTGGTGCTTCATCCAGCCAACCTATAGTATTAATAACCCCAATCAAGTTTATCTCTGATAAAGGTAAGAGAGTTGTAGAGGTAGCTAGGAAGAACTCTAACTTACCTAAGAAAACAAGAATTCAACAGAAATCGTGGAACGAAGCTCGACGATCGTCGAATGAAGATCAAAGATCTCAGGCTAAATCGTCGAACTCAGGTCGACGATCTCTGAACCCTGAACTCTGCCACAGTTAATCTTCGAACGGAGCTCGACGATCTGACCCAAGATCATCGAACTCAGCTCAGCGATCATCGAGCAGAGATCAGAGTTTTGAAAATTTTTTCAAAGGTAAATCAAATTTCAAACCTATGGGTCCTTCATCCCAAAGATTTAACCCTTATACTGAGTGGATAATACCTCATAGGAGATATCATCCTGAAGGCTATAAGAGTCAACCAGGGATGTCTTTCAATTCTGAATTCAAAGGTTATCAACCTAGGCCCAAGGTGAACTAGGTCAAAAACAAATAAATTGTTTTATGTGCAGGTGAAGACCTATCCAACTTGAAACCAGCAATGGTATCTGGATAGTGGGTGCTCAAAGCACATGACAGGAAATAAGGACAATTTCACATCCTTCAAAGCCAAGCTTGGACCCAAAGTAATATTTGGTGATTCAAACTTTAGACTAACAAAAGGATATGGTGCAGTCCAGATTGGCACAGTCACTTTCAAAAGAGTAGCCTATGTGGAAGGACTGAAGCACAACTTAATCAGTATCAGTCAACTGTGTGATGAAGGCTATCAAGTGACTTTCAACAAATCCTCATGCAAAATCAATTCAGAGGACAACACAAATGTGTTGACAGGTAAAAGGAAAGGTAACATTTATCTTGTAGATTTTTTTTCAACCAAGGTAGATATATGCTTGTTTAACTTTATTTGTAGACCTAATGAAATATGGAATAAGAGACTAGGGCATATAAACCTTAGAACCATTGTTAGGCTATCCAAGGACAACCTTGTTAGAGGACTACCTTCTGGCCCCTACAAGAAGGAAGGACTTTGCAGGGCTTGTCAATTAGTCAAGCAAACCAAAAATAGCTTCAAGTCACTTAATAAGAGTGATTCACCTAGGATTTTGTATCTGTTACACATGGATCTTTTTGGACACATTACAGTACAAAGCTTACGAGGGAAATCCTATACTTTAGTGATTGTAGATGACTTCTCTAGATTCACATGGGTGTTCTTTCTGAGGAAGAAGTCTGATAACTTTAAGTGTTTGACAGAGTTTCTCAAATGCATACAGAGTGAGTTTAATACTCACATTACCCTGATCAGAAGTGATCATGGGATAGAGTTTGATTCTCTTCTTATGCAAGAGTTCTGTCAGAGTGAAGGGATCAGACACACTTTCTCAGCTCCTAGAACTCCTCAACAAAATGGGGTAGCTGAAAGGAAAAATAGAACCCTTATTGAATCTGCTACTACATTGTTATTAGATACTCACCTTCCTCTATCCTTTTGGCTAGAGGCAGTGAACACCTCCAACTATGTGTTGAATAGAAGTTTAATACATAAACTGAAGGGCAAGACTCCCTATGAATTACTCAAAGGGAAGAAACCTAAAGTAGATTATTTCAAAATCTTTGGTTATATTTGCTACATTCATAATAATGACAAGAAATACTTAGCAAAATTTCAAGCTAAAGCTGATGAAGGAGTGTTTCTAGGATACTCCATGATCAGTAAAGCTTATAGGGTATATAATAAATCTACTCTCAAAATTGAAGAATCTGTTCATATATCTTTTGATGAATCTAACATGTCTTTCAAGGAGAAGAATACTTCTACCATAGAACCTTTACAGGTACACTCTCTTGCTGAAGACTTGGACAGGTTACAAATTATTCAAAAAGATAAAAGCAGTGAAGATGAAGAAGACATTCAACATCTTGAAGAAAATCTTCTTGAAGAGCCAGTTGTTGTACCACAAGAGGAAATAACAACACAGGTTGGTGAACAATCAACATGTCCTGTTGATTTAGTAACATCAAGAGATCATCCAATCTCCCAAGTGATTGGAGACATCTCAGCTGGTGTGCAAACCAGAAATCAGTTCAACCAAAACCTGATGCACACTTTCTTTCTTTCTCAAATTGAACCTCAATCCATTCAAGAAGCAGAGTAAGATCCACACTGGATCATTGCAATGCAAGAGGAGTTGCATCAATTTGAAAGTAACAAAGTTTGGGAACTAGTACCAAGGCCAAAGGATCACTCCATTGTTGGAACAAAGTGGGTGTTCAGAAATAAATTGGATGATCAAGGAGTTATTGTAAGGAACAAGGCAAGGCTAGTTGCTCAAGGGTACTCTCAAGAAGAAGGGATAGATTATGACCAGACCTTTGCACCAGTTGCAAGGTTAGAGGCCATAAAAATCTTCTTAGCATATGCAGCACACAAAGGATTCAAAGTATACCAGATGGATGTAAAGAGTGCTTTTCTCAATGGAGATATCAAAGAAGAAGTCTATGTCAGACAACCCCCATGTTTTATCTCTTCAACTCATCGTGATTATGTTTTCAAATTGCATAAAGCATTATATGGTCTAAAGCAAGCTCCTAGAACATGGTATGAGACCCTAGCATGCTTTCTTCTGAAAAATGATTTTATATGGGGTAGAGTAGACCAAACTCTTTTTATTAGAACCCATAAGTCTCATACCCTACTAGTACAAATCTATGTAGATGATATTATATTTGGTTCTACTGATTTAAATTTGTGCAGAAGGTTTTCCAACCTAATGCATTCTAAATTTGAAATGAGTAACATGGGTGAGCTATCATTCTTTCTAGGATTGCAAATCAAACAACATGCTGAAGGCATATTTATCTCTCAAACCAAGTATGCAAAAGAATTGGTTAAGAAATTTGGTATGTCTGAAGCATCATGTATGAAAACACCTATGCCTACTAATGTTGTATTAAATGCTGATGAACTTGGGAAACCTGTTGATCAGACAACATATAGAGCAATGATTGGCTCTTTATTGTACCTTAAAACTAGTAGACCTGACATAATGTTTGCTACATGCATATGTGCTAGATTCCAAGTGAGCCCTAGAGAGTCACACTTAACCTTAGTAAAAAGGATTCTTAGGTATGTGAAAAGTTGTACAAATCTAGGTCTCTGGTATCCAAAGGACTCAGCATTTGACTTAACTGGATTTTCAGATGTTGATTATGCTGGATGCAGAATAGATAGGAAAAGCACCAGTGGAACTTGTCAGTTTCTTGGTGACCGACTTGTCTCCTGGTTTTGCAAGAAACAAATATCTGTGTCAACTTCAACTGCTGAAGCTGAATATATGGCTGCAGGTAGTTGTTGTTCACAAATCTTATGGATTCAAAACTAACACCTACACTATGGTTACAACTTAGAAAAGTCTAAAATATTTTGTGATAATACTAGTGCTATTTCTATAGCATAAAATCCAGTCCTCCATAGTAGGACAAAACATATAGAAATTAGGCATCACTTTCTAAGGGATAATGTTGAGAAAAATAAAATTGAACTTCAATATATCCCAACTGATTTGCAAAGGGGAGATATTTTCACCAAACCTTTGGATGCAAGGAAACATACATTCTTCCTGAATCAGTTAGGAATGTTAGATGGAGGAAGTTTAAAATAATATCCAAGATTTTACAAATCTAAAAATTACCAAGACTAGGCAAATCAAAATGTCTTTTCTAGTATATAGAGTATGTTTCTGGTCTCTGAACTGCGCTCGATGAGTTTCCCCAAGATCGTCGAACGGAGATCGACGATTTCAGAAATCGTCGACCAGAGTTCAGCGCTTCTCAGATAGTCCTAAACTATCTCTCTTCAGGTTAGTGATCGTCGAATGGAGCTCGACGCTCTCCAATATCGTCGAACGGAGATCGACGATGTTGATGACCTTTCAGTTTCCTTTAGAAGCCCAGATCGTCGAACAGAGTTCCACGATCATTCCTTATCTGCGTCGAACCCTAATATAAAACTCATTTTTCGGCCGTCGTTCTGCCTTTGCGCTTTCATATTCTCTGCAAAATTTCTTTTTTCCCTCCAAATTTTCTGCACTTACTCTTGTGTTTGTTCATTGTTTTGCAGGAAACAATGGCAGTTTCAGTCGCAATCTTGGCAGCCATGAAATTTGATACAGGCTCTGACATAGACATGGATTCTTTCGATAACAGCGATCAAATATTCAAAGACATTTTGGAACTCTTCAAGAACCAACAATTAGTTAACATAATGTCTACAAGGATCAAATTGGCCGCAAATGAAATAAAGGAATGAGTGTATACTGCCCACAATCTGGATCAGAACACTGTGATTGGAACCATCTCAGGAACTCGGGTACCTTTAACACCTGTTGTTTTGACAGAAGTATTTCAATTAAATTCTGGTGAAGATTCAATTGAGCTTTCTGGAGAAGAATTTTCAATTATGCTTGAGAGGATGGGACATTCAGAAGCTAACCCTAGTAAACTGCTTAAGAAGAATCTATCAGTTGAGTACAAATTTCTTGCTGATGTAGTTGGGAAAGTGTTGTTGGCAAAACACTCTGCTCATGATACCATCTCTAGGTATCAGCTCTGTTTGATGGGTTCCTTAGTGGACAAGAAGCAGCTGAACTGGGGAGAAGTCTTTTTTGATTTGATCAAGAAGAAAATTAAGAAGAACTTTGTCAATTTTGGGAGAATTTTAGTGTTGTTTCTTCACAACAGATGCCCTGAACTGCTTGTTTCCAGTGGGATACACATCAATGCCTCCAAGAGGCTTACCTATGCCCTATTTAGGAAATGGGACAGGCAGATTGTAAAGCCCAGCAGACCCTCTGCAATCTCCTCTTCAGGCACAAGGACTACTTCAGTCTCTTCCCCTCAGGTTTCTTCCCCTGTAGAAGATTTGCCTGCTTCATCTCCTCCTTCTCCACCTATTGTTTCATCAACAACAATCACATCCACTATCATAATTTCATCCCTCATTTCCATCTCATATCCAACTTAAATTCCTTCTCCAACTCCAATATCAACTGAACAAATCTTCCATCCACTACATCACTACCCACACATGGACATTAATTCATCATCTCATATTCCATCATTCACTCTTCTAGATGATTCCTAAATGGATGATTCTCCTTCATCCCCTCTTGAGCCACCATCATCATCCACTTCTTATCAACAGTTACTTCAGGAAATCATTGCTCAATCATCATTCACACCATCCATCTCCACTCCATTATCTTCCATCTCCACAATTCCAATATCTCAACCATCACTTTCACCATCCCCAGTTTCTCCAACAACATCTCCAGCTGCTCCAACTTTCATCTCTACATCATCCTTTCCTACCTCTACTAAAGTCCCTCTTGAGCAAGTAGACCTTCCAGCTATTGCAGACAAGCTATATGAGCTGCTAGCTCTAAGGCTATCACTACTGCTGGAGACCTCATTGGCTCCACTTCTGAAAACTATTCAGGAGTTGTCTGACAGGCTATCCTCTATTCTTCCTCCTCAGGCAATCCCTTCTACTGGGTGCCTTGATCCAGTTATCACTGAATCTAGGCAGGGGGAGATGCCTTATGAAGCTGAGAGATTGCCTGCTGCAGTACCTTCAGTTCAAGCTCCAATTGCAGTCATTACAGTGGACCTCAGGTCACTGCTGTCAGTTTTTGACTCTATATAGTTCATTTGCCTTCCATACCAGCATACTGAAGACCTTACTAAGGCCATTGTGCCTATTTCTTGCTGTGAGCAAAGCATTTTAGCCTCTTTTATAGATTCTGTCCAGGCTGAAATTGCTCCTACTGCTGTTGATGTTCTAGTTAGTTCTGATATTGTTGTTTCAGTTTCTGAGGATATGTATATGACAGAGGCAATTGTTTTTGAGCCTGCTGTATCTGAGCCTATTGTTTCTGAAATTTCTGTTTCTGAACCTGATGTTATAGCTCCTTCTGCCAGTGTCGTTTCTATTCCAATTCCTCCTCCTGTTGTTGCTCCTATTGTTGTTCCTGCTGTTATCTCTTCTGCTCAGTCTCAACAACAGAAAGAATATTTCAAAAGGATTGATGCAGTGTATAATAACCCACAAAGCTCAGACAATGATCAGTTTAGAACTGACTCTGATGATTCCTCTGCAATAATTGCAAGGAAAAGGAAAGCAAAACGCAAGGCCATGAAGAGAATTCCCCCAGAGAAAGTTAAAGATACAAATGATATTCCATATTATATATTGCATGATTGCACTATTACAGAACCATGGATGCAGTACTCCAGAAATAAGCTGAAAGCCATGAAAAAGAAAAGGAAGTATGACAAAGGATCATCTCATTTCAATCCTCCTCCTCCTCCTTCACCTGATGCAGGTACAGGTGGAAGTTCTGCCTTTCAATCTACTGTTAAAAGCTAAAGTTCATATCAATTTCAAGGAAGATCTCAGCACAGAGGAAATCAGCCTAGAGGTTACCAGTCCAGAAGAGGACAGTACAGAGGAAATCAAAGAGAACTCAGAGAGTGTATTCTAAAGGATATTCCAGGCAAGATCCTTATCAAAGGGAAGGACAAGGTCCCTCTGACACTACTTCTGATCCCTTCCCTTATAAGCTAAAAGATCTAGTTTCTTCCAGAGCTAATCCTGATAATTCCTCAAACAGATATGAACCTCCTGTTCCATTTAAAGACCCAGAAAATAATCCCACTTCATGGACCGCCAGAATGAAAGAGTTGGCTGCACTAGATCAAATCAAGAAGGCTAGAGAATAAGGAAAAGATACATCTAGTTTCACTACTCTATCAGATCAGAGAAAGAAAGAACTTGAGAGATATTCTTCCAGCAAATTATTTGACTCAGAAAGTTATATGAAGCTGCACCCAGAAGCTGTAAACCCAAGGCCAAAACATCAAACTTCTCTAGGTGCAGCTGATGACAGAAGATCCAAGAAATATGCTCTTAATCCTAACAGAGAAATAGTCCTCGTAAAGAGCAAGGAAAAGGAATGATTCTGTAAGCTGACAATGTTATCATCTCTGACTATCTGTGATTATATTTGTGCTTCTGCAATGTTTTTTTTGTTATATATCTGTATTGTATGTTTTTATACTTTTTCCAAAGTCTGTAAATAGTAATCCTAACACAAATAGGGGGAGATTGTTGGAACACCCTATTACGGATTTGGGCAAGGATCACTTTGTCCTTTAGGAAATTTGTTTTGACCTCCTTGTATAGATCTAAAGGTCAATTAGATTGAGTCTAAGGGTTAGTATTTTGGTTTGAAAGCTGCCCTCAAGACCCTCAAGACCAGATATTTCAGTTCAGGAGACTAAGTCATTTCGTCGAGCTCAGGTCGACGAATCGTCGAACTCTATTCGACGATCTCTGAGCTTACTTCAACGAATCGTCGAACTCTATTCGACGATCTATGAGCTTACTTCGACGAATTGTCGAACTCCATTCGGCGATCTCTGAGCTTACTTCAATGAGTCGTCGAACTCCATTTGACGATCTTTGAGCTCAGATCGACGTTCCTGTCTCTAGTTTGTTTCCCTATCTCTGAGCTCAGTTCTACGATAGTTGAGCTCAGATCGATGATTTCTGCTTCAGTCTAAGTCTAGTCGCTGAGCTCAGTTCAACGATAGTTGAGCTCAAGTCGACATTTTTCTGGAGAGATTGACGTTTTTCAAGATTCAAATTCAGAAAGTTATGGAATTATTCCCAACATTTATTTCAAGGATCTTGTAGCCGTTTCAATTAATCTGGAGTATGTTTCAAGGGAATTTTAAAGGAATGTTTTATTGGACTTTCCTCCAGAATACAAAATGCAGTTAAGGAAGTCATTTATGACAGGCTAACGGCTATCTTGGATATAGAATCATTTCTATTCAGATCTAAGGAATAAAAGATTCAATTTTTCATTATGCTGAACAAGAACAATAACAACAACAAGAAAGAGAGAAACAATTGCAGATACTCACAGTCATAGAATTCTTACAAGAACACACATCACAAAAGGAGATCAATATACTGAAATTTCTAGATCCCCTTTGATTCCAGTGTTCAAAGGCCTTATCATTCAAGACTCCAGACACCACACATTTCAGCTGCTGCTGGAATCATCTTTTGTTGGAGATCAAATCTTCTGAAGGCCTATCACCCTATTGCAAAGCTTCACTTCCTAAACAACTCAAGAACTCAGGTGGAGCATTGACAACATCCACTATCTTCTCTCTGATTGTTGACAGAGAAGATCATCTCACCCCTCTCTCTCTCTCTGCTGTAAATGGTTTATCAAACTCCCTTCAAAAGTTTGTGTTGGTTTCTGAGACCTTGTCAAAACTCAGTGGTGGCAAGACACCTGATCAAAAAATCTGGTTTGGTTTTTGAGCACCTTATCAAAAGCTCATTGGTGCCCAGGACACCTGATCAACTCATCCTGCAGTGGATTCCTACCTAGGGTGGTAGAAGAGTGGATGTACCCAGATTGGTTGGGGAACCACTATAACTCCTTGTGTCTTTTGGTTGCTTATTTTCTTTTATTTTCTGGCTGTGGTTTGTGATTGTTCTATGATTGCTTTGTGATTAGATAGTTGTTGTGTTTGTTTTATTTCATTTGCTTCCCTGTTCACTTAGGAATACAACAAAAGTTGTAAAAAGTTTTTAGAAAGCACCATACTCTATTCACACACCCCCCCCCCTCTAGAGTGTATCAGATCTAACCTGAACTTTCACCCTATATGTTTTCTGATCAACTGGTTTGCCCTATTCATCAGAATCAACTATAGCATTGGATGACATGGGTGTTTTCTTGGCTGAGGCATCAGTCATCCCAAATCTTTTAAGTAACTCTTTAGCATATTTGGACTGGGATATAAAGATATCATCAGGGGTTTAGTTCAGTTGAACACCAAGAAAGTAGGATAGTCCACCCATGCTACTCATTTCAAACTTTGAATGCATCAGGTCAAAAAACCTTTTGCAATGTTTGGAATTAGTAGAGTCAAATATTATATCATCTACATAGATTTGGACTAGCAAATTTTTTGATTTATGATGTCTAATGAATAAAGTTCTATCTACAATGCCTCTAATGAACTTATACTCTAAAAAAAAGCTAGCCAGGGTCTTATACCAAGCTCTTGGAGCTTACTTTAAACCATAAAGAGCTTTATACAGTTTAAAAACATAAGATGGATGAGTTGAGGAGATAAAACCTGGAGGCTATTCAACATAAACTTCCTCTTTTAATTCTTCACTGAGGAATGCACTCTTGGCATCCATTTGATATACTTTAAACTTCTGATAGGCAGCAAATGTAAGAAATATTCTGATGGATTCAAGTCTTGTAACAGGAGCAAAGGTTTGATCATAGTCAATGGCTTCTTCCTGTGAATAACCTTGGGCTATCAATCTTGCTTTATTCCTTATAATTGATTCTTGTGCATCGAATTTATTCCCGAAGACCCATTTAGTTCTAATGATTGGGTAGTTGTTGGGTATTGTATCCACAATATACCTGATTTGAAGAAGCCCCTGGACAAGCTAAGGTCAATAGACTATGTATTTGATAAAATCCTTCTAGTTATGCTTGCAGTTTTTCCACGCTAAGTGCACACCAATGTCAGGGTGCAGTAGGTCAATATACACGGGTCTGCACGACATAATCCCTCGTTGAGCAGATCAGTGTGTTGGCCTACGTGTACTCTCTCTATTGGAGTGCACTTATTTTCAAGCACAGGGCTGTAAATATGCAGGAGCAGACAAGGAGCAAGGATGGGTCAAGGAGCATCTCATAGGTGGAAAGACGAAAATTCGTCTAAGTTAGAATCGACGAGAATCACCAAGTGATTCTCGCCGATTCAGCGAGAATCACTTGGGATTCTCGCCGATTCGTCGAGAATCAGAAGTTGATTCTCGCCGAACTCGATCCAGCAACTTCTAATCAAGCACCTCTGCGTCTAAGTAAGAATCGACGAGAATCACTTAGTGATTCTCGCCGATTCGGCGAGAATCACTAGTGATTCTCGTCGAATCGACGAGAATCACTGGTTGATTCTCGCCGTCTCGACCTGGCTTAAAGCAGTGCGTGCAACCAAGGCAAATTCGACGAGAATCATCTTTGATTCTCGCCGAATTGTCGAGAATCACCTTTGATTCTCGGCGACTCGGCGAGAATCACTTTCGATTCTCACCGATTTTGACTTGGCATTTTTCTGGAACATCCTGAGCCGGATTCTGCCGCTGTTAAATCTCTGGACCGGGATTTGGAGATTTCTATTGTGGGTCCCACAAACGGTCATTTTGGAGTTAGCTACAGTATTTATACACAGGTATTTTGAACGGAATAGTAAGACAGAAAGAAGCCGAGCGAGTGCAACCCTAAAATCGCGAAATCTCTCCGCCGCCTCCGTCGCCGCTCGCGCAAGTCCGTCGCCGCTGCTGATCGCAGTTCTTCCCGATCTCCGGCGACAGAAGCTTAGCAAAGCTTGAGTCTCACGTGTCTATCCAGAGATCTCTTGTCTCTCGATTCGTTGACCGGGAAAAACTCCCCCGTCCGAATCGATCGAGACGACCGATCCTAGAGTGACCGTTGGTAGACCTAGTTTGCTTCGCTATGAAGTTTGGATCTCCAAGTTCAGTAGCCGCTCATCATCGTAGCCATCGATCCCGAAGCTAGTCGCCGCTCGTGTGCCGCCGCCGGTTCCGGGGAGATCCTCTCCAAGAGAGACCAAGGTTGTAGACTCTTCATCGACTTCAAGAACACGTCGTCGAACGAAGAGGAACACCGTAGTCTCCAAAAGAAGTTTGTATCTCATGTACATTCTATATTTTCTTTTGTTGTTAAGGAACTTTTGTTCCGTGTTGTAAGGGTTGGGTGCAACCCGTTTTGTGGGAGTGTTGACTCTCACGTGTGGATGGGCTCCTTCCGTTAGTGCAGGGATTGGATTTCAATCCCGTTGGAGAAGTGACCGAGTCGTCCCTTGTTGTGGAGATAGGTCGAAGGGGGAAAGTGGATGTACCCAAGTCGGGGAACCACTATAATTTGCCTGTGTATTCTGTGTGCTGTGCTTTCTATTTTTATTATGCAGGTACGTTCGTAAATTCCACAAAAGCGCTACTCGTCACCTATTCCCCCCCCCCCCCATAGGTGCACATAGCTGACACTATGTGGACTTTCAGTAGTCTTTCGGTATTGGAATTAAATCCCAAACTCTACACATCTCAAATTGATTGAGCTCCTCTTGCATTGCAATAATCTAGTGGAGATCTTGCTCTGCATCTTTTATGGATTGAGGCTCAAATTGAGAAATGAAGCAAGCATGCATCAAATCTTGGTTGAGTTGATGCCTTGTTTGCACACCAGCTGATATGTCTGCAATCACTTGAGATATGAGATGATCTCTAAGTGTGACAAGATCAGCGAGAGTAGTTGGTTCATCAACAGCTTGTGGAATTAATTCCTCTTGTGGAATTATATTTGCTATTATAGGTTCAACTACTTCAGCACTTTGTTCTTCACTTTCTTCATCAATCTATGGAGAAGGATGCAATGTAACCTCTTGGGTAAGGTTTAGGTCATTAAACTTCTCACATAGATAGGGTACCTGCAAAGTCTCTATGGTAGAAGAATCCTTCTCCTTGTAAACCATGTTAGCTTCATCATAGGAAATATGTACAGATTCTTCCATTTTTAATGTTGACTTATTAAATACCTCATAAGCTTTGCTGATTTGGGAATATCCAAGGAAAATTCCCTCTGCAGCCTTGGCTTCAAGCTTTGTAAGGTGTTTCTTATTATTATTGTGAACGTAACACTTGCTGGCAAAAACTTTAAAGTAATCTACTTTAAGTTTCTTCCCTTTAAGTAATTCATAGGGGTCTTACCCTTTAGTTTATGAATTAAACTTCTATTAAGAACATAATTTGTTGTGCTTACAGCCTCTGCCGAAAAGAATAGGGGAAAATAAGCATTTGCAAGAAATGTCCCAGCAGATTCAATAAGGGTTCTATTTTTCCTTTCTACTATCCCATTTTGTTGAGGAGTTCTAGGAGCAGAAAAATAATGCCTGATACCTTCCTTCTCACAGAATTCTTGCATGAGAAGTGATTCAAACTCGTTACCATGATCACTTCTGATCAATGCAATCGGAGTAGAGTACTCAATCTGTTTGTTCTTAAGAAAATCTGTAAGAACTTTAAAGTTATCTGACTTGTTTTTTAGGAAAAACACACAAGTGAATCTAGAGACGTCATCAACAATAACTAGAGTGTATGACTTTCCTCCCAAACTTTGTACAATAATAGGGCCAAATAGGTCCATATGTGGCAAGTATAAAATTCTGGGTGAATCACTTTTATTAATAGATTTGAAACTATTTTTGGTTTGTTTGCTTAATTGACAAGCCCTGCAGAGTCCTTCCTTCTTTTAAGAACTAGAAGTCAGCCCTCTAATAAGGTTGTCCCTAGATAATTTAGCAATATTCCTAAAGTTTACATGCCAAGTCTCTTATGTCATAAATCATTAGTAGAGCTAATTTGATTAAATAAGCAAATTTCTGAATTAACTGATTTGAAATTTACTATAAATATATTTCTTTGCCTAATTCCTGTTGAAACAATTTTGTTTTTATTAGAAGTAATAATATAAGAAGACTGATTAAATGATACCTCATAACCTTCATAATATAACTGACTTATGGATATTAGGTTATGCTTGAGACCACTTACATATGATACCTTCCTGAAAGTAACAACTCCAACTTTGACACGTCCATATCCATCTGTCTGTCCATAGTTGGAGTCTCCAAAAAACACCTTTGGTCCAAGCTTGGCTTTGAAATCAGTCAGGTTATCCTTAATTCCTGTCATATGTTTTGAACAGCCACTATCTAGATACCACTGTTGCTGTGTGAAAGTATAGTTCTTTACCCGTACAAAACATGATTAGTTGTTCTTGACCCAGGTAACCTTAGGTCCTTGATTTTTTCAAATTTATAACTAGAAATGTAACAGAATTCAGGTTGGTCTTTATAACCAAGTGGATGATATCTCCTAGGAGGAATAATCCATTGGGTAAATTATTAACAAAGGTTTAAGTTTTATTAAAATTCTCAAAATAATTCAAGTTTCTGTTATAAGAAACTGGGTTCGACGAATTATAATAGGTTCATCGTTCTGCGTTCGATGAATCGGGATGTGTTCGTCGAACTCCGCTCGTAGAATGATAGTGTTCATTCTCACAGCCTCTCGTTCATCAATCGCAGTTCGACGAAACATATTGAGTTCATCGAGCGTAATTAGATGAATAATTATTCCTAAAATCTTCATTTATAGTTCGTCGATCTGAGTTGGACGAACCACATTAATTTCGTCTATCTTGGTTCGACGAAATATGTTGAACATTATTTTTGTTAAAACTTTTCTGTTTCTTAGGTTGATTCTTCTGTGAAATTTCTGTTTCTTTATTTCTAACTTCTACCTTTTCTTTGCATTTTTCTAAAACAAATCTAATGGGGGTAGACAATATATTTTTTTGTAAAGATGCAGGCTGATTAGATGAAGCTCCCAAGCCCAGCTTGCCATTAAGCCTAGCATTCACTGTGCTTGTGATGTCCATCAATTTGATACTTCTCCCATTTAGGGATTCTTCAAATTGCTTAGCCTCAGATAACTTAGTTTTTAAGGAAGATATTTGATTATTAACTGTTTTCAATTCTTCTTTAAGTTTCAAGTTTTCAGAAGAAATTCATTTAATTTCTCTCTAAGAAGTTTGATTTCTTTCTTAGATTTAATTAAATCATACATAATAATTTGAAATCAATTTTAAATTGATCAGAAGAAAAATCAAAAGAAGAGATTACCTGATCTTCTTCTGAGATGAATTCATTTTCCAAATTGTCTGCTTCTAAATCAGTAGCATTAGAGTTATTGCAAGAGGCATTGATTGACATCAAGCATATTTCTCTGACTTTGGCCTCTTCTTCATCCTCACTGGAGCAGGATGAAGATTTCGACTCAGATTCACTCCAAGTCTCAGCAACAAATCCTATTTCTTTCTTATTGTATTTTCTGGAGGATGGCCTGCTGGAATGCTTCATGTAGACCTTCTCCTTTCTCTTGTCTTTCTTCTAAGCTTCTGGACATTCTGGTAGTACGTGTCCAAGTTTCCTGTACCCATAACAAACAATATCTTTAGTGGGGGTTTTATCATACCTTGGCTTGTCATCTTTTCTAGATGATCTTTTTCTAAAATCCTTCCTTGTTATCTTATAGAATATATTTGCCCAGAGACTCAACAAATCTTCATTATCTGGAACGGCTTCAGCTTCTTCACATGCTTTGAAAGCAATACTTTGTTCTTTCCTTGTTAAAGATAAAGTAGTCCTTTGCTCAGCTTCTCTGGTCTTGATGTGCTGCTCATAAGACTTGAGCTTGCCCAACAAGGTTTTATTTGATATCTCATTCAGGCTTCTGGATTCCTTGATTGGCCAGATCTTAGAGTCCTATGTTCTAGGGAAGCACATAAGAATCTTGTCATTTATCTCTGTTAAAGAGATGTCCTTGTCCATAGTTTTTACCTCATTAATTATGAGGCCGAGTCTGTTATACATGTCTGCAATGGACTCTGACTCTTCCTTCTTGAAGTTCGCATATTGAGAGATCAAGTGTGATCTCTTATCCTTCCTTTCATCAGCAGATCCTGCCACCATAACATTCAGTGAGTCCCAAATGGCTTTTACTGAAGTGCATTCTGTAACCTTCTGAAATATGTCATCAGACATAATTTGGGCCAGTATATCCATTGCCTTGGCATCTGCAATCTTTGCCTTGTTTTGTGCTTTAGTCCACTCAGGTGGTGGGATAACACTTGTGCTTGTAGTTGCTATTGGTTGTGGGGGACCTATCAAAATAGAATTGTATATGTCTTCATCAATAGAATTCATATATAGCCTAATCTTTACCTTCCAAAGTACAAACTTATTTAGATTGCACACTGGAGGTCTGGTGCTTGAATACTCCTTATTTTGTGTCATGATATGAAATACAACTAGAGTAGATAAGATCAAACAATGATCTTTTGGTTCAGGGGTTAGCCTGTACAACCAAGTAACCTATACCTCTGATACATATTGAAAGTGATAACTCGGATCACTAGTAGAAAAATTAGTATTAGCTACACGTTTTTTTGCCAAGGTTCAAAAATCATGGTTAATACACTAGTATTAGCCATGATCACAAAAACATGGCTAATATTTAGGTTTTAGCCATTGCTATAAAAAAGCATGGCTAATACATTTGTATTAGCCATGAAAAGTAAAAAAACGTGGCTAATATTTATTATTAAGCGACATTTAAACAATCACAACCATTTATCTTAACCCCTATCAACTGTACCCCCCTAATTTTATCGCCAAAAGAAAGAAAAGTTAAAACTGCTGCCCCGTGCCCTAATCTATCGCCGAAGCGAAGCATGAAGATATGTACGAGGATACGATCCGCCGGAAGTCGACCATAATCTCCTTGCTCCTCCCGAAGAATCTAGCGCTTCAATTCGGCTTCTCCCCTTCATCTTCGTTCGGCCTGTGAAGGGTCAGCCTCCATAGTGGAAGAATGTCCTCAATGTCGATTCCCCGTGCCTCTGCACGGAGACTGGAGAATCTTGACGAGCTCATCGATTCAGTCGAGCCCTTCATCTTTGATTGCGATGGTTGGTTTCTCATTCTCCCCCTCTCAATTGCCTTATTCGCATTTCTTAATGAATTCCCGCAGTGTAAAATTGTTGTGTATGCCATTAAGCAGGAGTGGTGTGGAAGGGGGATAAGTTAATTGATGGCCCGGCCAACGCTTACGAAAGCGAGCTGCCAAACTAGCAATCCGGCTAGGCAAGTATACCTATCGAACTGTAGTAAGGGGACACAAGTGTTGTATTAATATTCGGGAATGGTTGAGTAAGCTTACTCACACGAAATCTATTATTCTATCGACGGAATATCTAGGGTTTAAAGAAAGCTACTTGCAAAGAAAGAGATATTTCATAAGGAAGAGAGCTACTTGCATAGAGATAAAAAGAGATATTTGCATGAAGAGATAAAGAGAGCTAAAAGAGCGATTACACTAAAGCTTAGAAACGATGAGAATAAAAATGCACTCGATCAAGAATCACCTCATCAATAGTCAATTAGAAAAATACGATAAATAAACCTGAGCTAATTAGGGTAAAGGTCCTTGACCGTGGAGGTTCCATAAATATTGACACGCTTCTCTCGAAGGTCGTGCCCAACTGAGTTTAGGAAGGTCCGACCGACTTTCGCCTAAATCGGAGGCCTAAAACTTGCTTTACGCGGTTAACCCCACTATTGGATTTTACTCCAATCCGGGAGATTTGAACGTCTGCCTCTCTCGAGGGGTGTGAACAACTCCCTTTACTCTTGAGTGTTCATTTCAAACTTTCGGCCTCTCGGCTAGCCCAGAATGAAAGCGAAGGTGGAGAGTATATATCGATAATATACCTTCAACCCGTGATAATTCAAGAGTAATTCAAGGCTAAGCCCTAAAAAGAAAAGGTAATTCAAAGCATCATAACATAATCACTCGAACCTCGCATCATGAAGATCGAGTACAAGTAGGATTAGTTAATCATGGTGAGGTGGAAGAGGGTGGATGAGTAGTTAAGCATAAAGAGCACTAAGTAGAAGCAAGAAAAAGAGAAAAGCACTTCTTTATTAATGAAAAAGGAGAGCTACAAATTTGAAATGAAAAGTACAAGTGCATGGAATTGAAAATCCTATTCTAGCCCTATCATTAGCAATTAAAGCATAATAAAATCCTATTCTAGCCCTACAATAACAACTAAATCATTACAAAGACAAGCTAATACAAAAATAAAATTACATTAGCATTAAACTAAACTAGAAAGAGAAAGAGAGAGAGGGAGAGAGGAAAGCTTGAAAAAGAGCAAGAAATAGAGGGGCAGCACCTCTCCTTCTCAGACAAAGATGATCCTGAACCCTAGGAGAAGGGCTCAATTTATAGATTTTTTTCGGGATGGGTCACGCCCCCTGACACGCCTTAGTCGGGCGTGTACCTGGGGCGTGACACAGTCGGTGCGACTTTTCATGCTGAAATTAACTGCTAGAGTTGATATGCGTGGTTGTTGAAGTACACGCCCATATATAACGCCCGGGTCGGGCGTGACCCGGGGGCATGACACATTTGGTGCGACGGTGGAGCAGGAAAAAGAGTGTGTTGCGACGATTCCTTAGAACTTGGGGACACGCCTCTAGAACACGCCCGTGTTGGATGTGACATGGGCATGACAAAGGGCGTGTACACTAAGTTTCCATGGAATGCAGTTTCGGATGGTTGCTTCATTCCTCTGGATTACATGCCCTAGGTACATGCCCGGGTAGGGCGTGACCTTGGGACGTGTCGTAACAAAATTCGGCTGAAAGCCGTGAAAACCTATAAAAAGCAGAAAAACGCATTTGCGGCAAAAATATATATAAAGGGGAATCAAAATAAGCACTTTACAAGATATGATTTGTGCTTTAAAACCCTGAAAATACCCTAATAAAATTGACAGCAAATCGTACTATCAAATTCCCCCAAGCTTAAGTTTTGCTTGTCCCCAAGCAAAGATATAAAAACTAGCTAATCATAAAAACTGACTAATTCAAAAAGTTTTAATCATTCTTACACAAGTACTATGCGAAATTGCAGGTAGGGAGAATGTAAAATGTAAATCTAAAATAATTATTTTGGTATGTTTTAACTTTTATAAACTTTACTTAACGAAAATAAATCATCCAGAATTTTGACGAAATTCTTTAAATAGAATTAAGCAAGGCAACGAAAATGAAAAGAACGCATTGAGTTGTTACTAGATCCAAGCAACGCATTATAATTATATTAATTAAATAACAAAAATCTAAGTTTAAATCCAAAACTAAAACTGATTTACTTTTTTTCGTTTCTTAGTTGTTAAATAAGATTTAAAAGGAGTGAATCAAAAGGACTTAATAGGACCGAAATATTTGGTTTAGGATCATGAATATGAGTGAAATTTAAAGATAAACATGGAGGCTTAAAATCACACTAAACCAAAACAAAGAGTTTCAAAAAATTTCATTTTAAACAAAATATATATATATATATATATATATATATATATATATTTCTTTCTTTTTCTTCTTTATTATTATTTATTTTATTTATTCATTTTTTTTCTTTTCTTTTTACAAAACAAATGCCATAAATATTTTTATTTTTTCATTTTGAATTGTCCAAATAAAATCAAACATTTCTTTTGAGTACACTTTTTTCAATAATTTCTCCAAAGATAACACAAAATTTCCTATCATGATTATGAAAATATTTGAATGAAACTCAAAAAAAAGGTTAACGTGATTTGATAGGTTGGAATTTTGGCTTTGGTGAAAATGAAATGCTATGTGGAATTATCAAATGAAATTGGGAAAAAGGCTCAAAAGCGGCTAACTAGTGGTAAAAGATTTTAGGTTGGCAGGAAAGCTCAAATGTAAATAAAAACAGCCTAAATCATTTTCATGTTTTTTAAATTTATTTAAAACATAGATTTGAAAATTTTCAAAAAGCAAGTCCTAGATAATAAAAGAAGATTGATGAAATTATCTTGAAAATAGAAATAATAGGTGACTTGGATTGTTCATATCTACTACGCTATTCAAAAGTTGACATTACAAAAATTATCTAAAAACGAAAAGGAAAATAGTGGATGATGAATTTTAGAGAAAGTAAAGAAAATAAAGAACGAAAAACCATAATAGAAATGCGCGTTTTAGAAAATATTTCACCTTAACATGCAACCGTGAATTAGAAATACAGCATGGTCAACATTTTACTTGTGAAATATAATTAAAAAACGATTAGAAAAATTATAATTAACTACGTTGTTTATAAAGAATTTTGAGAAAAACAAAACACAAACATGGGGTACTATTAAAATACCAAAATGCATATAGATATATATATATTTGAAATTTTGAAATATTCTATATATATATATATATATATATATATATATATATATATATATATATTTTTGGATTTTTGAAGAATATTCACAAAAAGTAAAAGATATTTACAAAAAGCAAAAAGAAGGAGGAAGTCCTCCCCCAAGCTTAAAATCTACATTGTCCTCAATGGAGAAGGAGGTTCGAGATCGAGAGAAAATTAAAGTACAGAAATGAAAGACAGAATTGAAAAACAGGTACTTCCCCAGTTTTATTTTGCAGCGAAAGCTGAGTGATGTCGCTCCCCCATGCTTGTGCTTTGGATCTTCATGAGACATCTTCTGTTGGACTTTGTCATGGAATCAGAACCGTTGGAGCAGGCGATCGCAGAAGTTTCAGCTTGTCGGAGCCGTCCGGGGCAAAAATTGTGAAATAAAGAAAACAGAAAAAGATAACTTGGGTTGCCTCCCAAGAGAGCCCTTTGTTTAAAACGTCGTTTGAGCTCGACGCATCAAAATAATATTGTCCAAAATATTGTTTAAAATAAAGTTCAAAGTTTTTAAGAAAAATAAAGTTCAGATTAATCAAATGTTAGATCAGGAAAGATAGAGTTAACAGAGTTAGGACTAACATCATCACAAAAATACAGTTTAAGACGCTGACCATTCACTTTGAAATTACCCTTATCAGGTTGGGAAATTAAAACAGTACCATAAGAAAAGACTTCTAAAATAGTAAAAGGCCCAGACCAACGTGATTTTAATTTGCCCAGAAATAAACGTAAACGAGAATTATAAAGAAGAACTTGGTCGTCTGGCTTAAAGGTTTTTGGGTGCCTAAGATGTTTATCGTGCAAACTCTTCGTCCGCTCTTTATAAAGTCTGTTATTTTCATATGTGTAAGAGCGCCACTCGTCAAGTTTGTCAAGTTGAAATTTTCTAAAATCATCGACAGAGTGGGGATCGAAGTTTAAAAATCTTAAGGCCCAAAAAGCGCGGTGTTCTAACTCTACGGGTAAATGGCACGATTTTCAATAAACCAACCGATATGGCGTACATCCGAGGGCGGTTTTGTACGCTGTTTGGTAGGCCCATAGAGCATCGTATAATTTGGCTGACCAGTCTTTTCTAGATATGGAAACAGTATTTTCTAAAATTCTTTTTATTTCTCTATTCACTACTTCGACTTGTCCGTTAGTTTGGGGGTGGTAGGTAGTGGAAAGCTTATGAGTAACGCCATATTTAGAAAGGATTTTAGAAAACGGCGCGTTACAGAAATGGGAACCCCGATCACTAATGATGGCGCGCGGCGTACCGAATTGAGAAAATAATTTTTTTTAAAACGCAACTACGACTTGGGCGTCGTTCGTAGGAAGATCTTGGGCTTCGGCCCATCGCGAAACATAATCAACGGCAACTAAAATATACTTATTTCCGAAGCTAGAAGGAAGAGGGCCAACAAAATCAATTCCCCAGAGGTCGAAGACTTCGCACTCTAGGAAATAATTCTGCGGCATTTCATTTTTATTAGATATATTACCCGACCGTTGGCAACTATCACACCTACTCACAAAAGCTTGCGCATCTTTAAACAGGCTAGGCCAGTAAAAACCCGCGCTTAGCACTTTATGAGCGGTGAGAGCAGGTTGATAGTGCCCACCTGTCGGTCCTTCATGCAAATGTTTAATAATGTCTAAACCTTCATCAAAAGAAACGCACCTCCTGATCACTTGGTCTGCACAGACTTTAAAAAGATGTGGGTCCTCCCAAAGTAGTTCTTCAACTTAGAAAAGAATTTCTTCTTTTTCTGAGATGAGAACTCCTTTGGGAGCACCCGAGCCACTCGATAGTTGGCGATGTGTGCAAACCAAGGAGAAGTAGACGTGTTAATTGAAAATAGCTTCTCACCGTGAAAATAATCGTTAAAACATGTTTCATCAAATTTTTCTATAAA
Source organism: Platanthera guangdongensis (assembly GCA_039583875.1). Classification (NCBI taxonomy): domain Eukaryota; kingdom Viridiplantae; phylum Streptophyta; class Magnoliopsida; order Asparagales; family Orchidaceae; genus Platanthera; species Platanthera guangdongensis. Next base: position 121,154,450 of record CM077167.1, on the reverse strand, counting down.
AGGATTATCTAGGCGCGAAAGGTGGTCAGCGGCCAAGTTCTCGGCTCCTCGCTTATCACGGATCTCTAAGTCAAACTCCTGGAGGAGTAAGACCTAGCGAATCAAGCGTGGCTTGACATCCGTTTTAGAAAGAAGATATTTGAGGGCCGAGTGGTCCGTAAAAACAATAATTTTCGAAAGAGTAATATAAGAGCGGAATTTATCAAAAGCGAATACTACAGCTAAGAGCTCCTTCTCGGTTGTGGTGTAATTTTCCTGTGCAGATGTTAGTATACCTTCAACCCGTGATAATTCAAGAGTAATTCAAGGGTAAGACCTAAAAAGAAAAGGTAATTCAAAGCATCATAACATAATCACTCTGAAAGACCACCTAGTGTCAGCTATGTGCACCTATGTGGGGGGGAATAGGTGACGTGTAGCGCTTTTGCGGAATTTACGAATGTACCTGCACAATAAAAATAAAAAGCACAGCACACAGAATACACAGGCAATTTATAGTGGTTCCCCGACTTGGGTACATCCACTTTCCCCCCTTCGACCTATCTCCCAACAAGGGACGACTCGGTCTCTTCTCCAACAGGATTGAAATCCAATCCCTGCACTATCGGAAGGAACCCTTCCACACGTGAGAGTCAACACTCCCACAAATCGGGTTGCACCCAACCCTTACAACACGGAACAATAGTTCCTTTACAACAAAAGTAAATATAGAATGTACACAAGATACAAACTTCGTTTGGAGACTACGGTGTTCCTCTTCGTTCGACGACGTGTTCGTGAAGTCAACGAAGAGTGTACAACCTTGGTCTCTCTTGGAGAGGATCTCCCCAGAACCGGCGGCGGCAACACGAGCGGCGGCTAGCTTCGGGATCGGCGGCTATGATGATGAGCGGCTGCTGAACTTGGAGATCCAAACTTCGTAGCGAAGCTAGCTTGGTCTTCCAACGGTCACACGAGGATCGGTCATCTCGATCGATTCGGACGGGGAAGTTTTTCCCGATCAACAAATCGAGAGACAAGAGATCTCTGGATAGACACGTGAGACTCAAAGCTTTGCTAAGCTTCTGTCGCCGGAGATCGGGAAGAAAAGCGATCAGCAGCGGTGACGGACTAGCGCGAGCGGCGACGGATGCGGCGGAGGTATTTCGCGATTTTAGGGTTTGCTCTGCTCGGCTTCTTTCTGTCTGGGTATTCCGTTCAAAATACCCGTATATAAATACTGTAGATGCTTTCCAAAATGACCGTTGTGGGACCCACAAGCTGAATCCCTAAGTCCCGGTCCAGAATCTTAACAGCGGCAGAATCCGGTTCAGGAAATTCCAGAAAAACGCCCAAGTCAAAATCGGTGAGAATCGAAAGTGATTCTCGTCGAGTCGCCGAGAATCAAAGGTGATTCTCGACGATTCGGCGAGAATCAAAGATGATTCTCGTCGAATTTGCCTTGGTTGCACGCACTGCTTTAGGCCAGGTCGAGACGGCGAGAATCAACCAGTGATTCTCGACGATTCGACGGGAATCACTAGTGATTCTCGTCGATTCTTACTTAGAAGCAGAGGTGCTTGCTTAGAAGTGGCTGGATCGAGTTCGGCGAGAATCAACTTCTGATTCTCGACGAATCGGCGAGAATCACAAGTGATTCTCGCCGAATCGGCGAGAATCACTTGGTGATTCTCGTCGATTTAAACTTAGACAAATTTTCGTCTTTCCACCTATGAGGTGCTTCTTGACCCATCCTTGCTCCTTGTCTGCTCCTGCATATTTACAGCCCTGTGCTTGAAAATAAGTGCACTCCAATAGAGAGAATACACGTAGGCCAACACACTGATCTGCTCAACGAGGGATTACGTCGTGCAGACCCGTGTATATTGACCTACTGCACCCTGACATTGGTGTGCACTTAGCGTGGAAAAACTGCAAGCACAACTAAAAAGACTTTATCAAATACATAGTCTATTGACCTTAGCTTGTCCAGGGGCTTCTTCAAATCAGGTGCATTGTGGATACAATACCCAACAATCTCCCCCTATTTGAAGAAGCCTAAACCCTACAAGCTAAGGTGAATAGAGCAAATGGGAATGAAAACCATAAACTTAAAATTGAGTTGAGTGAGTTATCCCTTACCAATACCAATTTCTTGGGAGCAAGCTTGGAGCCACCTTAGCCTTAGCCGAGAGGGTAATCTCCCCCTTTTCGGCTTCTGCAAATCGGGGTCTGTAGCGTTTGGCCCTTTGCTCCCCCTCAGTTCTTGCATCTGTACTCACGCTGGAGTTCCTTGCTCCCCCTCAGATCATGCACGAGCCTGGAGCTTCTGTAGTCTTCATTCCTCATAATTGAGCATCCCCAATTCGGTCTTGAAAAGATTGAACTTGGCCTCGTCTAAGGGCTTTGTGAATATATCAGCAATCTGCTTGTCCGTGGGGACATAACAGAGAGAGATGTCCTTGTTTTCCACGTGCTCCCGAATGAAGTGGTAGCGCACTTCAATATGCTTCGTTCTGCTGTGCGATACAGGATTGTTGGCAATGGCAATTGCACTGGAGGAGTCGCAGTACATGGGTACTTCCTTGAACTGAAGGTCGTAGTCGGCTAACTGGTTTCTAATCCATAGAAGTTATGCGCAACAGCTTCCTGCTGAGATGTACTCGAACTCTGCTGTGGAGGTTGCAACATAATTCTGTTTCTTGCTGTTCCATGAGATAAGCCTCCTGCCGAGGAATTGACACGTCCCAGAGGTGCTTTTCCTGTCATCCCTGCTCCCTGCAAAATCAGCATCTGAAAAGCCTATTAGCTCGACATCATTGTTTCTCGGGTACCACAAGCCAAGATTAGGAGTACCTTTAAGGTATCTTAGAATTCGCTTTGCAGCGACATAGTGAGATTCCTTAGTGTTCACCTGATATCGGGCACAGACACATGTGGAGAACATAATATTCGGTCTACTGGCAGTAAGGTAGAGCAGGGATCCAATGATGCTTCTGTATTTGGTTTCATCGAAAGGTTTACCTTTCTCATCCTTATCCAGAGACATGGTGGATCCCATTGGAGTCCTCATAGAGGTTGCACTCTCCATACCGAATTTCTTAAGGAGTTCATTTGTGAACTTCGTCTGAGAGATGAAGATTCCATCCTCAGACTGTTTCACTTGAAGTCCTAAGAAATACTTGAGCTCTCCCATACTGCTCATTTCAAACTTTCCTTGCATAAGTTTAGAAAACGTTTTGCAAAGATTGTTGTCCGTTGAGCCGAATATTATGTCATCGACATAGATTTGCACCAGCAAAATCTTGTCTTTGACTTCCCTGAGAAACAATGTTTTATCTATTTTACCTCTGGAGAACTTGTTATCAAGAAGAAAACTAGATAAAGTCTCATACCAAGCTCGTGGAGCTTGTTTCAACTCATATAAGGCCTTATTAAGAAAATAAACGTGATTGGGATAAGTAGGATTGACAAAACCTGGGGGTTGAGCGACGTATACTTCCTCTTTCAGGTCTCCGTTCAGGAATGCCGATTTCACATCCATTTGATAGACTGTGAATCCTTTGTGTGAAGCATACGCCAGGAACAGCCTGATTGCCTCGAGCCTTGCTACTGGTGCGAAGGTCTGGTCGAAGTCAATCCCTTCCTCCTGTCTGTAACCTTGAGCCACCAGCCTGGCCTTGTTCTTTACGATGACACCATGTTCATCCAGCTTGTTTCTGAAGATCCACTTCGTGCCAATCACATTCTGTTTGTATTGTCTGGGAACCAGCGTCCAAACATTGCAACGTTCGAATTGATGTAGTTCCTCTTGCATGGCCAGAATCCATGCCGCATCCTTGTTCGCCTCGTCGAACTTCTTTGGCTCTACCTGTGACAGGAAGCTAAGATGCAATACTTCGTTAATAGTACCTCTTCGAGTTCTGATACCGACACGAGGATCTCCGATGATCTGATCTCTAGGATGATCCCTCACGTGCCGGAGCTCAAGAAGTCTGGCGTCTGGAGCTTCGACTACTTCTTGTGCTTCTCCTTCTTCTAAGATATTTGTTCCATTTTGATCTTCAACATTTTCAGATGATGTGGAGGTGGAAACTTTGACGTACTTAGGAGCGTCATCTTTAGCGGTCTCATCCAGACTCAGCTGTTCAAGTCGAGCACCTGCATCTTCAAGAAGACTACTGGAAGAATTGTTGTTAAGCAAACTTCCTTCATCAAATACAACATTTATTGATTCTTCTACCACTAGGGTTTTCTTATTGAAGACCCTATATGCCTGACTATGGGAACTATAGCCCATGAATATGCCTTCGAAGCATTTTTCACCGAATTTAGTACGCGGGTACTTCCCATTATTCAGTACATAGCATCGGCAACCAAAAATCCTCAAGTAGGACATGGTTGGTTTCCTGCCTTTCAGTAGCTCGTAGGGCGTCTTACGATGATGCTTGTTGATCAATGCTCGGTTTTGTACATGACAAGTTATATTGACACCCTCTGCCCAGAAGTATTCTGGGAGAGAAGCGTCTTTCAACATTGTCGTGCAGGCTTCAATGAGAGTTCTATTTCTCCTCTCCGCAACTTCATTTTGCTGAGGAGTGCGCGGGGAGGAAAACTCATGAAAGATACCTTGTTCTTCACAAAATTCTGTCATTGCACCAGATTCGAATTCTGTTCCATGGTCACTTCTGATTTTGACCACGGAGCAGTTAAATTCGTTCTGAACCTGCTTGACAAAAGTAGTGAAGATGTCAAACGTATCTGACTTTCGTTTCAAAAAGAACACCCATGTAAACCGAGAATGATCATCAACTATCACTAGCGTATAGGACTTGCCTCCCAAGCTATGAACTTGCATTGGACCAAACAAGTCCATATGTAAAAGGTAAAGACATCGGAAGAGTCTTTGTCTGCGATGCTCTTAAAGGTAGCCCGAGTCTGTTTGCCCATCTGGCATGCAGGACAGGGGCTATCTTTGATGCACTTGATGCTGGGAGCATCCCTTACCAAGTTCTTAGAAAACAGCATACTAATTATCTTGAAATTAATATGTGCCAGTCTCTTGTGCCATTGTTCACAAAGAGATGCACTGCCTGTTGCCACAAGGCATACGGGGGTAGATGAATCTAAACTGAGAAAATCTAAACAGAAGATATTTCTGCTCCTAATGCCTGATAATACCGTTTCAGAAGAGGTACGTGAAATTATCAGACATTTATCCTTGCAGAACTTAACGTCATAACCTTTGTCACATAACTGACTTACACTGATCAGGTTATGGTTTAACCCTTCAACATAAGCCACGTCGGTGATAGAGATTATACCGTTGGAAATCATACCATAACCTCTGGTGACTCCTCGATCTGACCCTCCAAAGATGACTTTGGGTCCATTCTCGACTGGAGTGTAATCACGCAGCAGGCTTCTTGTCCCGGTCATATGCCGGGAGCATCCACTGTCCAAATACCAGATCGGCATTTTGGTGGCCTTTGGACATTCCTGCAAAACAAAATTAATTTGCCTTAGGAACCCAATCGAACTTGGGTCCTAGATTCCTGGTTAGCACACTCCCCCTCGGTTGGTTAACCCTACGAGTGGTCGGTCTCGCATTGCTAACATAGGGAGTCTCGTAATTCCTTGGATTAAACCAACAATCCACGGCAAAGTGACCGACTTTGCCACAGCACCAACAGTCGAATCTGTTGTACCTCTTCCTAGGCTCCTGCCTTACCCTGGGAACGGTGGGTACTGCTGAGGCCTTGGATCTGGAGGTGGAGGCCTCATGGTGATAACAGTCACATGACTTTGTCACCTTCTGTATAACAGGCTTGGCTTTTGGTGTCTGCTTTCCATTATGGCCGCTAGAGAACGGACCATAATTTCCTATGTGGATTTCCTCATAAGGTGCCTTGAAGGCACTCTCACCGAAGTTCCGGGGAAAGTTCCAACCGTCATACCGGCTCTTTGGCTTTGCAACCGAGGGCCGGAAATGATGCTCAAATGTTGACTCAAAGTCATGTTGGTTGCAAGGAAAGCCAGGCTTTCTGAACGCAACAGGACTAAGAGGAGTCTTACCCTTTTCATCAGCAGAGGCCTCTTGGCGGCCTTATTCTTCCTCTGGTTCTTATTTCTCCTAGATGAAGAACCAGATACCCCTATATGCCCCAAGCCAGCTCCTTTGGCCTGAGCAGAGAAGGTATCAACGACTGGAAGAACTGTTTTTGGCATGGAGAAGCTCTTGACGATCTTCCTTTCTGCCGCAAGTAGTTCTTCCAACTTGTCGACTTCCTCCTGCTTTAGATCAAGGAGCTTCAAAGACTCTGAATGCTTTGAAGTCGGGTCAAGGTGTTCCTGTCGGAGAGAAATCAAGCTAGTGACCTCTTCCCTTAGGGATACACACTCACCCTTAAGGAATTTTTCTTCCTTCTTCTCAGCCTTCAGTCTCTTTCGGCACTCATCGAAAGTGTTGAGCAGAAGCTCATACTTCTCGAGGAGCTCAGCTTCACGGGCTGAAGGGCGATCCTCAGGTTCATCATCCTGAGACTCAGGATCAGAGTTGGAGTCGGAGAGAGGGGTGTGAGCTTTTACCTTCCCAGTAAATGGGGGACATTCTCCTTTTCAGTCGGAGCGACCCACCAGCCCGAAGTAGGCTTCCTCATCATCACTGGAGTCTGAGGAATCAGACTCACTTAGTGCCTTTGGCCTTCTGGCGATGTAGCTCCGCTCCTTCTTCTTATCTCTGGAGGATTTGAGCTCCTCTCCTTTCCCTTTTTCTCTTTTGCTTTGATAGCAGTCGGCCACGACGTGTCCTGGCTTATTGTATCCAAAGCAAATAATATCAGAAGAACGATGTTTGTTAGGTTTAGATGCATACCTGTCAGAAGAATAATTTTTCTTCTGATGCCTGGAGGAGGAGCTGTCTTTCTTTCTTTGATTCCTCATCTTGAGGAACTTCTTGAACTCTCGGGTGATGAGGGAGAAATTCTCCTCCGACAGCTCTGAGCCGGAGGAGCATGGTTCAGAGTCCTCCTCCTCTTCCTTATTCCTCGCACGGTATGACATCGCACCCTTGCCCTTTCTAGAGTAACTGGCTTTTAGGGCCACAGTCTTTTCTTTTGCAGCAGCCTTCTCTGCTTCTTCCTCTGCTTTCCTGGTGTTCAGCTGAAGCTCATAGGACATCAGCTTCCCAAACAGGATTTGTGGATCAGTTTCTGCTAGTCTGCCAAATTCCCTGATGGCGCATATCTTTGTGTCTCATTCCTTAGTAAGGGACCTAAGGAATTTGTCATTGAGTTCACCATTGGTGAACACTCTTCCGTAGCCCTTGAGGGCGTTGACAATCTTTAGGAAGTTCTCGTAGGTGACTCTGATCTCTTCCTTAGGCCCTTGTCTGAAGGCCTCATACTTCTGGTTCAGGAGGGATCTCCGATCATCCCTCACTTCATTTGTGCCCTCCATTAGGATGATCAGGCACTGCCAGATCTCCTGTGTTGTCCTGCAGTTGCTGAAGTTTTGCATCATAGAGTCATCAACTGCGCTGACCAGGATGTTTCTCGCCTTCATGTCAAGGCCCACTAGCACCATCTCGTCCTTGTCCATTTCAGAAAGTGTCTTCGGCACTTTCTTGGTGGGATCAATGGTGGAGGCCTTAGTGGGGACATAAGGTCCCTCCAGCACGATCATGAACAGTCGAGGATCCACTGCTTCCATGTAGAACCTGATCCTTTCCTTCCAGATAGGAAAGTTGAGCCTGTTGCACACTGGGATCTTGCCGGAGTACTTGAGCCCGTCCATGGTAGATGTATGCCTCCTTATTGACACTAGTGGCAGGATTCAACTCAAGGTGTTAACCTTTTTGATGAGCAACCTCCCTCTGATACCACTTGAAAGTCCACCTAGTGTCAGCTATGTGCACCTATGGGGGGAGGAATAGGTGACGTGTAGCGCTTTTGTGGAATTTACGAATGTACCTGCACAATAAAAATAAAAAGCACAGCACACAGAATACACAGGCAATTTATAGTGGTTCTCCGACTTGGGTACATCTACTTTCCCCCCTTCGACCTATCTCCCAACAAGGGACGACTCGGTCTCTTATCCAACAGGATTGAAATCCAATCCCTGCACTATCGGAAGGAACCCTTCCACACGTGAGAGTCAACACTCCCACAAATCGGGTTGCACCCAACCCTTACAACACGGAACAATAGTTCCTTTACAACAAAAGTAAATATAGAATGTACACGAGATACAAACTTCGTTTGGAGACTACGGTGTTCCTCTTCATTCGATGACGTGTTCGTGAAGTCAACGAAGAGTCTACAACCTTGGTCTCTCTTGGAGAGGATCTCCCCGGAACCGGCGGCGGCAACACGAGCGGCGGCTAGCTTCGGGATCGGCGGCTATGATGATGAGCGGCTGCTGAACTTGGAGATCCAAACTTCGTAGCGAAGCTAGCTTGGTCTTCCAACGGTCACACGAGGATCGGTCGTCTCGATCGATTCGGACGGGGAAGTTTTTCCCGATCAACAAATCGAGAGACAAGAGATCTCTGGATAGACACGTGAGACTCAAAGCTTTGCTAAGCTTCTGTCGCCGGAGATCGGGAAGAAAAGCGATCAGCAGCGGCGACAGACTAGCGCGAGCAGCGACGGATGCGGCGTAGGTATTTCGCGATTTTAGGGTTTGCTCTGCTCGGCTTCTTTCTGTCTGGGTATTCCGTTCAAAATACCCGTATATAAATACTGTAGATGCTTTCCAAAATGACCGTTGTGGGACCCACAAGCTGAATCCCTAAGTCCCGGTCCAGAATCTTAACAGCGGCAGAATCCGGTTCAGGAAATTCCAGAAAAACGCCCAAGTCAAAATCGGTGAGAATCGAAAGTGATTCTCGCCGAGTCGCCGAGAATCAAAGGTGATTCTCGACGATTCGGCGAGAATCAAAGATGATTCTCGTCGAATTTGCCTTGGTTGCACGCACTGCTTTAGGCCAGGTCGAGACGGCGAGAATCAACCAGTGATTCTCGACGATTCGACGAGAATCACTAGTGATTCTCGCCGAATCGGCGAGAATCACTTGGTGATTCTCGTCGATTCTTACTTAGAAGCAGAGGTGCTTGCTTAGAAGTGGCTGGATCGAGTTCGGCGAGAATCAACTTCTGATTCTCGACGAATCGGCGAGAATCATAAGTGATTCTCGTCGATTTAAACTTAGACGAATTTTCGTCTTTCCACCTATGAGGTGCTTCTTGACTCATCCTTGCTCCTTGTCTGCTCCTGCATATTTACAGCCCTGTGCTTGAAAATAAGTGCACTCCAATAGAGAGAATACACGTAGGCCAACACACTGATCTGCTCAACGAGGGATTACGTCGTGCAGACCCGTGTATATTGACCTACTGCACCCTGACATTGGTGTGCACTTAGCGTGGAAAAACTGCAAGCACAACTAGAAAGACTTTATCAAATACATAGTCTATTGACCTTAGCTTGTCCTGGGGCTTCTTCAAATCAGGTGCATTGTGGATACAATACCCAACACACTCGAACCTCGGATCATCAAGATCGAGTACAAGGAGGATTAGTTAATAATAGTGAGGTGGAAGAGGGGGGATGAGTAGTTAAGCATAAAGAACACTAAGTAGAAGCAAGAAAAAGAGAAAAGCACTTCTTTATTAATGAAAAAGGAGAGCTACAACTTTGAAATGAAAAGTACAAGTGCATGGAATTGAAAATCCTATTCTAGCCCAATCATTAACAACTAAAGCATAATAAAATCCTATTCTAGCCCTACAATAACAACTAAAGCATTACAAAGGCAAGCTAATACAAAAATAAAATTACATTAGCATTAAACTAAACTAGAATGAGAAAGAGAGAGAGAGAGAGGGGAAAGCATGAAAAAGACCAAGAAATAGAGGGGCAGCACCTCCCCTTCTCAGCCAAAGATGATCCTGAACCCTAGGAGAAGGGCTCAATTTATAGATTTTTTTTTGGGATGGGTCATGCCCCTTGACATGCCCTGTTCGGGCATGTAGCTGGGGCGTGACACAGTCGGTGCGACTTTTCGGGCTGAAATTAACTGCTGGAGTTGACGGGCGTGGTTGTTGAAGTACACGCCCATATGTCACGCCCGGGTCGGGCGTGACCCGGGGGCGTGACACATTCGGTGCGATGGCGGAGCGGGAAAAAGAGCGCGTTGCGGCGATTCCTCGGAACTTGGGGACACGCCTCTAGAACACGCCCGTGTCGGATGTGATACGGGCGTGACAGAGGGCGTGTACATAAAGTTTCCACGGAATGCAGTTTCGGACCGGTTGCTTCATTCCTCTGGGTTACACGCCCTAGGTACATGCCCGGGTAGGGCGTGACCTTGGGGCGTGTCACAGCAAAATTCGGCTGAAAGCCGTGAAAACCTGCAAAAAGCAGAAAAACGCATTAGCGACAAAAATATATACAAAGGGGAATCAAAATAAGCACTTTACAAGACATGATTTGTGCTTTAAAACCCTGAAAATACCCTAATGAAATTGACTGCAAACCGTACTATCATTAATCGACGGGGTCCCAGAAACCCTCGGCATGCTGCGTTCAAAGGTTTTCTTATGTTTTTTTTACCCTGCGCATTTACTATAGGAAACCTCCATATGTCGTGCCTGATTTTGTCTATATTTTAATTATAATGTGGCAAACTCTATATCCAAACTTTTGAGGTCTGGATCCCTCTAAGATCTTTTTTCTCCCGAGACACTCCCTCACTCCCTTATATAAGTGAGAGTGTGCATACAATGTAATTATAAAAATGACACTAAGGATACATAGGTAGAAACGAGGACACATGGATGTTCTGAGGAGTCATATTCATATCAACTATCATAAGAACATAATAGAGTATCAAGCATGGATGATCTCCCAGCTTTTACACATTTTAAAGAAATGATTTGGAAGTTGCTGCATATTGCAGTGGGATGATTGCGCTCCTTTTTGCCTTGACATTTTTAACACATGTATATTGATTTTTCATTACTACATGTTGATTTATACACTCAAGCCATTTATATTCTCATTACTCTATTTGAATTTATAGGTTTCATTCATCCTAAAATTATTTAATTTTTTAGGAGGTTTCACTTGAGTGCTTTGGAATTGCATGGATGTTTTTGGTGATGCAGTTTTCTAGCTAATCTAATTCATATGCCTCCTTATAGTGCTCTGAGGGACTGGCGCTTCCCTCCAGTTCAAGCCAAAGAGTTGCCATATTTGGAATGCACGGTGCCATTACTTACTGAATATGAAAGTGCTCTTAACTACCTAGATTGGAAGGTTTGCTGCTTACTTCACAGTTTTAAGCAGCTGTTAGAATATATATTTTGCTCAGGGAAATCATCTGTCAATGTTTTAGCTTAGCACAGACAATAGACCCAGTAGCCCCTCTGTAATTTCACTACTATTGTTTATTACTCAGCCATGAAGTGTTGTCCAACATCATCTCAACTCTCATTATTCTATTTCTATTTGTACATCTGATAATATTGCACCAATTCTACCATAAAAAGCACATTACTCTTCTTTACAGATATTTTTGTATTATATGTTCACTGTGTTTGTCTTTGAAACCATTGAAATGGCCTACTATAACCAAGGAATAGTGTCTGTGAATTCAATTTTAAGCATTTGAAAATGCAAATAGATGATTTAGCTTTTATGCTTTTAGAAGAGCGGTGATGTATTGCGAATCTATACAAACCTACATGATGCCCTAACCCTAAATGAATACGAGCAATCACAAGATCAATGCCAACAGGACTATGGGACGACTAAAATGAATGTGCGAATACATACATGCAATTTAATGAACATGATTTCTCACAACTCTAATAAAGTAAGCACCCTCAAATTGAACTGTTTTTTGACAAAATGCTCCACCCCCAATTTATATAAATTTGGCAAAATGCACTCCCGATTAGAAAAATACTTCCAAATGCATCCCCCAACCACATGCAGAATTCTGTCTTGAACTTGGGTTATTGGAGTTCTTTGTGTTGTGAAAATGTTTAGGTCAGTGTTTGTTTAGTGAGTAAGATGCTCAGGATTTCATAGATGTTGGCACCAAAATTATTATTGAGATGTCCTTGGTAGAGGATTGTTACTATGAGTGTAATGTGCTCCGTTTAGCACGGTGGTGGCATTATGCTGCCCCGAGCACCATATTTTTGAACTTCTGGTATTTTTTCCAAACCTTGCAAACCCCACTGCATTCACCGCCTCCGACTACTTACAAGATAGTATTTAAAAAAACATTTGGTTTGTAATATGCATCTTGAGAAAACTTTTGAGCAAAAGATCAACAATTGGGAGTTGAGCAAAAGAGATTACCACACGCTTTAAAATCAAGAATCGGTCAAATTTACCTCTTTACTAGGCTCTTTAGGGGGTCTGCTGATCTCACTCATAGAAAAATATATTAATTATTCCATTCGTGATTGGTAATGAAAATATTTCCTAAGGTTATATTCAGAAGTTGGTGTCGACCAAAACAGAAAATATAAGCGCAGCGGTGCCTTCAGTCCTCTCTGAAATTTTTTGAATTTTCCACATTCAAGGAAAATTTGGTTCTTAAAAAGCGGACCTGCAGGCAAGCTGCGCAGAAGAGATTCCGTAGAAGAAACGAAGGATGGTGCAGTGCCTCACATACAGAAAGCAGCATAGCTATGCCACGAAGTCTAACCAGACTAGGGTTGTCAAAACCCCGGGTAGCGATCCAGTTTTTTTCTCTTCACTTTCCTATATAGATTCTAATGAAGATGTGATTCATTGTTTTCCTGGAGATCTTATCCCTTTTTGTTGATTGATATGGAGTTTTTTGTTGGGTTCTTATGCAAGTCGTTTTGTTTTTGTTTATTCAATTTGATTTGTTATGGATCTCAGGAAGAAGGCTCGTGTACCAGTACACAAATAAGAGGGCGAGAGTGGGCCGAAATGCCCTGTGACCGGGAAAAGAATTATTGGGGTGTGCGATTCTGCGCTTCTAAATTGTCTCTTTATTTTCTCGCACGGCAATTTTCTGCTAGTTGTTCATCTTTTCTTTTTGTTGTGCGTATATGCATTAAAAATTGTATTTTCTTAAACTTTGATCCGGAATTACTTTCGTTGTAGAAATGTAACCTGATGGGGATACTCTGTAGCCTGATGTAAACTGTTTATAAATTGTTGTTATTGTTTGGAAATGGAAGCAAAAGTATAGGTTTAGATCGGAGCTGATCATTTTAAGTTCATGAATTTAGGTTGATTTGGTTTTACTACTGGGCGTTGGTTGAGTTTGTGGATGAACTTTGCAGGTTTAGCTGGGAATTGTATGAATAATTTGATTGAATTTGGTATCCTTGCTGATTAATTATTGTGGCATTGTGAATAAAATGTAGGGATCTTGGAAGCACTGATACTTGCAGCTCATTATGCTTGTTTTCCTTCGCTTGCACTTCACTTTTAGTTCGTTATCGTATATATTTCATCTTATCTTTATTTCCATAGGAAGTGCACACTTAGGCCCGTGGTTCTGTATTTTTGTACTTTTAATATTTGTACTCCCTTTTTGTGATTGTCTGGAATATCTGCACAGATTAGTGATTTGTTTTTCGTATCGGTACATGGGTCGTGTGCGTGTTCCGGGATGGTTGTGAAACAGGAATACTGTGCACGATCATGGGATCTAATGCGCACGACCACTGGTCGTGCGCCCCTGATCGTGCGCACTACTTTTCGTTTTCCAAAATCAGTCTGTGGTAATCGCACGACCACTGGACACAGTGCGCACGACCACCGGTCGTGCGCCACTGATCGTGTGCATTGATTCCTCTTTTTCTGGAGTCCTGTCTGGGGAAATCGCACGACCATTGGACTTAGTGTGCACGACCACTGGTCGTGCGCCACTGCTCGTGCGCGTTATCCCTGTTCTTCTTCCTAATCTGACATGTCAGTGCGCACGATCACTGGACATAGTGCGCACGACCACTGGTTGTGCGCCCGTGATCGTGCGCATTGTTCATTTCTGCTCTGTATAAATATCGCAGGTCTCGCCCTAATTCGGGATCGCTGAAATCTTCCGGAGATCGACATTTTCTCCGCCGTTTTTCCTCATCTTCCACCCTAGGGAGGTGCTCCGGGCAATCTTTCACCGTCAAATCCAAGTCGGAGCTTCCTCTCGGCATTCTCCTTCATCCGTGAGCTTCAAGTAGGGTTTGACTCCATCGCCAACAAGCAAAGGGAAACTTGCAACTTTCGTTCGATATCGTGACACGAAGAAGACGGGTCATTGGAAGGTGGTGACAGCCCTTCTCTACCCCGGACGCAGTTGAGGACCGAGCTTGGACGCGGATTGACAACCCGATGATTCCAACCGTGAATCCTCAACAAGACTTCGGATTCGGTCGATCTCTTGACTTGTTCTTCCTTTATTGTTGTATATGTGTGTTTAAATCTATTTATATTGATGAACTGCACTTTGTTTGTTTATGTTATGTGTTTCATGTGTATGTGATTTCTATTTCATTTTACTGCTTAAGTTGCTTGAGTTGCGTCATATTTCATCCACCACCATCCACCCTTGCCGCACTAGCAATTGATAGTGGCGTGCGTAGCGAAGATGTTCTCACGGCCCTCATTCCGCCATTCTCATCACCTCATTCGCAAGCCTACTCGCCCATCCGCCTAGTGATTCGGTGCATAGCGGCCTGACTAGTCTTCTATGCCGCCTAGAGAAGCATCGCATAGTGGCGTTGCATAGGAGTAGTTGTTAGATTTTTTTGTTCTTTTTATCGCAACAATCAAAACCCTCATCGTTACCGCCGACCTTGAGGACTTCAATCTCAAGTACTCCTCGAAATTAACTCCACCTTATTGTGTTTCTTGAGAGATCGATACTTGGGAAAGCCCCCATTTTATATTACTTGTGCGACCGGTTCACTGTCGTGATCTTTAGCATCAAGTTTTTGGCGTCGTTGCCGGCGAACACAGTCATGTGAGTTTTTGGAGAGGGAGATAGAAGATAGAAGCCCTTTTTCATTTGTTTATTTCATGTTTCTTCTTTGCTTTCGTTTATAGAATCTGTTTCTTGTTTTTATTTGTTCTTATTCTAGTTTTAATTTTTCTGTAGCAGGTTTTCTTATTTTTTTATCTGTGGTGTGTATTTAATTGTTGCTTAGAAACTTTCTGTTGGTGAATTTTTCTTGTTGCACCATGTATTCTTATATGAATATTCGTTGCCGATGGTGCAGATATTATAGGCATGGTAGTGATGAGTGCCCTACTGAAGATTGGGAGCATAATTCTCGTGGTTCTGTGTATGGAGCACCGTCTTCCTATGGTACTTCATACACCAACCCAGGTCCTATGGTCACTCTCTTCTATGTATTCATCTTTTCTTATTCCTCTCTGGTACCCACCTGGATCGAGGAGTAATGGAAAATGATGTTTGTGTTGCTGTAGCACCGACCACGTGTTGAAAGATTACGCAGAATTTTAGCACCAGTTAGAGGAGGATGATGAACCGGGTATCTGATTCACTCTATCACCCTCTTAAATGGCCGCCCCTTCTAATTCTGATGATATATTTGCAGCACCACCTTGTCTATGGGGGACTGCTGCAGATATGCCCATCCGACTTTCTGCTGATCGGTGTGACGATATTGTGGCGCCGTCTCTCCCCATGCACTCTTCCCCTCTTGTTTATTCACCCCCCGGAGGAACCTGCACATATTTTCTCTGATGTTGTTGTTCCTCCTCCTTTACAAGAATTATATATCCCTATTTTTAGTGAGTCGGTTGATGATGTTCGGACGGATTGTGATTCTGAGCCTGAGGATGTGCTCATGTTTGACGAGGATATTATTTTCATTAATGGACAGTATTACGTCTTGTAACATGTGGACGCACCGAGGTGTGTTGATGAGGAGATCCTCTTTGTTGAGGAAGTTTCCACTTCCTTGATGGATGACAGGTCCAAACCACCACTGAGGACCTCGAGCTCGCGAATTCCCCTCGCCATGACTCATATGACGCTGTCGATGATCTATGTCGGGATCCTGCTGGGAGTGAGAACCGGGACCACCCCCCTATTTCTGATTCTTTTATTATTCATCTCCTTTATTTCTTGATCCCATTTCTGTATCTGACCTGCGGGTTGAGTCTTCGCAGGTGTTTTCAGGAGGACTTTGAGCTTTTAGCTCGATTATGGATGATAGCATCCTCCTTTGAGAGGAGGTTGATTCCTCCTCTATTGAGGAAGCTCCATTCATCGCTTTATCCTCCTGCAGTCTCCCTGTAGACGATACCTTGCTAGGCAAGGATTTATTTTGTGGTGAGAAGAGTGATGACCAACGATCCTTCTCTTCTTACTTCCTATTTCCTCTACCTGTGTTGGACAGGTATTACTATTTAGGTAGAGGGGCAACTGTTCTATCTCTGTATCGGTACCCTTTACCAAAATGGATATTGGGACAGTTACCTGTGCATTTTTCTTTTCATAGGCCCATTAGCTAGAACCTTTTCATATCTGAATAAGTCGTGCTGGGATGACAATAACACCAGTACTTATCTTTCATTTTTCTGTATTTATTTTTCATGTCCATTTAGTTGTAGTATTTCTTTGTTGTTTGTATATTTTTGTTTTGTTTTTGCGGAGCTCACCCCTGCAGGTATTCATGGCAAATCGCATTGGCGGGGTTGTGATTCTTCGTATGGCGGGCCTGCTTCGTTTTTTTCACGCGTCTTCGGGTGTGCTCACTAGCTGAGCATTGGGTAACCTCTTCCCTTAGCTCTTTATGATCTTAATTTCTCTATCATATGCTGTGTAGTTTAGTTTAAGTCTGGGGGAGAGCCAGTTTTGTTATCTTTTGCACGTGCACATCTCATGTGCATACTACAAGCTTTTATAGTTTTATTTTGATTAGTTCATTGTACTGCACACCACTGCACCCACATGAGTGTGTGCTTAGCTTTTTGCGTGCTGCGAGTTAAATTCGTTTCTTTTGTATGATTTTGGAAAATTATGGTGCTGACATAGGATTGTGAGACAGAGTAAAATGTTGACCATGTTGTGTTTCTAGTCAACTGATCTCGTCTCGTGTAGAAATTCGAGTAGATTAAATTTTTCTGTATGCTTATGGTTTTATACTTTTCTATTTGCGTAAAGATCGTTTTATTCTACTCAAAAATTGGTGAATCCGGTGTGAATCGGACTGTATCTTTGGGATGTGTGTAGACGGCCGTTAGGTTCGTATTGCTCGAGTCGGGAGGATGGATAGTCTTTCTCGTTGGCTAAGAACTTGCCCCAAGCTATTCTTGAAGCATGGGTATAGGTTAGTTCCACTTGCATGAACATGATGTAGGCCATCATTTGGTCCGTTGAGCTTTTGTACCATTCCTAACGTCTTATTACCTTGCTAGCCCCGTTGTGTCTACCCCTCCTTTTGATTCAGCTCCACCATGATTTCACCAAAGCCTCATAGCCAATCCTAGTTGCACACCCAAGTTAAGCTTTAGAGTTTTTACATTTTCATTCTGGGATGTGATGTGGTGATATTACATTTGAATATGTGGATGTGCTCCAAAATTTTATTTGCTGAAATTATTAAAACAAAATAGGATTCGAAAAAATATATATACAAAAAAATTTGATTGTGAAAAAGAAAAGTGAAAAGAAGAAAAAGTTTTTTTGAAAATTCTTTT